>CM062927.1:72370000-72970000 GCA_031878705.1 Tapirus indicus
TTATATAACATAATGTAATCATGGAAGTGGCATCCCATCACCTTTGCCATATTCTGTTGGTTAGAAGCAAGTCAGGGGCCCGCCCTGGTGGCCTCATGGTTAATTTCAGCATGCTCCACTTTGGTGGCCTGGGTTCGGTTCCTAGGTGTGGATCTACACCACTCATCTGTCACTGACCATGCTGTGGCAGCGGCTCATATACAAAAAAAAAAGGGAGGAAGATTGGCAGCAGATGTTAGCTCAGGGTGAATCTTCCTCAGCTAAAAAAAAAGAAGCAAGTCAGATTCTGCCCACAGAAAGGGGGAGGGTATTATACAGGAGAGAAATGCCAGGGGGCAGAGATTGTGGGGACCATCTGCCTACTACATTATTTGTATCAATGATCTGGAAATCAGTGAAACTTGCTCCTGAGCTATAGAAGACACTTTCTCTCTAGAAGACTGTTCAGATTTCAAGATGTTAGATACCAAAATAATGCACTGAAAAATGATAATTCTCTTCAATGTAGGTTTATTGCAACAACTGTATTCAAATTTGGTAAACTATCTCTTCTCACATTTCTCTGCCCAAGATCGAAACAAAACAAAACAAAAAACTACAGACATTATTAAAGCCCTAAGTATGTAAATTATCTTCCTGTGAGGTAAATAGAGGTTCTGTTTGTGCCTGTTGTGACACATATGCACACACATACGTGTGTGTGTATTTAATCTTTTTCAAAAAAAAAAAGAAACTTATATATGTACTTTTGAGCCTTGGACATTACTCTTAAGTATAAAAGAGTCCATTCCTTCTAGGTTCTAACTCTTTTACTTCCATTCTGAAGGCAGTTTCTCTAGAGTCTGACCTTTGGGGGCATGGTGGTAAGGTGAAAAGATTTTGAGACTCAGCATCTGAAGAGTTTGATTGAGTCCTTAGTGTCCCCCACTTAGTAGCTGACTGGCCTTAAAGAAGTCATTTAGCCTCTCTGAATCAGATGAGTTTCCTTAATTGAAGTGAGGATAATAAACCTCAGGTAAGATAATTTATGGTTCAACTATTTGTATCAACAGTGGCCTTGTAGAAAGAGCTTGAACTTTAGAGTTAGATAGTTATGAATTGGAATCTTGGTCCTATTAACTATGTGGCTTTTGGCAAGTTACTTCTCATTTCTGAGTGTCAGTTTTCTCCATTGAATAATGGGATAATCTTTACATTGTAGTGTTATAAGGATCAGAGTTCTTTATATAAAGTACCGAGCACAGTGCTTGGCGCTGTAGTAGGTGCTCAATAAATTAATCACAGTGGTGTTTGTTTGTCTACCACTATTCCCAAACTTAGCAGTTTAAGTCCCTGGAGAAATGGGATTTTTCTCCTCCCCTTGGTAAAAATTCCCTCCTCTTTGTCCTAGGTCAAACTATTCTACTATCAGCTACATGAATCACTGACTTTTAAAGATCCCTTGGTATCTGTCTGGAGGAGCCATTAGTTAGTTCTCAGCACTGTGGTTGAGTCTCTGTCTCATTGGCTTATTTGAGTCCTTTTCCTACAGTGATCTCTCTGAGGGTTGTTTACTGGGAGCGAGGACAGAACAGTTTAGCATTCTTTTTTTTTTGTGGTCTTCAAGATATCACTGTATACCCACAATTTCACTAAACAATTCATTTATTACATCTTTCCCCCAGACCAAATCACCCCAAGTATCACCTACTCCCTTCCTTTATCTGGGATCATTATATTTTCTCAGAGGGTTCTGTGTTCAGTAATGGAAACTGACAGTGACTGAGCACTGTATATGGGCTGTATATATTATTTAAATCTCAAATATATGAGGTTGATATAGTTATTTCCTTCTTATGGATGAGGAAACAGCCTCAGAGAGTTTAAGTGACTTTCCCATGGCCACATACTTGTCAGATACTTATTGGAATCCTAACTCAGATTTCTCTGAGGCCAAACTTATGGTTTTTCTTAGGATGTTGGACTTCTGGTGATATCAAGAGACATTTATAGGATCTTGATATTTGTGTCTATTTGGACTTAATTAATTATTGTTCTCTCTCTGTTTAAAATATTTACCTAGAGATTCCTTCATACTGTAGTAATTTACTTTAAATGGTTGGCTTTGTATAATTTGGAGTATCTGCCATAGAAGAGAATTCCAGACGAAGGCCAGTATAAGTGACAAATACTCTCTTTTTTTCCTTCTTCTTGTTCATCCGTTGGGAGAAGGCCTTTGAAAATTACCATGAGATCTTTTGTTTGGGAGTACTTTGGCCTCTTTGATTGTAACATTGCATTAAAAATATCTCATTTACGAAAAAAGTTTGGGGGACCTACAAATGTCCCTGGACTTCATTTTCTTTCAAGCTGAATTCTGTGCCCTAGAGATATGCACGACATAGTCCTTTTCCAGTTCAAAAACAATTTGTCGCCATTTTATTACAATATTTTTTTATTTGAAAAATTAAAATAATCTAATAGTATTGACTTGTTACAAGAAGCAACATCTTTCCAACATTTGGTCATTTTTGCTTCTAATCTTTTTTTAAAAGAAATAAAACATCATGACTTTTAAAAATACAAGTATTTACATGTTTGTTAGGCAGTAATTTAAAAAATACAAATAAGTCAAAAAACAAAAGACAAATCACCTGTAGTCTCAGGATTCACATATATAACCATGTTATATTGTTTACTATTTTAACAGACTTCAGCCTGTCTAACCTGTAAGCCACCGACATCTTGGACAGTTTTAATCATCAATAAGTATATCATTAAGAAACAGTGGGGTATTTTGAAAGAGGTGGAAGACTTATCATGAGTTTAAACACTTCAAGTAATGCCACTGGTGATACCCAAAGGTAAGCCTCCAGTCTCCTCCTTTAGTTGAGGAATGCTTTTGGTTGTGAGGAGCAGGGAGAGGTAAGTGGTTGGAGGGACTGATTGTAAGAATTCTCGTGGTATGATCAGGGAAGTAGAGATTTCATGGGACTGGAGAAGCAGGAATGGTGCCTCATAGGAACTGGAACTGCTCTTTGTGCTCCTTTATTAACTTGGTCCACAAAAGTCAGTGTCTGTACTTTCCCCAGCCCCTAGAGACTCGCTTATTCTCTTCCATTTCTCTAAATCTTTTCTTCTCCTTATATTTCTGCTTATTCACATTTCTGGGTGGTCATGACTTTGGCTTTGCCATAATCTCTGTGGCTCTCATTCCTCTTCTTTCCTCTTTGTCCCAACTCTAGTTTATGACTTCTGTTCAAGCTTTCTTTTAGTTTTAGCTCCTGTTGCTAACTGCTCCTTTACTTGGAGTTTATACTCAAAGAATTGCTATTGCTCATCTTTTTTGTTACTATTGATATCTGCCTTTGGTTTATTCCCCTCTCGTGTGAATAATATAAAACTCATCTGTAATAGAAAATGAAGCCATTTTGGAGAGTGCAACCCAAAGCGTGGTTTACAAAGAAATAAGTACAGAAATTGAAAGTAAGTGTTTTGAAACTTTTATGATAATGTAACAGAGTATTTTCTGTTTGTTGAATCTAATAATAAAACACTTGGGGTTGTGTTTTATCTGTTTTTAAAATTTCTTTTTTAGTAATCCATTTTAAATGTCTTTTACAAAGGCATCATTTAGTGGAGGGGAGTAGTCCTTGCTCATATTTAGTGTGAGAAGAACTGATCTAGACTGCCTTTTCAGCAAGGCTGTGTGGGTGGGGCAAGTACCATGACTAACATGTACTTCACCTATAAATAGGATTTGCTGTATGAACATTTTCCACCTACCTTTAGAAGCTACCTTAAATGCTTTCTGGAGCAAGGTAGGGAATAAATGAATAAAATATAAGCTTTTTTCTGTGTCAGAATTTCATCTCAAAGAGGGCTCTTTCTTTTATCAAATGTTGCAAGGGTCAAGAGTAAGGTCTCATCAGCTTGTTCTCCACCACCATGGTGAGGAATATGGTTCAAAATCTATTGACTAGAGGATCTTCAAGCTTCCTTCTTGCTCTGATTTTCTATTTTATATATGTACATATATATGTGTATTTTAATGCAAATAATGCCTGTGCTTTTAGAAAAATTAAAAAATACAAATGAATGAAACAATAAAACTACTTATAATCCTACCACTTAGAGATAACTACATATAATATTTTGGTATATACTTGCCCAGACCTTTTCTTATGAACATATGAATATATACTTTAAAAATTAGAATAATATTTCATATTATTTAGTATCCTACCTTTTCAATTTTGGGAGGAACATCTTACCTCACCTGTGTACATCTGTCATAATTTTTTTTTTTTTTTGGTGAGGAAGATTGGCCCTGAGCTAACGTCTGTGCTCGTCTTCCTCCATTTTGTATGTGGGACACCGCCACATCATGGCTTGATGAGCAGTGCATCGGTCTGTGTCTGGGATTTGAACCTGCAAACCCCAGGCCGTCAAAGTGGAGTGTGCAAACTTAACCACTACACCACCAGGCTGGCCCCTATACATTTGTCATAATTTTTAATGGCTAAATTACTTTTCAGAATTCTAGAATCTGGATAAATGAATTTATTTAAACTCTGCTATTTACCACTAATCTACTTTCTGTTCCTATGGATTTGCCTTTTCTGAACAATTCATAAAAATGGAATCATACAATATATGATCTTTTCTGTCTGGTTTCTTTCACTAGGCATATTCTTCAGGTTTATCATGTTGTAATGTATATCACTACTTTGTTTCTTTTTATTGCTGAATAATATTCCATTGTATGGATATACCACATTTTGGTTACCCATTCACCTGTTGATGGACCTTTGGGTTGTTTCCCCTTTTTGCTATTATGAGTAATGCTGCTATGAACATTTGCGTACAAGTCTTTGTGTGGACATATGATTTCATTTCTCTTGGGTAGATTCTGAGGAGCAAAATTACTTTCTCGTATGGTAAATTGATGTTAAATTTAAAAAAAAAACTGCCAAATTTTATTCTAAAGTGGCTGGACCATTTTACATTTCCACCAGCAATGTATGAGGGTTTTGGTTTCTCCATATCCTCATCAACATTTGTTATTTTCAGACTTTTTGGTTATAGCCATTCTAGAGAGTATGAAGAGTATTGTGATTTTTAATTTGTATTTTTCTAATGAGTAATGATGTTGAGCATCTTTGCTTGTGCTTTTTTTTGGCCATTTGTACATCTTCATTACTGAAAGTCTATTTGGATCTTTTGCCCATTTTTAAATTGGGTTATTTGTCTTTTTATTATTGAGCTTTAAGAGTTCTTTATATAATCTGGATATGAGTCTTTTATCAGATATGTGATTTGCAAGTATTTTCTCCCATTTATTGGCTTGACTTTTCATTTTCTTAGTGTCTTTTGAAGTGCAAAAGTTTTTAATTTTTATGAAGTCCAGTTTATCAATTCTTTTTTATGGATTATGCTTTTGGTTTCATATCTAAGAAATCTTTGCCTAACTTAAGGTCATGAAGATTTTTCTCCTATGTTTTCTTGTAGAAGTTTTGTAATTTTAGTTCTTACATGTAGGGCTGTGCTCCATTTTAAGTTACTTTTTATATATGGTGTGAGGTAGGGGTCTAAATTCACCTTTGTGCATGTGGATATCCAGTTGTTTCAGATAATTACATAAGACTATCCTTTCCTCATTGAATTGCCTTGACACTTTTGCTGAAAATTAATTGACTATATATGTCTGAGTTTATTTCTAGAGTCTCAATTCTAGGACAGTGATCTACATGTCTATTCTTAATTCAGTTCCACACTATTTTGATTACTGTAGCTTTATGGTAAGGTTTGATATTAGGAAGTGAAAATTCTCCCATTTGTTCTTCTTTAAGATTGTCTTGGTTATTCTGAGTCCATTGCCTTTCCATATAAATTTTAGGGTTGGTTTGTCAATTTCTGCAAAAAAAGTCCTGCTAGAATTCTGGTAGGGATTTTGTTGAATTTGTAGATCAATCTGGAGTGAGTTGCCACCTTAATAATATCAAGTCTTCCAATACATGAATGTGAATGTGGAATATCTTTCCATTTATTTTGGTCTTCAATTTCTTTTGACAATAATTTGTATTTTTCAATGTAGAAGTCTTACACTATTTTTGTTAAATTTAATCCTAAATCTATTTTATTCTTTTTGATGCTATTGTAAATGGAATTATTTTCTTAATTTCATTTTTGGATTGTTCATTGCTAGTATATAGAAATATAATTGAATTTTGCATATTGATCTTATATTCTGTAACCTTGCTGAAATTGTTTTTTAGTTCTAGTCTTTTTGTTTCTTAATGGTTTTTTTAGCATATTCTTACAGGATAACATTCTTTGCAATTAAAGACAGTTTTACTTCTTCTCTTCCAATATATGTGCCTTTTGTTTTTTTCTTTCTTTCTTTTTTGCGTGATTGCACTGTCTAGAACCTCCAATACAGTTTGGAATAGAAGTATTAACAGCAGACATCTTTGTTTCTAATCTTAGGGGAAGCTTTCAGTCTTTCACTGTTGATGCTAGTTGTAGGTTTTTCATAGATGCCCTTTATCAGATTGAGGAAATTTCCTTGTATTCCTAGTTTGTTGAGTTTTTATCACAAATGGGTGTTGGAATTTGTCAAATGCTGTTTCTATATCTGTTGAGATGATCATGTAGTTTTTCTCCTTTGTTTTATTAAAATGGTATATTACATCAATTGATTTTCAGACATTATACCAATTTTCTATTTTTGGAATAAATCCTACCTGGTTTTGTTGTGTAATTCTTTTAAGATGTTGCTGGATTTGGATTGCTACTGTTTTGTTGAGGATTTTTTGCATCTCTATTCATGAGGGATATTGGTCTATAGTTTTCTTTTCTTGTGATGTCTGTTTCACTTTGGTGTTAGGGAATGCTGGACTCAGAATGAGTTGAGAAGTATTTTCTCTTCTAATATGAGGATTGGTATTATTTCTTCTTTAAATGTTTGGTAGAATTTATTAGTGAAGCCATCTGGACTTGGGCTTTCTTTGTGGTTAGATTTTTTAAAATTATTAATTCAATATCTTTATCTGTTATAGGTCTATTCAGATTTTCTGTTTCTTTTTGAGTTAATTTTAGTAATTTCTAGGAATTTGTCCATTTGATTTAGGTTTTCTAATTTGTTGGCATAAAGTTGTTCATAGCATTCATTATAATCCTTCTAAGTTGGTAGTGTCATTCCCTCTTTCATTATTTTTATAATTTAGACTCAAATTCTCGTTCTTGTTTTTCTTTGTCAATCTAGCCAAAGGTTTATCAAGTTTGTTGATTTTTTTTTTTTTTTTTGTGAGGAAGACCAGCCCTGAGCTAACATCTGTCGCCAATCCTCCTCTTTTTGCTGAGGAAGACTGGCCCTGGGCTAACATCTGTGCCCATCTTCCTCTACTTTATATGGGACGCCACCACGGCATGGCTGACAAGTAGTGCATGGGTGGGCGCCCGGGATCTGAACCCGTGAACCCCCGGCTGCCAAGCGCAGACTAAACCACTGTGCCACCGGCCGGCCCCTGTTGATGTTTTTAAAGAACCAAATTTTGGATTCATTGATTCTATCTATTGCTTTATCTTAGTCTTATTTAAAAAAATTAAAATTACATATGCATATTATTTGAAGAATCTAATTGTTCTACAAGGCTTATTACTTAATGCTGTTAGGAAAATAGCAGTACTAATATCCTTGAGATAAGTCACTTTCTTGTTCCCTGGAAATAATCATTTTCAACTCTCTGAGAAGATTTTTTAAATCTATATCTCATTTTGTTTTGTTTTTTATTTATTTTTTGAGATCATATTGGCTTATAACTGTGTAAATTTCAGGTGTACATTATTATATATCAGTTTCTTTATAGACTGCGTTGTGTTCACCAGTAGTCTAGTGTTTATCCATCACCATACATATGTGCCCCTTTACCCCTTTTGTCCTCCCCCCACCCTCTTCCTCTCTGGTAACTACTAATCTGTTCTCCTTTTCCATGTGTTTGTTTATCTTCACATATGAGTAAAATCATACAGTGTTTGTCTTCCTCTGTCTCACTTATTTCGCTTAACATAATACCCTCAGGGTCCATCCGTGTTGTTACAAATGGCACGATTTTGTCCTTTTTATGGCTGAGTAGTCTTCACATCTTCTTTATCCATTCATCCATTGATGGGCACTTGGGTTGCTTCCACGTCTTGGCTATTGTGAATAACACTGTGATGAACATAGGGATGCATAAATTTCTTTGAATTGTAGTAAATCTATATCTCTTAGATTTTTTTTTTATATTGCTGTTTGATTCTCCAGGTTTTGCCATTGTGTACTGACTGCCCAGTACAGAAGATCGTATATTGGTTTTCACTCATGCTTGCCTCCCTTTTCTATCCTCACCACATTTAGTGATATTGTAATCTTGCTTAGATTAGTTATTCCATGTTTACATTATTATAATTATGAAAACTTCCTATTTGAGCCATGTGGTAGAATTTAGTAACAATTCTTTCTCTCTTGTACATTTTGTTTTTCTTGGATTTAATAATTGTCTCATTTATTATTTAGTTTGCTTAATTTCTGTGAATTTAATCATGAATTCCACTTCATACTCCAGCCAAGTTGTATAAATCTCTCACCATGTTCAGATAGTTGAGGTATTCTGTTGTTTTCTATTTCCGTCTTCTTAAAGAAATCAATCCTGGTGGCTTTGGCCAGTCCACTTGGCACAGATTGTCCTTTAAGGGCTTTGCTGCACAATTGTCACTTGTGTTTTCTTTCATCAGTATCTTGGAAATCCCTTTGCTGTTTTCTTCTCTTGAATACCCTGCTTCTGGAATCCCATGTCTTTCTCTTTCTCAGTTTGGGTTCTTATTTGGGTGGAGCAAATCTTCTGTTAGCTTCTTGAGAAAGTTCACAGAGGTAAATGTTTTGCTGCCTTTCAGATCTTAAATAGTCGTTCTCATATGCTTGTCTTTCAATGGTAACTTGTTGGGCATAAAATTCTAAGTTGGAAATTATTTTCCCTTGGAATTTTTTCAGACATCTGGGAGATTTTTATTTTACATTTATTTATTTAATTTTTAATTTCTTTGTGTGTTTAATTTCCAAAGACTCTTTTTTTTGTTTTCTGAAGATTTTATTTTTTATCACACCCAGTTTTGGTTTTCTGGATTTTATATTCTCTCGTATTTTTGTGGGGATATTAATGTTAATTTTTTTCTTTCTCTTTTTTCAGTTATCTTTCCCCTCTATAGTCTTTCAAGGCTTTTCTACCCCTCTCCACCCCTCCAATTTGATCTTTGTCTTTCCTATTAGATGCTTCTTAGTTTCTGGTGATCTTTTTCTGTCTGTTCATATTTAAAAGTAGGGGTCTGAAAAGATGATTGGAAGCTCAGTGTGTGAGGTTTTGTGCTTGTGGCATTTCTCTGTGGGGTGATCTGGTTAAGCTGTTTTGCTGGAGAACTCCTAGTGTTAGCCTCTCGAGGTCTTTCTTGCCTTTCTGGTTAGATTCTCCAGGGAAGACTCTTCCCATCTCTGCTTGGCTGCCATTGTTCTGGCAGACAAGAAGTGTTAGAAGACTAGGGCTCTCATTTATTACACAACTTTTTACTTGAGCCTCTTGTTTTAGTATGGAGCCCTTATTCCGTTTATATCTGATATTTCCAGTCCAGAGACCTTCTGTTTTATCCTCTTCAGGGAATAAACCCCTCATGTTCTGCCAGAGTGGGGAACAGATTGGTATGCAGTTGTGTGGTGTATAGGGTAGAGGATCTGAGGATCTCATTATTTCTTTGGCAGGCTTTCAACCAATTCTCCTGTTTTCTGCTCTACATTTACCCCATTTTCAAAGGTGTTTCCAATTAACTGAGTTTTGGGGGGCTCTGGTGTAAATCAGGTTACTTTCCCTACTGTTGGCTTTGAATTCAACTTTCTTATGTAAATCAGTTACCACTTGTCCACTTTCTTTTCAGCTTCCAATATTTTGTTGCTATTGTCTCATCTTCTGTTCTCTTTCTCCTTGTGGGTTTATACGTCTAAATTCTCTTTGCTGTTGTTTTAATTAAAGTTTTATTTTGGGGGAGAGAGTAGAGTGGTTTAGTCTGCGGTTTTTAAGCAGGAATCTGTATTCTCTTATTTATACTTTTTGTTTTTGTAATATATATTACATTTGCAGTCAGTGAAATATATTATTTAAAAATGTAAAAATGACAGAACTCATTCTCTTCCAAAACTACCCAGCTCGTGATAGAATCAGACAGCCTTTAACAAGGTACCAATCTTGAACAATGTGGTGGTTTCCCAGTGGATGGTGGTTTGTTTCTAGTCATACACTGCCTTGTTTTTCTACCTAGCTTTTGCAGTCAACATCTTTTACTAGACTGTAAGTTTCTTTAGGGCAAAGACCATATCATGTTCCCTGTGTTTTTTGAAAAACAAGTTATAAGAAATACCAGAAATGTAGTGAAATATACTTAATGAGAATTATGTTTTATTGTGATCTCATTTTGTAGGTTGAAGAGTGCCTCATCTGATGTAAAACAAATGCTTAAAAGTGAAACAGACTTGGATATTACTGCTGATCTCAGAAAGAAACTCCATCGGGCTAAGAAAGAAAAATTAGAAATAACAACTAAGCACAATGCAGAGGTAGAATTTATTTTCCTCTCAAATAATGTTAAAAAATAGAGTTTGATTATTTTAAATTCAATTCAAGTTACAAACTCTATGTTTAATATTTATCCCTATAACATTCTTGTGCTTAAAAAGGGAATGATAATAAAAAAAACTTTTTTTTATACAGTAGAATTGTATAGAAGTGTTAAAGTAGAAATGTAATGAATTATTACATTTGTTTGTATGTAGTCTTAAATTTATTTTAATTAATGGGTTAAGCTTGATAGAAATATTAATTGATGAATGTGTTTGGTGACTAAAGGATTTATAAATTAGACATTTTTGAAATCTTAATGTAGATTTCTTATGGTCTCAATCATGGAACAGTCTCTTTCTTAAACAAGTAGATTTGAGTATGGAATTTTTAATCATCGTGTAATTCATAAATTATCTTTGTTTTATTATATTATATTTTTTATTTGTATGTATGTACATATATAAATATATATATCTCATGTGTATATGTATATATTCCAGCAACAGTGGTTCTTTTTCCAGGATAATTTATGAATTATGTGTTTATGTTTTGTCTGTCTGTTGTGTTTTTTTCCTTTGTTTTCTCTATTGAAATGTTTCTTATTCTTAAAACTCAGTGTAGGCATCCTGGTGTAGTGGAAAGAATATTGAGTTACACAGACTTGGACTCATTGTTGGCTCTTCCATTTACAAGATATGTGACCTTGGGCGAGTTATTTATCCTGTACATCATTGGTTTCTCATTGTGAAATGCTGGTCCCAAAGGGTTTTTGTGATAATTAAATGAAATAGAATTTGTGAAGTGCCTGTGCACTGTAATAATAGCTATAATTTATTGACAGTTAAGCATAAACAGTGTGTTTTCCTTCCCTTTTTACTAAATTCCAATGTTGTCCTGTCTGGAAACCTTTTAAAGCCTCCCTAGGTGAAACTGATTATTCCTTTCTTTGTTCTCCCATAACATGTTGCTGTTACAGATATTTTAGAGCTGAAACATTTTTTTCATGCTTACCTACCTTTTTTAGTCTATAAGCTTCCTGAGAGCTGAATGCAGTGACCATGCTTTGTCTCTGTATCTCTCACGTTGCTGACTTGCACATAGTAGGTCCTTGGTGGCTGTGTGTTGAATAAATGTTTGAAAAAATGATGTTTTCAGGTTATCTAAGGAACAGTGATTTCTGATTAAAATAACAAGCAATGGGTATATGACTATTTTATTTGTATTTTTAGTGGCAATTGAGGTAATTTTAAAGTGGTAATTGAAATAATTGATTTTTTCTATGTTGTAATAGTACATACTGAATATAAAGTGGTATTTGTTAAATGTATGCTAATTGTTCATAATCTCTAAAACTTATTGTTTAAAACCGAATATACATTTTACTTGAGAATATTAGTGTCATGATAGTCATTCATCTATTAAATATATTCTTTTACGTATATTTGCAGTTGTCATCAGATTTCTCTTAGCATAACACTATTTATTCTCTTTTATTTGATCAAAATGTTTTGAAGTGTGTGTTCACTTTAAAGAGAGAGGAAATTATCTCAGGGAAGAAAGAGAATTTTCTCAAAACAGGCAGTTATAGTGGGTTCAACTCAAGGTTTATACTACTATTCATTCTTATTTCTTCAATTATTTGTTTAGATGATTTTACTCATGTAGTAATTTTTTTTTAACTATATAACCTCCAGATATGCCCATTATAAAGTAAGGCAGAGAGGAATGAAACTGTCTGAAAATTAAGGCCATATATTTGCTTTATTGGATACTCCTAACGCTGATACACATCTTGCTGGGTGATTGGCACAAGATGTCTTTAAAATCTTGGGGCTGGCCCAGTGGCATAGTGATTAAGTTTGCATGCTCTGCTTCGGTGGCCTGGGGTTCACAGGTTTGGATCCTGGGTGCGGACGTACACACCGCTTATCAAGCCATGCTGTGGCAGCATCCCACATACAAAATAGAGGAAGATTGGCACAGATATTAGCTCAGGGCCAATCTTTTTCACCAAAAAAACCCCCCCAAAACCCAAAAAAACTATGTGTCCACTGATGGATGAATGGATAAAGAAAACAGGTATACAATGGAATATTATTCAGCCATCATGAATAATGAAATCTTGCATTTGCAACAACATGGATGTACCTTGAGGGCATTATGCTAAGTGAAATAAGTCAGACAGAGAAAGACAAATACTGTATGATCTCACTTATATGTGGAATCTAAAAAAGACCAAGCTCATAGACATAGAGAACAGATTGGTGGTTGCCAGGGATGGGGGAGTGGGTGGGGGGTGGGTGAAATGGATGAAAGCAGTCCAAAAGCAGTCCAAAGGTACAAAAAAGTACAGATTTCTGGTTATAAAAGAAATAAGTCATGGGGATGTAATGTACAGCAAGGTGACTATAGTTAACAATACTGTACTGCATGTTTGAAAGTTGCTAAGAGAGTAGATCTTAGAAGTTCTCATCACAAGAAAAAACATTTTTGTAACAGTGTGTGGTGATGGATGTTAACTAGATTTACTGTGGTGATCATTTCACCATGTATACAAATATCAAATCATTATATTGTACACCTGAAACTAATATAATGTTATATGTGAATTATACCTCAATAAAAAAATTAAATTAAAAAAATCTTTAAAATGATTTCTCTAGGAATTTTATTGTTGTGGGTTTTTGGACAAGTTATTTAGTTTTTCTGAGCCTCAATTTTCTTTGATAGGTATAGAAACAATAGATTACTGTTGAGAAGATTTATTAGTAGGCATAGGGTATAGGGAGAGGAGTTGCTTATAGACTCATAGCTTCTAGATGAGACTAAATTGCTTTGATGTGGATGATTGGGATGGGAAAATGCCAGAAGGTTTTCATTGTTTTAGTGGTTGTTAGAATTGTTTGAGCCCAATAATTCAGATGTGTAAAATAGGACAAGAGACCATGAAGCTGTTCAGATATCTCATTGGCCCAGATAATGATGATAGAGCAAGAAAATCTTCTAGAGAAGTGAGGATGGGAGAGGGTAAAGGAGAGACATGTAACTTTCTTAACCAAAAGATAATGGAAACATAGGACCAAGCAGTAGGGTTTTTCAGCTTTAGGGCCTAAAAGATGTTGTTTGACTGATCCAGCCAGTCCTCTTAAGAGTAGGGGTTCTTAAGCTGGGTCCTCAGAAACAGAAATCAGGGAATCCATCTACTTGGATGGGGAAAAATTATATTTTTATTTTAATTAACCTCTAACTCACCTTAAGCATTTCCTTCAGTTATGAAGGGCTTGACTCAGCCAGTCCTCCTTTTCACAATAAACCATAATAATATTAGTAGTACTTTTGACTGTATCATCAATAGAAATCACAGATACAGGGGCTGGCCAGGTGGTGTAGTGGTTAAGTTCACACACTCTGCTTCAGCGGCCTGGGGTTCACGGGTTCGGATCCTAGGCATGGACCTATACACTGCTCATCAAGCCATGCTGTGGTGACATCCCATATACAAAATAGAGGAAGATTGGCACAGATGTTAGCTCAGGGACAATCTTCCTTACCAAAAAAAGAAATCACAGATACATACCACAATTCAGTTATTGCCAATATTTTGAAATATTGTTTATACTTATCACTACTTTGAAATTACAGTGGTTATTAGACCAAATAACAAGTAAAGCTTGTTATTTAATGTATTATTAAAGAAGTACATAGCTTATGGCATCACAAATTTGTTTTTATATTATATATTTGTTTTTGTGGTTTGATTCTCTTTGTTATCTTGTGTATTTTATTTTATGTACTTAATTACATTATTTTGAGAAGGCTTTGTCATGTTGCCAGAGTGGGGGCATGGCATAAAAATGGTGAAAAACCTTTCTTTTAGAGGCTGACATGCTGTAGAGGGCATAAAGGAAGATATGGAGGATGACACGGAGAGGAGGTCTAAGATAGCTGGTTGAGCACAAAGACTTAAAAGAATGCAGACATGTTTTAAGAAGGAGAAAGAGACCATTTTGCTGTTGTTGCATGTTTTAGTGCATGTGTTGAACCTTAAATGAGAAAACAACCTCATGGGCAGAGAATATGTTTCTGTGAGCTATGTGGGTAACTCTGGAAATCAAATAAGGTCCAGTCAGGCAAAAAGAGGGACATCAGTAGAGGGAATTGGTTGTACAGGTGGTGGAAGACCTAAGAATCCACACAGGGAATGATAAGTCCCCCCAGAGATTAGTAACAGCAGGAAGCCACTACCACCTCTAGGCCAGAGGGCCAATGGGAGGAGATGATGTTACCACGGTCCAGAGGTTGGGGCTGTCTGGTGGGAGTTGGAACCATGATAGGGGCTGTTCAGCCAGTGTTGGGATGTTGGAGGGAGGGGATAAGGAGCTGGAACCTCAAAAGAGATGCAGCCACTGCTGGAGACACTACTGAAAGTAGAGTTATTTGGCAATGGTGCATGGGAATTACAGTTCCTATGATATAATAGAGTAGAACAAAAGAAGAGGGTGGGGGAATGGATCTGAGATCGAAAGGGCAAACAATTGGCCCTTTTGCTCTTCAGCATTCCTTATCACCCTTCTACTCATATATAACTCCCATACAATAATATCTTGTTTCTGCATAAGTTTGCAGATTGCAACTCAAATATCCCCTATACAAAGATGCTCTCACCCTCTCCAAAGTGGGAGACATAAAGGCTTATTGATCATTGCATCCATCTCACAGATGATACATGTCCTCACCATCAGATTCTTATAATTTGGTGTCCCATGAATTCAATTGAAAAGTTCACACTACCAACATTCTTCATGTAATGCCAGAGGGGAAGAGCAAAGAAAAAAATCACTAGTATATACATATAACAAGTATGCAGAGCTGCTGCAGTTCTTAGAGCTGGTCCTAAGGTTCTAAGTTGATATTTATCACTTCTGTCACAACCAATTCCATGTTGCTCTTACCCTCTGCCAGCATTTCCCTAGGTAGAGTGACCAAACCTTCATTCTTGAAAAGCTTGATTCCTTAATGGTGCTGTCTCTGTTGGGTCTCTGTAGCCATGGATGTAGTAAGAGTCATACCATTGTTTCTCTGGGTTTCGGTGGTCTCCTCTGCCTCACTAACCCCTTGGTAATCAGGATCAGCCACTCCAGCCAATACAGTAACTCCTTTCTTTGCCTTTTCTTTCAATGGCATGAGGAGCCTAAAACTAGCCTGGAGGTAATCTCAGCTCCCAATTTAATGTTTTTTTTTTAGATTTTTTATTGTGGTAAAGTATATATAATATAACATTTGCCATTTTAACCATTTTTAAGTGTACAATTCAGTGCCATTAGTTATATTCATAGTGCTGTGCAACCATTACCAGTATCCATTTTCAAAATTTTTCATCATCCCCAAAGAGAAACTGTGTACCCATTAAGCAACAACTCCCCAGCCCTCATTCGTCTCAGCCACTGGTAACCTCTAATCTACTTTCTGTTTCTATGAATTTGTATATTCTAGATGGATACCTCATATAAGTGGCACCGTACAATATTTTTCTTTTTTGTCTGGCTTATTTCACTTGGCATAATGTTTTCGAGATTCATCCACATTGTAGCATGTATCAAAATGGATAATTTTTGTTATATCACTTGGTGGAAGTATTCACCCCTTGGGAATTAAGATCTATTTAAAAAAAATCAAAGCCCAAAGTTGCAAGGATTGGGAGGAAAAACTCAGTGAGTGGGTTAATAGATGATAGGGTTATTAGAGGCTAAGTTATTAGAGAGAGGCCACTCCCACTTCCATCCTTTATTTCCTGGATCTGTGTATGGGAGATATATATATACTAGTCTCTAGTTCAAAGCTTCTACCTTTCCCCTTGGGAAAGGCTTGGGGGAAGATTTACTGTATATACTTGTCGCAGTGCTGCCTCAAGGAGCTTTAGTCAAGGAGTCTGGGAACTGATGGAAAGGTATGACTTCATATTTTGGAGGCTCAAGTCAAGATTCTGCTCACTAGACTTAGAGTTTTTCTGTTTGTTTAGATCAAATAATGCTTTAGAACTGTTTCTCCACTGTGGTAGCCATTAGCCACATGTGTCTTTTGAGCACTTGAAATGTGACTAGTCTGAATTAAGAAGTGCTGTAAATGTAAAATACACACTGGATTTCAAAAACTTGGCACAAAAAAAAAGTAAAATGTCTCACTAACAGTTTTTCATATTGATTACATGTTGAAATAATGATAATCTTGGATATATTGGATTAAAGAAAATATTATTAAAATTAATTTCGTGTTTTTACTTTTTAAAATATTGCTACTAGAAAATTTAAATTACACATGAGACTTGCCTTAGATATCTATTGGACAGTGTTTCTTTAGAAGGCTTGCCCATC
Organism: Tapirus indicus; assembly: GCA_031878705.1. NCBI lineage: Eukaryota > Metazoa > Chordata > Mammalia > Perissodactyla > Tapiridae > Tapirus > Tapirus indicus. The sequence continues at coordinate 72,386,997 of CM062927.1, forward strand.
TCTTTAATTCCTGCGTACACCTTGATCAATTAGATACCACCACGAATGCCTGGAGGTCAAAATGCTATGATTACTACTGTACTCCTGCTGCCCATTATAGTAATTGTGCTTATCTTGTTTCTAATGGTTAATTGCTACCACTTGGCCTTTGCTGTTCTGGAATTCCATCATTTTGATTAAAATTGGGGAGTCCATCTCAACTGTGACATACCCCACCATTATCTCCATCATCTACTATTATCTCTGGCATATAGAGGTTAGCCACCAGAGCTTTCTAATGATGCTTGTGCTGCCTACTCCAGTGTATTTTATAGCATTTTAATTAGGAAAAGAATGTCCTTTAGGTCCTGGAATAGGATGTAGTTGGAGCAAAGGGAGGTTTTGGTTTACTCATAATAAAATCACCCCCAGCTCCTTAAATCTCCATATTATGTCAGGAAAGTACTGGCATTTTAACCTTGTTAAATGATTGTAGGCTGATATTGAATTCAATTTATGGTCACCCATCCAAGCAAACTCTCAGATCTGGTTTATTAAATCCAAGTCAATTTTATATAGTATGTTCTGCAGATCCTGCTAATACAAGATTAGCAAGATCTTGGAATTCTTTTACTCTATAAAATATTTTCTCCTGGAGCAGACTGCATTTCTCCTCCTGTAGCATATTGAGATCTGAGGCTATTTATGGCAAGAAACAGTGGTGGAGCTGGGTCTTGCAAATCCCCTTACAAGACAGCTTTCTTCAGGTGTGATCATGCCTAAGTCTTTAAGCAAGGGAAGGCTAATTACCTCAGATAGGAAGGAGAGGTTGCTTTTGTTGGTAAGGGATGTTTAGGGGGGGATGTGGGAGTTCACAGTTTTTAGGTTTATCTAATTCCAAATGCCCTCATCCCTTCTTCCTTCCTATTTAATGTCCAACTGATACCCTCTTAACATTAGAAACTTGGTGAGGCTCTTCACTCAACTTGTATCGTAATTCTGCATTCCCCTTAATTAGATTTTCTGTGTGATCCTTAGCCTGGCCTGCCCTGGGGCTATGAGAAATAAGAGATTTTTTTTTTTAAGTTGATGTAGAAACTCTCTGGTTTTCTGAGTGTCTTAGGCTAGGATTGTAAAGCCCTGAGATTATCATTTTGTTTTTATAAGTTCTGTAGCATAGTCAGATTTAGCCTTCCCACCCCACAGGTCTTGTAATAAACAATACTGCCATAACAGTCAAGTGCAGTTGTTGCTGCACTTCCCAAAGTCTCGTCCTCAACTGGCACTTCATTCTTTACAACTGCACATACTTTAAATAATTGTGATCCCATTGTATGCCATGGATCACTAATATCCCATTTCTACCTGCAAAGAGGTCTTCGTTGTGTTTTGGCTCATAGAGGTTCCCAACCCAATATCAGAAACCCATCTCGAGACCATTTCTGATGTGTTACTTGGTAATATTGGTGTCCAGTGAGGAAAATAGAAACCACTCCAGGTCTTTCCACAAAGGGACATTAGTAGAGGGAATTGGTTACACAGGTACTAGTAGAGCTAAAAAGACAAATAGGAGATGTTAAGGCAACTTAGAGGGTAGCAACATTAGGAAGCTGCTTCCAACTGCTAAGGTTGATAAAAGCCAGATCTTTTAGAGAGAGGTAGGGCCATGGAAGAAGGGACTATCCAGAAGGAATTTGCAGCCACAGAGAAGACAGAGGTGCTGCTCAAGGTAGATGCAGAAAGGAGAAATACCCTGGCTGATTCTCTTCTGCCCTCAACAACAGCACAGGTGCCTCCCACTGGCCGAACCTCCTGAGAAGCCAGTTGTTAAAGGAGGCTGGAAAATGTAGTTCCTACAACAGAGAGCAGAGCTGGAGAAGAGTAGGGAGGGGATCTGAGGGCCAACAGGTAAATGACTGGCACAACCAGGAATGCCCAAATGTTATTCTGTATTCTTGTGAGGGGAGAGAGGGAGTGCGCAGGGAGGAGTAGAGTGATTCTGAAACAAATGCAGTTACCTTGAATACATAATTAAGGTTGTTCTATGATTTTTTTCTTTAACTATTAAGAGACATTGCTAAGTATAAGTGTTTTGAAGACATTTGCTTTTCTAAAATTTTTAAAAATTTTAATTGGAAATTGTTTCATTCTTTATATGTGAAAAAGAGTGTAACTCCTGCTTCACTCTACATGTTAACAGCTATTTATGGTAATTTCTGATGTTGCCCTTCAGAAATCCTTTTGTCTTTTCTTATTTGATAATTGGACCATCTATTACTAGCCTGGTATGGTATCTCAGTGCTTTTCTACATGATACCTTTCTAGCATTCTCTCTTATCTACCGTCTCTTTCTCTTCCATCAGCAGTAGTAATTTTGCTTTTCTTTGAACTATCATAACATTTTTACCTCTTTTATAAAACTTATCCCATATGGCTTTTTCTATAGCATTTCATTCCTTGAGATCAAGGATTCTGTGATGTTTGTTTTTATACCTTTCACTATACTTGACACATAGCAAGTGTTTAATATTATTTAATGAATTATTGATTAGATCATAGAATTTTAGAGTGGGAAAGGACTTAATGAATCATCCAGCTCTGACTCTCTGATCTATCTTCTGTCATACTACTTCATGGAAGAGTATTAGATAAGTTAGATCTAGTTATTAGATACCTAATTATCTAGATTTTTAGATAACTTAGCTATTAGTTCATTAAAATCTCTGCAGAATTGGCACTTTTATTACTTTATGCTCTATCAGTAATGTCATAATCAAGAGAAATAATATAGACAATATTTACCAAACTATACTTTGATGCGATTTGCTTCTTGATTTCATTTAGGGAATAGAAGGAGGAGAGGAGGGAATGAATTTTTAAGTGCTTACTATGTGACATGCATTTTTTTCATGACTATTTCTGATTAAAACTTGTAATTTCTCTTTAGTTTTATAAGTTCATATAAGAAATTTTTTGTTTTAATTTTTTTTCTCTAGTGGATTCTCTAAAATAAAATTAGTGAATGTCATTTGATGAGTAAAGTATAAATTTTCCAGTCTTTCATAAAGTATAAATTTATAAATTCTTATCTTGTAAATATTATAGAAACAAGTTTCTCTAAGAAATTTAAATGTTTGGGTGCATGATCTTATTATCTTGGAGACATATTTTAATATTGGTTTATGATATCAGAAATCTGTTTTTAGCTGGCAAGCTATGAGAGCCAGATTGCTAAGCTACGATCCGAGGTTGAAAAAGGAGAGGCATTGCGACAAAGTCTGGAATATGACCTGGCTGTGGCTAGAAAGGAAGCTGGTCTCGGAAGACGGGCTGCTGAAGAAAGATTCGCTGAGGCACATAGGATCCAAGAAAAACTGTGTGGTAGGACTATTGCCATTTCTTCCCTTGTTTATGATTGTAACCTCATTGTATATCATTGCTCACTTGTGTGTGCTTTCCATGTAGGGTCAGAGGTGGGGTTTTGATTCATTGACTGGCCTTTGATGGGCAGTCTTCTGGGTGTGTATAAAGTCTTCTGGTGATTCTGTGAACTTTCGTCTACTTCAAATTAATTTTTTTTATGTTGTGCATGTTTGGAAAAATTCTGTTAATCTTTTTTAGAGTGCTTATTTCAGAATAATCAGCAGAATCACATTGAGATTTTTTTTTAAAAAACATATATTCTAGGCTTCCTGTCAGACCTAGTCTGATATAGTCTGAGTCAGAATCTCTAGCTTGAGAATCTATATGTTCGAGGAACACCACAAGGGATTTTGTTGGTGAGCCAGGTTTAGGGCCCACTGGGTTAGAGTGTGGGGCCTGGGAAAGAAAAAGTCAGTGGATTTAATCCTCAAAAGCTATCTGTTATATAGCATATGAACATTTTAAAACTTTTTATTTAAGTATAATATATATAAAGACATATGCCTGGATAAGTGTATAATTCATAATAAGCACCCAGATCATGGAATGGAAAATTACCAGAAATCCCAGAAAATTTCCTGAATGGATAATTACTACCCTGATTTTTAATAGCAAGGATTAATTTTGCCTCTTTTTTGTACTTTATACAAATGGAATCATATAGTATGGATGCTTTTGTATCTGGCTTCTTCCCTTCAACATTGTGTTTGTGAGTTCATCCATATTGTTGTATGAACTTCATATTGATGTTTAGTATTTTATTGTTCAAACATACCACACTTTTATTTATCTATTTCTATTGATGGGCATTTAAGGGTAGTATCCAGTTTTTGCTTAAGAATAATGTTGCTATGAACATTCTTGTACACAACAGGTTTTCATTAAGAGGATGCTAAACATGAATTCAGAAGATATAGAATTAGGTCCTGGTTTTACCATTAACTTACTGATATTTGAACCTAGGTTGTTTTAAGGATGAAATGAGAAAATGAAAATGCTTCGTTAACTGCATGGGGCTTAACAAATGTTAAGTTATTATTGTTGTAAAGGTTACGGTCTACCATACGTCCAGGTACGGTCTACACCACTACCTGGAACTTAGGAATATAAGAATTGAAAGGCACTAGATATACAAGTTGATGACTTTCATTTAAATTTGAGGAAATTGAAGTCCAGGGAAGATGGGAAGTTGCCTGCCCAAAGTCAAATGATTTCAACAGACACTTTACAGAGGAAGATAGAGGAATGGCCATTAATCACATGAAAAATGCTTAACTTCACTTGTCATCAGGGAAATGCAAGTTACAACCATAGTGACTGTCACTATATACCCATCAGATGGCTCTAATTGAAAAGACTGTCAATACCAAATGCTGGTGAGGATGTAGAGCAACTGGAACTCTTACACTACTTTGTTAGTGGGAGAATAAAATGGCACAATTACTTTGGGAAAAAACCTGGCAATTTCTTTTAAAATAAACATCCATTTATCCTATGACCCAGCACTTTCACTCTTTGGTAATTCCTGCTGAGAAACATTTGTCCACAAATGACTTGTATAAGAATTTCATAGCACTTCCATTCAAGACAGCCCAAAGTTGGAAAAAACTCCAAATATCCATTGACAAGAGAATGAAGAAACAATTTGTGTTATATTCATGCAATTAAATACTACTCAGCACTAAAAATGAACCAACTACTGATACATGCAATAACATGAATGGATCTCAGAAACTTTGTGCTGAGTGAAACTTTACAGAGAAGAGGACATCCTGTATAGTTCTATTTGTATGAAGTTCTAGGACAATGGTTGCCTCTGGGATGGGTTGGCAGTGGGGATTAACTGGGAAAAGGTATCAGGAAGCTTTTTGGATTGAAAGAAATATTTTATATTTTGATAGGGGTTTGGGTTACATGAGTGTATGCATTTGTCAAATCTCTTTGAATGGTACACTTAAGATGTGTGCATTTTACGATAGGTGAATTTACCTGCAAGAAAAGTAAAACTATATCGGATTCCAGTTAATGATATGAATCTTGAATTATTTAGGAGGGAAATGTATTTATATTTGCAACTTGCTTTGAAATGCATAAAAAATTATAATGGTCTGATGGATGGATAAATGAATGGATGCATGGATAGATGGATGAATGTGTGTAAAGCAAAAAGAGCAAAATGTTAACAGTCATAGAGTCTAGTCTGGGTTTATGGATGTTCACTGTATAATACTTTCAACTTTCTGTATTTTAAAAAATTTTTATGATAAAATGTTGAGGGTAGAATAAAAAACAACCTAATGGAGTTATGGGATATTAAAAGAGATAATCCCATAATGAGTGAGAGAATAGGAGACATGACAAGAGAGAAAATTTTGGAAGTTGGAAAGCAAATGGATAAGGGATAACTGATTTAGCAGACCTGAGATGTCAAAGTCCTAAGCCAGGATGGGGAAAGTTGGCAGACAACTTGTTAGTCAAAGGCTCATGGACTGGAAGCACCAGCTACCTTTGGAATTAGGAATTGGAATAGCAGTAGTGGGTGAAGTAAAGAGGGTTAGATGAAGGCGGTTGGCTCTAGAGGCCATTAGGTTCTTAGATCCCCTTCACAAGAGCATGCTACTTTGGGATTACTCCTACTTCCTAGTGGAAGTCAGGAGGCTTAGTCTCTGGAGATGATGAAACAGAGGGTCTCCAGTCTGGCAAAAATAGGAAGATAGCATACTCAATGCTGAATATTGAGGAATTATTCCTTCCAGCTTCCTTTTTCTATTAGCTTCCCCAAAAGCTAGCCCCCAGATTTCTACATTCCCCATGGGAGCTTGAAAGACTCTTCTATGGGTCAACTTACCAAGCCAAGAAGAAAAACTTAATGATACTGAGTTGAGGGTTTCCTAATAAATGGCCCAGCCAGGTCCTCCTCCCTAAAGGCCACAGTTGTCAAGCTCTACCCTCAAGCTCAGAATCTAGGTGGTTGGTATATGGGTGTATAAAAGGTGTGTCAGCCTTATAGTTGCTCTTGATTGAGAGCAGACAACCAAGAACTACCAGATACTTGGAGAAAGCCTCTAAAATGAAGAGAAAAAAATTAATTTGGAAGAATCAGAAACTCTGCAGGGAGAAGATGATGTAACAAACAAGTAGCATTTAATATCCTCAGAGCTGAAAGAGAGTATATTCCATCTATGAAGCAAGAAAACCAGATGCTATAAAAAAAAAAGTTCTTAGAAATTAAAATTAAATATGAAATCAGAAATGAAAAATGTCAATAGAAACATTGGAAGATGAAGATGGAAGAAATCTCCCAGAAATTAGAGTAAAAAAGAAAAACTGTAGAGAAAAGACAAGAAAATTTGAGGACCAATCTGAATAATAGAGAATATTGAAAGAAAGAGCTGAGAGAAAACAAGGAGGGTAAGTCATCAATTCAACTATGTAAGAAAACATCTCAGAACTCAGGTTATGAGTTGCCAGATTAGAAGGGCACATTGAATATGGAAAGAAATAGACTCACCTGAAGGCATAGCATTATGAAATTTCAGAAAAATAGCAACAAAGAGAAGATCCTAAAGCTTTCAAAAAGAAGAGAAGAGAAAAGAAAAAAGAAAGGAAAAATAGGCCACATGCAAAGAAACAGGAATAAAACTGGCCTCAAATTGCTTGCCTGCAATACTGGATACTAGACCATGCAATAATGCCTTGTAGAGAGGCCAACTAGACGGGAGGGAGACTTTTTGTACCTTTTATGCCTTTGAATTTTAAACTTTTTGAATATATGACCATTCAAAACACAGAGAAGTAATTTAAGAATACTACTACTTTAGTTTAACAAATGTGTTTGTACATATTTCCTCATTTTATCTTTACAACGAGTTAACTAGGATGCATTTTCTTCCCACTGAGAGAGAGTCACAGAGGTTAAATCCAGTGATAGGTGATGGAGCCAGACCTGGAAGCCTTTCATTGCTTCTTTTCTAGAAACTAAAACAGAGCAGCAGCTGTAGTGAGTTGAGAGGTTTTGGTTCTTGTTGAGGTAATACTAGGATGAGAGGTGCGTTGAGCCTAACTTGGGGGAGTAAATAGCTTTAGTTCTAAGGGTTGGAGCAGTGGTTCCCAACCTCAATTTTGTGACAGTCTCATGGATAAGGTGTGTCACAACTAATTTGTAGCCAGTAGTCAAATATCAAAATTTGTAATCTATCAAGTCATTAAAGAAAGTAGCCATATAAGTCACAGTCTTTTAAAACATTTTTGATTTATTTTCTTGAATAGGAGAAGAAGCAGTGGAGTTGCTGCTGGTGCTAGAGGTGTGCCTAAACTTGGGCATGCCTCTAGCAATGTGTCATACCATTTCATGGCAAAATCACCTTTGTCTGGAAGGGAAAAGGAGATTGAGAAATTGTGGAATAGATTGGTTCTGGGACAGTGAGCTTTTTAAGAGTTTACTGGTGTGAAGAGGTTAAATGTTTTGTCCTAATATCATGCTGTAAATGGAATCAGCTCCAATGCCTGGTTTTTAGTTTTTTAAAATGGTTTTTGGTTTTTATGGTTTTTTAAGTGATTCTTGGTTTTTATGGTTGTAAATATACCTATTATTCTTTTATATTTTTAATAGCTCAGAATACAGAACTTCAAGGAAAAGCAGATGAGATTGAGAAAGCCTTCCAGACTTCCCAGCAAAAATGGAAAGAAGAGTGCAGAAGATTTGAACATGATTTAGAGGAAAGAGACAGTATAATTCAAAATTGCAATCGAGAATATGATTTACTTATGAAAGAAAAAAGCAGACTAGAGAAGACTCTACAGGTAAAATACTTTTTATAAAGGAATTTTGCTATATATAATATTCATTGAGATGTATCTTACATTATTTGAAGTTATCTTTGGAAAGGAAAATAGCTACCAGAAAGCAAGAAAATCTGATTTCCTTCCTTCCTTCTTTTCTCCCTCGGTTCCTTCCTCCCTCCCTCTCTCCCTCCCTTCCTTTCTTCCCTTTCTCCCTCCCTCCCTTTCTTCCTTCCTTCCTTCCCATTCCCTCCCTCCCTCCCTTCCTCTCTTCTTTGCTTTTTAGAGGTATTTTTGCTGATCTTTTTTGTAATATGCTTTAGCAATATATTAATATGTATACTTTTTCTTTTGTGAAAAACAGTTTGAGATCTCTGATCAAAATTAAAAAAAAACACTTATATGAGCATATTATAAGAAGATAAGAACCTACAGCCCTTTGGTCCAGCAGCATGAAAATTTGGAATTTTAGAAATGAGGGCCCTAGATTTTGGTCTATTTGAATATACAATGAATATTGAAAACTATTTATATGTCTGATGTAAGCTTCATTATCTATATAAAACACATTCTATATGGATATGATATGTAAAAAATTTGATGACTTTTTACTAAAATTATTGTGAGCTATTTATTCTCCCATTTTTTGTTCCTTTTTACTGTCTATGGTTTAAGGTTGAAGTTATCAGCCACTTAGAAGATAGATTTTGAATTGTCTATATTTGCCATTTTTTTGAAGTACCAGTTTAAATTAAGAAAAATACATGATAAAAATACTCTACATTTACCATTGGTGTAAATGTCTTTTCAGAATTCTGGAAATAAATCTTTACTAAAAAATAATTTTACAAAAGCATTTACTAAGTGTAACAGTTTTGGCACAGTGTTCCTAGATGTTGTCACCAGATCTACTTTTGCTTTCTTCCATGTCAGTAGTCATAGGTTGTGTCTTTTGCTTCCCACTAGATTCCTAGACCTAGAACAGTGCCTGGCATACACCAGGGCTCCATAGTATTTGAATGGGGGAAGTTTAGGTGGTGACTAGTGCTACAAGTCCCTGGGTGGCCCTGTGTAACCTTCCCCACATAGAAAATGTCTTGGTGCTATGGAGAAAGACAGACAATGGTGACAGCATTCCTTACAGTCAATCAGCCTGTATCTCAAGTTATAAGATCTTGATGAGATCTCGATCAGCTACTTGGTAGGAGAATTCTGATCTTATGCTGTTGGCTTTGACCTGATCTGTGCAGAGACCACTGGGGAATTTGAGGTTGAATAGGAGTTGCTATTTAACTTTACTGGTAGGAGGAAAAAGCCTCAAGAGTCTTTGTGATGGCTTTCATTAGAGAAAGTTCTGAGGGCAGTCTTTATTATGCAGGTAACCCACACTACAGTTATATGGATGAAGGCTTTCCCTCTCTCATATAAACCATAGAATCGTTTTCCTTGTGTTAAGGAGGCTTAGTTTTAAACCCTATAGGTTAGAAAATTGGGCTTCTCAGGAAAACTGCATTTTAATTTTCAAGATTTTGAACCAAGTTAGATCTTGTAAATGTAGTACAACTAGGAAAACCCAAAAAGAAAAGCCTCTTGCAAATATTGTTACCTGTAGAACTAGAAATTAGTTACAGTCCAAACCTAAAAAAAATTTTTTGACTTTTCAAATTTTTAGCATTCTAGAGTTTTTGTATTCTGATTTGTTGCACAAAACTCCCTCCTTCTCCCCTTTTGTAAATACAGCATTCTCTGTCAGATTTAAATATAAATTATCAGAGATAATTCAGTTTGTTCATAGATAATTAGAACTTTCCATATGTCTACTTTACATGTAGATTTATGTAGAGATTACATATAATCTACTTTGTTTTTGTCTCTTTATCATATAATGCATTTTGTTCAAACCTCTGAAGTTAAATTTTTTAGAAAAATTGGGTTAAATATACTCCTGTATGTATATATAAAATATTGCTTAAATTAAATAGGTAGCCATAGCTTCTTATTCAGATCTACATTTTGATGATCAAAATATAACAGTTCTATTAATGATTTTAATGTAAATTATAATGGGTTTTAACAGTCTATAGGTAAGTGAGCCCTTTATAAATTTAAATTGGGGATGAAGGAAGAAAGATAACTTTTATTGATCTAATAGTAAAGCAAGATTTTATTCATCTAAAGGAAGCGTTGGAAAAACATCAGCAGGAGAAGAATGAGATGGAGTCTCATATCAGGGAGACAGCATTGGAGGAGTTTAGATTACAAGCAGAACAATGGGAAGCAGAAAGAAGAGAGTTACAATTTATAGTACAGGTATTTTAAAAATAATACTTAAGTTCCTTAAATATGTCTTTTTAATGCTTATGATATTAAAAATTACATTAGTGCAATAATTGACTAGCTTACTCAAGGTGAAAATAATTCCTAGTCTTTGGTCTCTGGGAGGCCTGTTTCATTTGTGGTTATATGACAGTATGGGCAACTGTTACCAACAGATACTATGAGAATTAGAGTTGGGTGACTTCCATTGCATAAATTATGTGATTTTAAGAAGGACATATATACATTTGGTATTTTATTTTTCCAATTTAAAATATGAGACTGTTAGCAGTCTTGAATAGCACAAAGAAGTAGAATAATCAGATTTTGGATATTACAGGATGCTTATAAATAATATTGTATAGTGATTTTGAACTTTTTAAGACATGCAAATTCTTAATCATGTTCTATTAACCCCTTCCCCCTCAACACACAGAATCCCCAAGGCTTTAAATAGTCCAGTTTGAGAATCACTAATTACATCTAACTCCCATTATAGATGAGCAGATGGAGATTTATGGTTTACTCAAATCATAGACTGAGTGATTAATGTGGGAAAAGACTACAAGTCTCCAGATTCTCAGTCTGGTGTACTTTGTATTTTTTCAGAAGATTATATATAAAAATTTTCGAAGGAGAGGAGAAATTCAAACTGTTAATTCACTAACCAACTAGAAATTTCAAATAAATTTTCTTCATTTCTTCTATTACTTTTTTGGTGATAAGACAAGCATTTTTTCTATACAAAATGACAAATTAGAATATAGTCTTTATATAGATGTCAAAGATATGCATTCTTCACAGGATGAAAAATGTCCACCTAAAATAAATTTTGGAGTAGTTTTGTGTTAGAAACAACTTGGTAAGACAAAGGTGGCCCAAAACATGCAAAGAATAGGAGGCACTTTATTTCTTTAAGAGTGAAATCTGGCAGTAAACAGTGGAAATCCCGAACTTGTTGTGTATGTAAGTATTCAGAATACCAACAAAACCACAGCTTTCCCAAACCTTTGCTCTTTGGGCCATGCTTTTCTTCCCGGTCACTCCCTGTGTAGAATCTAGAAAGACTTTACAATCATTCTTTAGACCTCTTAGTATTCTTAGAGTTGGTTGTGATTTGCATAGTTAGTTATGTCATTCATTCATTTATTCATTCCCTAAGTACTTGCTGAGTTTGTGCTGTGGGTACTGAGGATATAAAATTGATTAAGATATGATTTCTGTCCTAGAAGATCTTTCAACATAGAGAGACATGTAAAGACAGAAAATATATTGTAATGTAATAAAATTTTGAAGAAAATGCTATGGGACCATAAAAGAGAAATTGATCAACTGCCTGGGAGATTGGGGAAATCATCACAGAGCAGAGACATTTGAACTGTTGTTGATAATTGTCTTAAAGGTTACCTGGAACAAACAAGCAAGCATAAGTAAATGAAAGTAACCCCTTCATCTGTCAACACTCAGAAATCTCCGGTGCCAGCAGTCAGAAGCCTGAAACTTGTAAAATATCATTTGGAGACCTATGTTTAAATGTGTGGATGGTGCGATTTTGGTGCAGTTTCTTGTCCTAAAATCTCAGATGAAATGTATGTGGTTATACCAGATTTTATATTATGAAGTACTAAAAGAATTTAAAATTCTGTATCAGTCGTTAATTATTGTATGAAGAAGAATAGGAGAATATATTCCTTAGTTACTACCACCTTTCATAAGATATATTTTATTGTCTTATGTAACTGAAATGTTCAGAGCTCTGTCTCTCCATTTCTTGTCCTTTATATATTAACAAAAGGAATCTGCTTTTCATTTTATAAAGCAAGCTTAAGAAACTACTTATATATATAAAAAATCTTTTTTAAAACAACTTGAGGGTTAGATTGAAATTCTCTTCTCTGTCTACTGGCTGTTGATGGGTTTAGGTTTCCATCCTATAATTAGGTGTTAGTATCGCATAGTGTTCTCTTTGTGTAGCTCTCTAAGGGAATTCAGTTTTTAAAATAAGTTAAAAAATAAAACCTAAGTGAAACCCCATCTTTAACAGACAAGCTGGTGTAATATTTCTTTCATCTGGGCTTTAAAAGAAAATCTTCATTTTATACGTGTCTCCTTTCTTTCATAGTAATTGAAGCATTAAATAGAGGCATACTTCTTTGGAATATTAATGGGAATTCTCAGTGGAGTTACCTTATTTTAAGAAAGTGTTTCTCATTTTTTTAAATGCATACACTCTGTTGCTAAACATAAAAATTTCATATCTTTCTTTAGCAGTATTTGAAATTTGAAAACAAATCAAAAACATGGTAATTTTAGAACAAACTATGTTGATCTTGAAAAATATATCCATTATTTTATTTTTTATCTCTACTTATTTAAATTTTTTATTTGAAATGAACATCTGTTTTGTTTTTATTTTTTCTCGCTCCCGTAATAGCAATGTGCACTTTGATGATGCTTATTTGCCATCAGCTTTTCTATGGGTGGCAGTGTGGGACGTGCAGGTTTGTTTTTAAACTACCCTGCCCCTTCCTTTGTCATTTTTCCAGTTCATTTCAGTGTATGATTTTTCAGTAATATTGAAAGCATTTAGAAGATGAATGTATATGTTGTTTGTATTTATTTCATTTTCAATGTTCTATAACTCAGCCAGGAAATAAAATGATCCTTTCCTCATTCATTGACTAAAATTGGTTTATGTATCTAGTGATTAAGAGGTGGGAGAGTTGGTGATGGCAAAGAGTGTGGGTAATGTAGATGGAAAATAATAACCATAAACTAAAGAAAGAGAGGAAAGAGTGGAGAGGCAGTAAGGGAAGGTATCAGACCAGGCTTAGGCGTCGATGGTGTGTATGATAAGACAGCTATTAGGGACTGGGGTGCAACATGTTAAAAGAGTGACTTGGTAAGCACAGTTGTGCTCTAGGGATAGCTTGGAGGGAGTTACAGGAAAAGGAAGTATTTCGGAAGTTTGCTGTAAATGATCTGGGGCAGCAAGGAGCATTTCTTTGTAGTTTCCTGGGAAACTGTCCACTGGTACCCTGTGTAAGCAAATGGCATAGAAAGTGACACTGGCACTGGCCCTGCCTATTGTTTCCAAACGGGAAATATCTTAATAGTCTATTTACAAAATTACTCTATATTGTACTCATTGTAAAAATGCCTCTAATTTAGGGAAATTTAAAAGCAGAAAGTGAAAGTCTTGCCCTCTCCCCCTCCAATCCCACTCCTCATCTCAGAGTATATAAACATATGTTATTGTATTTACATAAATAAAATTATAAGCCACAGTAATATTCAGTGTCCATCTTTTGATGTCCTTACATTATTCTTGTAGTGCTTGCATGGTTTTCTGTCATGTGTAAGTTCCTAACATATTTAAGGAATCCCTTCTTGATAGTCATTTTATTTCCTTCAAAATTTTTTGCTCTAATTAAAAATGATTCACTGACTTTCTAGTCCATATCCTTGAGCTGTTGTACAAGTGATTCAGCTGTGTAAATGTTTAGAGGTATAATTGCTTGGTCTGCAAGCTTATAGATTTATAATTATGATAGGTATTACACAAAGTTAGTACCAGTTTATACTCTACAGCAGCAAACACTATTTTTTTTCCTTTTTTTATTGATGTCATAATGGTTTATCACATTGTGAAATTTTAGTTGTGCATTATTGTTTGTCAATCACCATATAAATGTCCCCTCACCCCTTGTGCCCACCCCCCAACACCCTTCCCTGGTAACCACCAACCAGTTCTCTCTGTCTGTGTGTTAGTTTATATTCCACATATGAGTGAAATCATGCAGTGTTTGTCTTTCTCTCTCTGGCTTATTTCACTTAACACAGTACCCTCCAGGTCCATCTATGTTGTTGCGAGTGGGACAATTTTGTCTTTTTTATGGCTGAGTAGTATTCCACTGTGTGTATGTATATATATATATATACCACATCTTCTTTATCCAGTCATTAGTTGAGGGACACTTGGGTTGCTTTCACTTCTTGGCTATAGTGAATAATGCTGCAATGAACATATGAGTGCACAAGCCTCTTTGGATTGTTGATTTCAGGATCTTTGGATACATACCCAGTAGTGGGATAGCTGGATCATAAGGTATTTCTATTTTTAATTTTTTGAGGAATCTCCATACTGTTTTCCATAGAGGCTGCACCAGTTTGCATTCCCACCAGCAGTGAGTTAGGGTTCCTGTTTCACCACAACCTCTCCAACATTTGTTATTTTTTGTCTTGATGATTATAGCCATTCTAATGGGTGTGACACCTTAGTGTAGTTTTGATTTGCATTTCCTTGATGATTAGTGATGTTGAACATCTTTTCATGTACCTATTGGCCATCTGTATATCTTCCTTGGAAAAATGTCTGTTCATATCCTCTTCCCATTTTTTGATCAGGTGGTTTGGTTTTTTGTTGTGCAGGTGTATGAGTTCTTTATATATTATGGAGATTAACCCCTTGTCTGATATATGATTTGCAAATATTTTCTCCCAGCTGGTGGGTTGTCTCTTCATTTTGATCCTGATTTCCTTTGCCTTGCAGAAGCTCTTTAATCTGATGAAGTCACAGTTGTTTATTTTTTCTTTTGTTTCCCATGTCGGAGTAGACATGGAATTCAAAAAGATCCTTCTGTGACTGATGTTAAAGAGTCTACTGCTTATGTTTTCTTCCAGGAGTTCTATAGTTTCAGGTCTTATCTTCAGGTCTTTGATCCATTTTGAGTTGATTTTTGTGTATGGCAAAAGAAAATAGTCTCCTTTTGTTCTTTTGCATGTGGCTATCCAGTTTTCCCAGCCCCGTTATTGAAGAGACTTTCCTTTCTCTATTGTATGTTCCTAGCTCCCTTCTCAAAGATTAGTTGTCCGTGGATGTGTGGTTTTATTTCTGGGCTTTCAATTCTGTTCAATTGATCTATGTGTCTGTTTTTTGTACCAATACCAGGCTGTTTTAATTATTACAGCTTTGTAGTATATTTTGAAGTCAGGGATTGTAATGCCTCCAGCTTTGTTCTTTTTTGTCAGGATGCTTTAGCTATTCGGGGTCTTCTGCTGCCCCATATGAATTTTAGGATTATTTGTTCTGTTTCTGTGAAGAATGTCATTGGGATTCTGATTGGGATTGCTTTGAATCTGTAGATTGCTTTAGGTAGTATGGACGTTTTAACTATGTTTATTCTTCCAATTCTTGTACATGGGATAGCTTTCCATTTCTTTATGTCATCATTGATTTCTTTCAATAATGTCTTATAATTTTCATTGTATAGGTCTTTCACCTGCTTGCTTAAATTTATTCCTAGATATTTTATTCTTTTTGTTGTGATTATAAATGGGATTGTCTTTTTGAGTTCTCTTTCTGTTAGTTTGTTATTAGAGTATAGAAATGCAACCGATTTTTGTATGTTGACTTTGTACCCTGCAACTTTGCTGTAGTTGTTGATTATCTCTAATAGTTTTCCAATGGATTCTTTAGGGTTTTCTGTATATAAAATCATATCATCTGCAAACAACGAGTTTCACCTCTTCATTGCCTATTTGGATTCCTTTTTTTCCTTTTTCGTGCCTAATTGTTGTGGCCAAAACCTTCAGTACTATGTTGAATAAGAGTCATGAGAGTGAGCACAAGAGAGTTTTTATCGTAAATGGATGTTGGATCTGTCAAATGCTTTCTCTGCATCTATTGAGATGATCATGTGCTTTTTATTCCTCTTTCTGTTAATGTGGTGTATCACATTGATTGATTTGAGAATGCTGAACCATCCCTGTGTCTCTAGTATAAATCCCACTTGATCATGGCGTATGATCTTTTTAATGTATTGCTGTATTTGGTTTGCCAATATTTTGTTGAGGATTTTTGCATCTATGTTCACCAGTGATATTGGCCTGTAATTTTCCTTCTTTGTATTGTCCTTGTTTGGCTTTGGTGTCAGGGTGATGTTGGCCTCGTAGAATGTGTTAGGAAGTATTTCATCTTCCTCTATTTTTTGGGATAGTTTGAGAAGTATAGGTATTAAATCTTGTTTGAATGTTTAGTGAAATTCTCTGGAGAAGCCATCTGGACTTTTATTTTTTGAGAAGTTTTTGTTTATCTTCTCAAAGAACCAGCTCTGTGTTTCACTGATCCTTTCTACTGTTTTTTTTGGTTTCAGTATCATTTATTTCTGCTCTAATTTTTGTTATTTCCCTCCTTCTGCTGACTTTGGACTTTGTTCTTCTTTTTCTAATTCTGTTACATGTAGTTTAAGACTGCTTATTTGGGATAGTTCTTGTTTGTTAAAGTGGGCCTGTATTGCTATGAATTTCCCTCTCAGGACCGATTTTGCTGCATCCCATATGAGTTGGTATGCTGTATTTTCTTTTTCATTTGTCGCCAGATATTCTTTGATTTTCCCCTTTAATTTCTTCAATGATCCATTGGTTGTTCAGTAGCATGTTGTTCAGTCTCCACACCTTTGTCACTTTCCCAGTTTTTTCCTTGTAGTTGATTTCTAATTTCATAGCATTATGGTTGGAAAAGATGCTTCTTATGATTTCAATCTTCTTAAATTTATAGAGGCTTGCCTTGTTTCCCACTATATGGTCTATCCTTGAGAATGTTCCATGCACACTTGAGAAGAATGTGTATTCTTCTGTGTTCAGATAGCGTGCTCTATATAGATCTATTAAGTCCATCTGGTCTAGTTTTTCGTTTAGTCCACTATTTCCTTATTGACTTTCTATCTGGATGATCTATCCATTGATGTAAGTGGGGTGTTAAAGTCCCCTACTATTATTGTGTTGTTGTTAATATCTCCTTTTAGGTTTGTTAATTGTTTCTTTATGTACTTTGATGCTCCTGTGTTGGGTGCATATATGTTTATAAGTGATATGTCTTCTTGGTGGAGTGTCCCTTTTATCATTATACATTGCCCCTCTTTGTCTCTCATTACCTTTTTTATCTTGAGATCTACTTTGTCTGATATAAGTTTGGCAACATTTGCTTTCTTTTGTTTCCCATTAGCTTGAATTATCATCTTCTGTCCCTTCACTCTAAGTCTGTGTTTGTCATTAGAGCTGAGATGTGTTTCCTGGAGGCAGCAAATTGTTGGATCTTGTTTTTGAATCCATCCTGCCACTCTGTGTCTTTTGATTGGGGAATTCAATCCATTTATGTTTAGAGTGATTATTGATATATGAGGGCTTTAATGCTGCCATTTTATTGCTTGTTTTTCAGTTGTTATGTATTTCCCTAGTTTCTCGTACTGTGTATTTTGGACTACTGATTCAGTTTGGTGGCTTTCTATGATGGTTTTCTCTTTATTTATCATTTGTATTTTTGTTCTGATTTTTTGTTTAGTGGTTACTGTGAGGTTTGTATAAAAGGTCTCATAGATGAGATAGTTCCTTCCCTGATAGCTTCTTATTCCCCTAGTCTAAGCGAGTTTCATCCCTTTCCTCTTTCCCTTCTAAGTTGTTGTTGTCACAATTTATTCCATTATGTGTTGTGAATTTGTGGTTAAAATGAAGTGATAATATTTATTTTCAATGTTTTCCTTCTCTTTATCTTTAGAGGTATAATTAAGTGTTTGTTAATCTGTTCTGGTACAGAGTTGCTAATTTTTTATTTTGTCTGCCTATTTGTCCCCTTGCTCAAGGCTTTGTACATCCTTTCTTTTTTTATTCAGGTATGAGAGCCTTCTTGATCAAATCTTGTAGGGGGGGTGTTGTGGTAGTGAACTCTCTCAGCTTTTGTTTATCTGGGAAAGTTTATTTCTCCATCATATCTGAAGGATATTTTCTCTGGATATAGTATTCTTGGCTGAAAATTTTTGTCTTTCAAAGTTTTGAATATATCATTCCACTCTCCTTTAGCCTGTAAGGTTTCTGCTGGAAAATCCACTCAAAGCCTGACAGGGCTTCCTGTGTAGGTTATTTTCTTTTGTCATGCTGCCCTTAATATTTTTCTTTGTCATTGTTTTTTGCCAGCTTTACTAATATATGCCTTGGAGAAGGTCTTTTTACATTAATGTAATTAGGAGTTCTGTAGGCTTCTTTTACATGTAATTCCAGCTCCTTCTCCAGGTTTGGGAAGTTCTTAGTTATTATTTATTTGAACAAGCTCTCTCCTCCTTTTCCCCTCTCTTCTCCCTCTGGAATACCTATAATCCTTATGTTGCACTTCCTAATTCAGTCAGATATTCTTGGAGAGTTTCTTCATTTCTTTTTAGTCTAAGTTCTCTCTCTCCCTCCATCTGAAGCATTTCTCTATTCCTATCCTTTAGATTGCTAATTCTATCCTCTATATTGTCAGCTCTGTTGTTTAAGGACTTCAGATTTTTCTTTATCTCATCCATTGTGTTTTTCATCTCTTAACAATTCTGATTGGTTTTTCTTTATGGTTTTGATCTCTTTTGTGAAGAATTCCCTCTATTCAGTAATTTGGTTCCTGAGTTCATTGAACTGTCTTTCAGAATTCTCTTGTAATTCATTGAGTTTTCTTATGGCTGTCTAGAATACTCTGTTGCTTAGATTGTAGATTTCCTTGCCTTTAGGATTGATTTCTGGGTGCTTGTCTTTTTCCTTCTGGTCTGGAGTGTTAATATATTTCTTTATGCCATTTGATGGAGTGGAGTTGTGCCAGCACATAGTAATAGTTTCTGGACGCAGGTTCCACCTGCTGCCGCTTGCGGGGAGCAGGAGCTGTGTAATATGAGCCCACTGCCACCATCCTTGTCAGCTGTGCCTGTCTGAGCCTGGCCCACTCCTTGGGATTGCAGCGGCTCTGTGGGGTTTCCCACCAAAGGGGAAAGTAGTCACAGGGGGGCTCAGGTCTGCTGCTGTCTGCTCCCACAGTCCTGCTGAGTTGTGCTCCCCACCTTGGGGTCACAGCGGTGCTATGGGCATTCACTGCTGCCAGGAGTTTGTTCGGTTTCTGCTGCCCTCTGCTCTTTGGTCATACCAGCTGTTGTGTTGGGTGAGCGGGATCTCCTCTCTGGGACTGAGCCAGAACCACTCCCTGGGACTGCGGTGGGACTGTGGATTCTCCTACTGGATGAGAGAGTGATCATACGGGGACTCAGGGCTGCTGCTGCCTGCTCCCACAATCCTGCTGAGTTGTGCTCCCCCCCTCGGGGTCACACCAGTACTATGGGTGTTTACGGCAGCTGGGAACTTGTTCACCCAGACTCAGAGCACAGCTGCTCTCTCTGCTCCTAGGTCTCACCAGCCATTGTGCTTGGTGGGCGGGACTTCCCCTCTGGGACCAAGCCAAAAGCACTTCCTGGGACCACAGTGAGATTGTGGACTCTGCCACCAGATGAGAGAGTGATCACACAGGGGCTTGGGGCTGCTGCTGCCTGCTCCCACAGACCCACCAAGACACGCTTTCCCCCTTCAGGGCTGCAGCAGTACTGCGGGCGTTCACAGCAGCCAGGAGCTTGTTTGCCCTAGGCTGCGGCTCTGCCACTGCTGTCTGCTCCTAGGTCGCACCAGCCTTTGTGCTTGGTGGGTGGGGCTTCCCCATTGGGTCCAAGCCTGCGCCCTTCTCTGTGGGCAGCATGGCCCTGAGGGCTCTCCCACCAGATCAGAAGCGATCACATGGGGGCTCAGGGCTGCCATCATCTGTTTCCACAGTTGTGCTGAGTCCCGCTCCCACCCTCAGGGCTGCAGCGGTACGTGATCGCTGCAGCTGGGAAAGCAGTTGCATGCATGTGCTGGGCTGTCGGGTCCAGAGGTGCTCACCTATCTCCCCCACCTCCTTGGGGGGTAGTCCATCCACCTTCAGATGTATAGCTGCAAGGGTCTCTCAGGTGTCCTGATGTGCTGTGTGGGTATCCTCTGCTGATCAACGAATGTCCTTTAGTTGTAGTTTGAAGGGGGAGAGACAAAGGGAACAGCTCATGTTGCTGACATCACTCAGCAAACACTATTTTTGATTGTAGAGCTCTGCTAGCTTGGGGGTTTAGAGATGAGGATCTTGTTCTGCCTCTTTCAGGAGATAACCATGTGCTAGATTAAGGTTGTAACTAGATGTCTTGATGTATTTCATAAGTTAGGAAGGAGAAGTACTTTAGCTCTGATCTGTTTCTAACTATACTTCTATAATTCTTCAGACTTGAAACCATATTTTAGAGGGTGAGAAATGCTGTTTGTATGTTTTGGCTATGTTTCTTGAAGATGTGGAAAAAAGCAAGTTTATTTTCTAACAGAACAGTGTGGTTTCCTGTGATGTTAAATGCCAGTTCAAAAACAAGCCTCATTTTTAAATATTTTAAGTTCAACACCTCCCTCTAGTGGAAAAAAGAAAAACTTCCTCAGTTTCCACTGTCCTTAATATGATTTTATGTTACACACACACACGTGAGCACACATCCCAGTTACTTTTTTCACTATAAGGATCCAAGTAGCTTTTGGTTTGATTTGAAAATAAATTCTGTGACAAAAATTTTAAAAATTTGTTTGGGATGAGGCAAATTAATCTTGATGTATAACTGCATGAGGTATTTTGTAGTTCTTTTGGAATTTTCTTCTCTGTTATAATGCACCCCAGACTTGGATTGTGTTGATAAAACCATGAACTTAAAAGAAATATTTGAATATAAAAAAACCAGGGCTTAATATAACCAGTACCAATATAACCAACCAATACCATTACTACAGCCAATACTTGCCATTTAGATCATGTTGGTGTTTATCATATTTGCTTCAGAATTAAAAACAAACAGACAATAAATTGTTATATTGTTAAAGACTGACTATTCGGAATCACCTCACTATCCTCCTGCCACTCCATCCCTCATTCTAAAGTTGGTTTTTAATTTTCTGTCCGTTATATATTGATAGTGTGTTACACTATTTTAGTATTTTGTGTTTTAAAAATACACATATAATACAGTATGCATCTTTGTCCAACTTGTCTTTTTCACTTTTGTTTTTGAGATTTATCTAAGTTAATGAACTAGCTCTGGCTCATTCAATTTAACTGCTGTGTTTTATCCTATGCATATACCATAATAAATTTATCCATTATCTGATTGATTAAGATTTAAGTTCTTCCCAAATTTTAATTTTTACAGACAGTGTGTCCATGAACATCAAATGTTTTTGTTTATGTGGGTATGTATTTAGTGTATATGCGATTTTTAGGAGGTAAAATATATGCCAAATTGTTCTCCCAAGTGGTTGTACTAATTTGAGAGAAGAGTTTCTCTTCCCTTGCAATCTCTTGAACACTTGGTATTTTTCAGTTTTAATTTCTTTTGCAGTAGGCTATGTGTGAAATTCTGTCTCATTTTTGCTTAAATTTCTATTTCCCTGACATTGAGCATGTTATGTTTGTTGGCCATTCATGTTTCTTCTTTTGTGAACTGCCAGTTTATGTTTTTTCTTTTCTTTCTTTTGGATTGCTTGTATGTTTTTATTTACTTATAGGAGCTTTTTATATGTGTGGTTACTAATCCTTGGTTATTTGGATCTCATTGCAAACATCCTTTTCCTTTTTGTGGAGACACGGAGACAATTTACATTCTGTTTGATGTACAGTTTTAAATTTTAATGTAGTTGAATTTATCACTTTTCCTTTATAGATTGTACTTTGTATGTCTTATATAGAAAGTCATAAAGAGAATATTTTTTTCTCTATATAGCATGAGTTAGGATCTAATTTTATTTTTTTCCAAGTAGATAACCGCATGTCCCTGTACCGGTTATTCAACTGTCTATTCTATTACCGCTTATTGATTTATAATGTCTCTGTCATATACCAAGTTCCTTTATATCTAAAGCTTGGTTCCTGGGTGCTCTGTTCTGTTCCACTTACATATTTGTCTATTTCTGAATGAATACTAGTTTTTTTTGTTTATCATGGCTTTAGAGTAAGTCTTGATATCTGGTAGGGCAAGTTCCCCTCTCCATATTCTTTATTTGGTGGGGGAAGAGGAGATTTATGCTCAGCCTTTTACTCTTCCTTGTGAGTTTCAGGATTGGCTTCTTGTATTCCACCAAGAAACCTTGCTGTAATTTTGATTGGAATTACATCAGACTTATAGATCCATTAGGCATAGAGTTGACATCCTTCTTTTATGCTTTTTGCTCTATTTTCTGGGCTATTTCTTCAATTTTATATTGCAACCTTTGTATTGAATTTTCATTTCTACTTTTGGGTTTTTAATTTCCAAGAACTCTTCCTTGTTCTTTGACTATATCCTTTTATAATAGACTCTTCTTGTTTTATGTTTGTAATATTTTATTATTTATTTTTTTGTGAGGAAGATTAGCCCTGAGCTAACATCCATTGCCAATCCTCCTCTTTTTGCTGAGGAAGACTGGCCGTGGGCTAACATCTGTGTCCATCTTCCTCTACTTTACATGGGTTGCTGCCACAGCATGGCTTAACAAGCGGTGCATTGGTCCGCACCCAGGATCCGAACCGGCGAACCCCGGGCTGCCAGAAGTGGAGCGTGTGAACTTGACCACGACGCCACTGGGCTGGCCCCTGTAATATTTTGTTTTAACTCGCTGAGGATGTAAGTCATATTTGTTTTGAAGGTGATTTTTTTCCCCTCCCTTGAGTGTCTTTTCTCTCAGTGTTTGGCCCCATTTGTTTGTAGTAGTCTCTGAGTTTCCCATGAGAAGCTTTTCTCAAATGTCTGACGATCCTTGGCTATGTGTTCATATTTAAGAATGAGGCACTAAGAAGCTAAGAAGCTCTGTGTATGTGGACTCCTTCCATTTAATTGGGGAACCTTAGAAATGCCAGTATCTGTAGCTATTGTCTCATGGACTGGTAGTTTCCCCAGAAAGGAGTCTTCTAGTCTCCTCCTTATGGTGCTTATCGTACCTTAAGTGTAGGAGTCAGTATTCTGGAAGCTAAAGAAGCGAGAAGGGAGCTGTGAGGTCTCACTGCCCATTATGCAGATTTCACCTAATCTCCCAATTTTTAATAAGGTGTCTTACCCTGACCCCCAGTTCTGTCTGGTTTCCATGACCTCAGAGCCTCTTTGAGTCAGTCTCTCTAGTTAGTAAACTCTTTCCCTTTTTCCAGGATGGAGAAGGGCATTTGCCAGAGAGGAAGCTGGCAGAGGTCATATCAGGGTATAACTAACTGCTGCTTATAGAGGCTTCCAATAATGTTTTGTGTCATTTCTACCCCATGGCTTGGCTTTAGTAATAATTAGTGCTTCCAATTTCTAAACTTTTGTGGATGTGAATCAGCTTGCTACTAGGCTTCTCCCTTTTTACGTATTTACCAGAGTTGAAGAAGCTGAAACCTAAGCCATTTATCACTTGTCCATTTGCTTTCCATCTTCCAAATTTGCTTTTGACATCTCTTATTGACTATCATCTTCTCTGCCATTCATTTTTATTCTTTATTTTCATTTAAGTGGGGGTTCAGGAGCAAGCAGAGACAATAGGATATGTTTGATGCAATCTGTTTAACTGGTGGTCTCTCATTTTGCTCTTTCTACTTACGATCTTCTGATAGACCTACACTCTCACTTTTCATCTCATATTTGAGTTCTGGTTTTACTGAATGTTTTTAGTATTAAAAGTATTTAAAAGTGTGGAACTGTTGTGAAGAATTTCCTTCTGTTGCTTGAGTTGATCTTTTTCTTGGTTGGGCTCTTCATCTTTTATATGCCATGTTCCTTTCTTCCTTTGTTATTTTTTCTCTTTCTTCCTTTTGCATAGTTTGTATTTCTGCATAATTGCCATGCCATTTCTTTGCATCTTCCTGATACTTAGATGGCTTTATCTAGATCTTCTATTTGCTATAAAACAATCAGAGTTCTTACCTTTCTGACTAGTTTGTTTTTCCCTCTGAACTTTGGCTTGAGGGCTGAACTTCTGCATTCTTTAGGCCTAGGAAATGGTGGCGGGACGGCAGATACATAGTTGCTTGGTGAGTGTTCTTAGGTGCTGTCTCCTTTTTGAGATTTATTAAATCCCTTATCCTGTCTTAGTGGAGGTTCTGTATCTTTTTTTTTTGCTAAGGAAGATTTGCCCTGAGCTAACATCTGTGCCAGTCTTCCTCTATTTTGTGTGTGGGTTGCTGCCACAGCATGGCTGCTGATGAGTGGTGTAGGTCTGCGCCCGGAAACTGAACCCAGGATGCTAGGCGGAGCATGCTGAACTTAACCATTAGGCCACGGGGCTGGCCTCTATACCATTTTTTATTGTGTTAGGGGATGGTAGTTTTGGGCTTTGGGTTGTATTTTCAATTCAGTGTGCAGCCCGTTTACTTTTATAGTCTAAAAGAAGGCAGAGAAGGAAGAAAAAGGAAAATAAAACAAACCAGAAAGGGGCTTCTCAGGGAACTGCCAGACAGGTGAAATCAGGCCAGTTCTCTGTGCTTGGGGCTTTTGGAGGAGTGCCAAACCTGTTCTTTCCTCCTGCTCACCGCCCTCTGTGGTGGCTAGGCTGCTGGATTTCATAGCTACAGTAGTTCTCTTTTTTCCCAGTTTCATTGAGGTGTACTTGACATATAACATTGTATAAGTTTGAATTGTACAACATCATGATTTGATATTATGTAATGATTTGATATATGTATATATTGCAAAATGATTACCAAAGTAAGTTTAGTTAACACTATCACTTTACACAGTTACAAATTATTTTTTTCTTGAGATGAGAACTTTTAAGATTTACTCCCTTAGTGATTTTCAAATATACAGTATGATATTGTTAACTATAGTCACTATGCTGTACATTACATCTTCAGGCCTTATTATCTTATAACTGGAAGTTTGTACCTTTTGACCATCTTCACCTAATTCCCCCATCTCCCATCCCCTGCCTCAGGCAACCACCAATCTGTTCTCTGTTTTTATGAGTTTGGTTTCTTTAGATTCTACACATAAGTGAGATCATACAGTATTTGTCTTTCTCTGTCTGACTTATTTCACATAGCATAATACCCTCAAGGTCCATCCATGTTGTTGCAAATGGGAAGATTTCCTTGTTTTTATGAATCAGTAATATTCCACTGTGTCTGTCTCTTTGTCTGTCTGTCTATCTATCTATCTATCTATCTACCTACCTATGTATCTATCTATCCACACACACACACACGTGCACGTTTTCTTTATCCAGTCATCCATTGATGGAGACTTAAATTGTTTCCATGTCTTGGCTGTTGTATTGAGGCTGTTGACTTTCAGGGCTATTAGGAGCTGGGGTAAGGGGGCGTGGAATTGGGCAAGTTAAAAATGCCACAAAGCGTGCCATTCTTACCGAGATTCTGCTGATTTTCTTGAATAAATGCTTCTTGAATTGTTGCAAGCCTTTGGTTAATTTCCAGTTATGAAAAATTTTATTTTCACATTTTTTTGCCAGTGTTCTTGTTGCTTTTATGGAGGAAAGAATTTTTTGGCAGTCCTTAACTCTGCCATTCTGGAACTGCTTATGTTCTCTGAAGATACTTTAAAGTTTTCTTCTCTTTATATATATTTCTCTCAGGTTGTTTTTTCCCCCTCCCCATTTGATTTAGATTTCATCTTTTATGTTGGAAAATTTTTTCAAATATCATGTTTTCTTATGTTTGAGAGTGTGGAACTAAAAAGCTTATTAGAAGCTCTGAGTGTTTGGGTTAGCTCTTTCAATCATGATCTTCACTGTAGGATTATCTTGCTGGATATTTGAAACAATGTATAATCCTCCTTCCTCCCCCAACTAATTTAAGAAGTAGAAAGTAGAAAACCTGATTGAGTGTGTCAAAATTTCAGGTGCATATCGCTTCACCAATGAATAAAAAGAAACATTCAAGGGGCTGGCCCGGTGGCGCAGCAGTTTAGTTCATGCTTTGGCAGCCCAGGGTTCGCGGGTGCAGATCCCAGGCACCCGGGACGCACTGCTTGTCAGTCATGCCGTGGCAGCATCCCATATAAAGTAGAGGAAGATGGGCACAGATGTTAGCCCACGGCCAGTCTTCCTCAGCAAAAAGAGGAGGATTGGCAATGGATGTTAGCTCAGGGCTGGTCTTCCTCACTAAAAAAAACAAAAACAAAAAACAAAACATTCAAGAAGCAAATAATTTTAGTCTCACATAAACTCTGCCAGAGAACAGAAAAATCTTGATAACATACCAAACTGACAAATCTTGATACTAAACTGGCAAGGATATAAGAAAAGATAATTATAGCCAATCTCTCTTGAAGTATAGATCCAAAAATATTATACAAAATATTAGCCAACTGAACACAGCAAAATATAAAAAGATATAATATAAAAAGGCTTTATACAATAAATGCCAAGTGAGTTTAACATTAGAAAAATCAATGTTATTTTTAATTATGTAATCAGTTAATTATGCAATAAAAGTTTCTTGGCTGTGTGACTAGAATTCCTAAAAATGTACACTATTTGAGGAAAGCAGTTTTTTCTATAAAAACTGTGTGTGTATGTTTACATCCATATCCAAGAATGTGTAGTAATTATCACATAATATTAGTGACTACTTGACCTCTGCATTTAAACTGATTGTTAGGTCAGAATTTCATCTACATCTTGAAAGACTTTCATTTAAAAACTCTTTTGTAAGTTATATTTAATATAGGTCAAGTATCATAAAGTTAAAATCTCACCAAAATAAACACAATAAGCCCTGATGATCAGCCATTGATTTTCCAATTGTTCTTTTCTTATAGGATTTAATTCAGACTCACATGGAATGATGGGCATGCTCTTTGTTTGGGGTAATGGTATTTGGAATAATTGTATGTTGTCTTTCTATACTATTGATCAATAGAATGGGAATCACAAGTCATATTTTCTTATAAATAAATCTCATGACACTTCCTGAATACTTTAATTTCTTTTACTTTATTTAAAAAATAAATAGTAGTTGAAATAATTACTATCAACTAGGAGATAAGCATCTTTTGGTTATGGGCTTTATTTTGTTTTTATTTCAAGTTATTGGGTTTACTTTGTGATTAATCTTGTAAATTGCTGTTTATTCGTTTTAAAGTATAGATAGTACTCTAAGTGGATGATTAAAAGTTGGAGATTATGTATATGTAAGTCAAGAAGACATGTAATTTAACAGTGAATTTGAATTAAAAGAGGTACTGTTGACTGCTTGAAGGAGGGAGACCTATCATGTAGAATGATAATAGTATCCTTTATAGTGCTTAATGGTCTTAAAAGTGCTTTCATATATGAAGGTACTCTTATGATGAAATTAGATTACATAAAGCTGTTCATAATACCATTTGTTCCCAAATCCAGAGTGTTATTATCAAAACTGCGAGTGCTATTTGCTGGTCACAGGAGTGTTGGCACACTTTGCTCTGGTACCCAGCTTTGTTCTTATCTATGACTGTTTAGAGATTGAAAATGTGTAAGTAGATTGGCTTCTGTATAGTAAGAAATTGCTATTACCTGAAGAAAATAATTCTTAAGAGTTCATGTGTAGTCAGCTTCAAAATAGTAATCTTATGAATGAGGGGATGTAGAGAGAAGAATAAAATTAATTTTTGTTCTTCATTCTTTGTGGACTATACTGCTGGTACTTTTCAAGCTAGAATCTTTTTGTAGAGAATTATATTTGGTTCTTGCAACATTCTCATTAAGATTCTGACGATACCTTTTGAGTGGCTACTTATATTGGAACCATGTGTATATGTGTTTATGTCCCAGAATAAGATGATGCTGATGAGGGAGAGATGGGAAGGAGGGCTTTGTCAAAGGCCTCAAGTGAGAATGATGAATATAGATTGGTTGCTGTGGAAATGTCTTTGATATATCTCTTAACTTTGTCTGAATTTCCATAAAATTCAACTCTGATTTCTGAGTTTAATTGGAAAAGGAGATTGACAGACTTAAGTAGAAGACCACCTGATGTTATTTTTCTTTCAGTAGTGCAGCAAAGATTTGAAAACTGAAGAGGAAATGAGATACAGCCATCTAGTGGATGCAACTTTAAGAGCTATAAGCATAGTTAAAAGTACCATGAGCTCACATAAAAGTCTCTCAAGGGTCACTATTAGGCATTCAAGCTAATCATTCCTTATCACATAAAGCAGTGATATACATTTGCATTACTAAATACTTAAAAATTTTAATGAGAGGGGAAAACATTATATATGGCAGTTGAACCATAGCGTTATGTACATACCCTCAGAGGTCAATTGAACTAGCATGGCATTATCGTAAGCTATACACATTTTTCAGTTATAATATGTGTTAGATTTTTTAAGTTGTAAAACTCCAGTAGTACTTTTTAAATGCAAGTATATTCTGAAACATTGCTGGAAAATATCTAGGCCTCTCTTTCCTGTATAAATTAACCTATTATTATGGTTGAAGCACAGATTTAGTTATTCACTTTCTTCTATAGAATACATTTTAGTCACTGTTGGCATATAAACTTCATTGATGCAAAAATGAATTATTTTCCAGGAGCAAGATAATGCTGTACAAAATATGCACAAGAAAGTAGAAAAATTAGAAGCCGAACACATGGACTGCTCTGACCTTTTACGGCGACAAACAAGTGAACTTGAATTTAGCACTCAGCGAGAGGAACGTCTTAGAAAAGAATTTGAGGTACATTTTCTCACCCTTTTTGTTTGTTTGTTTTGAGGAATATTAGCCCTGAGCTAACATCTGTTGCCAATCCTCCTCTTTTTTGCTGAGGAAGATTGGCCCTGGGCTAACATCATGCCCATCTTCCTCTACTTTTTATGGGATGCCGTCACAGCATGGCTTGATAAGCGGTGTGTATGTCCACACCTGGGATCCAAACCTGTGAACCCCGGGCAGCTGAAGCGGAGCATGTGAACTTAACCACTACACTCCTGGGCTGGACTTTCATTCTCTTATAACATCTATATGTTATCCAGTGTATAATTTGAGGTCAGAGAAAGTTTTACTCTGCAATAAAATATAAAACTAATCTTGGGGGCATTTATTTATATTGAATATTTGGCTTCTTTGAAAAGTTTTGTATCTGAGTAAATTATATGTTGTCCCTAATTTTTAAAATCTATCCATTTTTTGACAATTAATTCTCATGGAGTATTTGGAAAGTTTGAGGGCAATAGTTTACATTATAAGGTTGAGGAAGCAACACAGGAAAGGATTTTATACACATGTTATTAAGTTCTAATTTTGTAGTTTGCATCATGTATACTCGCTGCATAGTTTTGTGGAATGCTTTTCAGATTAGACTTTAGATGGGAAAGGAGCATCAATTTACAAATGAAAAATATGATTTTTATGAGTGAATGGGACTGATAATCACTTTAATCTTAAGAGAATTCTAATTTATTTGTTAATTCTTTTTAAAATTTCCTTTTGCTTTGTGAGAAATTAAGTATTTTAATAGATAAAGTTTTGTTCTAAACATAATTTATAATTGTCTTTAGGTAAATAAACATTTATAAAGAGAATTTAATGATAAAATGCTAGAGGTAGTCTTGTTAAACTCACTGCTGTCATTTAACATTGTTCTGGGAATTTTAGCCAAAGATATTTATAAAGGCAAGAACAGCGATAAGAATTATAATTTTTGGAAGAGAGGATATGTGATTCTTATTATTTTCAGATAATATGCTTATAACTCTAAATACTAAAGAAAATCAACTTTAAAATTATTAACAGAAGCAAGAACATTCAGTAAGGAGACCAGGAAGAAAATAATATATAACAATTTTGTTTACATTCTTACATACCAGCAATAATCAGAGAATAAAATACTTAAAAGTTTTCTTCACCACAGTGACAAAAATAGGAATACAGTTAACAACAAATACATTAAAAATTATGAAATTTAACTGTGAGTCTTATAAGAAAGTGGTAAGACATTCTGGGAACGCTTGACACTGTAAAGATATGAATTTTCCGTAGGTTATATTATGGGTTTAAGCAGTTCTCATAAAGAATTCAATGGAATTATTTTGGGAAGACAGATTCTAAAATTCATGTGGAAGACTAAACAGCCTGATGAATGTCTCTAAAACATTTTGATAAGCGTGATGAGTGGGAACCTGTTATACCAGAAGTTAATACACACTCTATCGCTTCAGTAATGTGTCATTTCTGGTTTTTTGGCTGTATGCAACAGAAACCAACTCTGGCTAACTTAAAGAGGGAATTTAGTGAAAGAATATGGGAATCATATTCACACAATCAGAAGGAGCACTGAGGAATCAGGCTGGGCAAGCATATGAATCCCAGAGCATCTCCAGAAGTCTTGGGAGCAGAAATGATGGATGAAGTAGGAGTGAATTGGTATCAATAATTGTCATTCTTTTTGTAACTTTATTCAGGATTCAAATCCCAGGAAGAGAACATTTGATTGAAAGAGGTAATTTGCCCCAGATAAATCCCTCTCAATTCTACTAAAATTAAAACCCCAAAAAGAAATTCTTATAAGGAAAATCCGGGTGCTGGTACCAAAAAGAAGAGGAGAAGATTGTTTAGTGGCCAAAAAGTACAATAATTCTAAGACCAGACTTTCAATGGGACAGAACTGAAAGGCCATTGTAGACTATATATAAAAATTTAATATATTAAGATACAGTTTTAAATCAGTGAAGATAGGAAAGATTATTCAGTGAATTGTGTTGAAACAATTGGCTATTTGAGACAAAATAAAATTAGATTCCTATCTTATATTCTAAAATAAATTCCAATGGATTAAAGAGTGGAATATTAAAAATGATGATAAACTAAGAAGAAAATTTAGATTAATATTTTTCTGCAGCTGAGTGCAGTATGACTTACTACTAATCATTAAAGCAGAGGAACAAAATCATAAAGGAATAGATTTATAGCTTTTTTTAAAATTTGAGATCATTCTTTATATGCAATTTTAAGTCTTGACTTTCTTTCTTTCTTTTTTTTTTGAGGAAGATTGGTCCTGAGCTAATATCTATTGCCAATCTTCCTCTTTTTTCTTTTTTTTTCCTCCCCAAAGCCCCAGTACATAGTTGTATATCCTGGTTGTAGGTCCTTCTAGTTCTTCCATGTGGGATGCCACCTCAGCATGGCTTGATGAGCGGTGAGTAGGTGCACACCCTGGATCCGAACTGGCGTACCCCGGGCCGCCGAAGCAGAACGTGCCAGCTTAATCGCTATAGCACCGGGCTGGCCCCAGATTTATGGCTTTGACTATGAAAAATTAAAGGCATATATAAGTAAAAGCACTACTCAGATAAAATAAAAAGATAGCCAAATGAGACAAATATTTATAGGAAAGGGTAAATATATCTTTATTTCCATGTCTCTCTCTCTCTCTATCTAAATCCCCTATTATTTGGTAAGAAAAAGGGGAAAGCCTTTATGAAAAAACCTACCGAGGACATCAAAGAAGATATGAAAGAATTTCAGATGGACAGCAAACACATGAAAAATGCTTAACCTCACCATAATGTAAGAAAGACTGTGTAGCACTTGTAATTCTAAGATTAAAGAAAATGATAGCACCCAGTGTTGGTGAGGATGGTGTTAAAAATTCCCATTCCTTGCTGGTGGGAGTGTAAATTTATAAAATCTTGAAGGAGGTCCATTTGGCAAATTTACAGGATCTGTCCTTAGAAAATTATCGCATCCTTCTGGGCCTCTCTTTCTCCTGCTCCATCTCCTCATGTAAGGCCTATGGCAAAGCCATCATCTGGAGACTTCATTATCCTCTGTTTCCTAGGTCTCATGCCTCCCTTGTTTCATTGGAGTACATGGTCTAGCAGTTTCTAAAGAAAGGCTATATTGGAGCTACATTTTATGTTATGTTGCATGTTTGAACATATTTTTATCAATAAAATACTAGGGTAGATATAATTTGACTGAAGATAGAATTTTAGATTGAAAGTCATTTTCTCTCAGAATTTGAAGGCCTTGCCTCATTGATTCCCAGGCTCTTCTGTTGCTTTTGAGAGACCTGATGTTATTCTGGTTTGTGCACCATTTTCTCATTTCTTCCTTTAAAAGTTTTCTTGGTCCTCTTTTTTTTTTAATGGAAAAGTTTAAACATATAAGAAAAATAGACAGACTAGTATAATGAACCTGATGTACCCAATACCAGCTTCAACAATTACCCATTTGTGGGCAATCTTGTATCATTTATCCCTGACTCACTTTCCCTCCTCCCATATTATATTGAAACAAATCTCAGGCATCATATCATTTTAACTGTAAATATTTCATTATGATTTCTAAAAAATAAGGAGTCTTTTATTTCGAGCCACATCATCAATATCAAACCTAAATTGTTTAATAGTAATTACTGAATATAATCAAATATCCAAGCATTATTCAAATTTCAGATTGTCTCATAAATGGCACAGACGTGTATGATTACAGTTTGAATCAGAATCCCAGTTAAGTCTATACATTATAATTGATTGATATGTTTCTTAAATCTCTTTTAATCTACAGGTTCTTCATCTATAGCTTTCTTTTTTCATTGTGATGTATTTGTGAAGACACCAAGTTATTTGTGCTGTCGAGTTTCCACTGACTGAAATTTCAGAACATCAAAAAAACTCCAAAACAATATGTCTTAGTATAGATCTTTTTTATTCAATGTGCAGGGTATTTAGTGGCAATTTTCATTAGGAGACTCATGTCCTTCATTTTGAGGAATTCTTTGTGTTATTTCTTTATAATTTTCTCCTTAGCGTTTTTGCTGCTCTCTCTTTCTCGGGCTTTTATCATTCAAGTATTAGACCAACTGAATTGATGTTTTACTTTTCTTACCTTTCTGTTGTCTTTCTCTTTGTCTTTTTGTTGTTGTTGCTTCCTGAGAGATTTACTTGACTTTACTTTTATCTTCTAGTTGAATATTTTCTTTTTTAATTTTAAATTTCCAAGAGCTCTTGTTCTCTGGACCATTTTTGTAGCATCTTGTTCCTATATTCTGACTACTGTATTCATTTGTTTGTTCAGTAAACATTTATTGAAAGTGTCAGGCACACTTCTGGCTGCTTGAGGTGTAGCAGTGAACAAAACAAAGCCTCTTCCCTCTTGAAATTGACACTCTAGTCAGAGAGAATCACACATTAAATGAAACAAAACATGATAAGCCCTATGGAGAGGAATAAAGCAGACTAGGGGAGGTAATGAGTTATGGGACAGGATGGTTCCCCTTTTATGTTGGTGGTCATGGAAGGCTGACTTGATAAGATGGCATTTGAGTGAGACCTGAAGGAAGAAAGGGATTGAGCCATGTGGATATCTGGAGGAAGAACAGTCTTCGTAGAAGGAATAGAAAGTGCAAAGGTCATGAGATGTGAGTGTGCTGGTAATGTTTGAGGAATAGCAAGTAGGCCATTGTGACCAAAATGGAATGAGCAAGAGAGACTAGTAGGATATATAGAATGGTAGGCAGATTTTTTAGAGTCTTGAAGGTCTTTTGTGGTTCATTGTGGGAACCTTGGCTTTTTTTCTGAGTGAGATGGGAAGCCATTGGAAGGTTTTGAGCAGAGGAGAGATATGCCCCCTCTGACTTATTTTAAAAGTATCATTCTCTATACTCTTTGGAGAATAGATTCTAACAGACCATTTAGATACTGTTAAGGTAATCTAGATGAGAGATTATGGTGTTTTAGACCAAGGTAGTGGTAGAGGAGGTGGTCAGATTGTATGTATTTTGGAAGATTGAACCAATAGAATTTGCGGATTAATTGGACCTGGCTTGTGAGAAGAAAAAAGGAGTAAAGGATAAAGCCAAAGATTTTGGCTTGAGCATATGGGTATGCTCACTGGCAAAGAATGCAAGTGGAGTAGATTGGGAGAGATCAGGAGTTAGGTTTTAGATACGTGAAATTTGACATGCCTGTTAGACGTTCAAGTGGAGATGTCGAGTGGGCAGTTGAATATGTGAGTATTGGTCTTAGGGAAGCCTCACTGTAGGATGATAAAGAGATGTGCCAAATATTTCATTGGGAAATTTTGAAATGTTACAATCTATAGGTCTTTTCTCTGTTGTTTCTTTAGTTTCTGCAAAGAGTGATCCGCTAGTTTCCTCTTTGGTGGTTATAAAATGGAAGAAGGAAATGGAGGAAGAATCTGGGTATCACACTGTTCAGAATGCAGACTTTTTCCCGGTTTCAGTCTTGTGCACCCACCTCCCCACCCACTCCCTGTGTATCCCTAAGTCCAGCCTCTGGTTTAGATTCACATTCTCCAGATAATAAACCTCTAGTTTGTGTAGTGGTTAGGGAGGGGTAGTTGTTTGCCTAGTTGGGGTGGAAGTGGATGCCTGGAAGGTTAAACTTCTCATACTGGTGGTATTAAAAAAAACATTATTGAGATATAGTTTATATTCTACAAATTCACCCATTTATAGTGTACAATTCAGTGATTTTTAGTATATTCACAAAGTTGTGCAGCCATCACTACAATCAATTTTAGAATGTTTCTTCGTCACCTCAGTAGGAAACTTCATTAGCCGTGACTATCCTATTCCCCTATGCCTGTTAGGCCTAAGCAACTCATTAGTCTACTTTCTGTTTTTATAGATTTCTCTATTCTGGACATTTCATATTAATGGAATCTTGCAATATGTGGTCTTTTGTGATTGACCTTTTTTCGCTTAGCATGATGTTTTCAGGATTCAGCCATGTTGTATCACGTGTCAGTACTTTATTCCTTTTTATTACTGAATAATATTCCATTTGTGTTATATACCACATTTTGTGTATCCATTCATCAGTTGATAGACATTTGTGTTGTTTCCACTTTTTGGCTATTATGAATAATGCTTCTGTGAACATTTGTGTTCAAGTTTTTGTGTGGGCATGTTTTCAGTTCTCTTGGGTATATATCTAGGAGTGGAATTGCTGGGTTGTATGGTAACTCTATGTTTAACTTTTTGAGGAACTGTCAGACTATTTTGCACAGTGGTGGCACCATTTTACATTCCCATTACCAGTGTATGAGGGTTCTAATTTCTCCAGATCCTCACCAATACTTGTTATTGTCAGTCTTTTTGATTATAGCCACTCTAGTAGGTATATAATGGTGTCTCATTGTGGTTTGCTTTGCATTTCTCTAATGACTAATGATGTTGAATATCATTTCATGTGCTTATTGGCCATTTGCATATCATTGGAGAAATATCTGTTCAAATCTATTGTCCACTTTTTAGTGACTTATTTATACCATATGAATGTAAGATGTTAATAATAGGGGAAACTGAGTGTAAGGTATATAGGAACTCTCAATAATAATGCCAAGTATGAACTTGGCAAAGGTAAAATTACTCACACTTTTACCACACGTAGTCTAATTTTATAAAAGTTTTAATAACAAATAAAAATTATATTCTAAATAATATTTTTAGTTTATTTGTCACTTGTGCTGAACATTTTTTCAGGCCAATACATTCAGGAATGTATAATAATGTTTTACATCATCATTTTTAGTATTATGTGGTTTGTGAATGACCTACTAAGAAAGAATTAGAATAGAGTTAAAGTTCTCAATATACTTAGCATTTAAAAAAATCATTTAGATGTCACTTTAGGATGCTATAAAACCTATGATCATCAGTAAAAACATTTAAGTTGCCTTATAGGTGTGAAGAAGTACTAGGTAACAGTGATTTCTTTTTTGTTGATAAAATTCTTGGTAAGCCCATTTTGACTCAGTTGAGGAAATGTTTAATGCCTAAAGTTTAGGATTTGTTTTTGGATAACTCAGTATTGATTTTTTCCTTGTAAATATTTACTTGCCCCCAATTTCTTTTTTTATTGATTGATACTGTAAATATAAAATTGTTTTAGACTAGTTTTACTTTGTCGTTCTTCTTAGCTACTCTGTACATTCTTTTGATAATATCAGGTCTCTGCTTTTGGAGAATTTGAAGCTTTGAGGGTAGTCCAGGTCATCTCTATTTTTGTTTTATTTATAAGAATTATATAAGTGGGCAAGCATAGTCCTCTGACTTATCTATGTTCTTCATATTTAGACACCTTTAAAAATTGTGCTTTATATTTAAGAGAATATATTTTGTGTTGGCTATTTGACCAGATGATGGCATAATGAAGGAGAAGTTAAATTTCTAGAGAGTATTTTGTGCTATTTTACATTCAATTTTGGAGATATTAACTATTAGTAATTCTAGGTACTTAAGTAGTTAGTGGTATTTTTTTAAAGGATTAATATAATAATAAAGAGGAAAATTGTTAAAATTTTAATTTATTAGAACACATTATTGAATGTCAGTAATATCACTCTAAAGCAACTAATATAATAGACATTTAGCCTAATAAATGTTTTAAATTTTAGTGAAGCTTTTTAACAATTGTATTTCATGAAAAGCTGATTTCTTTATGTGCTTGGGCCAAAGAAGTTTACATATATATATATTTTTTTCAATCTGATAAGCTATATACCATTGTGTGGCTTAATCATCTTAACATGGATCAATAGTTTCTTAGATTAAAGAAAAAAACCAACTCCCAATCCAATTTTCTAAATGTGGTGCTGGATACCACAGAACCAGGGGAAAAGTGAACTGGAAAAAGAAATATCCATGGCTTTAATAAACCTCTTTACAACTAGAGGAGTTTTTTTTTTTTTTTTTTTATCATGGGAAATAAGCTTAACTCGATAAGAAAAGAGGAAAGAGAAGATGCAAACCTAATTCTGCCAGAACTGAAGAATCTTGTGAAGATTACAGTGGAGAGAGAACAGACTTTGCAAATAAATTCTGAATTGCTTCTGTCAGTCATATTCTATATTATAGTAACATAAAGAAGGATAGAATGTAGCTTTTTCTCTACACATATTCTACACTCAAGTGAAAAAGGAAAAGAAAAATAAATTTCACCTTTCATATTGTCTATGAAGTCATCCTCATATGATTCATCTTTTTAAAGCTATCGTGTTTGTAGGAGTTATTTTTAAATACCTATTCATGTTGATTACTAACTATATGGTAGGTAAATGATGAAATCACCTGGGTTATACAATTATGCTTATAAGTATTATACTTTTTTATATTTATATTCATAACAGATTTTAAAATTGGAAGTTCATTAAAAAATTTGTTAAATACTGAAGCTTTTGTTGCCATAAAAGGTAAAGGTGATTTTTAAAGATGCTAAATTAATTTATTATGCTAATCAGAATTTGTGGCCTATAAATTCTGTTCCTGAAATTTCCTATTTTCACTATCTGTGGTTTCTTTTAGTACACCTAAAAGTAATAAAAACTTTTTTCCTTTAAACTGTTTTACAATATGAGTGATATACTTCATTATTCATTCTTTGTGAATTAAAAAAATGGCTATATTCTCCAATTTATTCCTGTAGTTGTCCTGTTGCCTTCACATGCCTGTTCTGAAACTGTTAAGGCTCAGATTAGCCATCTTCAGTGACTAACTGTGAGGTTCCTCTCCTGAAACTGCACAGTTAACCATGGTCAGGATGACGGCACAGAGAGCTCTGAATATTTGTGCCTTCAGCTATTTCTTGAAACTGCTGTGTAATTTTAGAGTGAGGACCACTTTAAGTAAGCTAGTTTATGTAAAGTAATCTAGAGGATTCTGGAAAACAAGTATGATTTGGCCATCAATGAAATAGTTACCTATGAACTGTAATTCATAGCAGAGAAACATAAGGAGTATCTCTTAGAGGCAAATCAGTCTTTATCCATGACACAGGTCTTTTCTTCTTTACTTACAAAGGAAATGATTATAGATGTGTCAGCACCCCTTTGGCCTTACGGTAACAGCTTAGGACCTAGCATGGTGTCTGGCATATGGTAGGTGCTCTTTAAATGTCCAATTTTCCTTTCTCATTGACATATATAGTAAAGTAAATATCAATGAGATTATCATGAAAACATGCAGACTTGTTCATTTGTTTTTAGTAGTCTTGTAAGTGTTTTTACAAAGTAGCGTTCGCTCAATGGGATTAGAAAAAAATATAACATGTTTGGATTTCTGGGTTGAAATCCAGCAGTTCCCTTGTTCCAAGTCACAAAAGAAGCATTAATTTTGCCTCTGACTAGAGTTATTTTTCTCATATAGTGTGCTGGCTGCATGCAAAGTAAGAGAGCTACTTAAAAAAAAAACCAAATCTTTAAATCAGAATGCCTTATAAAGATAGAAAATATTATGTGCTATATTGTATTGGTCAGTTTTGTAAAACATATCATATGTTGTGTCAAATGACAAAATACAGATGAAACTTTCTTGAAAACTGTAGAGTATTAGTATTCAATTGTAGGATTGATATCATTAATGACCTTAATATAAGAACACTCTCTCGTGTAGATGTGACACTTAGCAGTGTAAGTGCTTACTTGAAAAAAAAGAGCCCATATTAAAGGTCGGACTGAATAGTAATATTACTTTTCGAGTTCTTTGATGAGAACAAGGATGATAAATAGACTCTTCTTCATTATGACCCCTCAATATATGACTCAGGTTAAGTGGTATGATATTATGGTGCTTCTGTTTTTCAGATACTTGTCAAATACTTAGAAACTTTGACCCTGTAAGATGTCTTTTTTGGTAATAAAAAATACTATGAGATCTTCAGTTTAAAGGATCAAAGTACAGTACTACTCTTTTTTTCCCCCTAAACAGGTAGGGAATAAGTATGTAGTTAATTGTTAACACACCTATAATAAGTTATTTATGGTCACTCAAATATAACAAAATATACTTACCACTAAAATAACCATTATAGAATTAATCAGTCTATGATGATTCTGTTCCTTAGAATCATCTTTTTGAAGATGAATTATTACTATATTGGTTACTTGTGAAAGTGTCCATTAATGGGAAATATCAGGTGATGAAATCTGGAAAAACAGTTTAAACAGCCACTTTCTGTTTACACAGCTGTTGACATTCTGGGGTAAACTTTGTGCAACCGTTTTGGAAACAATGCCATATAACACACTACTGAGAAATCTCTAACTAGTGGGTGCTTGTGTGATATTTCCTCCCCTGTTTTTCTTGACATCCATTTTAGTGGGCTAAATTTCATATATCCAAGTTTTTCTGTTTGACTAATTCATTTAAGTTCATGCATATCCTTTGAGCTGGATACATTCTATTTAAGGAGGAAAGAATGTAGTAGGAGCTGTTTTTTGCCTAGTCTTTCAGCAAACTCATTGTACGCATATGTTTTTATTATGTTTGTGAAGTTTTTGGAAGATGCCCATGGAAGCCATGGGAGCAGATGTGGTGTGGTGAACAAATGTGGTCTGGATATGCTTGGTTAGTTCTGCTGCTGAATTGGAGTCAGCAGCTCATGCCCCGAGTTATGATAAAATAACACGTACCAGAGGGTTGGACAAGACTCATCCTTCTCTGTGTTATCTTCTTCAAAGAGTGAACACTCAACTTTTCTTAAGTGGAGCAGATTATCTAATTGAGCTTAATGTGATTTAAATCATAAATACAAAAAATTAGGTACAATGAAACATAGTCTTTACTGAAATAAAAATCTCTTGGCAGTGTACTGAAGTAGGGAAGGACATGACAACGAGCTAATAAATGATAAAATATGTGATCATTTTGTGTTACATGAAGAATTCTGATGTTCCTAGTGTTAGGGAACAGACATGGTATAGTGTAAAATTCTTATATTACAAGCAAACTTGTATATGGTTAAATTGACCTGTGGTATATATGAATTTGTGTTGGATTTTGTATTTTAATCTGAATTCCGTTATGTTTTCTGCCCTTGCATTGTTGATTATATTAGGATTGGATCCTAATGAGACAGTTTATGATTATTGTACTGGTTCTCCTAGGCAGTCTTATTGGAAAAAAAAATTTTGTGAACAGCACGTTGATGTTCCTCTAGTACCCTCTGCTGGATATAAGAATTAATTCACCTGACTAGAAAATTAAAAAATATATTTAATTTAATTATGTCTATCAACAAAGCCCACTCTTGGAAGGAGTTTGTTTAAAGATTTGAAGATTTTCTTGTCATCCTTTCTGATTAATTGATAGTTTTAGTAATAATAAACAGTTTATAAATTTGTTTTCTTCTGGATATTTCATTTAAAACAAGAGGGTATGAAAATAAAGATGTGATCTCTGGTTTGTTATTTCAGCCTATTTGGTTTTGGTCTAGGCAGGGAAAACAGAACCTCTTCTTGACTTTTGGAGTGAAAATCAGATAATTAATTAATATGACGTAACATATACATTAGAAATGGAAAGAAGACTTGAATTGTTAATTCTTTTATCATAGAATCACTGAATATTCTGCATTTTAATAAAATATAAGACTATTATTTTGGTAGAGAAACTTTTATACTTTTTAGAATCTGAAAAAAAATATATTAACATCGTCAGACTAGTTTCTTCCCTCTATCTGCCCCTTATTAGCATATTGCTTGTTTTGATCCTTTATTCTCAGTTGTCTATGGGCTATTTCGTTGTGACTGGTTAGACTTCTTCTGACTTATGGAGTCTAAAATGAGCATAGTGAATACTGAGAAAGTTGACTAATTCTTTGAGGACAGAAACTTCATCTTGTGGGGTTTACGTAATTTTTTTAAACTAGTATTCGGACTAGCTAGGATAACACTCATTTTAATCTGGTTTATACCTATAACCAATGGGAGTCCCTTGTTCTATGGGTTCAGAGTCAGCATTTAGAGGGGACTTTTTTTCAGAAATCAAGGAGCTTGACTTAGGTGGCTGTCACTTCTTTGACACTGTCTTTGGTTCTTCCACTCAGGAATTAAAAAAATTTTTTTCATTGAGATATACTTCACATATCATAAAATTCACCCTTTTAAAGTATACAATTCAGTGGTTTTTAGTATATTTACAAAGTTGTGCAGCCATTACCACTATCTAATTCCAGAACATTCTCATCACCCCAATAAGAAACTTCATGCCCATTAGCAGTCGCTGCTCATTCCTCCTTCCCCCTGGCTACTGGCAACCATTAATACGCTTTCTATCTCTATGGATTTGCCTATTCTGGACATTTCATATAAATGAAATCATATAATATGTGGTCTTTTGTGTCTGATTTTTTTTCACTTAACATATATTTTCAAGGTTCGTCCATATTGTAGCATATATTGATACTTAATTCCTTTTTATGGCCAAATAATATTTCATTGTATGGGTATACTACATTTGGTGTATCCATTCATCAGTTGATGGATATTTGGGTCATTTCCAGCTTTTGCATGTTATGAAAAATGCTGCTATGAACATTTGTGTATGTTTTTGTTTGAACATGTTTTTATTTCTCTTGGGTATATACCCAGGAGTGGAATTGCTGGCTTGTATGGTAACTCTGTTTAACTTTTTGAGAAACTGCCAAACTGTTTTCCATAGTGGCAGCACCATTTTATATTCCCACCAGTAATGTATGAGATTTCCAATTTCTCTACATCCTCACTAATACTTATTTTTCATTTTTAAAATTATAGCCTTCCCAGTGGTCATGAAGATGTATCTCTTTGTGGTTTTGATTTGCATTTCCCTAATGACTAATAATGTTGAGCATCATTTTACATACTTATTGGCCATTTGTATATCTTCTTTGGAGAAATTTCTATTCAACCCCTTTACCCATTTTTAAAATTGAGTTGTTTGTCTTTTTGTTGTAAGAGTTCTTTATGTATTCTGGATGCTAGACCCTTATCAGATACATGGTTTGTGAATATTTTATCCCATTCTTTAGATTGTCTTTTCACTTTCTTGATAATGTTCTTTGATGCTCAAAAGTTTAAAATTTTGATAAAGTCCAATGTATCTATTTTTTCCTTTTGTTGCTTGTGCTTTTGGTATAATATCTCAGAATCTGTTGCCAAATCTAAGGTCATAAAGATTTACCCCTATGTTTTCTTCTGAGTTTTATGGTTTTAGCTCTTATATTTAGGTAATTGGTTCATTCTGAATTTGTTTTTATGTATGATGTGAGGTAGGGGTCCAAATTTATTCTTTTCATGTGTATATTCAGTTGTCTCAGCACGATTTAATGAAAAAAATGATTCTTTCTCATTGAATAGTCTTGGCACCCTTGTCAAAAATCAATGGACCAGTGATGCCTAGGTTTATTTTTGGACTCTCAGTTCTTTTCTGTGGATCTATATATCTATCCTATGCCAGTTCCACACTGTTTTGATTACTGTAGCTTTGTAGTAGTTTTGAAATCAGGAAATGTGCGTCTTCCAACTTTGTTGTTCTTTCTCAGGATTGTCATGTTAATTTTTTAAAAAGTCCTTTAGTAAAGAATTGTTTGGCTTTAATCCTGTGTTTCATGCTTAATGATGGTGAAATTGCTTTTTTGTATAATAGCTAGGAACATCTTATGGGACTAAAATTTGGTGTGAAACATGTTCTGAGAAAGGTGGAAGTGAGTATGAAGGGAGTATTTTCTTTGATTTATCTTAATATTTCAACAATATAGGTAGGAATTGATTGATTTAAACTCCCACCTTCCAATTTACCTTTTCTGTTTTGGCATAAATGGCTTAATTTATTCTAATGATCTTTTGTTGTCAAAATATAATTTTGTTGGGTAAATAATGATACCAGCACCATAGTTTCTCATTAACATTAATACCTGTGCTTTTGTTGCTGTTTAAAAAAAATTTCAATATGGAAAATTTCAATCACACATGAAAGTAGAGAGAATACTATAATGAACCCCATGTGCCTATCACTGAGCGTCAACAGTTACCAATTTATGGCCAATATTGTTTCAGAAATCAGCCCCCTACTTGCAACCCTCAGCTTGATTATTTTAAAGCAAATCCAGACATCATATAATTCCATTCATGAACGCTTTAGTATATATTTTAAAAAGGTAGGAGTTTTAAAAAATACCAATTGTTATCAGACCTAAAGACATAATTATAATCCCTTAGAATCATCAGATATCCAAATTTCCTCATTTCCAGTTTTTCCGAATGTCTTGAGTCTTCAGAATAAACTTTGAATATTTACTAGTTTTTTCTTTCAGTGGATATAAATGTCAGATTTTACCTTCAAAGAGATTATACTTAAAGTATCAACTTATCCTTTTGGATTTAAATTATCTTTAGACCCAAAAGGATCATATTTGGACCTACTGCTTTATCTGTCCCCTGGAAAAAAGTCTTTTCTAGTGTCATAACTCATTAAGAAATATTATTGACAGGGTCACACAATCTAAATAAAGTAAATAATTCAGTGTAAAAAATATTTTGGGACTTTCATGTTTGTGAAAAACAGAGTGATTAAATCCCCAAGAAGAATTGCTTCTTGTCTACGAAGGCCATTGCTCACAAA
The DNA here is from genome assembly GCA_031878705.1 of Tapirus indicus. Classification (NCBI taxonomy): domain Eukaryota; kingdom Metazoa; phylum Chordata; class Mammalia; order Perissodactyla; family Tapiridae; genus Tapirus; species Tapirus indicus. Next base: position 72,430,699 of record CM062927.1, read on the forward strand.
TGATATCTAAAAAGGCCTCTAGAGAAGAAGGGACATCTGTGTTTCTGCTCTGCACCATACAGATGTTACAGGAATTACTTTGCTCAAAGAAAAGTATAGTCTTTTCTCACTTATTCATAGACTGCTTGATTAGTTTGCAGATTATCCAGTTTTTATTCATGCCCCTTCTCATTATGATCCATTACCATCTCTGTCTGTAAACAAAAAGAAATGGTGGGAGAAAAGAGGAAATATCAAATTAATCAAGTTGAGCATTTAAAAAAACCTTCAGCTTAGGCTAAGTGATAGAGTATACATAACAAATAGAAACTCATTTCTTGCCCGAATTTTATCTAGGAAAGAAAATCAAATTAGTAATGCCTTTTTCCATCCCTGTCACACTATATTTGACAGACAGGACTCTTGGCATGGCTGTTCTTTGCTGCTGTTATCTGGAGACACGTGCAGCTGGTGTTCCCATAGCCCTATCTGCCCAGCCCTTAAAAGGCTTTTGGTCATGACCAGTTCCCTCTTTGAGACTGGGAAGCCAATGCTTCCTAGGGTTGCATTTTCTCAACAAAAATGTCATTCAAAAATAAAGCTCTTGACTTCTTCTTTCAGCCAGAAGTGGACTCCTGCCTGAAATATTAATAAATTAGACTTCATCATAATGAAGTCTTTTGCTTTGTGAAAGACACTGTTAAGAGAATGAAAAGACAAGCTGTAGCCCAGGAGTAAATATTTGCAAATCACATATCCAACAAATGACTCATATCCAGATTATGTAATGAACTCTCAAAACTCAATAATAAAAAACAACCCAGTTTAAAAAATAGGAAGAGGTTTGAGCAGATACTTCACCAAAAAAGATATACAGATGGTAAATAACTACGTGAAAAGATGCTTAGTCATTAGTCATTAGGGAAATGCAAATGGAAACTAAACTGAGATGCCCATTACATGCCCATTTGAATGTCTAAACCGCTCCCAAAACCAAAAACAGCAAAAACAAAAAGTGACTGTGCCAAGTGTTGGTGAGGATGTATAAAATTGGAAATCATTTGGAAAACAATTTGGCAGTTTCATAAAACATTAAACTTTAAACATAAAACATACTATTTGCCCCAGTCGCTCTACCCATCACTATTTATCCCAGAGAAATGGAAGTGTATGAACATACAAAGACTTGTACACAAATGCTCATAGCAGTTTTATTTGTAATAGCTCAAACTGGAAATAGCTCAAATGTCCATCAACAGATGAACAGATAAACCAGTGTGGTGTATCAACACAGTGGAACACTTTAACAATAAAAAGGAATGAACTGTTGATATATGCAACCACATGGATGAATCTCAGAATAATTATCCTGGGAGAAAGAAGCCAGACAATAAAGAGTACATGTTGTATGATTCAATTTACATAAAATTCCAGAAAATACAAACTGATCCGTAGTAACAAAAAGCAGATCATTGGTTTCTTGGGGATAATGGTGGGGTGGTGTGGGCTGGATAAAGGAATTACCAAGGGATACAAGGAATCTTTTAGGGGTAGTGGAAATATTTCCTATCTTGATTATGACAGTGATTTTGTGGATATATATATCTCTCAAAACTTATCAAATTATACACTTTCAATATATATGTTTATTATATGTAAATCGTACTTCAATAAAAAAGAAAGAGAAAGCAAGCTCTGTTGCGTTCTTCCTGAGTTTGATTTTTACATGACTTTCACACTCCTACAAAATAAAAAAAATGGGGCTACAGTAATCTAAAGTATAAATTACTATTCTGGAATATAGTGATCCATATCCACTTTGAATACCAGTGTTTAAGAGTTTAAACTTTTAATTTGTTTTCAGACAACTACTCTAAGAGTGAGGAAATTAGAAGAAAATATTGAAGCAGAAAGAGCAGCACATTTGGAATCGAAATTTAATTCTGAAATTATTCAGGTAAAATGTAGACAAATTTTTCTGTATGGATTTTATTAAGCTGGGAAAAACAGCATTGTGTTCAGAGAACTCTGGTGTGCATTTAGAATGGGTAGCATATTGTTAAGACGCTCATTCTATTTCCTGTAAGGATGTAGTTGAGGAGGGTCTTCACTATGTTAGAGGAGGAGTTGGCACACTACAGCCCACAGGCCAGATCTCACCCATTGCCTCTTCTTGTGAAGTTTTGTCTTGTCTGTGTCTGCTTTTATGCTGTGGTGGCGAAGTTGTGTAGTTGTGACAGAAACCTTACGGCCTGCAAAGTCCACAATATTTACAATCTGGCCTGTTACAGAAAGATTTGCTGATCAGAGTGTTCTTTTTATCAATAGCCATGGGATGAATTTCTTTTTGAAAACATTTGAAAAATGTGCACCTTCTTTTATTGAGTGTATATCCTGTACATATCACCTAACACTATATTAAGAGCTGAAGATATAAAGGTGAATGAGCTCTTTTTGGGACTTACATTCCATTATCAGAAATACTATATATCTACATATTTATACATATATATAGATGTAGATATGTAGATAAATGTATAGATAGAAATATGAAATACTAAAATACTATAGGAACATAATAAAGAGAAGGATTAAATCTGAGAGAGAAATTAAATAAAGGCATACTTAGGGAAGTGTCCTAAGTCTTAGAGAATGAGAAGGAATTTCTATGAGATGCGAAGGCGTTTTAACTGGGGTTGGCAAACTACTGTCCATGGACCAAGTCTGACCAGCAGCCTATGTTGTAGATAAAGTTTTACATAAAGTTCTGTAAGCCTAAGTTCCTTAATTTAATTTTTTTAAGACTTAGACTTTTCCCTATATTAAATTTTAATTAATAAGATTTGCAGAGTTTTTACCTTATTGTTTAAACAGGTCTTAATGTAAGATATAACTAAATTTGTAAGATTTTATAATAAAATTTTTTTTAATTTTTATCTTTAATGAAATGCCCCTTTTACCTGGAAAATTCTCAGACCCATGTATTTGAGTGTGTCTGTATGTTAAGCAAACTTGTGTAAGTTAAACTTTTTTTTTTGAAATGATTGGGTCACCCAAAATGGCATCAATAAAGCAATAAGGCTAAAGTTTTGAATTTATGAAAGAAATATAATTCAAAATTAAGTTTTTCACTGTAGCTATCTCACTGGGAATATATAGTTAATATCTATAAAAATGAAAATTATTACATGTGTATTTTTTACTCATATAGTTAAAAATTAATATTTGATACCCAGCTTAGTGCTATGACAAAAAGCAAAAGTTATATTTGAACCATATATCTATAAATATTGACAAGTATTTGCAGTGAGGTACACCTAGTAAAATTCAGTTTTAGACTAGTTTAAAAGAAAATGAGACTACTAAACAGTTTTAGTTACTCACCATCTTATCATAAACTGTCGTTCAATATATTTTTGAAGTATTCTGTTATAAATTAGTTTGGATGCTATTTCATAAAAATGAGAAAGTAGGGTCAAAAGAGTTGACTCTAAATTAATTGAAACCTTTTTTTCCTTCAGTTGGATTTGTTTATCATTTGTGATTGACTATGCTTATTTTCTGAAAGAAGATAGCAATGTAGACAGAAGAAAATATGTCCTAGATTTATAATTTTACTTATAAAAATTGGGTTTAGACAAAACAGCAAAGAAAATAAAGTTTAAAAGAAAAAATTTGAAAATTTACAAACCTATATCTACATATCTATTCTACTTCCTTACTTTAGTGTAAGAATAAATGTTTCAGTTGTTCCAAAATATTTTTGGATAATTAGAAATAATAATTCTGGTGATTATTATTTGTACAGATTAATTTATGAAACATTTCATATGTCCTAGGCTTCATTTCTTGGTGAGTTTGTCTTTCCTAACTTAGGTTGTCTTTTGCCATTCCTGGGAGGCTTGTTCCACGCAGAGTTCACAGCTTTTCTCTGATTTCATGGCCCTTTGTGCATGCCTCTGTGACAGGAGCACCTGTCACATTTTGTGTGGTCTGTCCTCTCCTCAAAACTATGAGCCCCTCAGGAGCAAAGTCTGTATATTTATATTTTCATGATTATTGTATGTATCTTGAGCACTAGCACATTTCCTGGCATATATTAAGTGCTTAGTAAATACTTTTATTAAATAAGTATTATCTATCTATATTTAATATTAAATAAATAGTAACACTAAATATTAATATTAAATAAATATTGTCTCGTTAGATCTTTATAGCAAACCTGTAAAGTAGATAGTCTGTATATTATTATTACTATCATCATTATTATTTGCTGTTTACAGATGAAGAACCTGAGGTTTTTGTAACATGCCCACGGTCACATAAGTTAACTTTTAGAGATAGGATTCGAACCCAGTATGGTTCTAAAGCCCATTTTCTTTTTTTTTTTTTTTGTGAGGAAGACCAGCCCTGAGCTAACATCCGTTGCTAATCCTCCTCTTTTTGATGAGGAAGACTGGCCCTGGGCTAACATCGTGCCCATCTTCCTCTACTTTATATGTGACGCCGCCACGGCATGGCTGACAAGCAGTGCGTCGGCGGGCGCCCGGGATCCGAACCCGCGAACCCCAGGCTGCCAAGTGCGAACTAAACCGCTGCGCCACTGTAAAGCCCATTTTCTATATAGTGTGAATCATTTTTTTCTACTCCCCGTTGTTTTTTCAACTTTAGTAAACTATTTAAAAATTTTAACTTAATTTTCTGAAGAGGAAAAATATCCACATAGTTAAAAAATCAAAACAATATTGAACAATGGCGAACTCTTGCTTTCATTCCTGTCCCTCCCATCGCTCTGCCCTCTTGTCTATTAATTATTCTTATTTTTTCCACTTCGTTATCCAAAACACAGCAGACTATATACAATGATCTGGACCTTCCTCTTTTCACTATATACTAACACTACAGGGAACTTCCTTTTCAGAAGCTGTTTTGTAGCCTTATTACAGCTACATTATTCTTTTAAGGGAATGTATTTTGTTTATCTATTCTACTGTTGGTGTATGTAGGAAATCTAGTTTTTAAAATGTCTAGTTATGTAAAATTTCAGTTATATGCAAAAGTAGAGAGAATAGTAAAATAAAACCCCATGTACCCATCATTCAGCCTTGAAGTCATCATTCAAGACTTACCTCAGACCAACTGTGTTTTTTCTGTTACCCTCCTCCACTCCCCCACCCTCAGATTATTTTGAAGCAAATTTTAGATGTCATATTACTACAACTGTAAATATTTTAGTCAAATACTATTTTTGATAATAAAAACTTCACTTTTCTACAGTAAGAAATCTCCAGGAATAAAAAGATCTGTTAACTTTCTTAGGCTCATAAAGATGTTCATGTAATGTGTTTCTCATAGGAGAGGAAGAATACTTCCCTGTAGTTTTCAAAACCCACTTAATTTATTATATTTTATAAAAGTAGTGTCCAAATGGATTAGTAGGTCAGGATTAGGCACTTTGATAGGATGGGTTATGTCGTATCAGCCTCTCCTTTTTCATAGCACAGTTCACTCTTCATTCTTCCACTCGTCCTCTCTTCCATTAAGCATGTGGAGAAAGGGAACATACTGTCTTTTGTTTATTTTCCTTTTTAAACCAAAGCAGAAAGAAAGAAATGTTTGAATGAATGATAATCTGCTACTGATCAATTATTCTACTCAATTTGAGACTAATGCTAGCATTCCCTTGCTTTCTTTCCTTCCTTCTCTGTCATCTGGTAGTTACGGATTCGAGACCTTGAAGGAGCTTTGCAGGTAGAAAAGGCCAGCCAAGCAGAAGCTGTTGCTGATTTGGAAATGATCAAGAATGAATTCAAAGAAGTTGAAAGTGCATATGAGCGAGAAAAGCATAATGCACAAGAGAGCTTTGCAAAACTAAGTTTGTAAGTGTTTTACTGTAAAATTCTCTAAATTAATATAAAGAGTTTATGAAACCTATAGAAGTCTGAGTGTGTAGTATTTTCGATATAACTCCCATTAATGTCAGTGGTAGGTTTGGAGTAAAGGACTTCATAAAACATAACTGTACATCCCTGTATAGGTAAATATGGAGATGCTCTTTTCGATTTTATAGTATCATGGCTATTCCAGGTAGTCTCAGAAATGCAGTTCTTACACAGGAAGTAAATATATTAATGTATTCTTTATTATATTTACTGATGTAATCAGTGTCTTTAAAGCTAGGCCACCTAAAATGGTCTGTGTGGAGGTGGATAATGTTTCAGATTTTCTCAAACTGCAGAAATAGTAGTAGTAGGAGTAACACTGTCCCTAGTGGCTAGCATGCATTGTGGCTCACTTCATGCCTAGCATTGCATGGTTCCATTTAATTTATATAACACTCAATGAGGTAGCTCTTCTTTTTATTCCTCTTTTACAGATGTGGAAATCGAGTCTTAAGGAGGGTACGGACATAACAATTAATAAGTGGCAGATCTTTCTTACTCCTACTGATTTTAACCTTTTTCAATTCAAAAGCCTTTCATCTGGAATGTTCTGTGGGATGCTTTAAGAAGTTTATAATTCTTTAATATGTTTCAAAAAAAAATGTCGAGGGGCCGGGCTGGAGGCATAGTGGTTAAGTTCGTGTGCTCCACTTAGGCAGCCCGGGGTTCACAGGTTTGGATCCTGGGTGCAGACCTACACACTGCTTGTCAAGCCATGCTGTGACGGCATCCCACATACAAAATAGAGGAGGATGGGCACGGATGTTAGCTCAGGGCCAATCTTCCTTGGCAAAAAGAGGAAGATTGGCAACAGATGTTAGCTCAGGGCCAATCTTCCTCACTGAAAAAAAAAAGTCGATAGTAGACGTTTTAAACCATTTCCCCCCAGAGGGTGAAATGCATCCCACCATTGTGCATGACATGATAATAGGTTCGTACATTAGAGTTATGTATTTATTTTTAACGTTAGTTTCTATTTATGACAAATAGATAATGGTTTTCCATTTACAGCAGTAATATAAAGATTCTTTTTAAAATACTTCATTTAGCTTAAGTGAGACAAAGAAAAGTATTATTTAAATAGTAGTAATTATTATGAATATGGCAAAAATCATGAAGATGGCACATGAAAGACTGAAGCTGTAAAAATTTAAAACTTTTAACTGTGATTCCCATTATAAGTAATGCTTATAATATTTTAAAACAGTAATTCTGAACTGAATTTTCTTGCTTCCTCTAGGGTGACTTAAATGACATTGTGTGAATGTTGTTCTAAGGAGTTACCCTTCTTTATTTTCTTTGAACCATTGCTTGAATCTGCACATTTATATATAAATATGTTTGAAGGGCCTTTATGTAGAATATAGTGCAGGCTTCTTTACTGTTGCTTTGAGGTAATGATTAGGGCCTACAGGTGAAACTGTAAGAAGTCAGACTGTACCCAATTGAACTTTTCCAATAGTGAAATAATTGGTGTCTTTGGGAAACCAGTGAACTTCCCTCCTTGGTAAGTTCAAAACAGAGAGTGAATGATTCTCTGTCATGGATATTGAAGAAGAGGGTCCTGCAAAGGTTGGACGAGAGGAATTTTAAGATACTGCTAACAATTAAGCTCTAAGATTTTAACCTATGTACTTTTCTAATTTGACCCCAAAGCAAACTTTTTCCTTAAGTTTGTTTTGCTATTATTTGCGTTTTGGTGCTTGAAAAATTTTACTCATGTTTTGTATTCTAATAAGCACCAACTAACCACTTTTTTTTTGGTGACTCATCTTTATTTTTCTTTATGGTACATTTTATTATATTCTTTGTTGCTTATTGTCTGTCTTCTTATGTGGAGAGGTACTTTGTTTTGTTCATTGCTGTCTCCTAATGCCTAGAATAGTGCCTGGCACATAAGAGCTGCCAATTGAAGATTTACGGAATCATCAAAGGAATGAATAGTTAATAATTGCCTCATTTTAAATTGGATTAGTTTATGTACACCAATCACTAAGTTATTCTTAAACTTTATAACAGAACTGAAAATCTCTCATTATGTTCCTATACCTCAAAGGGTCTGTTATATTTAAATTTTGTCTAAAAGACATCCCTCCTGGACTCCTCTCTCCATTGTCTCCATTCTGGATGAATTATTATTTAGGCTCCCTTTTCACAGTCATCCCAGGACTTCCCTTCACTGTCATCCTTGGAATTTCCTCTACTTCTCTTCAATATTGGATCTCTTCTTTGCTGATTTTATGCCTTCTTCCTTGTTGGATTTATTCAAAGTAGCTTCTTGAGAAATTGTGCATCAGAGGAAAAGTTTTAAAACTTACATACTGAAAATGTCTTTTTTTGATCTCTACCTTCTTTCATAGTTCACTGGTTATTCATTGTTCTAGTGTCAAGAAGTCTGAAGTCATTTGATTCCTGATCTTTTGTATGTGGCCCATGTTTTCCTCTGGAAACTTGTACAGAGTGGCCACTAAGTCTGGAAACAGGCGAATATCTAGAAATGGTTTACTGATGTTACGTTATAACACATAATAAAATAATAATATCTATGAATTTCCATACTCTATGGACACTCTGCAGAATCTTCTCTTTGTTCTCAGTGTTCTGAAATTTCATGATGGTGGGCCTGGCATGGATTGTTTTTCATACATGCTGGGCACTCATTGAGCTCTTTCAATTTTAGAGACTCAAGTAATTCATTTCTGGAAAATTATCTTGTGTTATTGATTTGCTGATTTTCTTCCCTTCCACTTTCTTTTATCTTTTCTTTCTGGAACTTCCTTCTGGAACTGGAATTATTTGTACATTGGAATTCCCGGGTTGATTTTCTTTACTTTGATCCATTCTTGTTGTTCAGTTCTACTTTCTGGGAGATTTATATAAATGTAGTGTCTAATCCTTCTATGCATTTTTATTTTAAATTTGAGCTTCTCTACCTTGGAATATCCTTGATCCAAAGGGGAATAAACAAAAGGGATGGCACTAGAACTGTCTGTGTTCCACTGTAGAGAAAGGAATGTTGACTGTTTGGATCATGTGCCATTCAAAAATTAGCTCTTTATTTATTATAGCCTGAGTGTAGTGTGGATTTGGTTATACTGAGTCATCCTGTCTCCTGCATTACTCTTAAAAATGATAGGAAAGGAGTCTACTGTATTTACTGGCAAGATCTCAGATTAAAAATAGTGGCGACATTTTAACTTGAATTACAATTATCCATTTGGTAGATTACCTACAGCAAATTTTAAAGTAAAATACTTCCAAGCTGCCTCTCATCATATGTCCATACAAGAATGTAAATACAGTTTAATGCCAGCCTGAGCAAAATTTAAATAGGAAGCCAAATCCTTTAAAAAGAAATTTATGTTTTTTCACAATGAATATGAATGATTTGTGATTATTCTTCCTTTTGGATTTTCTATGGCTCCACACCAGTTTCACTTGCATGGACATTCAGGAATAAAACACTTATTCTCTTTCTAATGTTATACTTTAATTTGAAAATTGTTTGGTAGGACTGTTTTCTGTCTTGAGGCAGTTTCTGAGCTAATTGAACTATGGTGGGTGGGTTTTGTTCATCAAAAATAATGGTGAGATCAGGGGCTGGCCTGGTGGTATAGTGGTTAAGTTCATGCACTCTGCTTCAGTGGCCCAGGGTTCGCAGGTTCGGATCCCTGGTGCGGACCTACGCACGCACTGCTTGCCAAGCCATGCTGTGGCAGGCATCCCATATAAAGTAGAGGAAGATGGGCCTGGATGTTAGCCCAGGGCCAGTCTTCCTCAGCAAAAAGAGGAGGATTGGCAACAGATGTTAACTTATGGCTAATCTTCCTCACACACACACACACAAAAATGGTGAGATCAAATCAACGCTAACTAAATCTATTTTGCTTATAACCTTGGGCATAGTACAAATATCTGCTAACGAAAGTGGGGAGGTATTATTCCTTTAGAGTCTTTCATTTAAGAATGTGCAATCCTTTTTATGTGAAAAAATGAGAGGTGGCCTTTAAAAGCCTTTTGGCTTGAAAAAGTGATGTCTAGTACAACTGCCACTTGTGTTAAAGGTGTATAATAGGACTTGATAAAAGCATATTTGAAAAACCTGCTCTGACACTTTAACTTTTCAGATTAGAAAGAGACTATTTCTCCAAAAACAAGAAACTAAATGAAGAGATCGAGGAACAGAAGAAAGTAATTATAGACCTTTCAAAGAGACTCCAGTATAATGAAAAAAGTTGCAGTGAATTACAGGAAGAACTTGTAATGGTAAGGATAAAAAAGAAAACCCTATGGCAATTACTTTATTGGGTCAAATTTGATGTTTAACACGTTTTTTCCTCACTACATGCCGTGAGATAATAGTATGAAAGTAATTTTAGTAACATTGATATAAAATTTCAAAACTGGAGATGCTGATTACAACAGAGATGTACATAATGAAACCTCTCTTTGGAATAATTGGGACAAGTAATGAATTAGTGAATACTCTGAATTACAGAATGTTTTAAAATTTATTCAGGGTTTTTCTTTTTCTTTTTTTTTTAGGTGCGTAAAACAGTGTTACCTAGGTGGAGGGGGATCAGGGTTTATAATCGATAGATCTAATGATGTCAAAGACTCCCTTTTGTAATCATTTTGTACCTGATCACTCTATCTCCATTTCCTGATAATCTAGCTTTCATCCGATCAAATTTATCTTTCTAAAATATTGAACTGATCTTGTCTCCCTCCCTTTATTCAAAAACTGTCAATATCTCCCTGTTGCTTTCAGAATAAAGTCCAGTTGCTTGTCATGTAATCGAAGGCCCTTTTCTTTGGGCTCCATGTTAACTTTTCCAGCTTCTTTTTTGCCGTTGTTCACTATGTGTCTTGCTTCAGCCACATTAGAGTACTCTTGGCTTCCTTAACACATTATATATTTTCATGTCTTCTGCTTTTGTTCATGCTGTTCATTTTTTTGACTCACATTGGCTGAAATGCTCCTTCTCTTCTTTTCCATGAACAAATTCCTATATATCCTGTAACGTACCTCTCTGATATCTTGCAATCTGTGACGCTTTCCTTGATTTCGTCTTTCCCCACTCTCCTGTCCACCTAAAGTCAGAATTCTGCCCCTTCCCAACTTTGTTTCTTTAGTACTTAGTTTAGCATCTTCCTCATAACACTCATCAAAATCTGATGTGTATAGGGCCGCCCGGTGGCGCAGCGGTTTAGTCCGCGCTTGGCAGCCCGGGGTTTGCGAGTTCGGATCCCGGGCGCCCGCCGACGCACTGCCTGTCAGCCACGCCGTGCCGGCGTCCCATATAAAGTAGAGGAAGATGGGCATAGATGTTAGCCCAGGGCCAGTCTTCCTCAGCAAAAAGAGGAGGATTGGCGACAGATGTTAGCTCAGGGCTGGTCTTCCCCACAAAAAAAAAAAAAAAATCTGATGTGTATTATCTCTCTCAAGAGATGGTGAATGCACTGAGGTTAACTTAATTCATTTTACATACCAAGATCCACTATAGTACTTGCCTCAATAAACATTTGTTGGGGGGATTTATTTGGTTGATGCAGCGTACACCTACTCTGCAGTTTGCTGGAAACCCCAACAGGCAGGACATAAACTGTACAGTAATACCCTATTTCTTCTTTGTTTTGTTCCCCACAAACATACCTTCCTCAGAGACTTGGCTACTTCATTTTCAGTTATTTCCCACAACTGTTAGTGATATCAGTTATTGAAGAAAATTAATATTTTTTTCTCCTTGTCAAAAAAGCTGGAGACTCTGGCTTATACTAAGAAGTGGTGGCCAAATCAATGCTGCCTCGCCAGAAGGGTAATGATGGGATAGAATTTAAACTCTTTATCATTCTTAAACGATCCAATATTATATGCAGTCTCCATTCAACTCAAGATATTCCGTGTGTTCTGAGTCAGGGCTTGATATCATTGCTTGCTCTGTGGTTGAATTTGTTGTTTGAGTACTTTGGATGTGGGGTTTCAGAAAGTTTAGAGCTCTTGGTGTAGCATACTCTGGTGCCTGTTCACTGTTATGTGCTACCCTAAATTTTATGGGCTGTCCTACCTCTTAATTCCTGATTCAGAAGGATGAATCAGTGATGGAGAAAAACATGTCAGTCATTCAGCTGAGTCTTGGATTTGGTTGGCTTGCTTATTAGACACTGTATTCAATAATCTGGAAAGTGAGCCAGAGTTATAACTGAGAATGCAACAGTGAAGACATGGTCAGCAATATAAGTTGCACGAATCTTCCTAATTCTGGTCTTCTAGCACTCTAATGACTAGATGCAAAATAAAAGAAGTCTGGCTTAATTCACCACTGAGGGTATGTGCTTTGTGATTAAAAAATTTACTTGGTGCCAACAGGTTTTTATTTTATAACTTTTACTCTTTGGTGGAAGGTCTGAAATAAGGCAAGGTGCAGCTCACTAGCAACCTCTGTTTGTTTGTTTGGGCCCTTGGCACTCATCCTATAAAACACTGCTGTTTTTGTCATAGTGCTGAAGATTGTAGACTAACTGTTTCTTCAAAGCTTGATGTGTTACTAAAAGTGGTTGCAGATCTGTGAATACTTCCTTACTGAAGAGTTAATAGGATGTTCAAAAAACTTATTCAGGTTGCAACCTAAGTGATTTACAGTTTATGTGGTTCTACCTATTTATATATTCCTCTCCATTTTTTTTCATCTCTCTTAAACCCCTAGCTTATGTCTTATTTTCTTCCATCTTTCTGTTTTCTTTTCCTCTTTTTTTCTTCCCTATTGTTAGCTTTCTCTTTTAGTTTGTTCTGTTTTATGCTTATTAGAACTGTTGCTATCTCTTTACCTGAATGTAATATGAAATTAAAAAATTATTTAATGAAAATACTATTTCTTTAAATAGTAAGTACAATGTTTTTTCTTTTTATAAAAAATTTATCACTTTTCCTAAATACACTTTTCTTGTACATATTCCTTTATTGTTTCTTTTTTTTTCCAGTAGATTAGTGGTCTTTGCAGGGGAGTGGGAACGTTTTAAAATTTTCTCTGTAAAGAGATATCTATCAAATTAAAAAATTTAAACCATAAAAAATGGAGTTTTTCTAGTTCTGCATCCTCAAGTCTGGCTGTTATTTTTGCTTTGAATTCATAATTGTTTTTGACTTAAGAGAAAATGACCTAGGAGGAAGCTTTTACCTTTTGCTGTTGGAAATGAACCTTTGTTTTAATGACATCCCAAGATCCTATATACCCTAGTATGACTTTCCATAGTTATATTTCTTTTGAACACAATAGTCTCAGTATTTTATAGAATATAGATGGGAAGCACAAATTACCTACAGGTAATTTTTCTCTCCCTTTGAGGTAACAGCTTGTTTTCTAGTTTAGGTCATGGTCATGGCCATTATTCAAGTCTTGGTCTTTATTTTCTCTGTTGCATTGCAAGAGAAAATTAAAGCCACTTTCCTCTATGGGTTTACTAGAGAGATCAAAGTGTTATTAATAATATGCAAAGACTTCAGGAAGTTTTGAGACTTAAAAATAACAGTGTATAACGCAGTATATTTTAGCCTTTTAGAGCTGGAAGAGGCCTCAGAGATCATCTAGGTCAGGATACACAAAGTGTTAATAAATCAGTTGGAAAGTGATAGCTCCCCTGTTTCAAGAGACATACTACAAATATATGATATAATTTTGGAAAAGTCCAAAATATAAACCCAGTCAACTTTAATTGTACTTTTATATTAGTGAAATTCCTCCTATTTGATGTATGGATTTAAAAGATATGATTAGTAAATGAATGGTATATTATTATTATCTTTAATGTCATAGAGTTAATAGAATTTCAACATAGAACTTCTAAGGATTTAACAAAATTAGTTTCGTGTTCTGTGTTATACACTATTAAATTTGACTTTAAAAAGTAGATTAAAATTGAACTATTAATCAACTACTAAATAAAACTGAATTTCTAGTTTAAGCTGCTTAGCCATCATGCTTATTAAAGTCCATCAGAAGCTCAATAGATCCAGTTGGGTCTTTTAGTCATTACTGTGGGTTTTTTTATCTGCTTCTCTTGAAGCAGGGGAGCTATCATTTTCAAATTGGTATTATTAGGACTTGCTTTGTGCTTTCTACAATGAAATTTTTTTAAGTCCATCATTTCTTGAGATTTGTTTTTCTGCCACTCAGTAATATTTAGTTACAGCTCTAGGAGAGACCATATATTGAAAAGGGAATTCTAGTTCTCATGAGGTTTTGCTCAAAGAATATTTTATTCTCTAAAGAACTTGTGATTGAAAATAGCCAAGTGTATATTTTTTCCCTGTACTCTGGGGGCTTGACTGATTATATAATGATAATGATTGCTTGCATTAGATAGGATTTTGGAAAGTGCTTTGATTGCTATGCTTTGTGGTAAAGTTAATGTTTCTTGATAATATTTTTACTTCAAATGATCTATCAGGGTTGCTTTGGAAGGACGTGTTTCTGATTTTACAGGAGGCATTCGAAGCTAATGGGCTAAAATATATTCTATTCTGAAATTTCACTAAAAAATTGCTGATTCCTGTTTTTCACTCAGAATAGGAGTCATATTTATATATAAGCATTGTTTTTTGCTAATCTAAACATCACTTTCTGTCTCTTCTAGAGGCCCTTAAAAATTTCATACTGTTACATAATATTCATCAAACTGTGTGTGTTTATATTTGTGTATTTGAATGTTCATTATATGGCTGCCTTCCTAAATTTATAAAGTGAACATAAAGCTTTTTGAAATTTATTCTTATATAAATTACCAAGTTTTGAAAATTCAAATCTTATTTTTGACCTGTGAAAAAATAAAATCATGTTGTGTGTGTGTATGTGAGAGAGGGAGGGGTAGAGAGAGATGGGGATGTTTTTATGTCAAGGCCTTTATTCAGATTGGAAGGTAGTGTCTACTGAAAAATAAACTAATTGTAAAGCTATGTAAGGGAGGGTGACATTTCATCATATGAGATAAGCAATTGGGGTCATCAAATGCTCATATCCATGGAAGCAGCACAGGCAAGCAAGGAGGGAGAGAAATAGTAAGTGGTTTTATGAAGAAAAGATATTAGCTATCATTAACATGATCAAGGAGAAGCTGCAGATGGTGACAATTATGAAAGCTAGCCAGATCAAATTCAGTTCAGCTGAGCAAGTTCTCCCTGAGTCCTCACAAATGCACTGGGTATGTAATGGTACTGAGGTGGAAGACAGGATGAAAAGGTGACCTGTGGAGCAAAAGTATATGATGTTGATTATAGGTTCTGATGCTCTGTTTTTACTCAGAATTCCTTCATAATGGATTCAAATATATTTAAATAAAAAATTTAAAAACTTACTTGAGTTAAAAAAATGTTCAGAAATTATAAGCTTTATGTATCACTGTTTCAAAAGTTCAAGCTATGTTTAAAGTACTAATTTTATTTAAAAAAAACTTAGTGACTAAATAAAAGTATTTATTTTTTACCCATTGTTTTTTCTACTATTTTTAACCTTATTAAAAGTGTCCCTT
Organism: Tapirus indicus; assembly: GCA_031878705.1. Lineage (NCBI taxonomy): Eukaryota > Metazoa > Chordata > Mammalia > Perissodactyla > Tapiridae > Tapirus > Tapirus indicus. Next base: position 72,446,145 of record CM062927.1, read on the forward strand.
AATTGTTTTTACTGTTTTTTATGGCTTGAGTCAACTTTTTCCATTGCAGATCAGCAGGGCGTATTTGCCAATTTCTAGATATAAATGTTTGCATATGCTTTTTATATGTTTCTTCAAGAGTTTGCATTAGAACTTTTTATTTACATGCGTATCCATTTGTGATATTCATGCATGGTTAGCAGAAAAGTGAGGGATGAGTTTTTGCAGGCTCAAAGAAAGATAAGATGATTAGGAAAGAAACAAAAAAGAATGACATGCCAGATTGAGCCAGAAATTCATTCATTTTAGCAGTGTGTGAGATAGGATACCAAGGTAGAAATATAATGTAGTTCTTGGTCATCTCATTTTTCTTTCCAGTGAATGATATTTTATAACCAACTTTGACTCCTCTTTAGTAACACATTAAGGTCTTAGTCACACATTTTTCTGAAATTTCTTTGAATAGTTTGATATTTTTAGTCCCCTGTCTGCACTGGTTGTGGATTCATCATGACTTCTAAAGTAGTCCTTGGTTCATGGTGGGTGGTTGGTAAATGTTTGGCTAAACATCATCTCGTTAGCTAACATAGCATTAAGGGACTTTTATTCCTAGAGTAACAAACTCTTTATGTGAATTACGTCCAAGGCAAAAAGAAGTGAGTCCTTTTATCTTACAGTTCTGTCTTGTAGATGTCTATGGATGTTTACAATTATAGGATTTGTTGAATCAAGAATTTAACATTTAATCTGAACTTACTCTTTATGTCACATGGTAAAACATGTCGATCAAAAATTAGAAACTTAGTATTTTATCTTTGGTTGGCACTTTGGTTTCAACGCAATGGTTTTGTTTATTTAGCTGGTAGATTCTGTTTTCATTCTAGAATTCTGTGCACATCAAAAAGCTATTAAGAAAACTAACAGCTTTGGAAAATTTAAATATAAGTACAATCCACACTTAAAAACAAAACCCCAAACACTTTTGATATATGAATGAAGAATGGAAGTTTCATTTATAAAACCAAAACAATTTATTAGGGAAAAAACATTTGTCAACTGTAAAAGAAGGACAGTTTTTCTGGTCATTAGCTTGTTCATAAACCTAATTATTAAATATAAATAAAATTTCTATTGTCTATATTATAAGACTATTAGCCAGATATCTTTGTAGAAAATTCTAATTCTACTAATTATAAAGGTAATAGCAACTTTAAGGCGTAGTTAATTTTTTTTAAGCTTTGTCATTGATCAGATCTCTTCTTTGTTCTTTGAAAAAATTTACACTAGTTAATGTTTCCTGACTAATTTTGACATTAAATTCCATTTTAAACTATAATGGTGTTGAAATTTTAGCTCATCTTTTATTCAGGATTGAGCCCTGTACTTGAAAGAGAATTCTTGTTGAACTAGGAATTTAATTGAACCTTAAATTAAGCTGACTCCAAGTATGCAATTTTTCTGGCTTTCTAAATTTGTATTTCTGTAAACTTTTATCCCTTAATATTGATGGGGACTTAGACTTAGTCAGCATGGCATAATAGAAAGAACATATATTTTGGAGACAGATTGATCTGGGTTTTAATCCCAGCCCTACCTCGTAATAGTTTTGTGACCTTTAGTGATATTATTCCTCTGAATCCAATTCCTCTGAAATGTTTTTTCATTTGTAAACTGATACTAATTATCTCTATCATGGAGGATTTTTAATAAGCATTAAAGATAATATATGTATTGACATAACGGGTGTGTGTGTGTAACTTGTGAATATTGTTGCTGGAGTTCCTCTGGAAAGATAATTATATGATAATACTAGGAAAATACTGAATAAGAAGACTTAGGAGAGAGTAAACCTTTAGGATATTAAAATATATTGGAGGGAAGAAGAACTTCTGGAATGATGGAGTAAGGAGCTTGGTGAGCTCTCTACCTAGCAAAACAACAATTTAACTGGTGAAGAATTAAAAAAGAAAAACAAAACAGTAATCATATAAAGCTCTGGAAATTGAAACTTTCATTCAAGAAAATCTACTAATCATCAAAATTAAAACCCTGGTGCTTCAAAGAACACTATCATAAAAATAAAGACAACTCATAGAATCAGAGAAAATATTTGCAAATCATATATCTGATAAAAGAGTTTTATCCAGAATATATAAAGAACTCATAACTCGACAATAAAAAACCCAATTGACAAAAGACCTGAACAGATTTCTCCAAAAAAAAAAAAAAAAACCATACAAATGGCCAATAAACACATGAAAAGATGCTCAATATCATTAGTCCTCAGGAAAATGCAAATCAAAACCATAATGACATATCATGTCACACACACTAGGATGACTAGAATAAAAAAAGACAGGTAATAACAATTGTTAGTGAGGATGTGGAGAAATTGGAACCCTTATACACTGCTGTTGGGAATGTAAAATGATGCTGCCACTTCGGAAAACAGTTTGGAAGTTCCTCAAAATGTTAAAGTTGGAGTTACCATATGACCTGGCAGTTGTACTCCTAGGTGTATACACAATAGAAATGAAAATATACACCCACACAAAAACTTGTACATGAATGTACATGAATTTTTCGTAACTGCAAAAAAGTTGAAACAACCCATATGTTCATCAACTGATGAATGGATGAACAAAAGTTGGTATATTCATACAATGGAATATTATTCAGGCATAAAAAGAAATGAAGTACTGATCGATGATACAATGTGGATGAACCCTGAAAACATTAAGCTAAGTGAAAGAAGCCAGACATAAAAGGCCATATAACATGTGATTCCATTTATATGGTATGTCCAGAATAGGCAAATCTATAAAGATAGAAAGTTGCTTAGGGTGGCCTAGGGCTGGAGAGGTTGGGGGGAAATGGGAAATGACTGCTAATGGGTGTAGGGTTTTCTTTTGGAGTGATGAAACTGTTTTAAAATTGATCGTGATGGTGGTTGCACAACTCCATGAATGTATTGAAAACCATTGAATTGTATACTTTAAATGGTTGAATTGTATAGTATATAAAAATTATATCTCAAGCTCATAAAAAGAAGAACATTTATTCAATTTCAGTAGGAACAGTGAGAGTCTGTGGCATTTGAATGATGATCAGTTCCATACCCCTTTTCCACTCCTGCTTCATGTTCCAGAAACTCTACCCCAGGTGGATGCAACCAAGAAGATGGGCCCTTCCTCTCTCCCTAGCTCCCAGGCTAGGGCTATGGTTTCATCCTGGGAAGGGCAGACTGCTGGAATTTCTCATCCTTCAGAGCCCTGTGTTGCAGCAACTCTATTCCAGACAGGCATGGCTGAGAGGACCAGATCTCTCTTCCTGTGCTCAGCCCTCACTTGTAATGAGGAAGCTCCCACCCCAGATGTAGCAGACCAAGAATATTGGGGCCAATTCCTCCTACTCCAGAAGACCACGGTTTGCAACCCCCCTATTGGCCACTTATAGAACAGGATTGTTGCTCTGGAAAAAGTGGGTCCCTATCTCCAAATCCATTGTAATGGCACAAGGGTCTGCCCAGGGGGAAAGGCAGGCTGGCTATAAGGGGAAAGAGCTCTGCAGCTCTGCTTCAGGGGACTGACCTTACTTGGAATAGAGAGTGGAGAACTCCATGTTTAACGGCGTTGTTGAAAACAATACAGATCTTGGTGAAGAGCAATTAAGAGGAACCTGGTACCTCTATTATACAATGAAATAACAGAGCAGCCAGAAGTTTAATAGAACTAGAGAAAGAGATGGCCAAGAAGATCCCTAGTGGGGTCACAGTTAAGTCTGGGGGTTGGGAAGGCTGTGTGCATGGAGTAGCCTGAGTCCACTTAGGAGCACTCAGAACAGGATGTGAGGCAGACTTGAAAACATGCCCCAAGACTCATCAATGCAGAGTGAAAGCCTTACTGGCACAAGGGACCAAGGAAAAGAGAGGAGACTCAAATTATTAAAATCATGAATGAGAGGACACAACTATTGACCTAACAGAAATAAAAAGAATTTTAAGAGAAACTGTGAACAACTATATGCCAACAAATTAGGTAATTTAAATGAAATGGACAAATTTCTAAAAAGACACAAACTACCAAAACATGAAGAAGAAATAGAAAATCTGGGTAGACCTATAACAAGAAAAGAGATTGACTTAGTAATCAAGAAACTTCTCACAAACAAAAGCCCAGACCCAGATGGCTTCACTGGTGAATTCTACTAAAGGTAAGGAGAATTAACACCAATTTTCACAAATTCTTTCAAAAAACAGAAGAGGAGATAACACTTCCTATCTCATTCTGTGAAGTCAGCATTATTACCCCGATAACAAAACCAGACAAAGACATCATATGAAAAGAAAACTCAGACCAGTATTCCTTTTGAATATAGATGCCGAAATCCTCAACAATATACTTAGCGTACCAAATCCAGCAAGATATAAAAAAGATTTTACACTGTGATAAGTGGAATTTATCCCACGAATATAAGACTGGTTTAACATCTGAAGATTGATTAGTGTGATACGTCTTATCAATAGAATGACAAAATCCAAATGATCATCTCAATAGACACAGAAAAACATTTGATAAAATTCAACGTTACCACCCAAAAAGGGGGTTTGTCCGCCTGCTGCAAGACATGCCAGTAGTCAAGAGGCAAGGTGGTAGGAGAGAAAAGACTTTTTATTACTGCTTGCCAGCAAGAGGGAAGATGGCTGACTAATGCCTGAAAGAACCATCTTACAGAACAAAGACTACAGGCAAGTTATATGGGGGAGCTGGTCTCTAGGTGGGGGAGGCATCCATCTGATCTTAGTTTCTGATAGTCTTTTGTTTTACTGGATATGCATCAGAGACTGGAGCGACGCCTTATACCCAGATCTTCCAATTGTCATTGATAATGGCTATCAGCATAGGCTCTCTGTTCGGGGGTCATCACATTCCTAAGGAACTCAAAAGAACAAAGTTATCATCTTATCGCAGCTGGGGGGTACCTGCACAAGCAGGGGTTGTAAAATCTACAGGGCAGTTAGATCTCCTGGAGGGTGCAAATCCGGATAGGTTAGTTAGAGGTCATTCAGAGTTACAGTAGGGTTTCTTTTCTATGATATCGCTTCCCTTATGTCAACCTTGTGTTGAGCCGGTATCAAACATCCTTTCATGATAAAGATGCTTAACAAACTGGGAATAGAAAGGAACTTCCTCAGACTGATAAAGAGCATCTATGAAAAACCTGCAGTCAGCATCATAGTTAATGGTGAAAGACTGAATGCTTTCTCCCCAAGATCGGGAACAAGGCAAGGATGTATACTCTCACAATGTCTAGTTAACATTGTACTGGAGGTTCCAACCAGGGCAGTTAGGTAAGAAAAAGAAAAGGCATCCATTTTAGAAAGGAAGAAGTAAACTCTCTGTTCGCAGATGACATGATCTTGTATATTAGAAAATTCCAAGGAATATACACACACACAATTATTAGAACTAACAAACAAGATTAGCAAGGTTGCAGGATACAATGTAAGATTGATATACAAAATCAATTGTATTTATGTACACCAGCAAGAGCAATCCAAAAATGAAATTAAGGAAACAATTCCATTTATAATAGCATCAAAAAGAATAAAATACTTAGGAATAACTTAACAAAAGAAATGCAAGAATTGTATGCTGAAAACTGCAAATCAGATGAAAGAAAGAAATTAGATTACTGAAAGAAATTAAACAAGACCTAAGTAAATGGAAAGATCTCCCATGTTCATGGATCATGACAGTTTATATTGTTACCCGTTAAGATGTTAGGATTCCTCAAATTGATGTATAGATTTAATGCAATCTCTATCAAAATTCTAGCTAGCTGTTTGCAGAAATTGACATGCTGATCCTAAAATTCATACGGAAATGCAAGAGACCTAGAATAGCCAAAGTAATTTAGAAAAAGAAGAATAAAGTTGGAGGAGTATCACTTCCCAATTTTAAAGCTTACTACAAAGCTGTTGTAATCAAGACAATGTGGTATTGGCATAATGAAAGACATGTAGATCAATGAAAAAGAATTGAGAGTCCAGGAATAAACCCTTACAACTGTGTTTAATTGATTTTCAAAAAAGATGCAAAGTCAATTCAGTGGGGAAAGAATAGTATTTTTCAAAAAATGGTGCTGAGAGAACTGGGTATCCACATGCCAAAGAATGAATTTGAACCCCTACATGAAAGTTAAATGGTTTATAGACCTAAATATAAGACCTAAAACCACAAAACTGTTAGGCAGTGGTTTCTTAGGTGCCACACCAAAAGCACAAGTGACAAAAAATAGATACATAGGTCTTCACCAAAATTAAAAACTTTTATGCTTCAAAGGATACTTTAAAGAAAGTAAAAATACAACCCAAAAAATGCTAGAAAATTTTTGCAAGTCAAATGTCTGATAAAGGACTTGTATCCAGAATATATAAATACCTTTTACAATTCAATAATAAAAAGAAATAACTCAATTAAAAAATAGGTGAAAGGTTTAAATAAACTGCCAATAAGAATGTGAAAAGATGTTCAAAATCATTAGAGATATGCGTATCAAAACCACAATGAGATACTTCTTTGCACTCATTAACATGGCTGTAATAAAAAAAGGACAATAGCAAGTTTTGGTGAATACGTGGAGAAATTGGAAAAGGGGGTTTTGGCAGTTTTTCAAAAAGTTAAATCCAGAGTTCCCATATAACCCGGCAGTTCACTCCTAAGTATATGCCCAGGAGAAACAAAAACATATGTCCATACAAAAACCTGTACATGGATGTTCATAGAAGTATTCTTCATAATAACCCAGAAGTAGAAACAACCCAAATGTTTATCAACTGATGAATGGGTAAATAAAATTGACTTATCGATATGATATTTTTGGCAATAAAAATACAGTACCGATACATACTATAACATGGATGAACCTTGAAAACATTATTGTGAAAGGAGCCAGTCATAAAAGGCCACATATTTTATGATTGCATTTATATGAAGTGTCCAGAATATGTGAATCTATAGAAACAAGAATGAGAATGGTGTTTGCTTAGGGCTTGGGGGCGGTGATGAGAGAATGGAGAGTGACAGCCAATGGGTATGGCATATCTTTTAGCGGGGACAACATGTTCTAAATTTAGATTGTGGTTATGATTGCTCAACTCTGTATATATTCTAAAAACATTGACTTGTATACTTTAATAGGGTGAATTGTATTTTATCTCAGTAAAATTTTAAAAAATATGAAGTTACCATAATTAAGAGTTTGGTGCTGACAAAATAGAGAAGTCAATGAAACAGAATAGAAAGTTCAAAAATAGCTATGAATAGGTATGGGAATTTAGTGTATAATAAAGTTGGTATGTGTAAAGGAAAACACTTCAACTCTGAGAAAAACTTACTCCTTTATGTCCTGTCTCTCTATACACAACACTGCTTGCACAGGACACTTGTAGTCAGCAAGTGTGTGAGGATTTCCCCACACCAGGTAATTCTGCCACACCAGCTAGGTATTCTACATTTTGACACAATTCTGACACCATCTACTTAGAGATAGCATCAGATCCTGCAGGTTAAGAGTTCAGTCCCCTAAGACTGGTCCATTCCCGCCCCTGCCTGCCACAATTCAGATGCCAATCCCAAGTCCAAGTTGTTACCTGTGCTTCTGGACCAACCAGCTATAAGTCAGAGATTCCCACCACTTCCTCCTCAGGTTTGATTAATTTGCTAGAGTGGCTCACAGAACACAGGAAAACAGTATATTTACTAGATCACCAGTTTTGAATAAGGGGTTATAACTCAGGAGCAGCCAGATGAAAGAGATGCATAGGGCAATGTATGTGAGAAGGGTCCCTGAGCTTTCATGTTCTTGCGCTGTGCGACCCTCCTCACGTCTCCAGGTGTTCCCCAACCTGGAAGCTCCCCAAACTCTGTCCTTTTGGGTTTTTGTGGAGGCTTCATTACGTGGGCATGAGTGATTAAATCATTGGCCATTGATGATTGATTCAACCTCTAGCTCCTCTCCCCTCCCTCGAGGTTGGGGAAGGTGGGCTGAAAGTTCCAACCCTCTAATCACGTGGTTGGTTCTCTCTGGGATAACCAGCACTTATCCCTTGGTTATCTAGGGGCTTTAAAAAAATCACCACATTAATGTAAACCCAGATGTGGTTGAAAGGAGTTTGTTCTGAATAACGAAAGTCACCCATTTCACCTTTGTCACTCTGAAGCTATTTCAGGAACTGGGAACAAAACTAAATATTATAACAAAAGATGCCCTTATGGCTCTTATATAGGAAATTACAAGGATTTTAGGACCTCTGTGCCAGGAACCATGGACAAAGACCAAATATATATTTCTTACTATAAATCACAATATCATAGTAAGTCAAATCAATGTCTAAAGATATATTATTCCATAAATAGTTTTTGGATAACTGGCTATATACATAAGAGGAAAAGATAAAACTAAATCCCTGCTATATTGCTTATATAAAACAAATTCTAGATTGATGAAAGACCCATGAAAGAGGAAGATGAAAAAGCACTGAAAGAAAAAGGGAATTAAGTGTTTTATAATCTTGGAGTAAGGAAAGTATGACAGAAAATCTAGAAGTCCCAAAGCAAATTATTGATAAATTTGATCACTTAAAAAAATACAACTTTGTGTTTAGGAATATAGGTGGAAGGCAAATGACAAATTAGCAATAATGATTTGCAATATGTATGACAAAGGGAATGTTTCCATAATTTACAAAGGACTGTTATATATCACTAAGGAAAATATTGTTACCGCACCAGGTCCATTTTTGCCTGCTGCCCAGAAAGCCAAACACCAAGATGACAAGATTGCAGCAGAGAGAGGTTTTAATAATCACAAAGCAGCCAAGTGAGGAAACAGGAGAATGAATCTCAAGTCTGCTTCCCTGAAAATAGGGATTCAGGGATATTTATAGTGTAGGGGTAAATGTGGTCTGAAATGATTGGAAGTGAGGAGAGATGAGGTAATTGATGATCTGCGTAAGTGTAGTCAGGCTTCACGCCTCTTCACAGGATGCATGTTCACAGAATGGTGGCATTAGCATGCCCTGAGGGTGGAGTTTTAACCTTTTGATGTTAAAAGGTCGCTTATCAGACATATGTCTGCATGGGCCCAGTTGATGGGTTGGTGGTCTCAACTGGCCTGAAGTGGGCAAGGAGTTCCAATTCCTGAATAAAATAGCTCAAACACCAATTAACCATGGTGGCCCTGGCTCCCGGGAGATGTTATCTATAGGAATCTAGTGGGAGTGAGATAGCATATTGCCTGAACAGCACAATTAACAATGGGTAAGTTTATCATGCAGATTTAAGTCTTCACTTTCTGTTCTGACAAGTTTCTAGGTAAGGCCATCTGCCCCACTTCTTCCTGGTACAGGGAAGAAGATACCTTTACAAATGGAGATTTCCTTTACAAATGTAAATGTCTCTTACAACGGGTAACCAGAACTAAGAATGAGCTTAGCAAGGACCTTCCCAGATACCTGGAGATATCTATGGTGGTGGCCTGTTCTGGGGGCAGGCCTCCCGTCCCAAACTCTTTTGGTCAGTTAGTGGGGCGGGGTCAAAATGTCTTTCAGACAGAGACATATTTTGAGGTGGCCAATTCCGATCCCTGCTAGTTACTAGCTGCTTAATCATCAATGGCTAACTGTTTGCTGGTTTCAGTATGACAATGTAATATAAAAATGGGCACATGATATGAAAAGGCAGTTCACAGAAAAGGAAGTACAGATGGTTAATAAATATATGCAAGATGCTTAATCTTATTTAAAACTAAGAAATGCACATTAAAATAAGTTGATAATGCTTATGTTGGAAAGCTGTTGGGAAATAGGCATTTATACTGTTCATGGTAGTTTTGTTACTGAGCCTAGGGGACTGGTGACCCGCAAGTGGGTCCTTTTGCCTGGAGCTGATTGTGCAAATAGAATGATACCGAGTTTGGAATCATTAATCAATGAATGGAGAAGGCAGAGCTCATGCTCTAAAACGTCTTGTCCCCAAAGGGAAGGTGAGCAGGATTCTTATGGGTTGTGAAGGGGGAGGCATCATCGCATGGGGTGGGGGCATTTGGGGCATGTGCAGATCTTCCCTTCTTGCACATGGCACCTTTTGTATACCTTTCCTTTTGTTCATGACACCTTTTACACACATTTCCTTTTGTGCATGGCATGCCATCACCATCCTGAACTTTTCTGGTTTGGATTGGTTCTGTGTTTTGGCCATCTGGCAATGTTCTGCCTTGGTTTCTATAAGCAAGCACAGCTTAAAAACAAAGCATTAGACATGGAAAATGTTTTAGGGACTTCTCTGGGTGACAGTATGCCCTGGTAGGACTCTTTGGAGAGCAATTTGGTAACAAATTGTACCTACCCTTTTATCCATCAAATCTATCTCTAGTTTATTGAGTAGATATGCTAGAATGTGCATGCAAAGATACACAAGTGTGCATACAAGGATTGTATTGTAGTATTTCCACTAGTAGCGAAAAATTGTAAATAACCTATAAATCTTAGCAGTAGGGGACTGGTTAAATAAATGAATGGTACATCTAAACAATGGAGTACTATGCAACTAAAAAAATGTCTGTGATGTGGAAAGATGTCAGAGACATACTATGAATGAATAAAGTAAGTTATGTAGTCGTATGTATACTATGTTCCTATTTGAATTAAAATTTATATATATTTTTATATAAATAAAATTTAAAAATTTTAAAAATTATATTTAAAATTTCTATAATTGTAAAACAAACTATGAATAAAACTTACCTGTGAAGATTGAGTTGCCTTCTATTTTTCTGTTTTTTTTAACCATAATAATATAGATAAACTCAAAGAATTTAATAGAATATTTAAATATTTAATAATTAAAAGTATTTAATAAATAAAAATAACTTTATAATGTATTATATTTATATATATATAAAATGGTGCTTTATAAATACTGTTATTTTAGATAAACTTTGGTGGCCGTTGGTAGTAATATATTTCATTTTGACTCTTTTACTTTTTCATTTTTTAACAACTAAAAGTTGGTGTTTCTTTTTCTATGATTATGAACCTTACATTGGTCTGTGAGTCTTGCTTTGATAATATCCAGAAATCTCCATCTGGGCCTCTTTGCTCAATTGGTCCTCATAGTGTTTCCTAATACACTAATAAAGTGCATGTTTATTTTCTGTAGAAAAGTGTTTTTGTTTGTTTGTTGGCTTATTTATTTACTGTTTTTCAAAAATCTAATTAAATTTTTGAATTGATAATAGGCGCACATGATGCAAGATTTCAAAGGTACAGTGAAAAATGAAATCTCTCTCTTCCCAACCCTTAGCCACCAGATTCTCTTCTCAGGGGCAACCATAGTTACTACTTTCTTGTGATTTTGTGCATTTACAGTACATTCTGTACATGTGATTCTGTGCATGTACAGATTCTTGATACATTTACAAATATGCACACACACATTTTACACAAATGGTAGCATATTAAACATACTGTTCTTCCTCTTTTTTCCCCTCTGATATTAACTTGTTTAATATTACAGCATTAAAAAAAGTGTTACAAATGGCATGCTAATGCACAAAACTTGAAGTCTGGTTTTGTTTCTGTTTTGCATCCCAACTCAGAGGGCTTTCCGTTAGACCATCTATCATTTATTTTATAGAACATACTTTTCACCCCTCTCTTGTTTTTAACTCAGCAATATAGCTTAGAGACCTTACTATATTAGTACACGAAGAAGAGCTTCCTCCTTCTGTTTTAAGTCTGTGTGGATGAATTGTGTGGATGATTTAACAGTCTTCTGTTGATAGCATGTACTATAATTTATTTAACTATTTAAATCTTATTTTAGATACTCGGTATTGTCTAGGTGCTGGGGATACATTGGTGAGGACAAAAAAAAGGCTATATTTACTCCCCTCATGGAGTTTATGTTCTATGAGATAGACATTAATAAAAGACCAACTTGAATACTGTAGCATCATAATTATGATAAGTGCTGAGAAGAATCCGATAGAGGGAATTGATATACTCAGGGAGGTAAAGGATAGCTTTTCTGAAGAAGTGATAATTGAACTGACATCTAAAGAAAGAATTATTAGTTTACATATTTTAAGGATGTAATTTTGTCTTGTAATAGCTATTCTCCCATTTCTTCCATATCTATCAGCACTCCTTCACCAGTGCCTCTATCTCATCAGCTTTTAAACGTGCTTAAGTTTCTCGCGTATTAAAAAAAAGCAAACAAACAATTTTTCTCTAACCCACTTTCCTTTCCAGCTATGGCCCTTTATCTCTGTTTCCCTTCTTACCAAGAAAAGGTTGTCTAAACTTCCTGTTTCCATTTACTTATCTCTCAATCAATTAAGACAAGACGAAAAAAATTCAGGCTTACTCCTCTTCAACCTATTCCAGTCTGGGTTATGACACATTTCATCAAGATCACCAATGACTTCCATGCCCAGTGAACACTTTTACTCTCCATTTTGCTTGAATATTCTGTGACATTGAATATAATTGACAACTCTGTCCTTGAAATGTTCTCTTATCTTGGTTTTCATGACACTATACTCTTCTGTTTTTCTTCCTTTTTCCCCCAATCTTCTTTGCTGGCTTTTCTTTTCTATTAAATTCTGGAGTTCCTTAAGGCTTTGTCTTAGGGTCTTTTCTCTTCCCAGCAAACACTCTCAAGGCAAAGCTTCAGGTAATACCTCTAGATGATTCCCAAACCTATACCTGACCTCTCTTCTGAGCTTTACACCATAATGTCCGGATGCCTCCCATATTTTTTTACTTTATTTGTTCTTTGTTAGTTCAAATAAATCTATTTAGGGCCTGTAATCTGTCAGGCATTGTACCTGGTGCTGGGACTGTCTTAAAGGTATCTCCAATGGAATATGATCAAAACATAATTCATGATTTGTACTCCCTACCAAAAACAAGCAAGTAAATAAACAAAAACAGCCCAAGTAAGACCTTCTCTACCTCCATTGTTCTCACTCAACAACTGAAATCCACCCTGTTCTCCTAGCCTGAAACGTTGAGATCAGTCTTGACTCCTCCTTTTATCTGAGTGCTTAACCAACCTTATCCAGTTCAATCCAATTCAATCCAATCAATGTAGTTAACCCGATGCAGTGTTACCAAGATCTAGCCATTCCACCTTCTAAGTATCCTTCCAGTGCACGCACCCCCTCACCCTTTTTCACTGCTAAGACCCTGGCCTAAGCTTACCATCACCTCTCGAGTAGACTACTGAAGTTCTTCTGATTGGTGTTATTGCATTTACTTTTGACCACTATCTGGCCACATGACTGCAACCATGATCTTTTACACTGTTCCTTAATTCCTAAGTGTCTCAGTTTTCTTATCTGTAAAATTGGGATAATAATAGCTCTTCCCTCATAGGTTTGTTGTGAGGATAAAAAGAATTACTATGTATAAAATACTTAGAATAATGCCAGGCACTAAGGGCTCAGTAAATTGTTCTTGAGACCTTGTACAATGTTACATTAAGCCAAGTAAAAGGTATGATTAAGACAGAAAGAGGTTTATTAATAATAGATTTAAATGAGGGGCCAGCCCGGTGGCTTAGCGGTTAAGTTTGCACACTCCGCTTTGGCGGCCCGGGGTTCGCAGGTTCGGATCCCGGGCACCGACAGGTGCACCGCTTGTCAAGCTATGCTGTGGCGGCGTCCCATATAAAGTAAGGAAGATGGGCACAGATGTTAGCCCAGGGCCAGTCTTCCTCAGCAAAAAAAGAGGAGGATTAGCAATGGATGTTAGCTCAGGGCTAGTCTTCCTAAAAAAAAAAAGATTTAAATGGAGTAATTATCAGCTTGTTTGTACTTAATTGTGCTATATATGTTCACAGAAAAAAATCTGCAGCTCTTATAATGCATGACCTTATTATGTGTAATTTTTCTCTTAATTAAAAGGCTAAGAAGCACCAGGCCTTTCTAGTAGAGACATGTGAAAATAACGTGAAAGAATTGGAATCGATCTTGGACAGCTTTACTGTGTCGGGCCAGTGGACATCAGGTTAGTTGAAGGTATGAAATGACAGATGCATCTGTCAATGTTCCAAAGTCCCTACATTTTGGGAATTCTGCAGATGCCTCTTATAGTCCCTCATCTCAACATGTTTTGATTTGATGACATGATCAGAGCAGTTCTCACAGCAGTCAGTTGGCCTAGCTGGCTGGGAAAGGGTGATGGAATGTGGACCTGCTGTTGTCCTCCCAGAACTTGATTTACAAGTGTTGGGGTCTGTATGATTGGACAGACAAGGGCTCACTTGCTGTGTTCTGAATCCAACTGAGAAAAAAGTCCTTACAGTCTACCTGCAAGGGGAACAGATGTTTCGATCAAACTGTGCCAAATTCTGAGGCAACCTTCAGCAACTTAAAGGTCATGCATTCAAAAGGTTATGTAGGACACAGGCTGTAACATAGTGCATATTCTACACTGTTGCTTTCAGAGCTGGTTTTCTCCTTCATTTCCTACTACTGTATATATACATACTCCAGATAAGAGTGCTTAGGTAAGGTGTTTTCGCTTTAGTATTAGCACAGTTAATATGATAAAGGACTATAAAAATTGCATATTAGGTAGGCATATTTTGGGAACTAGTAAAAGCATTAGTTGCCTAATAAATGCTGTTCATAATTTCTACTTCCTTAATTTTTTGTGTTTATGGCATTATGTGTGCGATAGTAGCTCTGACTTAAATACTTTTACTTTTTTACCTCAGTTTTCTTTTGCCATACTGTCGGCCTTAAATTATTTAGTTGTTTTCTGACTCAATTATATTCTTCAAAAAGCATGTAATATTAAATTCCTTACACTTTAGAATTGAGCTCCAGGACTCTAATTTTTTGTGTGTGTGTGTGAGGAAGACCAGCCCTGAGCTAACATCCGTCACCAATCCTCCTCTTTTTTTTTGGTGAGGAAGACTGGCCCTGGGCTAACATCGTGCCCATCTTCCTCTACTTTATATGGGATGCTGCCATGGCATGGCTGACAAGCAGTGTGTTGGCGGGTGCCTGGGATCCGAACCTGGGAACCCCGGGCTGCCAAGTGCGGACTAAGCCGCTGCGCCACTGGGCGGCCCCTTCAGGACTCTAATTTTTAAATGAATCAAACAGATATCTGTCAAATGAGTTCTTTAGGAAACTCAAGTTCAGAGAAGTTTCTTGTCCTTGAAAAAGCAGAAGTATATGATCAAGGCCCATTATTACTGCATGTATCTGCAGATTTCTATTGGTGAACTATTAGAAATTTAGTGTGCTTTGTTATTATCTTTTTTGGGGGTCTGTTTTTATCCTTCATATTTTTAGCAGTAATTTTGTGAAATTAATGTGTAACTTTGTGTTTCTTTAAACTTTTTCTAAAAGCATTAGTGTTTCATGGTTTCTTACTGTGGAAAAATCAAGATGTATAACAGTGACATAAAAAATACAGATATCCAGTTTTCAAATATATTTGATGAAGCCTTGGAGGATAAAGTTTTCTTTTGCAATGGTACTGTTTTATTATTGAGATGTATCATTGTTTAATGGTGTTAGGATCTTTAAAAATTGTTAAATTATTATATCTTATGCCGCAATATTATTTTAGGTATTTCTTCAGAGTTGAATTAGAAAAGCTAAGAATAATGAGGTCATGTTTCCTTTGTTTTAAAATGAAATTGTTGATAACGAAGCAACTTACAAACTATTACTAAGCCTATAGAAAAAGATTTATCTTCTATTAAAGTTTTCCTTTTTAGTCTTATCTTTTAGTAAGCACCCTTTTGAAACTTCCTAGCTGCCCATATATATTGCACACACTGTCTATTACCTAGAAAGTGTTTCTGCAAAAGGGACTGTATGCTGATCAGTGATTTTTTGCTGTTTCGACTGGTCTTTGTTTCCATATTGTGCTGATTATTCACTCTTTTAACTCCCGAGGACTATTCTCCGCTGGTCTCTGTTTTGCCTTGGAGAGGCTGACCTCTAGGGACTGCTTGATCCGGGCTCCTTTGCCCTCGAGCTTCTGGTTGGATTTAGACAGTGGGTGCACCAGCAGGAGATTAAGAGGGTGGAAGAAGAAAGAAAAAGTGAGGGTGTTTATTTCTCCTGCTCTCTCTGTTCCAGTGCATTCCTGCGGTGGCTCCATTTTTCAGCAGCCACAGCTCCTGTCAAGCAGGTCCTCTTCCGCAGCTGTGGCTTGTATTGGGCTACGGTGACAACGTTCCCTCCACTTGACCCTTTAGGCTTAGGCATGGTATTGCTTTTCCATTCTTGCTTGTTCTTGGTACCTTATCATATCTTATTGATTCTCTTAACCTGTCCACATTTCTGTAAATAGTCTCTTCATTGAATTCTCTTCTGATGAACTCTTCTGAGTGTGCCATCTCTTTTCCTCCTGATACCCTGACTAATTCACATACCTGCTTGGGACCTAAAACAGTCCTGTGTAACTATAATGGACTCCCTTTCTGCTTATACCAGCTCAGGTTGGGTATTTGTTACTTCACCGAGAGGGACATAAATAATAAACTTTATTGCTCAATATTTTATTTTATGGAAGAATCTGAACAATTAAGATTGCCTACTGCATTAAGCCTGGCTTCAGCTATACAAAGATGACCAAATATTTTGTTCTTCCCAAATGAAGTAATTAAAAAACTTATCCTAGGCGAATTCAAGGATATGCATGTGTACATGTGTGTGTGTGCATCATGTGTGTGTGATATACATAAGCATGTATATATCTCACAGTATTTATGTCTTTGAGAAAAAGTCTATTTCAAATAGGGACACATTCTTACTATGTGATGGTAGCACAGCCTTAGAATTTGTTACAAAATTAATTCAGTTATCTTGGGAAAGTTTTCCAGAGAGATCCTCCTTTTTCCAGTTATGACAAGTAGGCAATAGTGCTTTTCCCCCTTTTATTATCTCTTCATACCTTTCAGCTAAATATATACTTGGTCCCCTGCCCCCCACTTCAGGAAAAGTAATCCATGGTAGAAATTTAGAGGGATGGTTACAAAATAATTTCTTTTTGACTTGCTCTTTAAAATGGAATGAATAGGGGCCGGCCTGGTGCCATAGTGGTTAAGTTTGCGCACTCTGATTCTGCAGCCCGGGGTTTCCCAGGTTTGGATCCTGGGCGTGGACAGACGCACCACTTGTCAGGCCATGCTGTGGTGGCATCCCATATAAAGTAAAGGATGACGGGCACAGATTTAGCCCGGGGCCAGTCTTCCTCAGCAAAAAGAGGAGGATTGGCAGCGGATGCTAGCTCAGGGCTGGTCTTCTTCACACACAAATAAAATAAAATGGAATGAATGGAGGCTGGCCTTGTGGGGTAGTGGTTAAGTTCGCGTGTTCTGCTTCGTGGCCCAGGGTTCCCGGGCCTGGATCCCGGGCGAGACCTACACACTGCTCAAGACATGCTGTGGCAGCGTCCCACATACAAAGTGGAGGAAGATGGGCATGGATGTTAGCTCAGGGCCAATCTTCCTCACCAAAAAATAAAAAAATTAATAAAAGTAAAAAAAAAATAAATAAAATGGAATGAATGAGAATCATTTTCTTGAGTGAATTTTAGTCCAGAGTGGGCAATAGTTGCCAAGTGTTCTATTCCCTGTCTTCTTCAGATTTTGCGGTCTTCTTCATTAAGAAATCTTTCTGAAGCAAGAGCAACCCATCAGCTTATCTTCATGTAACAGATGAAGCAAAGCTTCAGTTAGTCTAAGACATTCAGGAATCTATTTTCATAGAGGCTTTAACCTGATCTCCACCAGCGGTCAGTGTGACAGTTTGCACGTTGTTTCCTAATGCCTCCAACACCTCCTCCCCCTCTTGCTAGCTGGTTTCTCTGCTTCCACCTTGCTCCTCTCCCATCTGATTTCTCTATAGCCACCAGAATGGTCTAACTTGCTCTAACCCACATTAGAGCATGTCATTCCTTTCCTCTAAACCTTGCTGGGCTCTGCATTTTACTAAGAGTGGACACTGAAGAGCTTGCAGTGGCTTGCAAGACTCTACCATGGTCTGCCCCTATCCTTTATCACCTTTTGACCTCATCTCCTACTATTCTCCCCCTCCCTCCCTCTGTTTGGGCCACTCTGGACTCCTGCTCTTTCTTGAACACACCAAGCCTGCTCTTGCCTTGGGGACCTTTGTGCTGGGCATTCCTTCTACCTGGAAGGTTCTTCACCTAGATATAGCTGTGTAGTTCTCTTTCTTATCTTCCTTAAACCTATGCTCAAATTGTACCTTCTCTGTGAAGCTTACCCACTACCATTCCCTTGCCACTTGCCCAACTACCTCTCTCTCTTTTCTGCTCTACTTTTTTTCCCCATAGCACTTATTGCTGTCCAACATTTCTAACTTACTGTATGGTGCATTTGTTATTATATCTATATTGTCAGGGTTCTTCAGAGAAACAGAACCAATAGGAGATATATAGATTTATGTAAGAGGAGATTTATTATAAGAATTGGCTCACATGGTTATGGAGGCTGAGAAATCCCAGGGTTTGTCCTCTGCAAGCTGAAGAATGAGGAAAACCAGTGGTATAATTCAGTCTGAGTCCAAAGGCCTGAGAACCTGGGGGATGCTGATGAAAGTCCTGGAATTGGAATGCCCAAGAACCAGAAACTCTGATGTCAAGGGCAGGAGAAGATGGAAGTCCCAGCTCAAGAAGAGAGAGAATTTGCCCTTCTTCTGCCTTTTTTTTTCTTTTGGGGGAAGGGCTGCGGAGGGATGAGGGAGGCCAATGGATTGGATGGTGCCCATCCACATTGATGAGGGCAGATATTCCTTGCTCAGTCTACTGATTCAAATGCTAATCTCTTCCAGAAACACCCTCACAGACACACCCAGAAATAATGTTTTACCAGCAATCTGGGCATTCCTTAGCCCAGTCAAGTTGACACATAAAATTAACTATCACAATATCCAAGCTCCATGAGGACAAGGATCTCTGTCTCTTTTATTTACTAATGTATTTTAATCAGCTAGAACAATACTTGGCACAAGAAGGCCCTCAATAAATATTTGTTGGATATGAATGAATAAAAGCATGAATGAATTAATATCAAGTTGAAGGTCTATTTTACATTTTAATTTTTGAGGTTATATAATAGTCATTGGAGCCTCTTTCCAAATTATAGCAGCCTTTTGGGTAGTAATCCGTAAGGAGTCACCAAGAAGATTGTCCTGCAGTGGAAAAGGTGTACAATCTTACATGGGTCATAGAAATGGCCCCTTGATTTCCTACTATGATTAGACAAGGTAGCCTCAATTTACTTGATCAAGGACATTTATTTCCTATTACTACTTTCCATTGAAATTGAAGCACGACAGCTGCTCATTTCATTTATTTTCTGGTGGAAATTCTTATAGTAGGGTGTGTATGGGGAGAAATGTTTTCTCACTTTGAACCCACGTAGTCTTTCTGCCTCAAGTGTTTCTTCTAATACAGTTTCACCTCTGCCTGAGGATGTTAGCAAACATGTAGAATGTGACTTTTCCTTCATAAGTTCATGAAAGAAAGTTTTTCTTGTGGCTCAGTCTTAGATCCCCCTCAGGGTGGTTGACTTTTGTGTTGACTGAGACAGAGCCCACCAACCTGCTTCAACCTTTCCTTCCTTGAGGAAATCATTTGTAATACTCCAGAGGTATTCTTGTTCTTTCTACTGGAGAGGCTGAAAGACCCTAGGAAATAATAGCAACAGTGTTTGATGCCTTTAGGCAAGTATGTATCACCCAAGAATTGGGCAGTCTCAGGGACTGCTCTTAGGAAAATCGGGATGAGAAATTGGGCTTTTCCTCTCCTCTCTCCTCCTTTACTTCTTTAATAAAGGATTATTGCCTAGATCTAGTATCTTCTTGAGAATTTTAATTGTTCTTGTGAACGTCATGGTTGGTACCTATTAACTAGAGATTCATGGGTTACTGAGAAGCTGAGGATGCCTATAAGAGCAGTGTACAGGTCTCTTTTCATGTCATTTACCAGTTTCTTCTCTCTTACTTCCCTTACCTCCCAATTCACTGAGGTTTACAAACCAAATTTGCCCTGCTTCATCATCCTCCTGGCTTTGGTTTGTGAAGTCCAAGGGAGTGACTTCACTAATAGTGTTCAACACTTTTTAATGGGATCCTTAATTAATCATATGATCATGGAGGCTGAGAAATCCAAAATCTGCAGTTGGCTCTCCTGGGTCTCCAGTTTGCCAATGGTATAGTTCCGGTACGACTCTGAAGGCCTGTGAACCAGAGAGCTGATGGTGTAAGTTTCAGTCTGAGTCTGAATCCAAAGGCAGGAGAATACCAATGTCTCAGCTTGAAGACAGTCAGGCAGAGAGAAAGAATTCTTTCTTACTTAGCCTTTTGTTCTTTTCAGGCCTTCAATGGATAGTATGAGGCCCACCCATGTTGGGGAGGGCAATCTGCTTTACTTAATCTACTGATTCAAATGTCAGTCTTATCCAGAAACATCCTCATATAGAACCTGGAAATAATGTTTAACTACATATCTGGGCCTAATATTAACCATCACATCCCCTTCCCCCTGATGCCCCCACCTCCTGATAACTACCACTCTACTTTCTGTTTCTATGAATTTGACTATTTTAGATACTTCATATAGTGGAATCATTTAGTATTTGTCTTTTATGATTGGCTTATTTTACTTAGCATAATATCTTCAAGGTTTCTTCATGTTATAGCAGGTGACAGGAATTCCTTCCTTTTTAAGGCTAAATAATATTCCATTTTATGTATATATCACATTTTGTATATCCATTCGTCTGTTGATGGACCTTTGGGTTGCTTCCACCTCTTAGCTATTGTGAATAGATGGATGTACAAATACCTCTTCAAGACTCTACTTTCAATTCTTTTGTCTGTACACCCAGAAGTAGGATTGTTGGTCCATTAACTTTTATCACAGAACATGAGTTTACTAATAGGTGCCTTGTGGGATGTTCTGCATTCTAAACATACTCTTTCTTACCACCACTTTTCCCTTGATAATCAGGACCAACTGTCCTGGTACAGAAGAACCTTCTTTGTTTGCTCTTTGGTTTCCTGGCATGAAGAGCCGAGAAATGACCAGGCAACATTCTCAGCTTCCATTTTAATGGAACTATTGCTGTGTCCCATGGTAGAAGCATTTCTTCCCTGGGAATTAAGACTTAGACCTTATAATAAACCCCAGTTTCTGGGATGGGAAGCAGACATTTCACTACTAGATCATTAAGTGTAATAGTGAGATGAGCCATCCCCATTTCCAACATTTGATTCTAGGATGTGTGAATCCTGGCTGCAGGAGAAACACACCATATATTGACTGCTGACTCAGAGCACATACTGTATCCTGAAGGATATTATCCTTATTCAATAAAATGTTACCATCCAGCTAGCAGCATGAATCTTCAAAAGGCCATTCTGCTATTCTATATGCCAGCTATTTCAAAGTGATGGGAAACATAGTAAGACAAGTGAATTCTATGAAAATGAGCCCATTTCCATACTTCATTTGCTATAAATGAGTTCCTTAGTCAGAAGTAATGCTATGTGGACTACGTAATGATGAATAAGGTATTTTGTAAATTCATATATGACAATTTCAGCAGAAATATTATGGTCAGAGAAGGAATATCTTTATCTAGATAGAGTCAGTGTCTATCTTAGTAAGAATAAAGCATTGCTTATTCCATAATGGAAGTGACTTAGTATAATCAACTTACCACCAAGTGGCTGGCTGATCCCCCTAAAGAATGGTGCCATATCATGGATTCAGTGTTTGTCTTTGCTACTGATGGATTTGACACTCAAAAGAAGTTATAATCCTATCAGTCTTGGTGAATGGAAATCCATGTTGCTGAGCCCATGTATGACCTCCATCCTTGCTGCCATGACTCTTTTGTTATAAGGACAACAAAGATGAATGAGGGCAAAGGTGGTTGGAAAAAGACGCTGGCTGACATCCACAGAATGCTTCATCTTGTCCTCCTAATTATTAAGATCCTCCTTTACTGAAGTTAATCTGTGCTCAGAACCTACTTGGAGAGGTCTGTCCACATATTCTTGCCCAGACCACCTTGTTACCAATTTTCTAATCATGTTCTTTTCAAGTCCCTGACCATTCAGCCAAAGTGTTAGCTACTACCCATAAATTGGTGTATATTTGTACCTTTGGTCATCTCTTATTTGTACATTTTTACCTTAGGCAAAGTGATAGTTAGGCCCATTACTTGAAGTTCTGTGTACTGGGAGGGTTTCACTTCACCACTATCCTTCAGAGCCACCGTTGAGCGGGGCTGTAGTGATGCAACTGTCTACTTTCGAGTAGTGTCGGCATATCATACAGAACTATCCATTTAACAAGCCCATTTTCCCCGGATTAGTCAACTGGTCTTAGGGAACTTTCCTTGGCTCCAGGGTGTGGGTTAAGACAGAGGAAGCAATGTAACAAGAATAGGGTCCGTGGGAATCTAGACTACTTGCTCATGCCACTTACTTGTGCCTTCAGGACTTGGTGAACTCAGTTTTACATATTCCACTTTCACTTGATGATAGAGAGCTGTTGTGCATGCCAAAATTTTGGGGTTGGTGGGTCAGACAATAGCCATTTTATTATGAGCAACTCAGGTAACATGATAAATTGGTGGCCATGAGTGAAGTATCTGCTGAAGACCAGTAGCAAGTGTAAAGCTGATTTTCAAGAGGAGATAGTTATCTGTAGAGGATGACTTGCTTTGTTCAAAAACCCTAAAAGTTTACGCTAAGATTTGCCTATAAGGACCTGCCAAGCTTGACCTGCTTGAATCGAGCAGTCAGAATGATATCATCAGTTTGGTAGAGAACTAAGTGGAACATGTGATGCCTTCTGGAATGTAGAATTAATCAAGATTTCTACAGATTAGATTATGATAGAGGGATAGAGTCGAAATAGCTCTGAGAGAAGGCAGTGAAGGTATATTGCTGGCCCTGCCAGCTGAAAGACACCATTTTGGTGGTTTTTACTAAAAGGATAGAAGAAATAGCTTCATTCCAATTGCCAGGAAATGCATCGATTTGCTCCAAGAAGGAAATTACATCTTTAACTGCAGCTTCAGTTGGAGTCACATGTGATTATGCTTACAGTAATTCACTGTCATCTCTAAGATCCATCTGTATTCTGCACAAGCCAGGCAGGTGAGGTGAGGGCTGATGTGGTTGGAATCACCACCCCTTTATCTCTCAAGTCCTTAACAGAGGCACTAATCTGTGCAGTCTCTCTAGGAATGTGGTATTACTTTCAATTTACTATGTTGGTAGGTAAAATTTCTAGTGACTTTTGCTTGCTTTCTTCCTATCAGGTTTTCCTCTGTAAATCCCTCACACCATGGGTCAGGTAACCAAAATATGGACCTTGTGCCAGTCTCTGCTTTTGTCTTTTCTAACTATGCATTCCAAACTAGGGAAATAACTATGAGGTGGATTCACATACCTACTGGGCCCACTGGAGATAGACCTAAGGCAAAACTCAGTTCATCACTGACCTCTGTAAACTCCTACCCTAACTCGTGAACCACAATAGTATTTTCGATCTCCAGGATTTAGTGTCAGTTCAGATCTAGAGTCCAGTTATCCCTGATAAATGTAGTTAACTCCCCTTCCCCAGTGCATGGTCACCCTGGTGAATGGTTGCCTGTTCCTTTGAGGAAGGTTAGGAGGAAGATTTACAGTTTAGTCTTTTGGTAGTATGTTAGGGTTCCTAAAAGGGACCCATCCTTTTCATTCAAGGGGCATTGAACTAGCTCAAGTCTGAGAACTGGTTGAGGGCCAGACTCTCTTTTGTGTTGATTTAAGTCCCACTTCTGGTAATCAGACTTAGAGCTTTTCTACTTATACAAATCAGGTAACACTTAAATAGAGTGCCTATCTATTTTAGTCGTAGGAACACCATGACCAGTTAGCCAATGCCAGCAATTTCCATGGCTAAAACCATTTTGTTTAGTGCTTTGATTCCACTGCCCATTATAGTAACCATGTCCATTCTGTCTCTGGAAATGAAGTGCTGCCATTTGGCCTGTGTCGCCTGAGATCCCATCATCCTCATTGAATTCAGGGAACCCAGCTTGATGGTACCATTTCCCACTGTTACCCATGACCTTGTAGTAACACAGAACTTACCAAGGATGCTGAAGTTCCCCTCACCTTGGTAAAGGAACTGGTTTTTGGACTCTCCCGGGAGACATAGTTGGGGGTGGATGAACAGGACTTACATAATACTCTCCGTGTATTAGAAAAGTTATGAGCCATTTTCCTTAAAAACTCCAGAATGGGCACTAATGTTGGCAAGATAATGAGGATGTTTGTTTATGATCTTAGTGAATAAGATGAGTTAATATACAGAATGTAGTCTGAGTTTGAAAAGTGTAACTGCCAGCAAAATGTTTATATGTAGTGCTTTTAAAATGAAAAAGAAATTTGCTCAGTCATCAATGCATTAAATGTTTGGATTTCTCAGGTGAAAATAAAACCCATTTGAATCTTATATTCTATGTTTTACTATGTGACTAAGAATCAACATTATAGGATTTTTTTTTCCTATTTGTTGTGAGGATGAACTTGACTACTCATGTTCTGTAATAGACAACTTAAAAAAAAAAGCTCAGTCTTTTGTCTTATATTTTCTCTCCACTATTTCTTAATAATTCTCTCCTTTTGGGGTCTTGCAGCAGACTTAAGTAGAGAAGAGAATGGTTGAGAAGGTGAAGGAGATAGACTCACCTCATTCATTACAACTTAATCTTTCTACTGTGGAACTGTAGGTTACTGAGGTAATAACATCAACTTGAAAAACAGTGGTTTAACTGAGTCAGATAAAAATATTTAGTTTTTGAGATTGTCTAAAAGGAAATGTTTAAATAGAGGGCTTGGAACCTTTTCTTCTACCCTATTCCCACCTGTGGGCTACTAATTCAAAGAAAAGATTTCCCAAGGTATACCCAGAGTTGAAACGTACTTAAAAATGAGAGAGAGATATTGAAACAAGCAACGGTGATGAGAAAGTATGGTCTGGCATCCATGTACAGAGACACACATGTATAGGGAGAGGGGCAGAGAAACTAAGAAGATTTTGAGTTGGTGTTGTTGAAGTATAAAGTGTTCTGACATATTCTGTTCTTCATTTAGACTTTGACTATTGAAAAGCTGTTTATGATCATTCTTCAAAATTTTTTTTCATTTCTCTTTATATGTGAGTTTTTAGACCTTCCTCTGCTAGGATAATTTTGATACTTTATTATTTTTTGGGCCATAGTGCAGTGATTAGAATATTATTAGGTTAAATCCAATTAGTCAGTAAGTTCCTGGGTCCTCAGTGGCCCTTTCAATTTATTTGTAAGCTTTTTGTTACGTTAAGGGACCAGTAAGTATTTCTTTTTGTAATTGATGTGGTGGGACATAAAACATACTTTATACTTCAACTGAACTTTATTGTATAAACATTTTCAGGCAAAAACACTTTATTTTATGTAGAACGTAAGAATGTACATGGGTCAGTAAGGAGAGGGCATTTTGTCCCCTTACCCCTCAACACTCATATTAAAATGATTTTATTCTTCTGAATTTCTAAGAAGAAGTTTTCTCCCTTATTGTAAAAGCCAGAAGATTTCCCGAGTGTCCTTGAATGATTTATTCATGGCCTACTAGTGTAGTAGCAAAAGAAAAGAATTATACATTACATTTTTTTTAATCTTGTGCAAGAGAGCAATTTAAAAAAGTGTATATTTGGGAAGACCTTTAATAAAATTTTTAATGAGTTGTCTTTCCAACTCATCGTCATTACAAAGAGCACCATCTCCTCCATTATCATGGCTCAGAGCTGTCTTTTTTTTCCCCTTAGCTGGGATATGTTTTGTTTCCATATTACTTTGGGTTTTTCAGTTAAATATTCTTCTGTTTAAGAAAATCTGAGGTGTACTCATACTTAAGATGGTATTCAGATTATACCATGATGAATGTAATAAATTTATTAATAATATTTTGTCAATGATTGAAACACTAAATATCATCAGTACTTTGAGATGAATAAAGCTGGTCTGTCATTAAGCAAAAAATTTTTCCCCTTTCTTCCTTCTCTTTTCTTTATTACTGCCTTCTCCCATCCCCTCAAAGTTCCAGCAATTGAATACTTGAAGAATGGATGAATGATTTCATGTAATTATTTGTTTATTATCTTTCCTCCTCTTTTTTTGACTGGAAATTCTATGATGACAGAAACTACACCAGTCTTGTTCACCTCCTTAGGCCTAAAGCCTGGAATTAGTACATAGGAGGAATTCAGTAAATTGGTTGAATGAATGAGTCAGTGGATAATAAAACATGTATTATGAATGCTTCTTTTAAAAATTATCTTTGTTGAAAATGTGTTTCTTGTCTATTGAACTATTTAGATTGTAAAATATGGGGAGAAATTATAAAAGAAAAATATTTTTAGTAAGAATGTTTTTAAATTTGCTACTTGCTTTTTAACAGTTAAAGAGTAGTACAATAAGCAATCAATTTAAAGTGTTTTTTGGAACTAAACTTTTCATTATTTTGGATTAATAGTTTGAACTACATTTGACCATGTGACCTTGATTATCTGAACTAACTTATGGCCAAACTAAATTAAAATAGTTTGAGGGCATAATATGGAAATACTCATATTTTTACAATGAATATCAGTTTTAAGTGTTTTAATTGAAACATGATGTGGGCCTATGTAGATAATAGCATTTTTATTATTTATTTCAAATTGTAACTTGAGAATTTTAAGGATTGAAGAATATTTCCAAGCATAGCAGAAAATTATGTGCTCTTGGATTCAGAAATTATTATTTAAGCAAAATAGGCCTGACTGCTCAGAAACACAAAGACCAAAGAAAGTGTATGTAACTCTCCAAAACAATGTTAATATAGACTATTTATTTAATTGTTGGATAACAGGTGTGTATAAACACTTCAGTTACTTAGGAAATAGAAAAAGAAAAAAAAAAAAGAGCTCACTGCTAACTACAATGCGGGCCTTGATAAGGTTCAAAGTAGCCATAAATTTAAACATGATATATTATGAACTTAATTTGACCACTTGTTTAGAAAGACTATTTAATACTTGGCTCTATAGCAGTACACTTTGGAGAATAAGGTTCTACTCAATGTTTCATAATGTCTTTTCAGCTCTATCTACTTGTCATATCTCTGTTACTGTTTGCTTAGCTTTTGTCTCTTTGTGACTTTAAGGGTGTATTTTCATCCTATGTTTTTCTCTAGGCATCCACAAGGACAAAGATAAACCTCCCAGCTTCTCTGTTGTCCTTGAGACTTTGAGACGTACCTTGACAGATTACCAGAACAAGCTGGAAGATGCATCTAATGAGGTAACATTGCACTGTTTGGCTCCACACATATAGCCTCGGCCTGCAGCAGTACATATGCCTTGCTTGTTACAAAGGTCAAAAAGATAGGGAATGTTGAATTGACAGCTTCACAGATACAAAAAATAATAAACTGTCTGTCACTGTTCTTTCTTTAAGTGTGGCCTAAAGTCATGTCTCACATTTTTGTAACTCTTCACTCACACTATTATTTTTGCAGTTATAAAGACTCGGTCACTTTTTGGTCGTTAAAATTTATCTATTTTAATTTATCATAAAAGCTGTGCAAGTCATTGAAGTTAATATGTGTTATATTTAAATGTTAATGTGTTTTTATAAGATGGGGAATAGGTCATGGAAATTTAGGTCTTGTCAATATTTTAGGTTAAGATTTCTACAAATTGTGGAAGTCTTAATAAAAGAGAGAAGTTAGTTTGCATTCTCTACAGGGAGTAAAGTGTTGTTAGAAGTTTTTAAAAACAAATATCTGTTTGATGTAGCCTGGAAGTTTTTAGTTTGCTGATTGAAAAAGCTCTTGCTTCTATTTATCTTCTC
This sequence comes from Tapirus indicus, assembly GCA_031878705.1. Lineage (NCBI taxonomy): Eukaryota > Metazoa > Chordata > Mammalia > Perissodactyla > Tapiridae > Tapirus > Tapirus indicus. The sequence goes on from CM062927.1 coordinate 72,474,125, forward strand.
ATTTGTATTGTTTATGTGGGTTTATTGTATTGTTTGTATGTGTGGGTTGATAATTTTCCTGGTATTAAAATATTTTGTGAATTTATGCTTTAAAAATTGAAGAGTTTGCTTAGTTACATCTTGTCATATTAAAGAATATGAAGTAATTACATTAAATACAATTAACTAGCAAAACAACAAACAGATTGTTTGAACCAAAAACAAGCTACTTAGCATGGAATTTAGTGTTTATCCTGTTTATCTGTTTCTTTCATATAATACAAAGGCCGTGAAAGCATTACAGTTCATATTTCAGAAGAGGCTTATTTTACTTTAGTTTGCTAAGATGAACAAAGAAGGAAAAGTGAGTCTTCTTAATACCCTCTGTAATTGTTCAAAGGCATAAAAGAAAGTGACTCTGGAAATAATTAAATTTCTATAAAGAACAAATATTGCTAAGTCTTTCCCAGTGAGACAAGACAACTTGTATTGTTGGTAGTTTATGAGACTCTTCTGAGGCCTAGGTCTGGAAGCTGCGGGGTAACTAGGAACATATTACCCACAGCGAATTGTTATTTGGGAGGATGAATGTCACATGATCCTCAGCACAGTTGAAAAGTCGACTCAGCAGGCTTTGGCTTAGTAATGCGCTTTGTTGTGAACCAGTGCCAGAGACAGCAGTGGGGAGACCAAGGGGGTGGCTGCAAAGAAAGCAAAAAGAGCAGTCTGACAGAAAGAAGAATGAACTGTCAAGGAAAATAAATCACAAGCGGAGCAGGACCAACTGATGACCTGCCACAAGCCTTCCCAGTAGGACTGCATGTGACCGACCCTGAAGTTGTCATATGGAGTGAGAGACCAGCGAATACCCTCATGATGTATAGAAAGAACAGTCTTCTGCTCTGCCCTTTTTTCTTTCCTTATAGATGCCACTGCTTCTGGCGTTTTGGTCCAGTAGGATTTTAAGAATAAAGTTATATTTGTTTACAGTAAGAATGAAATCCTTTATCCAGACATCTAGGAAAAATAAAATAACATCACTGACATTTTAAGCTTGAATGCTTTCTTTTCTTTTAGCCATGTGAGCTTGTGACAGACATTATATAGTTAACCCAAAGAAATAATTTTTTAAGACTCTTAATTACTATTGAAAAATTTATGATAAGTAATAGCATGAAAAACATTTAAAGATTATCTTTCAAGTTACCCATCCTTGAAAAACATAAAAATTACTTATATTTTCTTTCATCAGCTAAACAGCATGAATGATGCTAAGGAAAAGGCATCTAATGAACTTGATTCTACCAAACAGAAGATAGAATCTCACACTAAAAATATAAAGGTATTATGATTTAGAATAACTTTTTCCTCTTGTATTAAGAAACAAATATAATTATTTAGAGAATATTTTTAAGTGGAGATATCTGAAAATATGTCTTCTTATTTCTCATTGAATACAATTTACTTTTTTATTTTTGATCAAAGTAATAAGAATGTTTTTTCATGAAAAAATCTTGATTAGAAATTGTTTTGGTTAAAGGAAAAATTCATTTTCCAGATTTAATTACAATACCATAGATTCAAAAAATGATTTCAGATTTAATGTCACTCCTTAAATATGTATTAAACAATTAAACATATTTTACATAAGCACATCAGTATTTGATGTCAATTTTCATCATTTTAGGGTGGAGTCATTGTTTTTAGTATCATGCCTAGTAATAGGCTGAGACCACACCTGGCTAAGGTCCAGGACAACAGTTGATTTTATTTTCTGTGCTGGTTTTATGTACTACATCTTTGCAAATTTATACTGAAGCAACTCTCAGAGTTGCTCAGTATTGTTGGAATTTTTGGTGTTGGTTCATGTTAAGTTTGTCATGGACGTACTCCAATAGAATTTGTTAAGGTTAAGGATTAAATAGTTCAGCAGAATTTTATGCCACATATTTGGGTTTTGTATTAGTATTTGGAATGTCATTGGGAAGTAAATGTTCTTATATTAAATTTATGAGATTTATTTTTTAAATGTTATTTAAAATTTTTTGAGCTACCAAGTTATTTTATTATAATAGGTTGAAAGGAAAACTCCCTTTCAAAGAGCTTTTTGGAATAAGCTATCTTATTAACATTTTATGTTTAAATGTTAAAATAACAACTTTTCTAATCTTTGAGCTAAAATATTATACTTAGAAAATACATTCAGTAAAATACCTTAATGTTTAGCATTATAATCAGATGCTTGCCTTTGTGCTTCTTTTATGTTAAAGCTTTGGAAATCTTCATTATGTATTTATATTTGGACACCCCACCCCTTTACTGGCCGGCCTTCATGCAACCTCTCTATTTGGTATCTCCGACAGGACCTTCAGGATAAACTGGCTGATGTCAATAAGGAGTTAAGTCATTTACGCACTAAATGTGCAGACAGAGAGGCTCTAATAAGCACTTTAAAAGTGGAACTACAAAATGTGCTGCACTGTTGGGAGAAAGAAAAGGTGCGAGCAGCGCAATCTGAAAGTGAATTGCAGAAGCTTTCCCAGGCTTTCCATAAGGACACTGAGGTATTACCTGAGACAAGATGACTGTCAAGAAAGGCCTTTCACTAATCTCGGTTTTATAAATTTACATACATCAGGTGGCTATCTTTATTCTTATGTGATTTAATTCAAAAATTTGTTCTGAGCTGACTATTTTGAAATATTCATGCCAGCTGCAAACTCAGTCACTCTATTACTCTCGTGTCATCCTATTTTGTGAGAGAAGTAATGCAATTTAACCCTTCTATCACTTGTACAACTAATTTTCTCTGACTATTTAGAACATCATACCTCAGGCAGCTATGCTCCTAACAGTTCTTTCAAGGTTTGCCTATTTGCCAATGACAAAATTATTTTTTATTTCAGTAGTTTAGTAGCTTGGCCTGGTGGAAAGAGTATGTTTTTTGTAATCGAAGGGACTGGTCTTGGATAGTGGTACTTCTAGGTACACACTGTGTGAATATGGACAAGCCACACAGCTTAGTCTCTCCACATCTTAGTTCCCTTATTTGCAAAACAGGAATAATATCTACTTTAATAGACAGTCTCCTTACTCTATAGTACTAGGGTATTAATCAAAGTTTAGAAAAATACAAGTCCCACAAAATTAAAACTTTTTTGGATGCCCCAGAGACTTGCCTACACATTTTTATTTATTAATGGCTTCTTAAAATATTATGACAACACTTTCATATTCTGTATGAGCCTATGTGAATGGAATTATTATCTTATATTTTCTTTTACCCATGGGATCTAGAGCCAGTCTAACTAGTGTGGAACTGGTTTATCTGAGTTGTCCTGCATATTGAGTTCATTACTCCAGCAAATATGAACATGAATGCCAAGAGAGTAAAAAGGAAACATTCTTTCCACTCTTCTTACAGTCTGGGATTTAAATTGTGTCCACATGAAGGGGCTGGAATTGTTCTACACATCAGATAATGATTAAAGTAAAGGAAACTAGAAGTCTGACTGTATTGTAAAGTCAGCATGTCTACAGCATTGTGGTTGGGTTCAACATGTGTGAATTGATTTTGGATCTTGAGATTCTCTTTTCATGCCAAATGGATGATAATCATGCATGGTTTATCACAGCCCAAGCAAAAAGGACACAATGGCGACACAATGAATTATCCTTGAGGATGAATTCAATCACTTGGCAAAATGTAGAGGGGGAAGATTTTAGTGCCTGAATATTTCATTTGGTTAGTTATATTTAATAAGATTTTTAAATATCTCAACCCAGTTGAACATGCGCAAGATATCTTTAATTGCTTAAAAAAGGAAAAGGCATAGCATATTTGTGAAGATTTTTCTGATATCCTAACTCAAGTTTGTGGTTTTATCTACACATTCAATTTTTTTTGGTCTTTAAATTGTTATATTTGGAAGACAGTAAGGTGGCATATAAAGGGAACTAAAGATACACATTTTGATATATATAGGGAAACTTTCCCCACGATTTCTAATTTGCAAAACCTTTACGTATGCTATATTCAGTTTTTCTGATCTGGAAGATTAGAATTTCCATTTTCTTTCCTCTTAAGTTTTTTCCTTTTAAAAGTTTTCTTTTCCTGCTGATTAAAAAAATCTTGAGGGAACTTATTTTATCTATGTAAAATGTTCATTTTGCAGCTTCACCATTACCTTGGCTTAAGTTCTATTCTTTGGGATTTTATTGATGAAACACCTTATAAAGAGGCACATTTGGCATTTTAGTAGGTAAACTCTCCCTGAGTGTTCAAGATAGGATCAGTTTTTTTACTGAGTTCTGCAGCACAATGTTTCTAGGTCATTAAACAGTGGATAGTTTAGTTACTGCAATGGCAATATGCATAATTTTAAAGGATTTTTTTAACATATTTCTGATTGGACAGTTTTGAAAGTATGTCTTGGGCAGCTATGTCCATTTTATTTATTTTTTTTGCCTGTTACTTTGTAATATTTAAACACCTACAAATGCCCAGGGTGCCAAATCCTATATGAACTTATAAGTGGGGAAAACAAATGAGCCTATCTTCCATATCTTTCATATCACTGTCTGCTTGGCCTAAGGGGCTTGGGATAGATTTCCTATAAGTGGTAAGTAAACTGGAATCTCTGGAGGAGGAAGAAAGCTGAGTAATTGTGTACATGTAAAGTACAGATGTTGGTATAACTTTTTCTTCGACAGAGTTGAGTAACACTCTTCTCTCTATATTGGTTTTTTGATTTAAATAACATCTGTTTTGGCAAATGTAAATATGAAATTATAGAATTACCATACTGACTTCCAGTTAGAAGGGCTTAGAAACAACTAGTCCAGGTACCTGATGTTATAGCTGAGGAAGCTGAGGCCTGAACAGGCGCTTACTCAGGTCATATCCTTGGTAGTAGCAGAGTGGGGGTCAGAACCCTGGTTTCTGGCTTCTAGACTTCAGATTTTGGTTTTGAATACCACGTATAAGCAATTTCCAGTTTCTATCTGATGCTTAGTTTTGAAAGTAAAAAAAAAAAAGGCACCAAAGTGACAATATTCTGAGACTTGAGTATTTTAATTCCTCTCTGGATTTTTGAAATAAATTCTTCACCATGTATGTTATGTGTTTTACTTATTACCATGTTTATATACTGGAATTAATTTCTCTTTTTGTCCTCACAGGAGAAGTTGACCTTCCTTCATACCTTGTATCAGCACTTGATAGCAGGCTGTGTGCTCATGAAACAACCAGAAGGCATGCTGGATAAATTCTCTTGGTCTGAGCTTTGTGCAGTGTTGCAGGAGAATGTTGATGCCCTGATCGCAGACCTCAACAGGGCTAATGAGAAGGTAACTGTCCTCAGGCACCAGAAACCTCTATTAAATTCAGTGACATTTGTCCACATCACAGTATCATTAAGAGGGGCTGACATTCATCTTATTTCAAAAAGAATTTGGATGTTAATAATTCAATACCATTAATTATGGCTTGTCTACAACTCAGTTTGATGCCATTGCTGTGGGCATGTAAATGTGACTGAAGTCTGTATGAAGTCTCTGAGCTCCACTTTCTGTGCAGGACATGCTACTACTACTAGCCAGTATTAGCCACAGGGACCTAATTAAAAGAAAATAAATTAATCTTACTGATGAAGCAATTCAAAGAACTTAGTCATTTACATTAATAAACCAACTCTTTATGTTAGCATAAAATAGAAACAAGATACAGTTATTTAAAAACATGATCTTAAAATTCTTTGCTTAGAAAATAATGAGGTATTACTTTAAAAGCACTTAAAATTTTTAAATTATGTTTATGACATTTCTTGAAATACAACAAACAGTGTATTACAAAACCCATTCAGTGCTTTAGAATGTAAGAAGTATATATTGTAGGAGAAAATAGTAGACTTTTATGATCACTTTATCATTCACAAGACTGGGAATTCAGTATTTAAAAAAAATGTAAAAACCTTCTTTTGGTTATAGAAAATTAAAATGGCTTAGCAGACCAATATATGCCACCATTAAAGATATTGATTCTCACCCTGGGTCTACTGAACTGGTCAGAACTATATTTACATGGTCTAGTTTCCAGATCTTAGTTTCAATGACATTTGCTCTTAAGGGACATGAAAAGAAAAATTGTTCCCCAAGATTTTTTTTAATCTGTTGAAATAGTGAAACAGCATTTTGGCCCAATTTAGGGTGAGAGTATTTTACCTGATCTGGTTGGCAAACACGACCATAGACACTGAGAAGTAGGATTGAGGAAATGAGGGGATAAATTGTGAGAAGCACAGATGCTGTTCATGACTGTGAATATGTGTGTAATGGTTTTGAAAATTATTGATAATTAAAATGAGTGCATGTTTTAACCCTCTGAGCTGGTATTATGTTTTAATAGTTTTTCATAGTTTCAAAACATCATTAATTGTCATACATGTTAGGCGATGAGGATTTCCTTTCCAGTGTATCTTGAATGTGAGATAAAAAATGGTTGGAACATTCTGCTTTATTATATGTAAAATATTTATAGATTTATAAATCTCAATTAAATATTTCCTTTCTCATTGAGATATCTGAATAGCTTGAGCTTTGGTTCTAGAAGTAAGAATATTCTTCTTAATTTTCTCAGTAAAATTGATTGTAGAATGAGTAACTTTATTGGAAAGAGAAAAATAAACGATTTGTCATCTAAGCATACAAGTGACACCATTTTCTGGTAAAATATGATAATTTGCCCTGCTAATTCATTTCTTAATTTCTTTGGTTTTCATTTTAACTTAAAATTTTTATGTGATCTTAAGGAATAAAATATAGTAGAAAACTGGATGGTTTTTGGGGGAGGTGATACAAAGAAATGGTTTGTGAGCATATTTCTTTCGCTATTGCATTTCCCCATTTAGATAAGTCATCTAGAGTATATCTGTAAAAACAAGTCTGATACGATGAGAGAGCTTCAGCAGACTCAGGAAGACACCTTTAACAAAGTAGCAGAGCAGATCAAAGCCCAGGAGAGCTGCTGGCACAAACAAAAGAAGGAATTGGAGCTGCAGTATTCAGAACTCCTCCTGGAGGTGCAGAAGAGGGCACAGGTATGCTACTTCTACAAAGAGCTTTGAAAAATGGGATGCTCAGTCTTCTACTGTTTCAAGTGTTTTGTTTTAGTACCAATGCCAAATCAGTTTAAAACTTCTTGAGAACCACATAGAACTTGTTAGGCACACATACATATGATCACGCAAACACACACACACACACACACACACACACACACACACGGATGTGTGTATTAAGGATTGTTTTTCACTTAAGTTTGGAAGTAGATGGGTTTTGGTTAAAACATCCCAGAATGCATTGATCAATTAAATGCTAAAATTGTATTTATTTATTTTTAAAATAAAAGGTTAAGAGATTTGGTAAAATATTGTCAGTTTTAGTGTAGATATTCTTTAATCCAGTTTATTCCTTTTGTGGGGATTCCTATATGAACCATCATTGTAATTCATTTGGGGTTGAAATTTGTCATACCTCCTATCATTGTATAAGAACTAGAGTTATAATTGTAGACCCTGTAGCAAAATAATTAACTGTGAGATGTATTATGTCTTCTTTGTTGGATTAGATTGAGAATGGAAGTTATGGGTAGTTAACATAACCATATTTTTTCCTATACAAATTTTTGTCAGCATAATTTATATTGTTAACTGTCATCTCTGCCTAATCAGGAATAACATAATGATGTTATTATACACTATAGAATAGTATATATATTTTTTGTATTGAATTTAATAATAGGTCACTTGTTCTCAAGATAAGATACTTAGGAACCAGAAGATCATATATTCTTCCCATGCTTGATTCAGGAGTTAATCTCTTTATTGGGTCCAGTCTTGCTTAAAAAAAAAAAAGAAAAAAATATATATTTTGTTTGTTTGTTTGTTTGCCAACAAACAGTTTCACATTGCTTAAAATAAGACCATTCTGTTCTCCCAAACATAAGGGCCCTGTATGAACTTATGACTTTCTCTATGAATTTGAATGAATTAATACACTATCTAAAAGTAGCCATTTGTTCACTGTATGCAGGATGCTATATAATATGTTCTGCATTTTTACTACTGAAGTAAAAGATCTAAACAATTTATTTTATTTTTCTTAGAGGTAACATTGACATACAGTGAATCTCAAGTGTACAATTTGATGTTTTGTTCAATGTAAAGACCCATGTAACCATCACCCCACTTAAGACTTAAAACATTTTCATTATCCCAGAAAGTTCTCTTGTGCCCTCTTCCAGTCAGTTTCCACTCTCCATAGGCAACCATTGTTCTGATGCCTATTGTCATAAGTTACTTTCACTTGTTTTTGAATTTTCTATCAATGGGATCATTCAGTATGTAGTCTTTGGCGCTTGGCTTATTTCACTCAACATAGTTTCTTTGATATTCATCCACATTGTTGTGTTTCTCAGTAGTTCATTCTTTTTTATGGCCAAGTAGTATTCCATTTTATAATTACAACAAAATTTGATAGATTTTGAGTTGATGAATATTTGGATTGTTTCCAGTTTTGGGGTTATTATAAATGAAATTGCTACAAACATTATTGTACAAGTGTTTTCTTGACATATCTTTTCATATCTCTTGGTTAAGAGTGCAGTTGCTAGGTCATAGGATAGGTGTATATTTATAAAAAACTATCAAAGTTTTTTCCAAAATGGTTGTACCATTTTATATTTCCACCATCAATGTGTGAGAGTTTCCATTGTTCTATGTCCTCTGCAACATTTGATATTGTCAGTCTGTTAAATTTTAGCCATTCTAGTTGTTTTAAAATGGTATGTCATTGTTGTTTTATCACACGTTTTCTTGGTGATTAACCATGGTGAGAACTTTTCATGTTCTTATTGGCCATTAGTATTTCTTCTTTTGTGAAGTGTCTCTTCAAGTGTTTGCCAATTAAAAATTTTCAGTTATTTGTGCTTTTATTACTGGGTTGTAAGAGTTCTTTATATATTCTGGATAGAAATTCTTTGGCATACATATGTATCACAGATATATTCTTCCAGTATCTCACTTGCCTTTTTATTTTTTAATGTTTCTTTTGATGATCACAGGTTTTAGAATTTTGATGAAATCTAACTTATCTTTTTCTCTTTTATTTATTTTTGTGTGCTAAGCAATCTTTCTATACCCCAAGGTTGTAAAGATAATTTCCTATCATTTCTTCTATAAGTTTTATAGTTTTAGCTTTTGTGTCTAGGACTGTAATCCATCTCAAACTAATTTTTGTGTGTGATGTTGGGTGGAGGCTGAGGTTCATTTTTCCCTCTACATTTATTGTTCCTGCACCATTTGTTCAAGACTTCACTTTTCTCACTGAATAGCCTTGGTTCTTTTGTGAAAAAACAACTGACCATATATGGGAACCACAGGTTTGTTGTCCTTCCCTACTGTTTTGCTTTTTCCAGAATGTTGTATAAATGGAACCATGCAGCCTTTTGATTCTGGATTTTTTTCACTTAGGAAAATATGTTTGGGAATTATTCACATTGCTGCGTGTATCAGTAGTTCGTTCCTTTTTACTGCTAAGTCATATTCTATTGTATGGATGTACCACTGTTTGTTTATCCAGATAGTTGCTGATGGGCCTTTGGGTTGTTTTTATTTTTTGACAATTATGACTAAAGATGATTTAGACATTGATGGATAGGTTTTCATGTGATCATAAGTTTTCATTACTCTTGGGTAAGTACTTAGGGGTCTGATTTCTAGATTATATGGTAAGTGTATGTTTAACTTTATAAGAAACTATCGAATTGTTTTCCAAAGTGGCTGTACCATTTTGCATTCTCACTAGCAATGTAAGGGAGTTCTAATTGCTCTGCATCTGTGCCAGCTTGTGGTTTCATCATTTTTTTTTCTTTTTAGCCATTCTCATAGGTGTGTAGTGGTATGTCACTGTGGTTTTAATTTATATTTTTCCCTAATGACTAATGTTGAGCATTTTTTTCATTATGCTTATTTGCCATCTGTATATCTTCTCGGTGAATTACTTGTTTGTATCTTTGCTCACTTTTTAATTGGGTTGCTTGTTTTCTTATTGCTGAATTTTGAGAGTTGTTTATATATTATGGATACAAGCCATTTGTCAGATAGGTGATTTGCAGATATTTTTCTCCCATTCTCTTAACAGTACTTTTGTAGAGCAAATGTTGTAAATTTTTTGAAGTCCAGTTTATCAATTTTTTGTTTTATGTATTGTGCCTTTAGTGTTGTGTCTAAGAACTTTTTGCAAGGTCACCAGGATTTCCTCCTATTATTTCTTCTAAATGTTTTATAGTTTTATGTTTTACATATAGATCTATGGTCCATTTTGAGTTAATTTTTATAAAGGTGTGAGGAATGGGTTGATGTCCATTTTTTTTTTGTATATAGATATGCAGTTATTCCAGTACTATTTGTTGAAAAGACTGTCCTTGCTCTATTGAACTGCTTTTGTACCTTTGTCAAAAATCAATTTACTGTATTTGTGTAAGTCTATTTCTGGACTTTCTCGTCTGTTCTACTTATTTATGTGTATATTCTTTTTTCAATACTACACTGATTTGATTACTATAGCTTTTTAGTAGGTCTTGAAATCAGGTAGTGTGAGTCTTCCAGCTTCATTTTCTATCAGTGTTTTCAACTCACTTTGGAAGACCAACCCTGAGCTAACATCCATTGCTAATCTTCCTCTTTTTGCTGAGGAAGACTGGCCCTGGGCTAACATCCGTGCTCATCTTCCTCTACTTTATATGGGACGCTGCCACAGCATGGCTGACAAGCAGTGCGTTGGCAGGTGCCCGGGATCTGAACCGGCAAACCCCAGACTGCTGCCAGGCACGAATTAAACTGCTGCGCCACTGGGCCGGCCCCTGCACTCCCTTCTTTTATTCTAAATCTACAGGAAGGCAGAGCAATTCACTTTCTGAAGTAAGGGAATCAGTCATCACAAATACTAATGTTTTAGGAGAAGCTCTTGCTGAAGACTTTTCCCAGAAGAATGTGTAACACTCTAGGCTTTGATCCATGAGTATATCTCCACTTCCCCCCCAAAGCTTCAATGCAAATAAAAATATTTTTATTTTATAGTACTTAGTGCATTTTCAAAAATTATGTTGATAAGGACACAAGGGAGAAAAATCCACAGTTGTAGCATAGGATTGGGGATTGTAGAGGATGTTTGGTGTCAGATGAACATAGCCATTAGTAGATGCCATCTGCTGGAAAATATATGACTTACTTATAAAGCCCTGTGTTTAATATTTGGATATTGTAAAGAAGTGGTTAGTAGAAGACAGGTAGTTAAATAAAAACAGTTTTTGGATTGAAATTGCTTTTGTCTGAAAAAATGTAGTAGAGTTATTTGCAAGACTTTTGAATGTGCAAGCTTTGAAACAATTAGTGGAAATGCTATTAGATAAATGAAACTTGTAGAACAGGAAGCTTGGTTTTAGCATCACAGCATGTCTTTAGCATTAGGTAAAATGTGCTAGCCACATGGTTGGGTAATTCTTGAATTTAAATACTTTGGAGCCATCATGTAAATATATCTCAAGCATCTATGCCTACTGAAGCCTCTGGGCTGAGTGCCACATTACGTTCCACTTAACTAATTTTGCTTTTGTAGTCTTAGTATTTATGTTCTTATTTCTTTTCTAACTGAAAAGGATGAGATTACTGGAACAAGAACTTCCTTTCTAGAAGTAAAGATTTTTCACTATCAGTTAAGTATGGTTAACCCTTGATGTAATGTTTATTGTAAACACTTTAGGTTTATTTGACATTTTAGTAAAATCAAGTGAGTTTAGAATGGAGAACAAAAATCAAAGACATTCAGGTTCGTCATACTGTATTGCATTTTATTCCTCTTATATCATGGTATTGAGAGTACATTTGGCAAGAAATCTGGGTTAGTCATAAAAGTGTTATTAGATGTTGAAACTTTTTTCTTTTTAATTGAATTCCAAAAATTTTCAGAGATAAAGTGCAGCGTGTTTATATTGTTGGAGGTGATAGATATACGTGTCTGCCAGAAATGATTCCCAGGGAGTTAGACACAATTCTGTGCACAGCATGTTTTGATGGACTGTGAGTTGGTGTGAGTGGGCACCTCTAAGGACATATTGGAAAGTCCTCTGACCACTCCTCAAATAATTGCTTTAGAAATTCTCTTAATAATAATGGTATTAATTGAATTTGCATAGTGCTCAGTAGATTTTTCAATGCTTTTGCATACCTTTGCATGCCTCCTCTTACTGGAGCCCCACAACAACCAGGTGGGATAGGTCATTTAAGCATCATATCTATTTTACAAATGAAGAAGCTAAGGTTCAGAGAACTGATACTACTTATTTGTGCAGCAGGGAAGTTCTAGGGACAAGATTAGAATGGAGATAACAGAAGTAAAATGTTTAGCACCTTACTTGGCATTTAGAAATCACAAAGTGAATGTTTTGTGCTGTTTTAATACATTATCATCATCCTTATCTTCCAGTCCTTTTTGCATTATGCTACAACACTGTTTCTTTTAGAAACATAGACTATTTTTGTGTATAAATTAGTATCTGAAATAGGTCTAGTGATAACTCAGTTTCATATTTCTTGAACTCACATTTCCAAGTGAATCTTGATTAACTAATAATTAAACATGATGATGTATGAAAGAGCCAAACAGTGCCACACTGTCAGCCATCCACAGATGGTAGTTCCCTTATCTCTTCTCTCAGACTTTTTTTTTCTGAGAGAATGAATTTTTAGTTTACTATATTGCAAAATTGCTACTGTAGGTAAGAATATCAAGACAACTTTTACATAATGTAAAATGTAGTTAATATAATTATAAAATATATAATATAATAATATATTATATAATGTAATGTAATGTAGTTAATATTAATTTAAAAAATACTTTACATGATATAAACCTGACATATAGGACACTGCATTTCATGCTGTGATAGTAACCGAGAGGTTTAATACTTAGGTTTTTCCTCAAAAAGTGTCAGATTTAGTTGGGGAGGCATTATATAAATACATGAAAAATTAAATAATATAAGGTTTATCACAAGGCTGTATGTAATTAATTTGCCAAAAAGACGATATAAGCTTACTAAAGGAAGTGGTCAAAGTTTGAAGGCTTCATAGAGGAGACTGGAGCCAACCTGGGTCCTGTCACCAGGGTCTGAAAGCTCAGAAGGAAGGGAGACATGAGGCAGATGAGAATTTAGAGGTAATGCTGACTACCCAACAGTCTGAGGTAATGTGTTTTAACAATCAGCAAATCAAGCATCTTGCCTGTATCAACACATTTCGTCTAATAATAAGGAGAACTCTGTTCTTTTGAGGGCTTGGCTTATATCTAAGGGGTATTTTATCATCTGTATTGTCTTAGAAATAAAAGAGTAAACACAGCCACATACCATTTTTGGCACATGTTATTTTTGACATGCTAAATTTACAAAATGAAGATAGTGTTTTTAAGTTAAATAAATAATCATTATGGGGTTTTAGTAAATATATAAAGACCAATAGTGGAATTGCTAGGTCACATGGTAACTCTATATTTAACTTTTTGAGGAACTGCCAAACTGTTTTCAAAAGCCGCTGTAGCATTTTAATATCTCTGCCAGCAATATATGAGGGTTCCAATTTCTCTACAAATGTGCTTTATTTTTAAGAGAGACATTTACATCACAGTAAAAGCAAGAGAATTTATGTTTATTATGTTTTAAATTATTACCATTGCATAAAAAGGCAAGATATGTAACATAAAAATAAGACATTTTAAATGAAGTCCTTTGATGTCTATGTGTCATTGAATGCTCAGTTTGTAGTTTGTCTTGTTGCTAACGTAAAGAATAAGAACTCAGCAAGCAAAAGTGATAAAAAAGAATTTTACTCCCTTGGGAAGTATCTAATTTCTGGCCGAAAGCCTCAAAGTTCGTGGAGTGCTATAAGCCAGTAAGGTGTGTCCCTCAAAGCTTGTGTGTTTCAGGAAGCAAGTGCATGCTTCACCAAGGGAAGAAGCTATCCTCTCCCCCCCATTTTGGGTACACTTTGAATTTATCAGAGAGTAAAGGAAAACTAGTGAAATTATATAGTCTTTTTAATATGCCAAAGAAATCTTTGTAAAAGATATACATCCTATATTTTCAGGTTTTTTAAAAAAATTTTTCAAGATAATGTATTTTGGAGGGAATTTGAGAATATTATTTTTGAAATTAAACACACTAAAGAGCAGGTTATTTCAGTACTAGGAATGCTTTTGTCCCATTTGAAGGCAATGTTCTTTATGTTTATTTTAAAAACATTGGGCTTTAATCTCCTTGGGTAAAGAACATGGGTTGTTTTTTTTCAAGGAAAATTTGCTCTTATAGTTGTTTCCAGCCTTACATTCAAACAAGCTTTGTTCTTCAAGAATAATTCATGGTAAATAATGCAATACCACTGAAAGTCCCTGTGGAACATCAGAATTAATTTAAAACAGAATTCTGACATGTTGATAAGTTTCAAATTATATTTGGAAATTATATCTTTTGTTTTTTGTGTGTGTGTGTGAGGAAGATTATCCCTGAGCTAACATCTGTTGCCAATCCTCCTCTTTTTGCTGAGGAAGATTGGCCCTGGGCTAACATCCATGCCCATCTTCCTCTGTTTTATGTGGAGTTTTTTGTGGGACTCCTGCCATAGCATGGCTTGATGAGCTGTGCATATGTCCGTTCCTGGGATTTGAACCTGTGAACCCCCAGGCCGCCTATGCCACCGGGCCAGCCCTGAAATTATATCTTTTTTTGATTATATTTTCTCTTTACATTTGTAAAGCTTTTTATTCATTGGGTATTTATTCAGTGCCTATTATGGGCAAAACACTGTGCTAATCACCAAGGAACATTTTATAAAGAATTATTTATTCATTCACTATTTATCAAATACTTATAGGGTATACAGCACTGTGACAGGCACTATAGTAAACAATTCCTGGCCTCTAGGAACTAGCACTCTGTGGTATTTGAGGGAGAGTAGATATATACACATGAAATAAGTATGTAGCAGTGTAGAAATTAAATGCCTGAGTGGTATAATTAAGTTCAGAGAAGGTCAAGGTCAGCACGAGTGAGAATGATAGTGAAAGGTGTCATGGAATAGGTAGACGCTGAAATGGGCTCTGGAGATTGTTAGAGTTTGAATAGCATTAGGACAGTGGGAAGGAACAGGACCTAGGGGTGCTAGAGAACATGGGTAAATTATGGAAAGTGATGGTGAGGTTCATGTCTGGGTAGTGAAGGAGCAGACTGTTCTCTCCTTTTTCATCAAGTGGGGGAAGGTGAAGCCTTTACAGGAGATGGCATGTAGGTATGTTGACTTGAGGGGAGAACCTTGGTTCAGGAAAGACATAGAGGTTAAGGCAGTAGATTTGCATAAACCTAGCTGGAGGACTTGGGCGAATTATTTAACCTCTCTAAACCTCATTTCATTATCTGTAAAATTGTACTTCCTCATAGGCTACTTGTATGGATTACAGGAATTAATATATGTAAAGCATTTAGAACAGAGCCTGGAACATAGTAGGCACTATAATGTCCAAAAGAAATCGAGGTCCTACAGTATCCACTGAGACTTGGGTTCTAACAGGAGTGAATTGGAAACTTTGAGAACCAATATGGAATTTTTTCTGTGTTAATCATTTTTTTTGTGCATCTGGGGTTTTAGTCATAATTAGCAGTCCTGTCTCTATACCAAGGTTAAGTAATTTACTACGTTTTCTTCTAATAGTTGTGTGGTTTCATTTTTTACATATAGATCTGTGGTCTATTTGGAATTCACTCTTGTATAAGATGTGAAGTATGGATCAAATTTTATCTTTTTCTTTAAAAAGCCCTCCATTGTCCCCAAACCATTTAGTCTATCTTTTCTCCAGTGCTTTGAATTGCCACTTTTATCACTGAATTTTTGTGTGTGTGCTTACATCTGTTTCTGGATTTTCCATTCTGTTTCATGGGTCTTTTTGTCTATTCATACACAAGCAACATGATTTTCAATTAGAGATTTTGTCATGTGTTTTAATATATGGTAGGGCTAGTCCTCCCTCATTTTTCTTCCTTTTCAAAGTTAAAATCAACTTTCCTAGCTCCAGAAAAACACGTGTTTTTGTTTTTTAGTGAAATTGTATTACATTTATAAATTTACTTAGGAAGAATTAACATCTTTGTGATATTGAGTTGGCCTGTTGAAGTTTGAAGTGTTCTCTTGTGTCTTCAGCTATACTGAAAACTTTTCTTCATATAGATTTTGAACATTTTGGGTTAAATTTATTCCTAAGTATTCTACTTTTTTATTATGCAATTGGAAATGAGGTTTTCTCTTCCTTTATCTTCTTTTTTGGTGTTTATTTGTATATATTAAGGCTTTTGATTTTTCAAGTGTGTATGATAAAATACACATAACACTTACCATTTTGACCATTTAAAAAAAGTGTAAAATTAAATAGTATTAAGTACATTCATAGTGTTGTACAACCACCACCACTATCTAGTTCCAGAACTTTTTCATTACTTTAGACAAAAACTCTGTACCCATTAAGCAGTCACTCCCCATTCCTCCCCTCCTCTAGCCTCTGGCAACCACAAATCTGCTTTCTGTCTCTATAAATTTGCCTGCTATGTACATTTCATGTAAATGAAATCATATGTATATAGCCTTTTGTGTCTGGATTCTTTTTCTTTTCTTTTTTTTTGTGAGGAAGACTAGTCCTGAGCTAACCTCCATGCCAATCCTCCTCTTTTTTGCTGAGGAAGCTTGGCCTGGGGCTAACATCCGTGTCCATCTTCCTCTACTTTATATGGGATGCCGCAACAGCATTGCTTGACAAGTGGTGCGTCAGTCCGCACCTGGGATCCAAACCTGCGAACCCCGGGCTGCCAAAGCAGAGTGCGCAAACTTAACCCCTTCGTCACTGTATTCTTTTTCTTAGCATATGTTTTCAAGGTTCATCCATGTTGTAGCATGTGTCAGTACTTCATTCCTTTTTATGGCTGAATATTATTCTATTTTATGGATGCATCACAATTTGTTTATCCATTCATCCCCTGATAGATATTTGTGTTTTTTTCACCTTTTGGTTATTGTGAATAATGCAGCTATGAACAAAGGCTATTGATTTTTGCATGTTAATTTTATATACTCTAACTTTAATGAATTTTTTACTGTTTGAGTTATTTAGTTATATCATTGGTTTTCTTGGGATTTCAAGATTTACTATCATATCAGTTACAAATAGAGATAGTGTTACTTCCTTGCCAATTTGTATGCCTCTAATTGCTTTTTGTTGCCTAATTGCATTGTCAACACCCCAAATGCAATGTTAAGTACTAGTGGAGAGAGTGGGCATCGTTGCCTTGCTCCTGAACTTGGTAAGAATGCCTTGGGTATTTCTTGATTATTAAGATGCTGACCTTAGAATATCTCTGTTTCTATTCTACCTATATCTACACAAGCACATGCATACACACACACACACACACACACACACATTTTATACATCAGAGGTGGTTTTACATTTAAGAATCACATATTGTTACAATACTGATACCTAACCTGATAAAGATAGAAGAAAGAGTACTAAAAATGGGTCTTATTTAAGAGAATCCAATATCTTATTAAGAAAATAATAAATCATTATCAAGTGGGATTGCTTCTAGAAATGCAAGGATGGTTCAATATTAGGAAATTCATTATTATATTTCAACATTTTAGTAGTCAAAAGAATAAAAATCCTATGATTATCTCTCACAAAAGGCCTTTGACAAAAATCTAACCCACATTCCTGACAAAAACACTCAATAAATAGGAGTTGAGGATACTTCCTTATGTAAGAATACACACATAAATATATGTAGAATATAATATATTTTGATATTTTATTGTAAGCATATTGGAAATTGATAGGTGAGTTTTAAGCAGGGAGTGATATAATCTGACATGAAGATAGCATTGAAGCACTAGCATGAATGGCTAGAGGTGACGACAGCTGGAACTAGGGTGGTAGCAGTAGAGATGGATCAGGATGTATTTTGTAGGTAAACCCAACTGTGCTTACTGATGTCTTTGATTTAGGAACGGAGATGATAGGCTAAAAGAAAGAGTAATTAAGAGTGACTACAAAGTTTTTGACTCAAACAATTGGGTGGATGTTGGTGCCAGTTACTGATATAAAGAGGACTATTATGAATATGGTTAAGAGGAAAGGCAACAGTATTGGATTGGATACTTTAGCTTGAGATGGCTATGAGCTATCTAAGTGGAGATGCCTAGTGGGCAGTCAGATCTGTGATTGTGGATTTCGGTGGAGATGCCAAGGATGCAGAAATGTAATTGTTAAGAAGTGAACAAAACTCTCAGTAAATATTAATATTAGTGAGTTTTTTTTGTTAACCTAATATTTATCAATAAGAGCTTTAAAAATTTAAACATTTAATTTCATTATTTTTAAATGTTTAATTAAAATATCCCACTCTGCTAATCCTGGTTATCTAGTTGAATATTGGCCTGGTTGAATTTTTTTTTTTAAATAACTATTGATACTTGGTATCTTGATTATAATTACTTAAAAAGATGGTTGTTAAATAATTAAACAATCTTTGGAGATTGTTTTTTTAAATTTATAAAAAGACTTCACGTGTATTCTTAGTCTTACTTTTATTCTTTTGGCAGTTTGTCATTGGCATCTCATTCTCACAATACAAATTATATGACAAGTCTCATGAAATCATCCATAGTGGTAGTAATTAATATTACTCAGCACTTTTTAACATATAATTACTACAAATTGTCAAAATTTAGGGGCCATAAAATGTTGTGAGAATCTTCAAAAATTGCTTTAATACCCCACCACTACTTCTTCTAGGTAGCATAGATGAAAACTGGCTGTGTAAGTCTGGAATCTCAATTCTGTTTTTCAAAAATTCCAGTGCATTCCTGTTTTTCTCTAGGGAGAGAGAGGTGGGGTTTTTTGGTAATGTATTTCAGGTTTTTATTCATTTCTAGCCATGTTTTGATTACCCTCTTATACGTATTCCAGGACTACCTGTTTCTGGCTGCCTCTCTAAAATGCTTTTAGCTTTAACCTGATGGTCTGTGGAAGAAGACTGTCTGTGTAAGGTAGAAGAGATTGAGATCTATCATGTGGTAAAATTAAATCTTTCTGGAATGGGTTTATTGTACTTTTAGCTCTCCTTCAGCAATCCATTTGATTTTGACCAATGACTTCGAATGTTTTTTTTTTATTTTATTGAGGTCATAATAGTGTATAACATTGTGAAATTTCAGTTGTACATTATTATTTATCAGTCACCATATATATATGCCTCTTTACCCCTTATGCCCACCCTCCAACCCCCTTATCCTCTGGTAACCACTAATCTGTTCTCTTTGTCTATGTGTTTGTTTATCTTCCACATGTGAGTGAAATCATGGTGTTTGTCTTTCTCTGTCTGGCTTATGTCGCTTAACATAATACCCTCAAGGGTATTGCAAATACCATGCTGTTGCAAATGGGACAATTTTGTCTTTTTTGTGGCTGAGTAGTATTCCATTGTATATATATGTATACATCTTCTTTATCCATTCATCAGTTGATGGGCACTTGGGTTGCTTCCATTTCTTGGCTGTTGTGAATAATGCTGCAATGAACATAGGGGTGCATAAGTCTCTTTGAACTGTGGATTTCAAGTTCTTTGGATAAATACCCAGTAGTGGGATAGCTGGGTCATATGGTATTTCTATTTTTAATTTTTTGAGAAATTTCCATACTGTTTTCCATTGTGGCCGCACCAGTTTGCATTCCCACCAGCAGTGTATGAAGGTTCCCTTTTCTCCACATCCTCTCCAACAATTTGCTGTTTTTTTTTTCTTGGTAATTATAGCCATTCTAACAGGTGTAAGGTGATATCTCATTGTAATTTTGATTTGCATTTCCCTGATGATTAGTAATGTTGAACATCTTTTCATGTGCCTGTTGGCCATCTGTATATCTTCTTTGGAAAAATATCTGTTCATATCCTTCATCCATTTTTTTGTTTGGGTTATTTGTTTTTTTTGTTGTTGAGTTCTTTATATATTTTGGAGATTAACTCCTTGTTGGATATTGATTTGCAAATATTTTCTGCCAGTTGGTGGGTTGTCTTTTCATTTTGTTCATGGTTTCCTTTGCTTGCAGAAGCTCTTTAATTCTGATGAAGCCCCATTGGTTTATTTTTTCTTTTGTTTCCCTTGCCCATATAGACATGGTATTTGAAAAGATCCTTCTAAGACCGATGTCAAAGAGTGTATTGCCTATATTTTCTTCTAGGAGTTTTATGGTTACGTGTCTTATCTTCAAGTCTTTAATCCATTTTGAGTTAATTTTTGTGTATGGTGAAGATAATGATCTACTTTCATTCTTTTGCAAGTGGCTGTCCAGTTTTCCCAACACCATTTATTGAAGAGACTTTCCTTTCTCTATTGTATGCTCTTAGCTCCTTTGCAATGACTTTGAATATTATTTTGAAATATTTAAAGTATCATTAGCAAATATATCTTTTCACTTTTTTTGGTTCAAAAAAAGTAATTTTTGTTGAAAACCCACTTCTGCCTGAGACTTTGAGATCTATGAATATGTAGATAGGTAACGATCTGGAATCTGATCAGGTTCATTGTTATTTCCACTGCCTGGCTATGACCATTGTGCCTCTTTTATCCTAGACTTTTTATAATTTTCTTTTTTTCCTCTAATTTAACGGGTGGAATTGATTTTGGAGAGAATATGGAATTAGCCTTTGTAATTTCCCTTTGCTCGCCTCATTCTACGCCCACTCCCTGCAACTCCACTGCTTCCCCCGGCAGTCTTTATTAATGTTTCTGATTCTCCCATCCAGTTGCTCAAGCATAACAACTATTCCAGGATTTTATGGCTTCTTGTAGCTTTCTGGATAAAGTTTAAATTCCTTAGCTTACTCATCTATTATCTAGGTACTTCTCAAATTGCCATCATTCTCCTCTTTTCTTCAGGAATTCTGAATTATTTGCACTTCCTTAGAACATATTATTCTGTTTTCTGGCTCTTACTTTCTCACAGCTAGTCTTCCTGCTTTCTCTAGCTACAACTCAGGTGTCAGTTTTCCCTTTTCTTAAAGGTTGCCTCCCTTAAAAGGGTGTCTCACATCTGTTTCCAAGCAGTCCACCTGGCTAGTGCTTCTCAGAGTTTCTTGCTTCTTTCAGCTGCGTGGGATACCACTTCCTTTACTAGTGTCTTTGTATGGAGCTCTGGGACTCAGTCCCATTGATAGAATACTGCTGCCACAGCCTGGCTTTCGGTGGAGGGGTGGTGAGGGGTAAGCCACAGTTCCTTTGTTTCCCCATTCCCTTATTTCTCACAGTACCACCACAGGTATGGCTGGATCAGACTTTAGAGAAGAGTTGGAGTAAATAAAGTATAGTATGGAAACATTTAAAACCATGTCTAAAATACAGTTTTTCCCCTGCCCAAGGGAAAGCATCTAAGAAGTTGAATTCTTCAGAGAGTGGCCTCTCACTACTTCGTTACTCTTTTCTACTCAGGACTGTACCTCTAACTCCTCCTTCTACTCACTGTCCACTGTTGGGAAACCTCATCCCCTAACCTCAGGATTGGTTTTAGCCAGGAGTTACTGTCCTCAGCAGTATATTTCTACAACTTCGAATTCTTTTGGCTACTGTATATCAACATTGTCCATGGTAGGCTTTGACACCCGAATTATGCAGAGTAGTCAAGAGTTTATATGATTTACTCCAAGTCTGATCACTTTTGAAGTCTTCCTGCCAATGTAAATTTCAGAAATGCTTTTGATTCTGCTGGTTGTTCAGTGAATAATTCTTGAATCAGACACACACCATAAACCTCTCCCAAAGATCAGCATTAAATTTTACACAGAGTACACTCTGAACCAATAACACAAAGAGAAATATTTTCCTAATGCCCCCAAAAGGATTCTCTCATAATGAAGACTACACTTCACTGTATCATACATATACAGAGCATGATTTTTCTCTGTCTCCAACTGACCCCCTTATTCAAATTGAACTCCCTTGGTCTGCTCTAAAAAGAAAGAAGTCCATGGTCAAGTCAGGGCAGCTCACTTGGCTAAATAAAGATCCAAATGAAGCTGTTAAGTCACCACTGATTCTAAGAATTAGATGAAATTATTATAGGGTAGCTATTGGCTAGCCTCCTTGTCAGTGGAGTAGAGTTTTTAAAAAATTCTTTCTATTGTTTACCTCATTCCCACTTGTCCTTTGTCATATCCCTTCAAAAGCCTGTCAACATCATTTTGTGTAAACACCCTTTTGTGCATCTCTGGCAGTCTGGCATAGCTCTATCATAGCATTATACCACAATAATTGATTTACTTGTCTGTTTTCCTAGCACATGAAATTTAATGAGTAATTAATAAATGTTTATTGAATGATAAATGAATCAGTAAAGGAAATTGGGATCTGTTATCTTCTAAAATTTACTCTAACTCAGCAATTTCTTAATGGTTAGGCACAAGATTTCATAGAGAGCCAGTTTATTTTCTAATGATGAAAATATGGTGCCTGTAGTCAAAATTTCTTTGTGTTTCAAGTTAAGTTTTGGATTGTAAGTGCCTTGATTAGGAGAAAAGGATCAGAGAGCTGCCGAGGCCCAGCCCCCAGTTAGTATTTCCTCTCAGCACTGGAACTGTACTTTGTCCAGCCTTCTGTTCAGGGAGGTAAGAAGGAGACTGAAATAGGAGCATCTGCTCTGAGGGCCGGTCCCTTCTCATCTCGTTGATGGCAGACGATCAAGTGCTGTGTGTTTTATCATTGATTTAACCCTTTGCTTATTTTGGCAAAAGTAGTCCTTTTACACGTAGGGAAGCCTCTCTTGGTGATGTGATTTCTGTTTAAAAGCAGGAAATAAAAGCTACTGAGGAATGGAAGAGGAGAAATTTTTTTCTTAATACGTGTATTTATGCATCAGTGTACAGGAAATTACTGAAGTACTTTTAAATTTATGTGTTCTAATTTGTGCAAAGCTTCTATGTAAGAGGATTTAAAAATCAGTGTGCACATTCAGATCCAAGCTGTTTGGCCCACTGTTGCTCTATTGTATATATTTTTTGGATATTTTAGAACATGGATCTTTTGAAGAAAAAGAGGTGGTTGTCAGCAAAAGTTTGTTTTCTTTCTATAAAAAGGAATTAATAAAATGCCTATTCGTTTCATGATCTAATACATTATTTGACTTCTCTTTTTATAGAAATTTCAAGAAATTGCTGAAAAAAATATGGAAAAATTGAATCGTATTGAGAAGTCACATGAACAGTTGGTTCTTGAAAATTCACGCTTCAAAAACGTAATATCACAAACTCAAAGGGAGCAAACATCCTTGCTGGCAGCTTGTGCGTTGATGGCTGGTGCCTTATATCCTCTCTATAGACGATCGTGTGCCTTATCTACACAGAGAGATTTTCTCCAGGAGCAGGTCAACACCTTTGAGTTGTTCAAGTTGGAAGTTAGAACTCTAGCCCAGGCTTTGTCAACTGTAGAGGAAAAGAAGCAAGAGGAAGCCAAGATGAAGAAAAAATCATTCAAAGGATTGATACGTGTATTCCGGAAAGGTGTTATTGCAATTTTGGCAGCAAACAGACTCAAGATTTTGGGCCAATCATGTGCCTCTCTTTTTACCTGGTTGGAAAGTTTCAAAGAAGGCATAGGCATGTTAGTATGTACAGGAGAGCCCAAAGACAAGCATAAATTTCCAAGTAAGATAATTTGTGCATTTAAAAATCTAAGTTGATTGTAAGCAGCATACAATGTGAATATGTTTGGCCACTATGGAAAAACTTTAAAAAAATCATCTAATATGTCAAATCATGCAACATAGTCCCATATGTATATAGATATGTATGTATATATGGATAAATGTATATTTATGTATAAATTAGGTTTTGATTTTTTGTTATAAACATTAAAATATAAAGAGAGCAGCAAATATATAAGACTTCAACTTTGTCTAGCTTTATTATATTTGAATGTTCTTTTCACAGTGAAGTGAGGAGTTTATACAGTAATTTTTCTATTAAGCCAATCCAGAGATTCTGCCCTATTTAAAATTAATTAGCAGTATAATTTATTTTTGCTTCCTATAAATCAGTATAAGATGATCAGAGTTAAAAATCTATTGAAGAAAGGAATGAAAATTAGACACAGATAAATTTTCCAGCTAACTTTTTTTTTTAATGCTTGACTATTCTGAGGAAATAACGATTTCAATTTTTAACTTTTAAAAAGCAGGCTATTAAGTAATATAAGTAGAGCTAAAGAAAATTTTCTTTCCTTTTTTTTTGGATATCAGTTAACAGTTATATATATACATAAATAAATTAAGTCAATCAAATCTAACGTTTCTTGTAGACTTTTCCACACCAGGCAAAGTTCTGCCTACAATTTTTTTGGTGAGGAAGATTGGCACTGAGCTAACATCTGTTGCCAATCTTCCTCTTTTTGCTTGAGGAAGATTGTTGCTGAGCTAACATCTGTGCCAGTCTTCCTCTATTTTGTATGTGGGATGCCTCCACAGCATGGCTTGATGAGCAGCGTGTAGGTCTGCACCTGGGATCTGAACCCATGAACTCCAGGCTGCCAAAGCAGAGCATGAACTTAACCACTATGCCATGGGCCTGGCCTCTGCCTACAAATTTTGATCTATTTCTTTAATAGCTAAACATTGAATTTTAAGCATGGATTTTAATAAATTTTTGTAGCATTGCATAATGTTTTTTTCAATTTTTGCAGAACATCAAAAAGAGCAGTTACGTTGTTTGCAAGCGCTCAGTTGGCTCACCAGTTCTGACCTTCTAGCTGCAATCATCACTTCTATGGCTGAATTACAGGAAGTCATTAGTAAAACAGGTATGATTCCCTCTTTTATGTCCTTGAAAAATACATTTAAAAGCAAATGTCCAGAAATGCTTTATGGTACCAATTTTAATAAACCATCTAGGAAGAAATATATTTGTTCTCATCTTTCTTTATTCAAGTACAGAGAGATTGTTAAATCTGTATTTAATGAGGAGAGAATTAATGTAAATTTTGATGGGTAATTTTGTCTTTATTTATGGGGAAATTAAATGACATTTCTTGGTGAATGTATCCACTTTATTTTTTTTTCCTTTGTGATCTGATTTTCCTATGGAAAGCTCATCATTAGCTTTTTTATTAAGTAATACTGGTAATGTTCTTTCAAATGTTTTAGTCTTCTTTTGTTTCTATTTCTGGCTGTGAATTTTAGAAGTTTGAATAATAACTGAACCAGTAGAAAATTTTTCTCTCTCACTGGGTGATGTGTTTTAATTTTTTCTAATTAATTTTTTTTTTTTTTTTTGGTGAGTAAGATCAGCCCTGAACTAACATCTGTTGCCAATCCTCCTCTTTTTGCTGAGGGAGGTTGGCCCTGGGTTAACATCCGTGCCCATCTTCCTCTACTTTATATGTGGGATGCCTGCCACAGCATGGCTTGATAAGTGGTGTGTAGGTCCATGCCTGGGATCCAAACCCATGAACCCCAGGCCACTGAAGCAGAGCATATGAACTTAACCATTACTCCACCAGGCCTGCCCCTCTAGTTAATTTTAAATAGAGTTAATTGAATAGTCTGCTCTTTTCCACCATATGTGGAACTGCCTATAATCAGTGATTTCCAGAGGTTTAACATTTAAGTTTATTTTTTCATGGCTCAGATTGCATGAAAGGTTTGTGTGAAAGGTTCAATGAAAACTAATTTCTCTACGCTCAAAGAATAACATACAGTTACCTACTGGTTAAGCTATGTCATTGGGCTAATTATGGTCATTTCAGACTCATTAATAGTAAAAATAGTGTAATGGACTTAATACTTTCCTGCTTAATGAAATATTGCAAGCATTAATGAAATAATAATTGGAATGTAATTTAATTCCTCAGACAACTCTGCCATGTAAATATAGATCATTTATTGTGATTTCAAATATCTAAACCTAGGCTCTTATAGTAGGAAACTTATGATTCAAAGATTATTTTTAGGTTGTGGCCATTGATGTTGGTAAGGAATATGTATATTTCATGTGTTGGCAAAAACTCAACATACTGGGTTTGGATTCTGAAATAAAAGTCTAAATAAATGTATTTTAAGGATGTTGGTATTATAACTTAAAAGCAAAACTGTAACATTCTTGAAAGAGCTTAATAAAAGGTTTTGGATTTATTTTAATGAACAGGTGATTTGTGTTAGCCATATTCTTTGTAGTTATGTCGACACTTAAAAGTAGATTTGTTTCTTAAGCTATAATCTTGTTTATATTATTACTTTATTTAATACATTTTTTTCCTTATTACTGTGCTATATATACTTTAGAAGACAAAAGAAAAATATATGACTTGATCTGGCCCTCTAGAAAATATGCACAATGGTTATAGAATAAGAATGATAACTCATGAACAACTTTAGGCAGAATGTAATCAAGGACTGGATGAGGAAGTACAGGCTTTAAAAGTGAGAATCCATAGAAGGTGCAGCTCACTGTGGGCTTATGAGAATTGGGAAGGCTTCAGGGAGGAACTAATGATTTAGTTGGGCCTAGAATGATGGTACGTTATAGAAGAGAGATGGCTTTCAGATGAAGGCATAGCTTAAGCAGAGATGGAGAGGTGGAAATAAGCATAGAAAGGGAGGAAGGGGCATTAAAGAGATGAGAATGGAAATCCATGCCTAGCAGGCATGTGTTATAAATGGTGATTACTAAAATGTATTTTCTATTATAACCATATTGGGGAATAGTGGGAGACAAGGTGGATCATTGGCATGAGATCAGATTGTAGAGGTTTTATAAAACTAGACAGTGATCGCCCCCAAGCACATTTTCCAAAAGTGATTCCTTGCAACATTTTTAAGTTAAAATATGGGCACAATTATTATTGAGACCCTGATAAAACTATGTATAGGTAAGGCCTACCAAGTAGAAGATAGACCAAGAGTGGTGACTTTAAGTGCTTGCCTACCTCCAGGAACAGTGCTGCCTTTAATGTCTGGTTGTGCCTCCAAAGCTTGAGGAAATAGCAAGTTCAGAGAAACTTATTTTTAGGGAAGGCTTTAAATGTTGTTGGCTAAAAAACACTACTTAGGGAAGAGAAAGTGATTGTTGCTTAGAGGAGAAGAATGATTGATTTATCAAAGTTCTGAAGAGTAATGGAAAGGATATGGCCCGGATAGATAATTGAATATTATTGGACGAGTACAAAAATGATCAGTGTGGACCTTCTGCAGAGATGATTAGCTGGGCTTATGGAATAATTCTTTCAAAACATGATGAAGAGGGCCAGCCCGGTGGCACAGCGGTTTAGTCCGCGCTTGGCAGCCCGGGGTTCGCCGGTTCGGATCCTGGGCGCCCGCCGACGCACTGCTTGTCAGCCCTGCCGTGGTGGAGTCCCATATAAAGTAGAGGAAGATGGGCACGGATGTTAGCCCAGGGCCAATCTTCCTCAGCAAAAAGAGGAAGATTAGCAACGGATGTTAGCTCAGGGCTGGTCTTCCTCACACACACACAAAAAAAACCAACATGATGAAGAGTTAATATATTATCTTTTCCAGGCAATGTGTTTTCATTTTCAAGTGTATCCTAGTAGAAGAAATTTCAGATATTTTAGCAGAAAAGATGGGAAAATATTTTCAGACAGTTAAAGTATATGAGTGGTTATCAACAGATAATAATGAGGGTAATAAATATAAAGCTATAACAGCTTATATAGTCATGTTGAGTTTATAATTTAAGTGTATGAGGAACCTAAATAGGTAAGCATTATGGTGTAGCAGAAAGAGCATTAGCTTTGAACAAAGCAGATTTGATTTTTGTATCCAGCTCTGCTAGTTATTAGTTGTATGAAATTGAGCAAGTTATTTAATTTTACTGGGCCTCAGACTCTTTACCTATAAGTGAAGATGGTATCATCTTCCTGGTTGTTATGAGGATTTAATGAGATAACACTTGTTGAATATTCTGTACAGCATCTGGCATATAGTGGGTGCTAAAAAATGTTTTATTCCCTTACTATCCATCTGACCATGAAAGTAGCATATAACATTAATGAATATACACATACACATCTACCTGTATACATTATTAGACGACTAATTATTAATTTTCTGTTTTAAAATTGCTAAAGTATTATACAGTGGAGGCAACATAGTGTGGGGTTAAGCAGGGATTCTGCCTGACTTTGAACACTGGTTTTGACACTAGCCATGTGACATGGGCAAGTTGTTTAAACTCTCTGTGCCTCAGTTTCTTTATTTTGTAAAAGGGTAATAGTAGTATTACCTATCTCAGAGTTGTTGAGAGGACTAAATGAGTTAATTTGTAAAGTGTTTAGAATAGTCTTTGTTGACTAATTTGCTTACTTTCTTAGGTCAAATATTGGTCATTATTAAGATTTATTGCATTAGCTGAACAATAACAAAAAAATTTCATAAAAATTTAGAGTAAATCAAATGAAAATACATTCATTTATCTTAAAATTTCAAGACAATTTACACATCAGATACAGCTCTAACTTTTTTAAAACATAGTTTTGTTATAAATTAGTTTATAAATATCAAGAAGAAATTTCTTTCTCCCCATACAATGAGATTGTATGTTTGGGAGCATCACAAGTCTGCTTTCTTTGTAACTAATAGAAGACCCCACTTAAAGTAGCTTAATTGTATAGAGTTTTTTCCTCCCAAATAGTAGGAAGTCTGGAGGTAGGTAGAAATCCAGACTGTCTTTCTACTCAGTCATCCTTAGCATCCTCATGTTTGTGCCTCCTAGTTTTGAGCTGGCTACTTTACTTTCAGGCATCAGGGTTGTGTTTGGGCAGGAAGGAAAAGGGAAAGACAAAATGTGAAGGCGTTCATACGTTGCTGGGGGGAGTGAATAATGATGTAGATGCTTTGCAAAACAGTCTGGCAGTTCCTCAAAATATTAAACATACAATTATCATATGATCCAGTAATTCTCCTCCTAAGTATATATCCAAGAGAGATGAAAGCATACATAAATACAAAAACTTGTACATGAATGTTCATTGCAGCCTTATGCATAATAGCCAAAAAGTGGAAACAAACCCAAATGTCCATCAACTGATGAATGGATAGATATCTAAACTGTAAAATATTATTGAGCCATAAACAGGAATGAAGTACTGATAAATGCTACAACATGGATGAACCTTGAAAACATTATGCTAAGTTAAAGAAGCAAGTCACAGAAGATCACATATCTTATGATTCCATGTATTTGAAATATCCAGATTAGGCAAATCTAGAGACAGAAAGTAGATTAGAGATTGCCTAAGGCTGGGGAGGGGTTGGGGATTATGGGAAATGACTGCTAAAGAATATGGTTATGATGGTTGCATAACTCTGTGAATATATTAGAAACCATTGATTTTACACTTAAAAATTTTTTTAATTAATTTTTTATTGTGGTAACATTGGCTTATAAAATTATATAAATTTCAGGTGTACATCATTATATTTCGATTTCTGTATAGATTACATCATGTTCACCACCCAAAGACTAATTACAATCCATTACTACACACATGTGCCTAATCCTCCCTTTCGCTCTCCCCTCTCCCCGCTTCCCCTCTGGTAACCACCAATCCAGTCTCTGTCTCTATGTGTTTGTTGTTATTTTTATCTTCTAGTTATGTGTGAGATTATATAGTTTTTGACCTTCTCCCTCTGACTTATTTCGCTTAGCATAATACCCTCAATGTCCATCCATGTTGTCACGAATGGCTGGATTTCATCGTTTCTTATGGCCGAGTAGTATTTCATTGTGTTTATATACCACATCTTCTTTATCCATTTGTCCCTTGATGGGCACCTAGGTTGCTTTCAAGTCTTGGCTATTGTGAATAATGCTGCAGTGAACATAGGGGTGCATGTATCTTTACTCATTGGTGTTTTCATGTTCTTTGGATAAATACCCAGCAGTGGAATAGCTAGATTGTATGGTAGTTCTATTCTTAATTTTTTGAGGAGTCTCCATACTGTTTTCCATGGTGGCTGCACCAGTCTGCACTCCCACCATCAGTGTATGAGAGTTCCCTTCTCTCCACATCCTTTCCAACACTTGTTGTTTCCTGTCTTGTTAATTATAGCCATTCTGACTGGAGTGAGGTGATATCTCATTGTAGTTTTGATTTGCATATCCCTGATAGTTAATGATGTTGAACATCTTTCATGTGCCTGTTGGCCATCTGTATATCTTTGGAGAAATATCTGTTCAGTCTTGCCCATTTTTTAATTGGGTTGTTTTTTTGTTGTTGATATATGCAAGTTTTTTATATATTTTGGAGATTAACCCCTTATCAGATATATGGTTTGCAAATATCTTCTCCCAATTGTTAGGTTTTTTGTTTTGTTGATGGTTTCTTTTGCTGTGCAGAAGCTTTTTACTTTGATGTAGTCCCATTTGTTTATTTCTTCTATTGTTGCCCTTGCCCGGTCAGACATGGTACTTGAAAATTTGTTGCTAAGACCAATGTCAAAGAGCATACTGCCTATGTTTTCTTCTAGAAGTTTCATGTTTTCAGGTCTTACATTCAAGTCTTTAATCCATTTTGAGTTAATTTTTGTGTGTGGTGTAAGATAATGGTCTACTTTCATTTTATTGCATGTGGCTGACCAGTTTTCCCAACACCATTTATTGAAGAGACTTTCCTTTCTCTGTAGTATGTTCTTGGCTCCCTTGTCAAGAATGAGCTGTCCATAGATGTGTGGGTTTATTTCTGGGCTCTTGATTCTGTTCCATTGATCTATGTGTCTGTTGTTGTGCCAGCACCATGCTGTTCTGGTTACTATAGCTTTGTAGTATATTTTGAAATCAGGGAGTGTGATACCTCCAGCTTTATTCTTTTATTCTCAGGATTCTTTTGGCTATTTTGGGGTCTTTTGTTGTTCCATATAAATTTTAGGATTCTTTGTTCTATTTCTGTGAAAACTATTGTTCAAACTTTGATAGGTATTGCATTAAGTCTATAGATCACTTTGGGAAGTGTGGACATTTTAACTATGTTAATTCTTCCAATCCAAGAGCACGGAATATCTTTCCATTGCTTTGTGTCTTCAATTTCTTCCAACAATGTTTTATAGTTTTCAGTGTACAGGTCTTTCACCTCTTTGGTTAAGTTTATTCCTAGGTATTTTATTCTTTTTGTTGCAATTGTAAATGGGATTATATTTTTAATTTCTCTTTCTGCTACTTTGTTCTTAGTGTATAGAAATGCAACTGATTTTTGTATGTTGATTTTGTATGCTACAACTTTACCACATTCATTTATTATTACTAAAAGCTTTTTTTGGTGGATTCTTTAGGGTTTTCTATGTATAAAATCATGTCATCTGCAAATAGTGACAGTTTCACTTCTTCCTTTCCAATTTGGATCCCTTTTATTTCTTTTTTCTTGCCTGATTGCTCTGGCTAGGACTTCCAATACTATGTTAAATAGGAGTGGTGAAAGTGGGCATCCTTGTCTGGTTCCTGTTCTTAGGGGGATAGCTTTCAGTTTTTCACCATTGAAAATGATATTAGCTGTGGGTTTGTCATATATGGCCTTTATTATGTTGAGGTACTTTCCTTCTATACCCATGTTATTCATAGTTTTTATCATAAATGGATGCTGTATCTTGTCAGATGCTTTCTCTGCATCTGTTGAGATGATTGTGTGATTTTTATTCTTCATTTTATTAATGTGGTGTATCACGTTGATTGATTTGTGGATATTGAACCATCCCTGGATCCCTGGAATAAATCCCACTTGAACATGGTATATGATCTTTTTAATATATTGTTGTATTTGATTTGCTAGTATTTTGTTGAGGATTTTTGTATTGATGTTCATCAGTGATATTGGCCTGTAATTTTCTTTTTTTGTGTTGTCCTTGTCTGGTTTTGGTATCAGGGTAATGTTGGCTTTGTAGAATGAGTTAGGAAGCTTCCCCTCCTCTTCAATTTTTTGGAAGAGTTTGAGAAGGATAAGTATTAACTCTTCTTTGAATGTTGGATAGAATTCATCAGGGAAGCCACCTGGTCCTGGGCTTTTATTTTTTGGAAGGTTTTTGATTACTGTTTTGATCTCCTTCTGGTGATTGATCTATTCAAATTGTCTATTTCTTCTTGATTCAGTTTTGGAAGGTTGTATGATTCTAGGAATTTATCCATTTCTTTTAGATTATCCAATTTGTTGGCATATAGCTTTGTGTAGTATTCTCTTATCTTTTGTATTTCTGAGGTGTCCATTGTAATTTCTCCTCTTCCATTTCTGATTTTACTTATTTGAGCCTTCTCTTTTTTTTTTCTTGGTGAGTTTAGCCAAAGGTTTGTCAATTTTGTTTATCTTTCCAAAGAACCAGTTCTTGGTTTCATTGATTTTTTTCTATTGTTTTTTTAGTCTCTATTTAAATGAGTAAACTGTATTGTATGTGAATTATATCTCAAGAAAGCTGTTAAAAATGTGAAGGCATGTGGCTGCTGAATATATCTCTTTATATCAGGAGGCAAAAGCTCCCCCCCCGCCCTGCCCCCAACAGGCTTCTGCTATTGTTTCAGTGGCCTGGACTGGATCACAAGACGATTGCTAGCTGGCTAGCTGGAAGTTAGCAAAAGAGAAGGAAGAGTTTGTGGATGGAATGAATCAGCTAATCAACAATGTCTGCAATAGAGAGGATTCCTTTTTTTTAGAAAGAAATTATCTCCACCTCTACTGCCTTCATTATAAAAGAAAACTGGTCAATTCAGAAAACTTGAAAAAAAAATCAGAGAACAACAATAACGAAAACAAAAATATTTTCTCATCATACAGGAATAGTTACTATTAACATTTGTATATGTTCTTCCAATCTCTTTCTTTCTCTCTATCCATTCCCCTTTCTTTCCCTTCCTTCCTTCCTGCCACCCACTCCTCCATCCACTAACAGACTAACAAATGATATAAATGATATCGTAGGGTACACACTGTTTTATGTCTTCATTTAAAAATTATTTTGAAATAACCTCCAACTTATAGAGAAGTTGCAAGTCTCCAACAGAAAACTGTTTTTTTGCTGAACGATTTGAGAGCAAGTTGCTGACGTGATGCCCCATTACTCCCTCGTATTTTAGTGTGTATTTCAAACAAAGACATTCTTCTACATAGCCAGAACACAGTGCTCAACATCAGGAAACCAACATTGATAGCTACTACCAGTCAGACCCCATTCAACTTTCCCTAGCTGTCCCAACCGTGTCTTTTTTAGCAAAAAGATCTGGTTTAGACTTAAGTGTTGTGTTTAGTTGTGTTTCTTTAGTCTTCCTCATTATGGAAGAGTTCCTCAGTCTTTCCTTGACCATCATGACCTTGAAGATTACAGGCAAATTATTTGTAGAATATACCTCCATTTTGATTTGTTTGATGTTCTCTCATGATTAGATTCAGTTTATGCATTTTTTGGCAAGAATATCACAGAAGTAATGCTGTGCTTTGCCTATGATATACTATCATAGCTTCAGTTTAAAAAAAATGTCATACTTTTTGAGGATTTTTCTCCATTTCTAGAGAGTGATTGTAATGTCTGGGTAATATTTATCAGGTGGACACTCCATGATTTATTTAACCAATTCGCAATAGGATGTTTTCATCATAGGACAGGTATCAGGAATATCAGTTCAGCTTTGATTTGTAATTGATTCGTTGTCTCTTGAATCATCTGATGTTATGTGCACTATCTTAATTGTTTCAGCCAAGTGAGAAATTGAAATGGCAAAATCTTGGGAAAGTCTTTTTAGGACATAATCTGAAAATTCTGAAATGAAAGAAGACACTTCTTAGAACTATGTTTTTTCTTTTCCGTTCCTTCTTTCTTTCTTTTCCTTTTTGAAGATCTTGCTGAAATTTATACCATTTTTATATGTCAGGACCACATATTGATGGCATCACTGTTACTTATTTCTTTTTAGCCCCAGGGAAAACTGGTGCATGTATGCCAATACCAAGTAGTAGCTTTTAATATATTAAATAATAACCGTATGCTTCTCATATTATCTTTGTTCTAAGGTGAAAAAAAAGGTCAGTAAATTACTGTTTTAAAAAATTAGGTGCTTATCTTTTTAGAGTATGTTCTGAATTATACACCTACTATTAACTATCTAGGAGAGAAATTTAAAAATTGTCTAGGAGAGAAAATGAAATGTGTTGGATACATAGTAGAGTATGGTTTAAGAACTTGGACTCTAGATTTGAATCTGGGTTGCACTGTTTACTATGTGTGTGACACTGAGAATATTACTTAATTCCTTTTCAGCCTCAACATCTTCATCTGTAAAATCTGACTAAGAAAAGTTTCTAGCTCGTAGGGTTATTAGGATTAAATGTAACTTGCTTAGCCAAGTCCCTTGTATAAATAATTGTCCAATAAATGTCTGTTGTTTTATCTATTTTTTGTGCACTGATGTCTCAATGGAACTCGTATGTTACTTTATACGCTTTCATGAAGCTGGAAGTTCAATAAAGGTAACTTGAATGTACTGCTCAGAAAGTGCTGAGGGTGGTTGCCCCTGTACCTTCTTCAACTTTGACAATGTCTTTACAGGCAGTGGGCAGAGACCCCAGTTTCCATGTTGCCTCTGTAAATACTGGACAGGTGGCAACCTTCTTGCTTTCATTAAAGTGTTTGCCCACTTGAGATAAATTACCTCTTCTAGGTATCCAAATGGTGTGCCTGCAAGAGATCATTTACCTCAAACAGGGGAGAATGTTACTTCCACTGAAGGGCTGGGATATCAATCATTATGGGAATGGACTAAAGAACCCTTTAGATAGCTGAACATTTTCATATGACTGGTCCAGACTGAATTTCTCAAGATAGAAACAAATGTGCTGATTTGCTTTGAAATATCTGAACAAATACAGGAGTACCTGGATATCAGTAGAATGTTCATACATTTTGTTACACATTTCAATTATAATCAATTAATTATCTAGAAGATAGATGACCCAAATATACATGCGCCTGCTATTGCTGTGTGGAATCTTCTTTCATTGTATACCTTGAGTTAACTTTCTAGAGGTCATAGCAACTCTTAGGCAAAACTCAGAAATCTAGGCTGTATTCAGCAAAACATTGAGGTTTCATACTTAGGAAGTTCAAAGCAGTAAGTAAATATATTTGTATTAATAAGTTGTTACTGTATATACTTTAAAACCTTAAGGCTTTATTGAATCCTAACAAATAATAAAAAGTGCTTTGCTACTCCAAGTGTGGTCTGTGGACCAGCAGCATCACCATTAACTGGGAATGTAACGCATAATCTCAGACTCCTCTCCGCAGCTCCTCGATCAGAATCTGCATTTTAACAAGATGATTTATATGCACAGTGAAGTTCAAGAAGAAGTAACTTAGAGGATTTTGTTATTTACATAATTTCACTCAAATTTGAAATTGAAACAAGCACAATCTGACCGTGTATCATTTCTGATACTTCAGCTACTAGTGTCTATTTTGGGGAGCCGCATTTAATTTAGGAATATTCTTTTATTTTGTGATATTCTTTTTTATTATTACTTTTGCATTTTCCCATATTTTTTCAAACATTTTATTAAGAGAATTTCTAAGCGTATAAAAAAGTTGAAAGTGATTTTACAGTGAACCAGTATTTACAGTGAACCAGTATTCTTAAAATATTTAAGAACAATTTTTGAATGGATAATTTATCCTTGGAAGTGTTCATGACTATGCAAAATTCCAGTGTCACAACTTTTATGGAACATATTTGTTGATGATAATTATTTGTTAAAATAATGTACAAAATCAAAATATTTTAAGAAACATAGATGAGGCTTTACCATATTTTGCAATTTACAGATGGTTTCTAGGAAAATTCTAAGAGCCTGAAACTTTTTCTTAGAAGGTTTGGTTACAACAACAGCTGCAACAACTGTATTACAATATGAAAATATCTGTGATTTCTATTAGTAACAAAGTTACACTGCTGCTAATATTATCATGATCTTTCATCACTACCCAAGGTTAAGAGAACCCTTATCTAAGGAATATACTTTGTTGTTAGTATATACTAACAGTAATATATAACAAAGTAATATACTTTGCAACTATCTAACAAAGCAGCATAATTATTTTTTCAGGTTTTTGTAAAAGAACAAAAGAAAACATTTCTCCTCAAATCTATACTAAAATATTATATATGTATTTAGAAATATTTTTTTACCCCCACTTTGTTCCAGAAAAACGTTATAGCAGCTTACAGATATTTGTTAAATATGGCTATAAGATATCTCTTGTAATCTCCCTATCCAAGAATGTGACTAATGTTTATGTGTATATATTTCAATATGACTGGATCATTCTATATGTCAGTTTTCATTGTTCTTTTTTTCTCATCTATTTTAAATGGCTATAATAATAGTATCATCTCATTGGCTTTTGTGAGGGTTAAATGAGTTATTGTATGTGAGTAATGCTTGGTCTGTCACATATCTTTGTCCTCAGTATCAGCAACAGTATTGGTCCCCGTTTCTTACTGTATGAATTAACCCTTTAGCTGGGTATACAAGACCCTTCTTGATCTAATTCTCATCTATTTGTACAGTCTCACCTCCCAGTGCTCTCATTAATAAACCTGCAATTTGACTAAACTGAACTGCTTGTTGTTCCCCAAATGTGAGATACTTTCTTATGTCTCCAAACATATGGAACAAACTAGTTTTTGCCACTAAACCTTAAGAGGAATTTATTACATGGATTATCATATTGGAAATATTGAGTAATAGTACAGTTTCTATCTTTAAAATCTCCTTCATGAAGGTTGCAGAAGTTTTTTTCTTGTCAGTGTAGCTTATATTCAACTTTAGTAAAAACTGACAGCATAATATTATATTATAGTTCTCTGAGTAGTCCAGGTATGCAGCTTTCTTTTTTTTTTATTGATGTCTTAATAGTTTATAACATTGTGGGGTTTTAGTTGTACATTATTATTTGTCCGTCAGCATGTGGATGCATCCCTTCACCCCTTGTGCCCCGTTCCCCTTGGTAACCACCAATCAGATCTCTCTGTCTGTGTGTTCATTTATTTTCCACATATGAGTGAAATCATGCAGTGTCTGTCTTTCTCTCTCTGGCTTATTTCACTTAACGTAATACCCTCTAGGTCCATCCATGTTGTTGCAAATGGGACAATTCTGTCTTTTCTTATGGCTGAGTAGTATTCCATTGTATATATATATACCACATCTTCTTTAACCAATCATGAGTCAAGGGACACTTGGGTTGCTTCCACTTCTTGGCTATAGTGAATAATGCTGCAATGAACATAGGGGTGCATAAGCCTCTTGTGATGGTTGATTTCATGTCCATTGGGTAGATGCCCAAGAGTGGGATTGCTGGATCATAAGGTATTTCTATTTTTAATTTTTTGAGGAATCTCCATACTGTTTTCCATAGAGTCTGCACCAGTTTGCATTCCCACCAGCAGTGAATGAGGGTTCCCGTTTCTCCACAACCTCTCCTGCATTTGTTGTTTTTTGTCTTGGTGATTATAGCCATTCTAACGGGTGTCATGTGATATCTTAATGTAGTTTTGATTTGCATTTCCCTGATGATTAGAGATGTTGAACATCTTTTCATGTGTCTATTGGCCATCTGTATATCTTCCTTGGAAAAATGTCTGTTCATATCCTCTGCCCATTTTTTGATTGAGTTGTTTGTTTTTTTGTTGCTCAGTTGTATCAGTTCTTTATATATTACAGAGATTAATCCCTGTCGGATAAACGATTTGTGAATATTTTCTCCCAGCTGGTGGGTTGTCTAGTCATTTTGATCCTGGTTTCATTTGCCTTGTAGAAGCTCTGTAGTCTGATGATGTCCCACTTGTTTATTTTTTCTTTTGTTTCCCTTGTCCGAGTAGACATGGAATCTGAAAGGATCTCTTTATGACCAATGTCAATTAGTGTACTGCCTATATTTTCTTCAAGGAGTTTTATAGTTTCAGGTCTCACTTTCAGGTCCTTAATCCATTTTGAATTGATTTTTGTATATGGTGATAGGAGATGGTCTACTTTCATTCTTTTGCATGTGGCTGTCCAATTTTCCCAGCACCATTTATTGAAGAGACTTCCCTTTCTCCATTGTATGTTCTTCACTCCTTTGTCGAAGATTAGCTGTCCATAGGTGTGTGGTTTTATTTCTGGGCTTTCAATTCTGTTCCATTGATCTGTGTGTCTATTTTTGTACCAGTACCATGCTGTTTTGATTACTATAACTCTATAGTATATTTTGAAGTCTGCAGCTTTCTTATTATTTAAGTTGACACAGGGGCAGAGGCTCAAGAATATAGATTTATGGTTGAGTAGTATATTCCTTAGCCAGCTCTGGTGGACTGGTGGTTAAGATTCGGCACTCTCGCTGCTATGGCCCAGGTTCCTTTACCAGTCAGGGAACCACACCACCTGTCTGTGGGTTGTCATACTGTGGCAGCTGTGTGTTGCCCTGATGCTGAAAGCTATGCCACCAGTATTTCAAATACCAACCCATAATGGACAGGTTTCAGCAGAGCTTCCAGACTAAGATAGACCAGGAAGAAAGACTTGGCCATCCACTTCTGAAAAAATTTGCCCTGAAAACCCTATGAATAGCAGCAGAGCATTGTCTGATGGAGTGCTGGAAGGTGAGAGGATGGTGCAAAAAGCCCAGGCAGTGTTCCGCTCTGCTATACACAGGGTCACTTGGAGTTGGAATCGACTCGATGACACTAACAACAAAGTATATTCCTTAGATAAGAGATCTCTTAACCTTGGGTGGTGATGACAGATCATGATAATATTAGCAGCAGCGTGACTTTGTCACTGATAGAAATCACAGACATTTTCTTGTTGTAATACAGTTGTTGCAGTTGTCTCCAGATAGAGTTCATGCTCATCTTTACTATCAGTAATCATGAGACCCATCACATGCATGGCATGTGATCACAGTCTTCTGTGTGCACTTGGATGCTGGTGTCATGTCGCTATCTAAGTATCAGGACAACTCTGCACCTAGTTCATCCATCCAAGTGAGCTTCTATGTTCTTCATGTCTGTGTTGATTTCCAATATTCCCTAAATACAAAATTCTCTGTTTGTTCTTTGAAAGAGCAACCTGCAAGCACCTGGAAAACACTTCAGAACTCTTTCAAAAGAGTTACTAAAGTTCCCTCTATCTTCATAGCATCAAATTTGAACCACAGATTCACAGTCTTTTTTCTTTTTTTTTAATTCAGGTAACATTGGTTTAAAACATTGTATAAATTTCACATTAACTAACATTATTATTAAAAAATCACATAATTACATATATGTTAATTAAATAGTCATTGCTCCCTTTCGTCATTAAGGGAGTATTTCTCAATCCTTCTGAAAGTGAGGATTCCATTTTAATAAGAAAGCATATTGTAGACTGCTCTCTCCCCACATGATAGTTACATTTTTAATAGTAGTTGACTTCTGTAATGTTTTAAAGGACTTTTAATTTCATTACTCACAACATCATGGGCATATATTTTTCATGCTATATATATATTTTTAGGGCTAAATAAAGATCAAATGGCAATAGTTATTGGAGTTAAAGTGGTGGAATTGTTGTAATAACTTTTCAGCCTCCCCTCCCCACTGTCCCGAGATCTGTAGCCCATAGGTTTAGAACTACTGGTCGAAACAATTCTTCATGAATTTGTTTTGAAGATTTTAACTTTATATGTGCAATATTGCCCCTTCTATTGGAAAAAGTAAGTGCAGAACATAAGGCCCTCTTCTTTCTTGAGAGACACATGCTATTAAATAGGGGAAAAATGATTAACAAATGTATTTAACATAAAGAAGAATTAATTAAATGTAACAAGTCAAACATTTTAAACAGTCTAGACAAGTTTAGGCATGAGAAATTTTAGTGACCTTGTTTTTTTCTCTTATTTCTGTACCATTATACAAATAATTCTACAACTGTGTCACTAGAGGATTTTTTTGTTTCTTCATTTATTTAATATTGAATTAATTGTACTCTATACTATATAATGTGAGGTATATTGTAAAAACACTTCTTACTCCTCAAAGCATAAATTATTTAGTGCTCTTTCTGTAATTCATTGAGAGTAGCAGTCAGGAACTTAGAGTGTATGCCTCTTTCTCACTTCTTAAAAATTCAGAAGAATGCCTTGTGGAATTATATTGTCACTTAATTTCACCTTTCAGAGTGGTTAGTGTCTACACAACACATTTCTGTGATATAGTAAAAAACCACTGTTCATTAAAATTTAATTGTAATTGGTTTTTGCTTCTAAAGGCTCTTTGTGAAAATTTTATTACTTTCATATTCCTGAAAATTTCCTAAAACAATGAGCTTTTAT
The DNA here is from genome assembly GCA_031878705.1 of Tapirus indicus. NCBI lineage: Eukaryota > Metazoa > Chordata > Mammalia > Perissodactyla > Tapiridae > Tapirus > Tapirus indicus. The sequence continues at coordinate 72,514,640 of CM062927.1, forward strand.
CTCGTTTATTTAAAAAGAATAACTTTTGACATACCCTAAAAGTTGATATTAATTAATTTCTCTTGGTATTATTGAATGCATTCTTGTATTCAGCATTTTTGCAGCTGCTATGGAAGTAAAAAGAAATATAATTAACCCAAGAAACGTATAAAGAATACCCATATATGTTAGGCTGGCACAGTGAAGATAAAGAGTTACTAAGATGAAAAAAGACACAGTTAAGGAGTTGCAAACTAGTTGGAGAAACAGGGAATACCTTTATTAGGTATTGGAATGATGTATTATATTGAATATTATAGAGAAATAAATAAATTTTACTCTTTATTTATTCAACAGTGACCTATTAAATGCATACTATATTTAGTAATTCTTTCAACTCAATGTTCTGCATTATATGTTGATATATAAAACTACCAAATTCTTTTTCATTCATGATTTATTTAGGGAATCTGATTGTTAACAAAGGAACTGTGTGTTTTAATTTTACTTTGTATGCCTTCTGTCCATGGGATTCTCAGAGAGTGTCTTTATGAGAGGCATAGAGAATTAAACTTATATTACCTTATATTATATTCTTGGAAGTCAGTGCATCAATAATTGATAGAAGTAAATTCTACATGGAGGATATTATGCTTTTATCCAATTAATAATTTCTATTTTATGTATAACTTCTAAGCAATGTGGTTTTCAAATTCTGACTATTGCATCAATTTAAAAGTTTATCTTTTCTTTTATATATTGAGAAATAAAAGAAATAAAACAAGGCTCAAATTTTGAACACAGGGCCTCTGTGAGATGTTCTTTTCTTTCTTTTTTTTTTTTGTGAGGAAGACTAGCCCTGAGCTAGCATCTGTTGCCAATCCTCCTCTTTTTGCTGAGGAAGATTGGCCCTGGGCTAACATCCGTGCCCATCTTCCTCTACTTTATGTGGGATGCTGCCACAGCATGGCTTGACAAGTGGTGCGTCTATCCACCCCCGGGATCTGAACCTGTGAAACCCCAGGCCACCGAAGCGGAGCACACGAACTTAACTGCTACGCCACTGGGCTGGCCCTGAGATGTTCTTTATGACATAGAAAATGATCGATTGATCACCTTCTCAGTCAGTGTTGGTCTTTAGTGTTGAACCATGTATCCTTAGAATTATAAAACATTTTTCTATTGGATAAAACTGCCCAAGTATGCTTTTTGTGCTTATGATGTAAAGACAAGATTTAAATTAACTCCAACAGTAGAGGCTCTTGAAATGTAGAATGGTATACTACTGAATTTAAATAATCTCTCTATGCTTGTCATGGATAGTATCATAGACAAGTAATGACAGATTAAGACCTGCCTAGCAGAGGGAAAACTAAATTACACAACTTTTATTAAGGCATAAATAAACCTATTAACCATTATCTGGAATACCAATTAGTAGAAAGAGCACTGACAATTTTATTTATCAACATTAAACACAATTATTAATTATAGACCTGATGAATCTAGCAGTAAGCAGGCCATGTTGGATATGCTGGGACCTTAAGTCCATTATATGAGAGAGATGATTACCAAAATCCTGTGGGGAAATAAGTAATTGTAGTTGTAAAATTTTAATTGCCTTGGAATAAGTCAAGTTGTATTTTCTTGTCTGAGAATATAAATAGTATGACATTTAGGTAACAAGCTTGAGTAGTGGTTAACAGAAAATGAATTTATGTTAGATTTTAAAACAAAGAAAAGAGTGATGACGAATTTTTAGTGTCATGGTATTCAGTCTGAATTAATTTTTGTAAATTTCATACATTGTATGAATATTGTACATTTTGGAGATTTTCTTTAGATATGTTGTTTTGTAGGGGAGCTATTTTTTGCATTCCTTTTTTCATAGTGAAAATTAATGTGGGAGGGGACTTTTTGAATGAATTGCTGCAGGTGAGTGAGAATTATATAATTGAGAAAGTATTTCGTGTGTTGTGATTGTCAATGTTGTGAAATGAATGAGAGTCAGTTCACATTTTTCTGTGTCTTTTTTCTTTTTCTTTGAAGATCCAAATTCTAGGATTTGTGGACATTTACTCATAGGTGCAGCCAAGAATTCTTTTGCAAAACTCATGGATAAAATTAGTCTGGCAATGGAGAGTATACCTTTGCATAGTAGCAGAGGTATTACATATGTAGAAAAAGATTCCCTGGTCCAAAGGCTGGCCCGTGGACTTCATAAAGTCAACACACTGGCCCTGAAATATGGTCTGCGTGGCCATGTGCCCATTTTGGTATGTATGCAATTTCATTTAATAGTGACTTTAGGACTTGTAAATTTAGTTCTGAATCAGACATTTGTAGTTTAAATTAGACATTTGTAGGTTTAAATTAGTTGTACATGAATGTATCTAGATTTCTTTTAGATTCCATGTAATCTTTTATTTTGTTTTATTTATTTATTTTTGGTGAGGAAGACTGGCCCTGAGCTACATCTGTGCCAATCTTCCTCTCTTTTGTTTGTGGGACACTGCCACAGCATGGCTTGATGAGCAGTATGTAGGTCCGTACCCAGGATGTGAACCCTGGGCCACCAAAGCAGAGTGTGTGAACTTAACCACTATTGCACCAGGCCGGCCTCTCATGTAATCTTTTAATATAATAAATAAAAGCACTTCCAAATTTGTTGTTAGTGCCCTGCAGTTGATTCTGACTTCTAGCGACCCTGTGTACAGCAAAGCGGAACCCTGGTCGTTTTGTACCATCCTCTCATGTTCTGATGCTATGTCAGATAATGCTCCGCTGGTATTCACAGGGTTTTCATGGCCGATTTTTTTGGAAGTGGGTGACCAGGTTCTTCTTCCTACTCTGTCTTAGTCTGGAAGCTCCATTGAAAACCGTCCACCATGGGTGATCCTGCTGGTTTGAAATACCAGTGGCATAGTTTTCAGCATCACAGCAACACACAGCCGCTACAGTATGACAACTGACAGACAGGTGGTCTGGTTCCCTGACTGGGAAACAAACCCAGGCAGTGGTGGCGAGAGCCCTGAATCTTAACCACTAGATCACCTCGGCTGACTGCTTCCAAATAAGTGTCCAAAATATCAAAATACAAAAGTCCTGGCATGAGTTATGAATTTACTGTTCTCTATAAGTATACTGCAGCAGAATTGTATGAGACATAAACAATTGTCAGTTATATTTTCTTGCCATCTAGATTATATATTTTCTTCAGTTATTCATTTCATATAAGCCAAATTATTGGTCACCTAAAAAATAAAGCTTTCACCTCTAAGTTTCAGTAACACATGGTATTGTTCTCTGTGTAACCTGAGTTACATGTAATTTGACAAAATGGTCATTGCTATTGACTTATTAGTAAATCTGTAGTTACTGCTTTTAAAATTGCTTCTGTTTAACAACAGAAAAGCACAGCATCATTACAGAAGCAAATATTTGGATTTACACAAAGACTGCATGCAGCAGAAGTAGAGCGCCGCTCACTGCGCTTGGAGGTCACGGAATTCAAGCGAAATGTGAATGAAATGAAAAAGGAGCTTGATAAAGCCCAGGGTCTCCAAATGCAATTAAATGAATTTAAGCAGACTGTAAGTATATATGATTTAAAAAACTGCGGCTTTGGTGAGCTCTCCTCTGATTGTATGTGGTATATATATATATATATATACACACACACACACATACTCAAACTATCAGCAGATATGTATATTTGTTTTCCTTCTTTTTATTATGTTTGCTTTTTCACATAATTCAAAATCCCATTAATAGGATTTCTTCAGGAAAATTCCTTTCTAAAATGCCCCAACAATACTGTATTACCTACTTCAAAGTTGCTAAGAGACTAGATCTTACATCTTCTCACCACAAAAAAGAAATAATAATGTGACGTGATGGAGGTGTTAGCTAACACTACAGTGGTAATTACTTTGCAATATATAAGTGTATCAGATCAACACATTGTTCACCTTAAACTTACATGATGTTATATGTCAATTATTTCTCAATTGAAAAAAAAAAAGAGTTATACCAGATGCTTAAAGGAGTGCTGTTTCTGTGTCAGCAGAACTCATGGCCCGGTTAAAGAGTATATGGTGACTGAAAGTGTAGAAAAAGATTAAGTTATAGTTAGGATAGCTTAAGTGCTGTAGCAAATAAAGCCCCAAATGTATAGTAAAAAATAATAAATAAATAAAATGCCCCCAGTTGAGAAGCCTGATGTTTGGAGTGGGGGTGGAATTTCCTCTCTTCTCTTTTTATATTGAATATTTTGAGTAAATTAGATTATTTAGTATGAAACCAAATTGTTTTTTCAAAGAAGTGCTCAATTTGTCTAACTTCCACCAAGGATTTATGTGTGTTATTTAAGAAAACAGAAGATAGCTGAGAAAAGCAAGGCTATATGCCAAATAACGTTAGATCAGGATCAAAATGTGTAAATATATGAAGCACAGTAAAATGAAGATACCCACATATTTTATTTGCAACCAGGTTAGTTATTAACATTGCTATTCTTAATGTGGATATAGGAATATAGAGTTAAAAGATTACCCTGAAACTTCAAAACTATATACAACTGATGACAGCTAATGTTAATATGAATACTTATATTCATAAGTTGCTCAAATCTAGCAACAAATACTTTTAGTATCCCCTTTTTTGGGAAACCTAAGTTTTGCAGGTTTAACTTCAGTTTAAATGTACTTTTAAATGGTTAATTTAATTTGGAATTTATAGTTTTAACATTTGTGGAAACAGAAACGGCAGCAGATAGTAGCTTAGTTATTAATCCTATGATAATGTAAATGGCTAAATGTTAATTATTTGAAATAGCTATACCTTCAAAGGGCAAAAAGTTCCCATAAATTACACAGGTCAGGTAATCATGAATTCCCCTTCTGATTGGAGATAAGGAATGGCTTTCTTATCAGTGAATGTCTAAAGACCCCATAATTTTTTCCTCACTGTCTTAGTTTTTTGTTCAGAGAAGGTAAAATTTATGAGCTGCTTCAGCATTTTTTTTTCTGATTATAAAAGTGATACATGATAGCCATAGATAAAAATACAAAAAAGTATTAAGAAGGTTCAAATCACTCTAATCTTACGACCAGAACCAATCATTGTTTAAGTGTGGATGAGTTTTGTCTCCACATTTTTCTTTGTGTCTATGTGCATATGCATGCTCTTCTGCATGCATATTTGGAATGATTTTACAGGTACAATTTGCAAAAAATATATATGTGTATTTACTTAAAGTACTGTAAGCATTTTCCTGTGTCACTTATTATTAATTTCACTTTAGATAAATGAATACTATTCTATCATATGAATGTGTCAAAATTTATTTGACTTTTCCCCTATTCATAGGGGTTTAACTTTTTTCCAATTTTTTTTGCCATTATACTTAAATCTTAAAGAGCTATTTATACTCATATATTTATAAAAGCCAGTTCCTTTTGAATGTGGCCCTGCCTCCTTTCGATTTGCTTTCAACTATATATACCAACTAAATTTGGGATCTTGAGATGGTCTGCCAAAATGGAAAGAGATAGCCATTGATGCAATTTGAGATTTAGAATAGTCAACTATATTTAGGTTTGTATAATAGTGACTTTCCTGAAAATTGGAAGATTATATATATTACTCCCTATATATGTATGAAGAATTCTAGGTATTCTACACAATATGATTTCCTAGTTCATAGCTAAGTATTATGAAAATAAGCTAACATCTTATCTTTGATTAGTTTGAAAGTAGTCAGGATGCAGTTTCTAGAATCTAGAGAGAAGGTTAGAATTTGAGGAAAAGTTGCTGGAAGGTGACAGAATCCTCTTGTAAGGACTTTAGTTGAATAAGTGACTTGCAGCAAAAGCTGAGAATATGTTCCAGGAAATATTTAATGTGAATTATTTCCACTAAAGTGTAGAAATAAAAATAGGATTAATTTAAGTAATAATTGAGAGACTGAGATATGTAATTTTTGTATTTTGACATACAGTTGTAAGGTATAGAGTTATAAAGTGATGATTTCTAACATTTATAGACCATATTGACCATGTGTCAAGCCCTGACCCTAAGCACTTTAGGATGTTGATTCATTTAGCCCTCTCATATCAATAAAGTTCAATACTATTATTATCCTTATTTTACAGATGAGGAATATGGGACACAGAGCAGCTAAGTAACTTGTCCAAAGTCACACAGTTAGTAAGTAGAAATGACAGGATATGAACCTGGGTAGTCTGTCTCCAAAACTTATGCTTTTAACCACTTCACTATAGTGGTAAATGTTCATATCTAGCTGTGTTAATAAAGGATTGTTTTATTAAAAACAAAATAGATGGAAAAATGATGCTATTTTCTTCTAAAAAAATTGGGGAGTGTGACTGCAACCATCATCTTTCATTATTTTCAGGCAAAGTATATAGGAGGAAAATAAAATAGCTTCTTTATAGTTGGTCTAAAATTGTAACATAACGGGAAACATCCTGCCCACCAAAAACTATTCAGTACTTTCATTGTTCTGGAGTACCATGTTCATCTACTGACAGTTGTTCTTTAACAGCTAACTCCCATGATCTTTTGTTGGTTTATTAGCTCCTTACAACTGCTTTCACACACCATCTCTTTCTTATTCTCCATTGTTAACACTTGTTTGATCCTATTAGAAGAGTGAACAGAATTGAGCCAGTCTCTGGGAGGGATAGATGGACAAAAGAGAGACTGAAATTAGCTAAGTTTTTAGGTAAAGGAGAAATTTTGTAGGCGTGAGGAAGTCCTGCAAGATGATGGGGATCTTGATCTATAGAGGTCAAGTAGATTGCAAAGGACAGAATGGTCTGATGGCAAGGAGTGATAATTTTAAAAAACACGACAAATAAAAGGTAGAAGAAGTACAAAAATATCTGTTCACAAGACCCAGAAGAGTGCTATGGTGTCGGGGAATAGAGGGATGTTAAGAAGTTGAAATGGAGCTGGAGTGCTAAGAAAAGCCTGTTAGAGTGGATGTTTAGAAATTGGAGGGTTTAGTTGTAATAGGACAATATGGAGAATGAGGCACCTGTTAAGAGGGAGTAAAAAGATAAGTGTTCCCTAAAATCTAAACACTGTACAAGTATCTGTAATGTATTAGATGCACCTTTACTAGAAGACTCTCAGGAAATGAGGCAACTTTCCCGTGTGCCTTGTGGTCATTCTTATTACTTTGTATTAACTTAGGTAAATCATTAGGCATCTGTTTTTATGCTATACAGTTGCTGTTGTTTATTCAGTACTTTTAAAATTTAATCAATGTTGAGGAATGGATTATATACACCTTTGAAAAGGCAAATAATAGTAAAAGACAGTTGCTTCCAGGAGGTAGCAGGCAAGGTAGCTGGTGCCAAAGTAAAACTCAGTGCTTATGTATTATGATATAGAAAGACCCATGTAATAAAATTGTCCTCACACTTAGTTCCAGCAAAAGTTTTTCTCTGTATATGAACTGCATGCTTGCTATTGTTGGCCCATGAGGAAACTATAACTAAGCACATTTGTCTCATTTGTCAGAAAACTCAGAGATAAAGTCCACATTCAACTGCAATAATTTACATATTCTAGATGCCTGGAAACGATAGGATTTTTATTCAGCTCTTCCCTCCCCCTTGAATTTTTAAAAATTTTAAATCAATTTGCTTTATATTGGTGGTTAATGATATTGATCCACCTCAAATTCTTTTCAACAATGGGAAAGTTATCAGTCTTCAATAGATATATATACACTTAGCATGATTAAGTGACCTGCATGGTTCCTTTTAGTTTTCCATATATGTATTCTCAGGCTACCTACGGTTTGTGAAACATTCCTGGTCTTTGTACTTCAAGATCAAGGTGTCCCTTGTTTGTTGTAATTAATTTTCATTTGTTTAAATGTTTTGAACAAGAGATAATACAAGTGTGTCCTGCCCTGGATTCTATACCCCTAAGGGATGGCCCATCTAGAACTGTCATTAGTTATTCCAGAGCTCTCCAAAGCAGTCATGATATTGTAGAAAGTGTGTTATGGTGCATGATTTATTGGTAGATGTTCATATATGAATATTCTTTCATTCAACAGCTATCATTGAGTGCCAGCCACTCCTCTGTGTGAGCAAGCTGAATATGGTCCCGGCCCAGTGGAGCTCACATCCTTAAATGTGTGGTTGGTGGCAGGGTGTGGACAGGCAATAAAAATAATTGAACAAGTATATGAGATGAGTTTAGATAATGATAATGGCTGTGAAGAAAATGAAAACAGAAAGTATCATAATGTGAGTGGTGGGAGCCAAGGAAGTATGGTCCGGTAAGGCCTCTCCAAGAAAGGGATGTTTGACCAGGGAGACCTGAATGGTGACATACATTGAACACAGACTTTTAGGTAATCATTTAAAAGCATAGGAACAGGTTAAAGGCTTTAATTCCCACAATCGTAATCTTTATAAAAAGTGCAAATGTACCAAGATTTAAACTGAGCATTATAGATTTATTTAGAACTTGAAATAAGTGTCCTGAGATTGTATTTGACTAAAAACGATAACTTTGGGAGTATGGCTGTTCTGCTTTTGAAAAACTAGAGTGATGTTTTTTATCTTGACTTATGAAATTAAGAAACACAAACTATTTTTTGTCATGTGTCAGACGTTTAGAAATGTTTGTGTTACACTCTTTGTGTTAGCAAATATAGTTCTGAAGATTAAATAATATAACAATGCAGCTAGCTTATAATTAAATTTTTTTCCTTTTTTCAGAAATTGATCACCCACGAGAAGTTTGAAAGTGCATGTGAAGAACTGAATAATGCATTACTTCGGGAACAGCAGGCACAAATGCTGTTGAATGAACAGGCACAACAACTACAGGAGTTGAATTATAGACTTGAATTGCATTCCAGTGAGGAAGCTGACAAAAACCAAACTCTTGGAGAAGCTGTTAAGGTAGGAACACATCTCTTGTGTAACGGTTTATATCCTCAAGGTGTGGGTCTTTGAGGGAATCATGTAAATCTCCTGCATAGGGAATAGATCCCAAGATATGATATTTTATCCTGTAAGAACTTATAAGAATGGAATGAAATGTGGTTCTGGGATGTCAGTTCCAAGCATGCGTTCACATGTATTGAAAATGTAGAAGTAGGCTTTACTTGCTAGTTGAAAACAAAGTGGAAATTTTTCCAGTAATAATTTTCTTCTTTGTTTCATTTATCTTTCTTGTTTCTTCCTCTCTTTGGTTCTTTTCTTTTTCTTGTTTGATGCCCTCTGGATGTTGAAACTCCATGAATCTTCTGGATTTTCAAAGGTTTTGGGTCTGGGTCTCTCTGATTCTTTTTTTTGAGGAAGATTGGCCCTGCACTAACATCTATTGCCAATCTTCCTCTTTTTCTTTTTTTCTCCCCAGAGCCCCAGTACATAGTTGTGTATCATAGTTGTAGAGTTGTAGCTCTCCTTTGTGGGATGCCACCTCAGCATGGCTTGATGAGCAGTGAGTAGGTCTGCGCTCAGGATCCGAACTGGCAAACCCTGGGGGGCCAGCGTGGAATGCCAAACTTAACCGATATGCTCCGGGCCAGCCCCTCTCTGATTCTTATATAAGTGCATGTGTGGGGAGGAGGGAAGTTTGGTTAGGAAGAGTTGTTCTCCCTGTCGTATATTTGTGGGAAAGGTATTTAGAAGGAAAAAGAGAAGTTAGAATAAAATAGTTGTCACTTAGAAAATTTCATTTGTGGGTTTAGCACTATGGTGTCTTTTGGAAATGTTGGCTGTAAAATATAATAGAATTCTAATTTATGATTATAATATTTGTGGAATTTTCACTAGTGAGGTTATACACATGAATGGAACAACTTTTTCCAGGAAAACCAAAATGATAAAACACAGCCTCTATATTGGCTATCATATCTAATTCAATAAGCAACTCAGAGTTGGCATATAATTTATTATACAAATAATATATATTTATCCTAAAAGCTAAATACTAATACTACTAATAAAATAGTCAAAATTTATCAAGAGCTTCCTGTTTGCCAGGCACTATGCTAAATACTCTATAAACAATTATCTCATATAATCCTCACACAAACTCTTTGGGGTTATTCCCATTTTGTAGATGAAAAAACTGAGCTACAGAGAGGTTACATAACTTGCACAACCATTAGTAAGTGATAGACCTAGGGAGTCCGATTTCACATCTGCTTTCCCAACCACCGCATTATATTTACTATTGATTAACAGCATACATATGCCAGGCTCCATGCTGCAGTCTCTACAGGAATTATTTTATTTCATTCTTAAATTACCCCTGTGGAATAGGTACTATTATTATTCCCATTGTTCTTTGATGAACTTGAGAGAGTTCAGTTGACTTGCTCAGGGTCTCCTGGTAAATATTGAAAAGGGGATTTAGTTTTTAGGAAAAATTACAAAATATTGAAAGCTAAAAGAAGAAAATACAGATGAATTTAAAGAAGGAAATATAGATGACCTTAAAGAAGAAAAATCTCCCAGAATACTATTAACATTTTAGAGTATATTTTTCTTAATATATGTATTAAGTTGAACCATTTGAAATTCCTGTTTTTATAAGTCAAAAACAGACAAATGCCAGCAATTTCTTATGGTTTAACCTAATACATACCATTTTTCTTACATAAATGAGAGCATACTTATATACTGTTTTGTAACTTATTTGTATTAATAATAGTTGTAAAATTCTTACTTACCAACTGATATGATTCTGTGATATCAATGTTTTTTCTTTTCTCCTTTTTTTTAACACAAGTAATAAATATTCATTGTGGAAAAATAAGAAAATATAGGTGAAGAAAAATTAAAATTTAAATAATCCCAAGTTATATCACTAGTTATATCTACTGTCAAAATTTTGATGTATATTATTTCAGACTTTATATTTTGCAAATACAGAAATATAACCAAATATAGGTTAATAAAATACATAGCATTATATATAATTTTTTAATTTACTATGTGAAGAATTTCTTTCCCTGCTAATAAATATAGTGGTGTCATCATCTTTAATGGCTGATGGAATTCTTTTGAATATATATAATTCTATTAACCTAATTTCTTATTATTGTAGATTTAGATTCATTTCAGTTTCTTTTTCATTTTTGCTGTGGTAAGTAATTTGAAGACAGCAACCCTGTAGCTTAATCTTTATACACATATCTGTGATTATTTCCTCAGGATAAATTCCTAGATGAGGAATTACTACATCAAAAGCCACATACTTTTTAAAGCATAAATATTATCAATTGGCCTACAGCAAATTTTTACCCATTACATTCTCTCCTAAAATGTATGAGAATTTCAATTTTTACCCAAACTGGCTATTATTATTTAAAAAGTTTTTGCCAATTTGATCAATGTCATTGTTACTCTAATTTGTATTTCTTTGATTACTAGTCAAGTTGAACGTTTTTATAAATATATTGGTCATTGAACATTTTTATGCTTCACGTCCCATTAATAGATAATGCAATTAACCATGCTTTGGAAAAGCATATAACTGTGTCACATTGGAGTCTTTTCTTTTTGTAATAGATTGTAGTTTGTGTTTGGGTATAGTATCTTCCAGCAGATAAAAAACTGCTCATATTAATTTCTTTAAAATGCCAATAGCTTAAATATTGTTGTCAGGAGTGGAGAATTGTTTAATTACTCTCTCTTAATTAGAACTAGCAGGTGGTAATGTGAAAATGCTCTCTTGTGGGAGGCAGCATGGTTCAGTGGAAAAAGCACTGGCCTTGGAACAAGTATTTCCAAATTCAAATCCCAATTCTGTCACTTGGGCAAATAACTTAACCTTTCAGAGCCTCAGTTTCCTCTTCTGCAAAATAGGGATCATGATACTTAAGTTACAGAATTTTTATGAGAGTTAATTAAGATACTGTTTGAAAAGTAAGTATGGGCTTGATAAATGTTCTTTTGTGTTTTTCAATAATACTTAAACACGTAGTTTTTTTAATGTGTCCTGTGCATAGCTTCTTTAAAAAATAAACTGTATTGCTTCTTCTTTTTTATAAAAACAAAATAAGATCATGAATAGAAGAGATGGAAAACACAGAAGAGAAAGCAAGTTACTCATATCTTATCATTTGAAAACAACCACTGTGAACATTTTGAGATTTTGTTTTTAATCATTTTTCTATTTGTAATACTTTTTATAAATCATACTTTGGACTTGATGCTCAGAATAGCCTTCTTTTTGTGATACAGCTAGATTTTGGATAAGACACTTCCTTTATTATAGCAGTGCATTAAAGAGTAAAGGAAATCTCTAAGGACAAAAATGTAACAAACACCACCACCAACAAACCCCAGTGAGCAAAAAACACATTTAGCACTGTGAACAGATGCTGGGCTTACCCAGCAGGCAAATTAAAAAACCAGTGCTGGAAGTAGGAGACTAAGCTTTGGGCTCCACCAGCAGATCGGGCCTTGTACCTGAGACTCTCTTATTAAGGAATTGCCTAATAACCTGAATTGAATAATCTCAAATCAGTAGTGTCTAGACGCTAATGTAAAATTTTCTCTGGAAGAAAGCTTGCCTAATTTAGTTCCTTCAGGAGCCCCCACAGACTAAGATCAACCAAGTAACTGGCACATGAATAAACAGATACATTAATCTTATATTCAGCCACATTGCTAAACTCTCCTGTCAATTTGAATACTGCTTTATCTGTACTTTCTAGGGTTTTCTACATAGACCATCATATTATTTGCTCTATAGTAACAGTTTTGTTTTTCCTTTCTAAACCTTAATCCTTTAATTTTCTTTTCCCGCCTTACTGCACTGGCTAGGATACAATGTTGAGTCGAAGCAGAGACAGGAGGCATTCTTATCTTGTTCTCAGTGTTAAAAAGAATCTTTCTAACATTTCTCCATTAAGAAGGGAATTTGCTATAGGTTTTAAGTTGATAATCCTTATTGGGTTAAGGAAGTTATCTTCCCAGATTATACATAATTTAAAAAATCATGAATGGATGTTGGATATTATCAGATACATTTTTATGCATCTGTTGAGATAATTCTGATTTTTCTCATTCTGTTAGCAAGTTGAAATATATCAGGGATTGGCAAACTATTGCTCACAGCCTGTGTTTGTATAGCGTGTGAGCTAAGAATGGTTTTTACATGTTTAAAGGATCATAAAAAACAAACAAACAACACTAAAGAAGAATATGTGACAGACTGCATGTGGCACAGAAGCCTAGAGTATTTCTTGTCTAAAGTTTGCTGACCCCTGGATTACATCATTCCGTATTCTAATGTTAAGCCAGCCTTGTATTCCTGAAGTGAACCCATCTTGGTTGTGATGATTTTTTTTTAACACATTGCTGCACTCAGTTTGTTAATTTTTCACTTGGGACTTTTAAATCTATGTTCCTAATTGTCATTTTTTTGGTATCAAGATTTTGCTAACGCTGAAGGGCTTCCCTTCTCACTTCAAACACAGGAAGTGGAAACTAGATAAAATATAACAAATGAATTGGGTATATAGCCAAGCTTAAAACAAAGCAAGCAAAATGCTCAGATACTGGAAATAAAGAAGATATCCAAAACCAAATGGTGAGAGGAGCTGAAGTCTAAATCGCTCCTTGGGGTGTGCAAACCTAGCTGGAGGCTAGAGATGATCATCATAACATTAGGGAAATCTAGGCTTCAAGCCCTGTGGACTAGAGAAGAGCTACCTCTGTGAAGCTGAGAGTCTGGAAGGGCTGCCCTAATTGTGAAATGGGGCCTGGAAAGCCCCTGCCTGCTAGCTACAGGATAATTTGATATTTACTCTGAACATTGAGTAGGAAAAAAGTCACAAAGAAATTGGAACCCCAGGCCTGTGCCACACATGAATGTAGGGTCTTAGTTTACTCTACCTGTATATCCAAGGACTGTTCAGCTGAAAAATTATCTTCAAAAGCGTCCAACCCTAGTAGAACCAGTGTGACCTTGTAGAAGGAAACCTGAAAGTATTCAGTAGGGATGCTTCTATAGCTCAGAGTACACTCAAAAGATTTTTATTGAAAATTCAATATTACAAAGAAATGAATTGAATATCAAATGAGAAAATTTACACTTCAGGTGGTAGGAATACTCAAAGTGTTGAAAGGTACTTTAAAAGATAATTTAAGTGTTTTTAAATATTCTAAGAAATAAGGTATGAATAGAAATTATAAGACAAGAAATGAAAATATAATCATTGAAATTAAAAACTCAGTGCATGGTTTGAACATCGGGTAGACTGATAAAAACTTATTGGTCAATTGGAAGTTAGCTGAGGAAATCACCCAGAATGCTCTGCAGAGGGACAAAGTGATGGATAGTAGGAAGTTAATAGAAAAGAAAAAGAGAATGAGATAGATTTAATAAAAGAATGAAAGTAGAATAAATTTTCTGTTTAATAAATTTTTGGAAACAAAATCAGGGCAAGGAGAGATTTTGAGCAAAAATGGCTGAGAATTTTGTAGATTTAAAGAAAGAGTAACTTCTCAGATTAAAAGAACCCATTGAACTGTGAGCAGGATAAATAAAAATGAGTAAGTGCCTAGAAACATGGTAATGAGACTGTAGAATAACAAAGGCAAAGAGAAAATCTTAAAAGCTATGGGAGAAAAAGATTACTTAGAAAAGAATGCCAATTAGATCCTAAGATTAATGACTTAATTTTTAAAATGACTTTATTGAGGTATCATTAAAACAATATAATGTGTACTTTAAATATATAAATGGCTCAGTGCATTTTGACACATGTATGCATATGTGTACCCACCACCACAGTCAAGATATAGGACATTTCCTTTATCCCCCAAATTTCTCTTGTACTCTTTTCCATTCAGTTCCCTTTTCTACCCTCACCCCACTCTAGCCTGACAATCACTCTAGATTAGATTTGCTTTTCCTAGAGTTTCATATAAATGGAATCATACAATATATATTCTTTGTGTCTGACTTCTTTCATTTGGTATAATGTTTTTGAGATTCATCTGTGTGGTTTCTTTATATTGTTGAGTAGTATTGCATTATATGGATATATAGCAATTTGTTTATCTGGTCACCTGTTGATAGACATTTGGATTGTTTCCATTTAGGGCTATTACGAATAAAGGTGCCCCGAGCATTCTTGTACAAGTCCTTATGTGGAAACATGTTTTGATTACTCTTGGGCAAGACCTAGGAGTGGCATTGTTGGGTTGTATAGTAAGAGTAAGTAAATTTTTAAGAAACTGACAGTCTTTTTCCAGAGGGGCTGCACGAGTTTATATTTCCACCGGCAG
The DNA here is from genome assembly GCA_031878705.1 of Tapirus indicus. Lineage (NCBI taxonomy): Eukaryota > Metazoa > Chordata > Mammalia > Perissodactyla > Tapiridae > Tapirus > Tapirus indicus. The sequence goes on from CM062927.1 coordinate 72,529,927, forward strand.
TGGAATGTGAGTTCCATTTGCTTCATATCCTGGCAATTACTTGGCACTGTCAGTCTTTTGAATTTTATCTGTTCTAGTTGATATGTAGTGGTATCTTTTTTGGTTTTGATTTGCATTACTGATGACTCGTGATGTTATTATGCATCTATTAGTGTACTTATTATTAGTCATTCATATGTCATCTTTCTGAAATACCTGCTGAAATAATTTGATATTTTAAACTTTGGCTTGTCCGTTTTCTTATTCAATTGGGAAAATTTTATTTTCTGTATACAAGTCCTTTGTCAGAATAATATTGAGAATATTATCTTCCAGTCTGTGATTTGCCTTTTCATCTTTCAAGTGGAAGTTTTAAATTTTGAAGAGTTTATACTACAACTTTTAAATGTTGTGGTTCATTTTGTGTTTTATCTAGGAAATGTTTGCATACTCTAGTGTCAAAAAGATTTTTCCCTATCTTTTCTTTTAGATAATTTATTATTTTGGCTTTTACCTTTAGATCTGTCATTCATTTTGAGTTAATTTTTATATATGGTTTGATATAGGGGTTGAAGTTTATTTTTTTCCATATAGATATTTGGTTGTCCCAGTGTCATTTGTTGAAAAGACTATCCTTTCTCTTTTCAATTGCCTTGGCCCCTATATTGGAAATCACGTGTGTGTGTGTGTGTGTGTGTGTTTATTTATTTACTTCTGGACTTTATTTCTGTTCTGGTCATCTATATGTCCTCATTTATGCTAATAATACATTGTTTTAATTACTGTGCCTTTATAGGAAGTCGTATAATTCCCATTTTTAAGGTAATTTAAGTCTTCCACTTTTTTTTTGAAATTCTTTTGCCTATTTTAGGTTCATTGAATTTTCATACAAATTTTAGAATCAGCTTGTCAATTTCGTGTGACATCAAATTTATTTGTGTAAAGTTGTTTATAATATTGCATTACTGTCTTTTAAATGTTTGTAGGATCTGTTGTGATAATCCCTCTTTCATTCCTGATACTGGTAATGTGTATTCTCTCTCTTTTTTTTTCTTCAGTTAGGGGTTTATCAGTTTTGTTGTTCATTTCAAAGAACAAATTTTGGCTTTGTTAACTTACACTATTGTTTGTTTTCTATGATATTTATTTCTATTCTTATCTTTATTATTTCCATTCTTCTATATATTTTGGGTTAGTTTTTCCTCTTCTTTTCCTAGCTACTAAGGGGTATGCTTATTAGATCAGAGATCAGCAAAGTATCACCACAGGTCAAATCAAGCCCACCATCTGTCTATAAAGTTTGGTTGGAATTCTGCAATGCCCATTTATTTACATATTGTCTAAGGCTGCTTTCATAATAATAATAATGGTAGAGTTTAGTAGTCGCAACAGAGACTGTATGGCCCGCAATGCCTAAAATATTTACTATCTAGCCCTTTCGAGGTAGTGAGTATTTTTAGAACATTTAAAAATCTCTGCTATTGGCTAATTAAGTATTCCTCTTTGTTTTATTTTTTAGGAATTGCTCTAGTGTTTACAATATGCTTCTTTCACTTATCAAAGTCTATCTTCAAATAATATCATATCACTTTATGTGTAATGTAAGAATCTTACAGCAATATACTTTCATTTCTTCTCTCCCATTCTCTTTACTGCTGTTGTCATAGATTTTTACTTTTGCACATGTTATAAACCCTACAATACATTGTTATTATTTTTGCTTTAAACAGTAAATTAGATTTTTAAAGAAATGAAAAAAATAAGAAAACATTTGTCTTTCATTATTGTCTGCATATTTATCATATTTGAACCATATTTCCTGTATATAAGAGTTATGTTTCCATCTAGTATCATTTTCCTTCTGCTTGAAGACTTCCTTTAGCATTTCTTATAGTGCATGTCTTTATTTTTGAAAAGTATTCAATACTTAGCCATATGGGTAACCACACTTTGAGAACCACTGGTATAAAGTTCTTGAGAAGCCTGGAAAAGATGAGAGCCAAGGTACAAGTGGAAGAATTGGCTTTAAAGAGGAGGGACCCCTCCCCTATTGTATACATAGAAAAAGAGCAGGTTAGATTAGGACAAATACTGGTAAACGTTCTCACTGATGCTTCTTTTTTTGTGAAGGAGGCAAACTTATATGCTTTGAATGAGCAGGGAATTTGGAGAGGAAGGCAGTTGGAGAATAGAGAGGATTTGAAGTAGTCAAATAGACATTGTAGAGGGTAGGGAGACCAAGTCAACAATAGAAATATAACCAGAGTGCTAGGCAGAAGTATAATTGGAGGGCTCCTTTGAGAGTGATCATTAATTTATGGTAATACTAATATGCCCTAAGGCATTTGACTGCTTAGATGTATGCACTGAAAAATGGGTTCATGCAGTTATTGAAAGATTGGAGTTTTACTAGATATGTTAGACAGAAAGACAGAAGGGCAAGAAATGATAGAGTGCAAACAAGAGTATTTTTGGATTAATTGGCCATTGAATCTAAACTAGATTAAAAAGTAAATGAAGAAGAAAGAAAGCTAATGGACTGGGAGATCAATGAATGGTCATAGAATTTATGGTTAAACAATTAATCTGAAAGAATAGTTATTTGTTATCAGAGAGCAAGGTGCCTGAATCAGTGGTTTTGGATGCAGAACAAGTGCATGTGTTAACAGGGTGCAGAGTTTGAGTATGGAATGGAATTAAGTAGAGGAAATGAAGAGGTCATAGAAATGGAGAGGTCAGATTTTTAGATGGGTTGCCCATATTGTCTTTCAGCTTACCCAGAATGATGGAGTGGAACTGGAGTGAGACAAAAACTGTGAACCAAATACATGTGGCTGAGAATCAGCATAAGGGTATTTGCAGTGAGCAGTATTTCCGGTGTATATAATGGAGTCTGGCGCCTAGAGCTGCACTATCCAATATGGTAGCCACTAGCCACATGTGGCTATTTAAATTTAAATTAATTAAAATTAAATAAAATTTAAAATTCAATTCCTCAGTCACACCATCTGCATTTTGAGTGCTCAGTAGCCTCATGTGGCTAGCGACTGCTATGTTGGCAGCACAGATACAGAAAATTTCTGTCAGCACAGAAAGTTCTATTGGACAGTGCTGGTGTAGAGGGGAGTGCATGGTGTATCACGTGAAGCATCTAGGCCTGTAGCAGACCCATTAGGCCTGGAAACCAAAACTTAACTGCAATATTCTTTCAGTTAAGCAGAAACCTTTCAGAGCCAAAGGATTTAGAAAAGACAAGCTCTTTCTATTGCTGCTCTTGAGTGAATGGAACTACTAATTTAATAAAGTTCCCTAAGAACTCTTACGTCATTGAAGGGAACATAGTTTGAAGGCAGGAACTATAATTAGATCTATAGCACGCCTCTCTGCTATTGGGAACTATAGACAAATGACTATGGAAAATTTAGTATGAAAAAAGTAGAACAAGTTAAAGATTTGTTTGTTTTTCTTTTTTTTTTCTGCACTCTCCTACTCCATTCTTGAGATATTTTGTATTGTAGACCTGGTCTTTAGCCCCTTTAGTGCTGCTGGACCTCTGAGGCAGTTTTTTAAGGCAACATTCCTTTATTTAATATGGTGTCGTTCATAAGATGACAAAAGCTAAATATCCAGTGTATTTTATTTAATTAATTAATTAATTTTTTCTCCCCAAAGTCCCAGTACATAGTTGTATATTCTAGTTGTAAGTCCTTCTAGTTTTTCTATGTGAGCCACCACCACAGCAGGGCTTCTGACAGATGAGTGGTATGTTTCCACATCCTAGAACTGAACCTGGGCCGCTGAAGTGGAGTACACCGAACTTTAACTACTAGGCTATCAGGGCTGGCTCAATGTATTTCATTTTTTTCTTGACTTCAAGTAAGCCTGGATTTAAATTTAGTAACTATTTATGCTAACCATTTTATCTTGGATCCTGCCTTATATATTTTTATCTTTAATAGATGTCAGATTCTTTTGAGTAGTAGACACTCCATGTTAATGGAGTAGGTGAAAGAATAATTAAAATAAACAGAGTTAGTTATTTTAGTGAGAGAGTGAACCTGTGGGTAAAATACTTGCAGAAGCTAATACAGAATTTTGTACCTCAAAATGGATTGCTGCTGTAACCAGTACCTAAAGTGTGAGGCACTGGCTTAGACATCAGGCAGTTTGTGGTGAGGAAACTGATAGCAGAGGTGGAAAGATGGAAATTCATGTTAAGCCGTGGCAAAACATTTAATAAAACTGTACTTGTGATAATTTAGGAGGCACACTTCCCCTATAGTTCTGGAGGAAATGGTTGGAAAGAAGGGATGATCGTGTGTGTTGGTCTTGACATTCTGCTTTGAAAAAGGTGTTACAAGAAAGGAATGAACTCAGGAAAGAATTAGTTGGCTTTGAGCATGAATGAAAGGGAAGAGAAACTCTAGAAATCTGGGGTCTAGAAGGAGCACATTATGACTCAGTCCCATGGCAAAGAACAAATTAGGGGTATGACTTTCTTATTCTCACCTGTTATCTTAGATGGCTTCAAGGTAACCACCATTAAATTCAAGTACCCACACTATGCCTGCGTGGGTATATGGAAACAAGGAAACCAGTAGTGAGGGTAATCTCCAAGAAAGAATCTTGGTGTTATTTATTGGCACATGGCACTAACTGGAAGCAAACATTAAAAGCTGACCAACTTTTTTGAAGCAGTTGTGTTGCCAAGAAACCACAAGTTAGGACTAAAATAGCCTTATGCTCTTTGAGTCTTAAACAACAAGCCTTCAATGATCTATCCATTTATCATTTTAATTGATGCACAGAATTCCATACCATAAATAAGTTATTATTTAGTTATTCATCTGCTGATGTGCATTAGGTTTGTGTCAATTTTTAAAATATCATAGATTGCAGTATGGAGGCTGAATTCTTGACAGGGCCATGGTAGATCTAATTTTGGTGCCTTCCCAAAACTCAATCATTTTTCATTGAATTTCATGAAAAATTCAATCATTTTTCATTGAATTTGGTCAAACAATAGAGTTACCATTTGCATTTGCATATACAGTGAAATAGGAAGTGGTCAGGATAATTAAGTTTTAGAGTAGGGAACTGTGATTTGAGTTTCAATAAATGGAAGGCCTTGGGAATGCCACAGTATTGGCATTTGTGGTATTCCTTTTGGCGCTTGTGGTGTTCTTTTGGAAAGGGATAATTTTCCTGGTGTTAATCAGTTCTGTCAGTTACCGAGAAATATTGGAAAACAAAGCATCTTAAGTAGCCCATTGATCTTCCCAAATATTTTTGGTGCCTGTAGCTGATACCAGCCTAGGACTGTACTCATCTTCTGAAAATCCATTCCACTGTCCCACAGTGAATTGCTATCTCCTAGTTAGCCTACACATTGTAATTGAATGAGACATTTCTTTGAGTGTATATTTGAAGTTTACATAATATGTTAAAAACAAAATAGACCCTGGGCTCATAGATAATATGCTGATGGGGGGTATAGGGGTGAATTAGACTCCTATAAATAAAAATTTAGGAAATGATAGTAATTGATGAATTGCTAGCAAACAATGGGAACATTACAGAAACTGAATGACATAATGACCTTCCTGAACTGACATTGCTTATATGAAAAGAGATTTTTTTATTTTGCTCTCTTCCTAGTAAGTTTGACATTAAGAATGACCGAATCATTTTAGGGTTAGAGTAAAGCTATAGCTGTAATTGTTCCTTATTTTTTTCTTGGGAAAAGTTAGGTATCTATTAATTCTTATAGCTTTCAATTACATCTGAAACACACTAGATATGTTTATTCTTTAGAGAAAAATTTAATATGTTTTATGTTTATAGGATCATTTAATAAAGCAAAGAATCTTTTTGTGAAGTTAAAAAATCACCTCCTCATTTATCTTTCTTAAAAAATGAATTCTGGTTATCTAATTAATTAGTACATATATTTGAGCCTTTACTGTGTGGAAAGTACGGTACTTGGCTTTGTGGAGAATATATTGAATTTAATTGAAACGAATACCTACATCTTAATGGTTGGTGAGATTTTTGATATGACAGTGGATGAGAGCTTCTGAAACTATTACAAAATCTTAAATTCTCTGAATTGTCACAATTTTATAGTTCTGTCCGTGAAAAACTATAGACATTGATTGAGAGAGAATGCCTTAGGGAAAAACATAACGATTTATTCACAGCCGATCTCCCAAATAGTTCCTTTGTCTAACTCTGATCCAGCTTTTATTTATATGCCCTTTTCATCATCATTTTCTGTCAACTGCTTGCTTCTGCTGTCTCGTCTTCCATCCCATCAAACTCTACAGACTCACAGGGTCTCAAAGACTTATGCATCTTCCTAGCTGCCTGTAATCTTCCTCACCTTCTTGCCACTGCTTTGGCTTTTTCTTGCCCATGTCTCCATTTTAATAGAACATGAACTCTGTGCTTTATTATTTTCTATTCTCAAAACTTAATTACACTTAGACTATGGATGGGAAAAAGAAATAAGAAAAAAGAGTATATTTTTCAAATGGAATAATTTGCAAAGATATTTCAGAGTTATAGTAATTATGGTAAAGGCAAAAATATTTTATGAATATTTACCTTCTTTTTATTTAAAAAATGTCCTAACCTTTATATTATTAATAAAATAAAAGGTGCCGTACTCTGAATGTATAAAATGTGAATGTTGCAATGGAGTCATTTATTTACATAATTTTGAATAAACAGACATTATGTTTTTCTTTTTTTATTGAGGTAACATTGGTTTATAATGTCATATTTTCTCTAGTAAACTTTTAAACAAAACAGCCCCAAATTCATTTACTTTAAAACCTTTAAACAATTTTTAGTTGGTAAACCCTGATTATAATAATAATTAACATCTATCACATAACCCATTTTCATAAAGTAGGATTATTACCATCAATACTTAATTTAAAAGTCTTATCATTTTTTACTTTAATCCCATATATTTTTTTATCTTCCTAATGACTTATACCATTGAGACCTATAGGGTAGTCAATTATATTTCAAGGTCAGAGAAAAAAGAATTAAGAAAACAACCGCTGTCAGATAATTTTCTAAAAATAATAATTTAACAGAGAAATTCAAGCTAGAAGATTCATAAAAAGTTGTTATTCCCATTTTTGTTAGCATGAACAACAGAAAAATATGTAATAGAATACCTTTTTTGCTTAAACTTATTATGACATAAATTTTTTTCAAAGTGCAGGTTCTCTTATATAATTTTAAGACACTTTTTTCCATGTTTAAATTTGTCCTCAATGAATAGTAATTTGAGATTAAAATTATCACTTATTTTAATTGAGTATTAACCTTTGGTTAGATCATATTTTAAATACTGCTTAAAATATTTTCAATCATACAGTTTAACTTTGTATAAATTTTTTTACAGATGTTATCTTAATTTGTTTTTTTCTGATTAAACATGTTTGCAGTAAGATAAACTTTAAAAACACAGAAAAAATAATTTTTATATAATCCCATTATCACCCATATAAACCATTATTAATATTTCAGCAAATCAAACTGGAAGTATGCTATATATGTAGTTTTGTATTCTGTTTTTTGGGCCAAGTGACATTATTTACATTTACATTTATATCATACAGGCATCTAAGAATATATACTGTAGGTATGCAAAAGTGGAAACAGAGAGACCGGTTAGAGGCTAACGGTATAATCTAGACCAGAGATAATGGTGGTTTAGAATGGGGTGGTAGAGTGAAGAGTGGTGAGATTCTGGATTTATTTGCATTTTGAAGGTGAAACTTACAGAATTTCTAATGGGTTGGATGTGAAATGTGAAAGAGGTGAATCAAGGATAATTCTCAGCAACTGGGGGAATAGAATTGACATTTATTGAGCATTTAAGATTATTTAAAAACCTTATTTTAATAAGCCATATAATATTCCATTTTATGAATGTGCTGAAATTTATTTTACTATTTTCATGTTAGATATTCAGATTGTGTCCATTTTTCAGTATTAAAAATTAAGATAAGTATCTTATAATTAAGTCTTTGATGATGTAGCTGATTATATTCTCAAGATAGAGCTCAAGAAGCAGATTTATTGGGTCAAAAGATATAGATGCTTTAAAGTAGTGTGTGTGTGTGTGTGTGTGTGTGTGTGTGTATTTAAGGTTATGACTCTTTTTTCAGATCTGGTGTATACATCTGAAAGGGTGTATAAGAACACATTCTCATCAGCATTGGGTGTCATTAGACATTATCATGAAAACACTGATAACAAGTCAAAACCAAGAACCTTTGCCAGTATGACAGATAAGGAAAGGTATATTTTGTTTTGCACTGAGTATAAAAAGGAACAATGAATTTTCCCCCACACAGATGTTTTTTGTTCAAATAATTTTGTGTAAAGTTAATTTGCTATTTGTGGTTTAGTTTTAGAAAGAGGGAGAACTAACATCTCTGAGCATATGCTTCAGTTAGACACATTGTAAGGCATTTCATATTATTTAACAGTTACAACATGTTAAGAGATAAGTATTATTACTTACATTGTAGAGATGAAGAAACAAAAATAATTGCAAAGAATTTGACAATATATATGATGAAGTTGCTTTGATATATAAGCCAAATACATTTGTTAATATTGCTTAAAAGACTTCTCTTTGAGCCATTAATAGCTTTAAAGAATGTTGCTGTTGAAAAATTGTGATATTAATTTCTCACAGCAGGAAATTTTCATATTTTATATTTAGGAAAAATAAATGCTTCACACCTATTTAAAGGGAAAGTTGATGAGTGCTATATGTTTTCTTTGTATATTATAAGAATATTTTCATGAAGGGTAAACAGTTATTTGCCTTTCAACAAAAATCATTCTTAGGTTAATTTTAGAACAGATGTTATTACTTCTAGACTTGAAAGTATGCATATTCCTATTACTTGTCATATGTTGCCCACTTAAAGAAAACTCAATAGCAATGAATCTCATTTTCCTCTATCAGGCCACTTATTGATATTCTGAATTAGGCTGCATGGTAGAGAAAATTCTTTTCTTAGCTTTACAAGAAGAAATTGTACAATTTATTTTCAAAATTTCCATTTTATTAAATAAAAAAAATGACATACTGGCTTTTCAGTTTCCAACCATGTTCGTACGTATGTATACACATTCTCAGTTATATGTAAATACATACACATACACATACAACTATATACTTTATATAATTATATACTTTATATAAAGTTACATGTTTTATTTATACATTTATTATAACATATGAAATACAATTTATATATAACAGTTTTATATGTAATTATATATTACTACTTATGTGTTAATTTTATATGTCAATATGTAAACAGTATGTATGTATATCTGAATGTATTTATGTATTTTGGTATGCATATTGTTAGAAACCTATTCTATGACCTGTTTTGGGTGTGGTCTTTGTCATTTGCATGTTCAGTCTTCTGTTGGCTCTTTGCCCTTAGGACGCTTCCAACAGTTAGTGGTATGCTGCCCCCAGGTGGTGGGAAATGATTTGATTCACATCATCTTATGGGTCTGAATTTACAAAGCCTATGCTTTAGCTAAGATCTAGATGAGAATTGTGAATTTCACAGATTTTCATTTCTTGTAATTGAGAAAAATCTTCTATTAGAATAGCTGAACAGAGCAAAGTTCATGTAAGAAGCTGGCTGATTTCTATCACGTAAACTCTTTTAAGAAACAAATATTTGTGTACAATTAGATATCTTTCTTACTAATTCTTTACTGTTGTCTATCCCTAGACTCATCATCACACCTTGGTTAGAATGGTCCCTTCTAATTTACTCTGACAGCCTCTAGTGGTCAAATCATTGTCTGAATCCCAACATGGCTCACAGTACTGTTATGAGATAGTCTTTATCTAAGTGGTCACTGCTGTTAAAATGCTTCCTTTCCTCCTGGGTTCTCAGACTTGGATGGTGGTAATTGTTTACTATACGTAGAGAAGTAATATTAATTAAAGAGTTGGAAGGAGTTTACTTTCCTCCTGCTTTGTCTAACTCTCCCATGTCTCTGCTCTGATGATATGGAAGCAGAAAATAGAGCGAATCACCCCAACTTTTCTTCTTCCTCCATCTGTGACTGAATCTCAGATGAGAATACTTTTCCAGTTCACGCTGTTAGAAATAGAACCTATTGATTTGCCTCGTGTTTGCAGAATTTGTTTTGCTACAGCTTTCTGCCTTAAAAAGAGTAATCACTTAATTGATAATTGAAAAGTACAGACGAGGAGTGGATGAGACCAGGCAATGGGTAGATCAGTCATCCCAGCATTAGTTCAGAGAATGTTTCTTTGATGATGTAGGCAGAGTGGGAATGTGGCTCTCACACCTGTGGATTCTCATGAGGATTTTGAATCATGCTAATAATGTAACCACTATGGATTAGATGCTTTATGTACATTTTCTGTAATCCTCACAATTACCTGGAAAGATAACATATAATAATACATAGATATAAATTATAAGTAATGAATTAGGGATCAGAGTTATTAATAAATTTATTCAAAGTCACATATTTGTAGGTTTTGGAGTCAGAATTTGAATTCGGGTTCTGCCCCACATCATAACCCACTCTATTTCTAATACAGCATTTTATTTCAGATTTTGCGGCATTTTATTTTCTATGAGAGATTTTTAAAAAAAGAAAATTGGTTAAAATATCTCAAAATGGAAATTGGAATAATTCTAGCAGTATCTTCATCTGCAGCTATTTAGCTTTCAAATGCTTTTCTTCACATGAGTGTTTGTAATTTAGACTACTTGAAGTTCAGTTCAGTGTTGGTGGCAAGAGAGAACCGAAATGAGGTAGATACTTGATAGACTCTTCAAAATTCAGTCTCATTTCCTCCTGTTTTTTTTCCTCTTCTCTTTTTCTGGAGCTCCTATTAGTCTGTCAGAAGTTGAAAATCCTGCCCTGATCCTCTATGGTTCTTACATTTTCTCTGATATTTTCTGTCTTTTTGTTTTAGATTCTGGTAAAGTCTGCAAGTTTCTCAATTTTTTTTACTTAAATATTTTATATTGGTACTCATTTTTAATTTCTAAGAATTGCTTTTAATTCTCTGGTTCTCTTTTGATAACATCTTTTTAAAAGAAATAGTTTCTGTATCTTCTTAAATAGTAATTTTTCATTGTGTGTTTAACAGACAATAAACAATAAAAGTTTTCTTTATTTCTTCTGAGGCCTTTATACATATATTTTTTATTTGTTTCCACTGATCACTTTCTTTCATGTTGGAGGCTGTGGAAGATTGTATTTTCTGAAAACAGCCACAGCTGTATTTCTGGTCCCACAAATGCTTTTAGAATCTTGCCGCTCTTATATCAAGAGGTGGAGTCTATTCGCCTCTCTTTGAATTGGTGGGCTCTGTGACTGCCCCTGTGAATAGAATAAGGAAGAAGTGGCACTGCATTACTTCTGGGACCAGGTGGAAAAGGCAACACGGCTTCTGCCTGTTCCTTCTTCTCTCACTCTTGGCTCCCTCTGGACTCTCTCAGCGTTCTCTCTGTTGGAATCCAGCCTTCATCCTCTGAGGAGGCCCAGGTTATATGGTAAACCATGTATGGCTGTTTTCAGCTAACAGTCCCAGCTAAGGTCTCACGCAACAAGCCAGCATCCCCTGCCAGACATGTGTGAGTGAACCTCCAGATGATTTCACATTCAGCCTTCGGCTGCGGCCCAGTTATCAAGGAGCAGAGACCAGCAGTCCCTGCTGTGCCCTGTTTTGTTTCCTGACCCGCAGAATCCACTACCTAATACATAGTAGTTTTACACCACTACATTTTGGCGTAATTTGTTATGTAGTCCTAGTAACTGGAACCAAGGCTTTCCTCAAATTTGTGATAAGATTTGTTTGGCCATTCACCTTTAAGAATGGAGAAAAAGAACAGCTAATTAGGAGCATTTTGTGTACAGACAAGACTTGGTGACTGGTTGTCTTTCCTTTAGAGTGAATGGGCTATGAGCTGGCTCTTAGGCTGGGTGACCCCCACATGAATAGGCTGCTCTTTATTCTGTGGTACTGCCACTCATACGTAGCTGCCTAGTGCTCCCTTAGAGAACTCATCCAATTCTTGTTTGCTTTTAGTTTGTTTTGTGGAATAAATTTCTCTTTTTTTTCCTTGCAGGTAAATGTTTGTCTACAGTGGGTTCTGCATGGTTGGGGGAGGAGCATGTGGGGTTGGTCATGCTGAGTGTATACTTTCAAGTACTGAACCTTGTGTTTTCACGTCTGGAGCATCTTCTGGATTGTAGAGCACCACTCCTCTTTTTCTGTACACGTCTTCCACATGCACCCTAGGCGGAAGGCTGAAGCTTCCTCTGCTGCACTTCATTTGCCAGCTGTTTCTGCTTTTCATATATATATTTTGAAATATTTCTTCTGTTAATGGCCCTTCTCCCTTTATTCTTGTTGTTTGTTGATACTTTTTCCTAAAATGGAATTTTGGTAGGGAGAGAAAGTTCATCCTGAACGGGATTTGGGGCCTTTTTGAATCTGTTGCCTGACTATATATTTTTATAGAAATCTTTCATTTCATTGAAGTATGAAAATGTGCCTCACATACACCTAGGAATATGCCATATCTTTCTTTGTAATCATTAAAAGTTTACATTTATCTGGTGTTATCAGCTCCTTATTCCTAATTTTGTATATATGTGCTTTTAATCTGATTAAGCTAGTTGGGTGAAGGTGCCCTAAGTTTTTTTCTTTTTTGTGTGTTGAATAGGCTCATTAGCTTCAAAGATCTTGTGATTCTTGAACCTCTAGTTTGTTGTAGCTGAATCAGCTTTTCTGCTTCTAAATATCCTTTCTTTGTGCCTGAGCAATTAATGTTAGAATTCTCCATACCTGACCTGCTCTCCTCTGGGCCAGAATGAGGGAAAAGGATTAATCTTGTTATTTCTTATAACCCATTTAAAAAAGTCTGAGATGAGGACCTTTATTTCTCAGAAGTCTTCAATAGTAGGGCTTCATAACAGAGTAAATATAGAGGCTATAGGAACAGAGAAGAATAAAGATGAATCAATATTTTACTTCGTAAGATTAATAGTATTTCTAACAAAAAGAGATAGGGGAGGGATCAGTTTGGGTAATGCAAGGAAGATTAATATTTCAGTTTTTGTTTTTATTTAATATGAGATTATCATAAATTTGAGTGAGGAAATGTATAGTTGGTGGTTGTAGTAAAGTGTCAAAGATGTGAGGAGTAGATGAAATATCTTGAAGACATGAAAGAAAGAGCAGATAAATGTAGGAAAGATCTAAATTTGGAAGGCAGTAAGAAAAAGAGGAGGTATGGAAAAACAGGACCTAGAAAAGTCTTATGTGAAGAATTTCATTGAAAGCATGTTCAATGATGTCCAATGCCCAGAAATATTATGTAGTAAGTTTGAATCTATGTTGCAAACTTTGTTTAAAATATTTCCGTGTATGCTTAGATTTGTTTAAAATATTTCTTCATATGCTTAGATTTATATGTAGAAACTCTTTTAAAGAAGATAGTTTTCAAAGGAAAGATTTATTCAACAAATAGCTGTTTCTGTCCCCAAGTACATCTCAGTTAATTGGGGGAGAACAGATGTGTGTACACTTACGTGTAATACAGAATAGGGAGGGCCATTGTAGAGAGAGGGTACTACAGAAGCCTGAATGAAGTATTACTTGTAAAAATTGTAGGTTGTCAGAGAGTTGTTAAGTTTTACATTAACACTATTTTTCTCTATAGCATTATTTCACTCTTTTCTAAAAGCAGCTCGGAAAATTAGTTTCTGTTGATTTGAAACAATAATCAGCGGGGTTTGTATACCTTTGGTTCATAAGTGAGCTTTCTCCTTCTTGATTGGCATATGGAAGAGGCTGGGAATTGGACACTGGCATGCTGAGTCCTGCCTCTGCTGGGAGAATAGTGAAACCAGAGGCCAGATTTCACATGGCAAAGAATAGCAAGCATTTAATTTATTGAGTGAGTACTGTGACTGGCTCTTTGCCAGATACTTGAAATATATTATCACGTTCAGTCCTGACAACAACCAATGATATAGGCAGCATAATTTCCTTTTTACAGATTAGGAAAATAGAACTCAGGGATGTTAGTAATTTTACCAAGTTTCCTCAGCTAGTAAATATTAAAGTAGGAATTTGTATTTAGGTCTGTGGTCTCTAAAATTCCTACTCTTTTATTACATCTGATGTGAGGATGGGGAATGAAAGTAGTAGACATAGATTTTTACTTTTGGGGAATTAACAAGGACAAAAAGAAAAGATGATACATAGTAACCTGAAGGAGGATGATGGTCAAGTGAAGTTTAAAGAAATTAGGACCGCCTAAGTGTGTCTAAATTGGAAGCCATGATTCCAAAAAAGATGAGAGAGAATGGGAAGAAAGAAAGGAAGAGAGAGATGAAAGGTCTGAAGATGTGAGATTGTATAAACAGGGAACCATGAAAGTTAGTTACTAATTTTAAGATCTACAGCATCTAAAACTTGCTATAAGTCTGCTTGCCATGTGTTTTCTTTCTTACCGAGAAGACTCTGCTAAACTTGCTATGCAAGAGATTCATGTTATATATGTTAAAACTATGTGTAAATGTAAGAACTATGTTAAAACTATTTGTAAAGACTATGTGTCATAACGGTAACAAATATCAAAAGAAGCTCACTACTGAATGAGTGAGACTGAGGAAGTCTATGGAGATTATTAAGGATAATAAATTTATCTGTTGTCTTTGCGAGAGAGGCTGGTATTCCTATAGACTTGTTGAGATATGACTAGGTCGGTGGTCCTCCAGCAGTGATACAATTGGTAGTACCCAGAAAATTCCTTGTTGAAATCTGTTTGGGACAGTTTTTATAATTTTATAAGTGACTAAGGCATTAAGTGAATATCTAGTTTAAACCAAATATCCTTATAAGCAGGTGTTTTTGTTATTGTTTGTTTCAGTGGTAGTGAAAAGTTCTGAGAAGTAAGACATGAAAGATCCACCAGATCTAGATGGCCTGCTAAGATTTACTTTACCCTATAACCAGAGGGTACATAAACAACCTCTGTAGTACTATAATTCATATATTCTTCTAGTGACAGAAGACAGCAGGGGTATTTATTTTCTAAGTTCTGTACTACTGTTTGCTGCTTATTACAAGGAAAGCATATTAAAGAAGAGGTTTCTCCCAAACAACACAAATAAAACCCCACAACAAGGACCTGGTTTTTTCAATCAATTCTAATGATAAACAAGTCCATAATAAAATGAAGCGCAGGCATTGGGAATTAGATATTTCCACTTAATGCAATTCTCTTTCTTATGTGAAACCATGCACCCAAAGTGTTTGACTATAATGTCAAAAACTTTTTTCTCTGAAATACTGATTCTCTGCTTATTATTGGGAGTAAAAGTGAAGCCCATTGGATATTGGAGGGCAATCAAGAACCTACTGGTACTGTGCATATTTGCAATTCTGTAGAGATAGATTTCAAACACTGTTTAAGAATTGTGTAGAATCTTAAGTATTTAGAAATTTAACATAGAGATCTTGTTGAAGAATTTCTTTAAAGTTGAGTGATTCATTATATTATAAATGAGTTCCTTTCAGCCATTTACCAATTTTGGCTTTTTTCTCCCTCTTTTCTTAAGGCCATATCTTAATTTTTATGATCACAAAACTGTAATTTGCAAGTACTTTTAAAAAATGTTAGCAACTTCAAAGATCAAATGAAAATGAAAGTAGAAGTTAGATCATGTAAAAGAAGAGAGCTACACTAGAAATTTTTTTAGTGTCTAAGAATTAAAACCATACTTGACACTTTCTTAATCTTCTATTTCTATTAACTTATGAAACCTGGAACCAGAGGCTTAATGGTATTATTTCTTTGTTGTAATTATACTAATAAACATCTTTGTCCATGACCTTGGAATTTATAGTGCAGTAGGAAAGATTTATTGACTCTGCTTTGGAAGAAAAATGGGATTATGACATAAGTAGATGCATGTTAAGCACATGCACTTGCATACCATTTATTCCAGTTAGTGTGAGCTGTAACTTGTCTTTAGAATTTCTTTCAAAAATAGAGAGGGTTCTTGTTAAATCCAGATTCCTGAGAGATCTTTATTATATTATTAAGGCAACTACAAAGTAACTACTTTACCTTGAAATGTGCAAAAGGAATCAATAGGCCTACAAAACTGCCTTTTAAAAAAATGTTTGAAATCATATTTTTCCTGGTAGCCTGAATATCAATGTATATGACTTTTCTGGGTTTCTTTCTTTCTCTGGTTTTGTTGCAGTATTAAAGTCCCTTATAGTTAGAGGGTGTTTGGGTGTTTTGGCTTTGATTTCTTTTCTGTCGCCTGCCCTGGCCTCCTGTTTGTTTGTCTTGCTTTTTGTAAAGAAGTATTACTTACAAGGAATTTTCCTTAGGGTGCCTTTACTTTTCATCTTAATCGACTTTCCCCATGATCTCTGTTTCCTTTCCACTAAAATTTAAGTCTATAAAGATTTTTGTTTTTAAACTTTTGGTTGTGAAACACCATAGAAAGGCCAAATAAGTCTACAATGGGCATCCACATGTTGAGTCCGCTTCTCAGTGATATAAAAGTCCAATCTCTTTCTCTTCTAATTTGACCTTATTCAGCTGTGATTGTCATTTGATCTCTTGTCACTCTATCCTTAAATGAAGTTACATTTTAACCTGAAATATACATTTCAGTCTGAAAGCCAGAGTTTTCAAGTGATGTAAACTATTTGGAATTTTGTAAAGGATATTTTTATGTTTACATCATGCCACATAAAATGTATAATGACTGAAGTTGATTTTTGGCATTGTTAAATGAGAGTCTTTAGTTTCATTGAATAAAGAATTTCCTCTGTGATTAGTTGAATTGGTAATATGCTAAAAATACTCTATACAATATAAATATGCAGTTGTCTAGTCTTATGACTTGTACTTTCTCAGTGGTTTGTTTTACCATTGACTACAGAGGGGATTCTCTGTAATCTTATAAACCTCTGTGTGGACCGTGGCTGCAGGGACTGTGTAAATTTTGTTAGCCTTTGTCCTTGCATTAGATGTTATTTTCTCAGCAAAGTAATTTGCAGATAATCTCACCTAATCTTAAAAATAATTTTTGAGATAAGTATTATTGTGTATAATTTGCAAATGAGGAAACTAAGGCATAGAGAATTTAATTTGCCCCAGGTTGCAGAGTTAGTAATTGGTGGAACAAGGAACTGAACCCAGCGGTATTTATTGATGATGATAATAGTAAGATTTTTCTCTATTAGAAAAATAATTATTTCCTTTGATGCACTGACATGAAAAATGACCCAAATTGTTTACTTTGATTATAAATATTCCATGGTTAAGTATGAAAATACTTTTATTTGTTGTTCCAATCGGCCCATTTTTAAATTAGTGAAGAGTACTATATAACTTAAAGGGCTAACCAAAATTTATTTACTCTCTGAATGTGCTTGTTTTAGTTTTCGTAAATCTGAGACTTAGTGATGGTTTAGTTTCAGAAATGTTTAACTGTGATCAATTATAGTAACCAGCTTTAGAATATTACATTTGTAATGGAATGAGCATAAATTTAAATGCCTCAGACTTTGGAGATAATTATCTAATTATATGATTATATTTCTGACATGATTAGGTGGCAGAGTTTAATTCATTTTAGAGGTAATTTTACCCCTATGTGGGGCTTTGTATTCTAAATCATGATACCTTTCTGTTTATAGGAAACATTTAATTAACATTCTCAAGTTTTATTTGCAAGTTTAGTAATATTTCACTGTTACATCACTAACTTAACATACTATCAGAAAACACCAGTGTTTACTAATCTTAATGAATTGCATTTTGTTTTAGTATTTTCACAAAGGGTTAGCTAATGAATATGACTTTGTAGTGCTTCGATCTTATGCAAGTATTATTTTCTGTTTTAATTCCAGAAAATTATATAAGGTAGTATTAACCTCCATAAAATTAGGATGCCTGAAACTATAAAGGGTAAAGCACATTTGTCAGTTTTGTCTTCTGATAGTAAAAACCTGGCCAAATTCCAAAATGTAGTTAGGGAGGTATATGCACTCTACAAGGTTGTCGTTAAGAGTACCAACAAGGAAAATCACTATGATAGATGAAACAGGAAACACCTTTATAGTGGTTTTATCTTATTTCAGGAGTAAAGTCAGAGTATCAAAGTGGGCCAAAATCATCAAGAGCACTTCTTTGATGGAAACAGAATTCATCTGTTTTTCTGATCTAAGTCCTGTGACACAGAACAGACATAGAGTCCTTGTGGAATTTAGAAAATCATTTGTGTAAAGAATGTGGATTTAGGGCTTCTATGCTGTGTCACGGCTAAAAGTCTTAAAAAGAGGCAACTTTAATTACAGAGGGGATTTGACAGAATCCCCTGAATCAGATGGATATGTATTATGATGTGACTATTAGCTTAAGAAATACTAAGGTTCTTATTCGTTGGAAGGAAAACAAATCATTGAAACCTTCTTTCCAAGGCACTGGAAAGAAGGCATTGCTGAGTAGTGTAAAAGTGAATTTCATATAATACTCTTTAACATACTAAGCAAAACTATCTGTTACAAGCCAGTTCTTTTTAAAATCCTTTTTTATCTAGTATATCACTGAATCTTTATACTCAAAAGTGAAATCTTATTAAACTTTCGTTAGAGTTCAACTGAAGATGTGAATGAGCTGTTGCTGTCTGGCCAGAATAATCTCTTGTATTTATTCTAATTTGGCAGCTGTGGTTTGTATATACGATCCCTGCGACAGAGATCAGAGAATGCTATGACTCCTTCAGCAGCTTCCCATGACTTTCTATGACAATAGCTGGCAAGTATTAGCCATGGAACCCTCTTTAAACAAAATCTTACACAAAAGCTCATAGAAAACATTAAAGCAAATTCTGGTCGAAAGACGAAAGGGGGTTGGGAGTCCACTAATTCAAATGTTTCCCCTAAGATATCTGGATGCATCTCTCTAGAGCACTGTGTAAATATCATTTGCTAGAAAAAGACTAGTTGTCTGACCATATCTGGCCTATATGTAATTTCCTAGTCTTTCCTCCTGCCGTTCTCAAGCACCTTATCCTTCAGCCATACCTGATCTCTTGTTTTTCTCAGAATATGCCATTTTATTCTGCTTAGAATGCTCTTCACAACACCAAACACCTAGATTTAATACGAGCTGCTTTTAAAACCTCTTCTCATCTTTAGATAGGAAGTCATTTCCAAGAGGAGTATAGTTTTTGTATTTACATATTTATTTATTTCCACGTCAGGCTGCCTGGTTTTGAACTCTGGCTCTGTGTAGTCTTCGGCAAGTTACTTGAACTCTGTGCCTCAGTGTCTTCATTTGTAAAATGGAAATCATAGTAGTACTTACCTCATAGAGTTGTTATGAGGACTAATTGTGTTCATGTCTGGCATAAGATAAGTACTCAGGATGTGTTAGCTATTATTATTTATTGCTTTGGCATGGAGAGGCATACAATAAATGTATGTTGAATGAACAAATAAGTACCACAGAGTCACATCCCATGTTGAGGTTAGGTTTTAGGATCAGTGAGTGTAATAAGGCAAAAATCTTGTATAGTCAAAAGTATCTTTAAGAATCCCTTAGGGAAATCTAACAGGGAATATTTGAAGTTGTTAGTGGAAAAATGATTAAGCCATTTCATTTTTTTAATCCCCTTTCAGTCTACCCAATTCAATAAACTGTTTCTATTTGTTTTTATTCCTTTACAAAGTGTCTTCTGGAGGGCAAATTAGAGATGACATATTCTAAACAAATCCACAACAGCCGGGTTTTCCATGCTGGAATATGTTGCCATTCCTTCAGTGGGGTACCAAATGAGGAAGGTGGTTTACTTTCAGGGACCAAGTTGAATGGAAGTACATTTTTTATACAGGGCAATCCCTCTCACTTTTATCTTCTTGTTAGAATATTTGCCATATCAGAGATACATGGGAAGTGAGGGCAACCAGGTGAAGCAGCAGGTGTTGCTGTTTGCTTCGTTTGTGTTCTCTAATACGGGCTTGCCGCAGGTAAATGTTTATGACTTGGAGTGGCACCAGAGCTACTGTGTTGGAATTGTTGATCTCTCTTCCTATTTCCTTCCTTTCTCCATCTCTCTTTTCATTTTCAGAGTAAGTGTAATAAAATTCTTTTAAATCAAATGCAACTCTACTTTCATATCTTTGATTAACAAATTTCAGTACTAATTACTAATTCTTCTGTTACTGTAACATTGTAATATAGTCTGTATGGTGTCAGTTCTTTAAGGATGGCATTTTTGGATTAAATTAGGCTAGATGACTTTTCACTTAGTAGCTGAAATCTCCTTAACAGAGGGATTTAGCTACAAGTGCTGATATTGTAGAGCTTGATATACTGTTGTGATAGCGTGGCGATCCTGTAATAAATATTTAAAAAGTTGAGGTTATACTAGGCAGCCAGATTTAAGATCTGCAGGGAAAGTTCAATGCTATTGTTGGTAACTTACAAAAGAAAGAGATGCAGAGACTCTAAAGCTCTTTGAAAGGTTAAAAAAAAGCAGCAGGCCAATGTGGTCTTGAACTATATAAAATTCTGTACTATAGTGGAGTGCTATATAATTCATCCTTATTTTGTAAATATTTATTTTTTATTTCATTAGTACACTTAATAAATGATGACAGTGATCCTGCTTTCACACAAGTAATCTTGAATTGTGTATGCTTTGATTTTTGATGTGAAAGTACATCATTATATTACACCAAAGTCCTTACTGGAGTCCATTTCAATATAAATAGAAAGCAGCCATTTAAATATATTGAAATACTTTACTGAGAACTTGATAAGTAAGTGAAATATTGGTTTTACATTTCCATGAGATTTCACAGTCAGTGGATTTTATGGAAAATCTGGAGAGATGGTGACTAACATCATTGTGGTGATAAAGAATAAGGGTTTAGATTCAGACAACTTGGGCTCACATTTTGGCATAAGCCCATTTAATAGTTACATGACCTTGGGAAAGTTACTTAACTTCTGCTCCTTAGTTTCTTTGTGTATAAAATAGAAATGATAATGTGATCTACCTCATTGGATGGACTACGAAGAATCAAAGGAGTTAATGTAACTGCTGTAAAATGCTTGTATGATGATGATGATATGGTTCAGTTGTCACTCAAGCTATTTTTTCTCCCAGCATTTGGGGGAAATAAATTGTAATAGCAAACATTTATTGAATACTTACAATATGACAGGCATTGTTCAAGAATAGGCCTGGAGCCTTCATACAAAGGTGGAACGCTCCAAATAGTGAAAGTTCGTAAATGTGAAAGTTTGTAAATGTTTGCTGTTCAGAATTTTTCCCCTTGTGAATATACCTCTAAAATTGAGATAGAAATCAGTGGTAAAATACTTAATACACAAAAGTTTGTCCAGTGATAAACTTGTAAGAGAAAACTCAAATTTTGTTTTATTTATGTTTAAGTTTGAAAGAACTTAAGTTTATTTTTCTAATTTGTTTGACCTTCAGATTCTCTTAAATGATTGATTTTTTACTCAGGTATTTGATTTACTTTTATTAATACAATCTGATATATAGCATATTCAAGGTAAGTGGTCTTTTAAATTCTGTAGTACAGTGAAAATATTAATGTGAGGATATTTTAATTATTATTTAGGATTACCTATCCTATTTTTCAATTACATCACAAAAAGAATTTTTGAAATTGAAAAATTCTTCCAACAATAATTTCTTTTTATTTAAATGTCAGGAACCCAACTATATGAAGCCCTTTATAAATTATTCATATTTTTTCAAACTCTTCTTAGTTGTTTTAGGTAATTCTCAAATGATTTAAAACAGCATTTCATTTTAAATGATATTTTTCTACAACCTAATTCATAACTTGACTCATTTAAAATATTGCCAGGGAATTCAGCAACTCTTTGGACCTCCTCACAGCTGCTACTGTCAACTGCGTGAAGTTTTCGGAACCTACTGAGTAGTCCGTAGCTGATAAGGTCCAACAGAAGAAGTTGTGTGTATTCTATCCCCTTGTACTTCTTAGGGATTCATTGAGACAACTTAGAGGTCATATAAGAGCTGATTTTATTATAGCAGCATCACGATGGTTGTCACCTCCAGCTGGTTTCTGTCTTACAAGGTCTGTAGTGCAGCTGAATGCAGTTTGTTTTATACTCTGAGAAACCATGACTGCCACGTTACTGCTTACATGCCATGTGTCACAATAAATCTAGCTACCACTTGTCTATTCTGTACTTTTCTGAGAGTATTTTCCAGTTGAGAGAGCTCTCGTGATTCTCTTTATTATCCTCCTTTTTTGTCATTTAAGATGTGTTTTAACTATTTCTCTCCCACATTACCTTATTATTATCTAACACTTTTAGTCTACCAGAATTTTGTAGTATATATGTGAGGCTTAGAAAAAACAGCATTCAATATATTTTGAACACTTTTATGAGGTTCCTTTTCTTTCCATTATATTTTACTGTTGGTCACGTTCAGTTAGTTTACTGGGAAGGATTAACTTTTTCATTCTATATTGATGAAGTTTAGGAGGACATTTTCAAAGGAATATATGAGAATATGGTATCAATAATCATAGAGCATTTTACAACAAAACCTTACAGCATACTTTGAAATTTTAAAGGGGAATTTTCATTGCTTATTTGCTCCATTTTTTGATAATATACCATATGGCCTATTTTAAAAAATAACTTATTTTACACTTGTTTTTGTTAATTTTCTTTTATATTTTTCAAGTGTGATAGAAAGTTAATTTTAAAAATATATATGTTTATATATACTATGTATATGTGTAAATTATGATGGAGAAATAATATAGAAACTCATAAGTTGCCACATATAGGTGGGGATTTTAAGAAGACTGTGTCATGACACTACATGTAGAAGGGTAAGTATTATATTAATTATGCATATTAAATTTATGTAGCCTTTTACGGTTTATAGGATACTTTCGCATCTGTTGTCCTACTAGACATCTGAGTTCTAAGTAGAACTGTCATTTATTCAACCCCAAATGTGGATGAGTTATTTGACCTTCAGCTTCAGTTTATAAGTGTGTCACCTACCTGCTGCACAGGATTATTGTGAGAAAATAATAAAAGGTAGTGTCCCTAAGGAAGGTAACTTAAAACTGCAGAACATTTAATTCAAATTATCCACATAAAATATAGAATACTAAGACTGAAATTTATTCATATATTAATTTTACCACATACCAGCATCTTTTACTATTTTATATTTATTGTAAATTCTCTAATTGCTTATCTCACAGATTTTCAAGCTTTATTGTAAAATATATTATTCTTTAGTTTCATTCCTAACTTGTATACCCCTTGTAGACTTGGTGGTTGTCTTATTGTTAACTTTATACTTTCTGTGCCAACCTGCATAGTTTGATCCACTCCTCAGCTACTCAATTCTTGATTAATATAATTTTCTAGTTGTCGCATTATAATAGTAGGTCTGAAGACAGTGCTGTTTCCTTTTCCAGCATTAGTTTTAGTGCCCTGAGATGTTTGGCCCAATTTATCACAATCTAGGAATATTTATTCAAAAGTTACAGCCAGACAGCAGTAAATTAAAAAAAAAATGTTATAGATGTTTTTTCTCTGACCTAGGAAATGTAGCTTAGTTCTTTATAACACTTGTGTTGTTGTCTTGCCTTTCATTTTGTATGACTAACTTTTATACCAAATTGAATAAGCCATTAGCTTTTAGTCTGTAGGAATGTGGATCCATAGATATTTCCCATTAGACAAAAGAAAATCTATAAGCGCGATATCCCCTGGGGCTCGGTCTTCCTTGCTGGCCTAATGGTCTGAAGCACTGCTATACTGAACCCTCATGAGAAAGAACTGTGTGGGATGATTCCCTTAATATCCACCAATGCTAGTTGGAGAGTTGTGCCTATTCTTTCAGATAACTTTAACTTTTGTACTATACCACGTTTATTAACCAAATATTCGGATTCAGGGAATTCATGTTATAAATTTTATATTTTTGAAACTGTTACTGAACAAAATTATAAACTTTGTATATCTTGTGTAGTTTAAAATTAGAGTTTGCTGAAATGAGACATACTATATTTGGGTAGCCATATTGTTTTCATAAGTTTTGTGTGTGTGTGTTTTTTTTTTGAGGAAGATTGGCCCTGAGCTAACATTTGTTGCCAATCTTCCTCTTTTTTTTTTTCTCCCCAAAGCCTCAGTACATAGTTGTATATCTTAGTGGTAGGTCCATCTAGTTCTTCTATGTGGGATGCTGCTGCAGCATAGCTTGATGAGCAGTGAGTAGGTCCACACCCAGGATCCAAACCAGCAAACCCCAGGCCGCTGACCCCAGGCTACTGAAGTGGAGCACATAAACTTAACCGCTAAACCACTGGGCCAGCCCCAAATAAGTTTTGCGGGTTTTTTAAAAGAACTTCTTTTCAAAAAAGACCTCCACTGGTGATGGTTGCACAACTCTGTGAATATACTAAAACCCTCTGAATTGTGCACTTTAAAAGGGTGAATTATGTGGTATGTGAATTATATCTCAATAAAGCTGTTATTTAAAAAAAATTTCACTGTGCAAAGTGTTTTCATAGGTGCAAACTAATAGAATTTCAATTTATAGTTACAATTCATTTTTTAAAATGTTAGCCTTAATAAACATTTAAAGCTTTAGAAATATGAAATTGTGTGACAAAAAATTGTGTTCTTATTCAATAGTAAGACATGTTTATTATACAAACTTCACAAACTATAGATAAGAAAAAAGACATTTAAAAATATGTTATTTTTTTAATATTCATATCTACCATATGTTCTATCCCTAAGCTTTCCTTATACTTAACTACTTCCTTAGTATCCCTATTTTTCCTGACAGCTTTTACTAGTAGTAAATAGTTTTTTGCGACCATCTTAGGAAAACAACCAGATGTAAAAATATCTTCCTATAAGAGTAGTTTAGTGAAAGCATTGGCTTTTTTTCCTGGACTATGAGAGGTGTACATGAAGGTGAGCAATAACATCATTATCTGAAAAGAAATACAACAAATATATTGCAGAATAGCTTTTGAAATACAATCAGTTTGAGATTTTATTGTAGAAATTTGCTTTAAAGCATTTTGGATTTAAAGTGAAAACTCAGAATCTTTGATAAATAATATTATGGCATTGGTTCTTGTGTAGGTGGAATATTTTTCTGTCCTTTTAAAGACTCTTGTTATCGTATTTAGCATTAACTTTCTAACAGCTAAAATTGTTCACAACACAGTTTAAAGATAAATGCAATATCAGGCTTTGACTATTTTTTTTTTTTGGTAAATATTAAGACTGAGTACAAAATGAGGGCTGTATTGTGGATTAAGTGAAATATCTCAAGGCTGTGCTGTTCTGATAACTGAACCTGAAGTGACCTTTCTCAGACACAATTACAGAGCTGTATGTTTTTCCTTTAATTTCATCAGGGGTTTAATTAGTATACAAATAAAACTTCCCTTATCTTCCTTTCTACCTAATTGGCTTGTCTTCGCTTATATATGAAGTATGTGAAAGTGGGCTGTAATTAGGGTGACCGTGTTAACCTTTTTTCCTCAAACGTACTGTTGCCTAAAGGCCTCAAGGCCTAAAAACAGTGCTTTGGATTATTGCTTTGCAATCACTATGGCTGTCCCATAGGTTTTCTCATGAGCAGAAGGGCTTTGGGTGCTGCAGGTTCCCACTGCTTAACAGGATCTTCATTCTTCTCCCCACTAAATGTTTATTGATTATCTCGCTGTTCCAGGCTCAGCTTCCAACAACTTAATATCAGGTGACAGTCAGGAGAGTTCTCCAAGTAATTAGAGTTGAGCATTGGGGGAACAATTAGGAGCAGAGTTATTAAACTTGATTTATCCTATTCTCTCCTGAACAGTTTCTTGGATATCAGAACATCACACTTTCACAATCTACCCTGGTTGAGAAATTAGTGGCTAACCTGCTGCTTATCATTGTTGCCTTGCTGCCTGGAGGCACACATTCTTGGTTTCAGTCATTCGGTTGGAAATATTAGAGTCCATAAAGTTTATCATGGGTTTTAATTAGATAAATCTGAACAGGAGAAAAGAAAAGCTGAACTTAAAATTATATATATATATATATTATATAATATATGTCCTTTTTGGTGTAGTACATATGTATGTACATGATATATATATACACATATGTAAATATATTTTCTTTCTTTAAAGCTCAGTGTTAGGATTTTTAAAGATTATACTTTTGTCATCAGAAACAAAAAAGGTGATTATTAGGGAAAAGACATATTATTGAATCACTCTATGTCTTGGTGTTTTGCACATATCTCCATGAGCCTTAGGATCCATTGATGTACATAGATTCCATTGCGATGTCCCTCAACTCTTTAAAATGAAAATTCTGTGTCTATCAGTTATATGACTATGATTATTCTTATTTCAAAAACTATATTATCTCTTCACTTTCACACTAAGGAAATGTGATCTATGTCACTTTGTTTATACCAGTTTTTGTTTATTTTCTGTAATTTCAGTCTTAGAATAGGCTATTCTGCTAACCTGTGAAATAGTGCGAACTTAAGAAGAGTTTGGTGGCTCCCTGCCGTTGCCCCTGAGAGATGGAAATGAAAGCCAAAGGAAACAAGAAGATTTAGATCATAGTAAAAATTCTAATTCTACGAGTTTTATCTTCTTTGAAAGGGTATCATAGGATTGCTGAAAAGTCAAGTGTGGTTTTATAATGATTCCAAGGTCATGGTTTCTCGCAGATTGGATGAGTGAGTTTCAATCTGAACAAGGCTGGAGACGATATCTTGAATACTCCGCACAAATATTAACCTCTAGTCGTAAGAGTTACTGAGCAAGAGAATTTGAATGGATTTGCACAAATCTATCATTTCTGTTGGAAAAAGAATTCAAGCTTTGTGTGTAACTAGTGGTGGATCATAAGTTTTATCTTCATATGTGAAAAATAGCATTTTTTATTCCCTGAAAGATGTCAGAAATACTAGCTTTAAAAGACTCAAATGGGTTTTATTTTTTTAAATAAAATAATCTTATGATACTTCAATGCCCTTAAATATCTTAACATTGACACAAAATAAGTAGGTTTAGCATGGCTTTTAAAATCCATTCTTTGTTGTCTTTTTAAAGTTGGTTTGAATCAGTGACTATTTCCATCATGGGATGTTCTTGATGATCTGTTAATACTAAAGGTTTAAAATAAAATGTAATATCTAATAAGTAATCACAATTTGCTTATTTTTAATGTTTTGACTTGTATTTGTCTGACAGCAACTTGACTGAAAAGTGAAATACTGAATTTAAAAACTTTTAACATTTTTATATACCTGATGTGACTGATGATTGCTTTCAATTCACTAGCATTTGGAAGGAATTAATTGTTTTAGCTCCACTCAGGCAGCTTGAGTTTTTTATACTACCTATTGTGAATGCATTAAGAGAATACTATTAGAAGAGTTTGAACGTGAAATTATTGCATTTTGGTTATTTTTTACTGGATATTTGAAGCACAGTTGTGGATGTTAATGTATGGCTAAACCCTCAGCAAGAAGAAAAAATATTATGTGTATGCAATCAATTATTTAGCTCACTGTCCAACAAATTTAATTGAAAAACTGTTTGATAAGCTCATATTCTAGAAACTTCATAGGCAAAGGAATGAGCAGATTTTTAGTGCTAAGGGATCCTGTGATCCCTATACTATTTTACATCCTAGAATTTTACATGAGGTCTAGAAAATATTCCTTTAAATTGTGAGTTTCTGATTCTAAGCCCTTTAGTCCTAAAGTTCCAAGATAAAGTTGTACACTTGCATCTTGAGATTTTTATGCTAAGTGAATATTTCAGATTAAAGCAAATAGCAATCAACAGATTTTATACTTCTGTGACTAGGAAAATATATATGGAACATGAATAATTCCAAATGCAAGTATTATTCATAACATTGTGTTGCTACCATTGACGTGAGAGTTATTTATGGGAAGTAAGTGAATTTTATTTTAGAGTCCAGTTTGTTCACCGAGACGTCTATAGCCACCTAACTATTATAGAAATATTTATAAAGAAAGTAGTGGTACTTTTAAGTCTTGGGTTCCCATTCTCTTGTAGGTATGCTAATCCGCCTTCCTCTCGATCACATACACACTTTGGGCATATGATAGTTCTTGTTTTAAATAGGCTCTAAATTTTGTGTGCTTTCCCCCCTGAAATCTTTTTTTCATCATTAAAATGCAACTTGAGGTTTTTATAATCAGATATTTTTAGTAAGAATAAAATGTATTTTGCCATGCAGTATTTTAAAAAATAAAATAGAGTTGTATTTTGTAGCTAAACATTTTTCAAAATCTTATCAGTTCTATCACTTCTAATTAGTATGTAAAATTTTTGCAGAAAATTTGTTAAACCTTGATGTGTAATGACCCAAGTCTACTTCTCAGTCAGTCTGTATCCTTCTTTGTTTAATAGCCTATGGCATAAATTGAAGTTAATTATCAGGGCTGACAAGTAACTCTGTTTTCTGTCTGCTTGCAGAGTCTCTCCGAGGCAAAGATGGAGCTGAGAAGAAAAGATCAATCTCTGCGTCAGCTCAATAGACATCTTACCCAGCTGGAGCAGGACAAGCGTCGACTGGAGGAGAACATCCATGATGCAGAGAGTGCCCTCCGCATGGCAGCCAAGTGAGCATTTGGACCTTGGGGAGATCACTTAAAACAGACAAAAGATCAATTCTTACTTTCATGCTCCGGGTTTTAGCCCTGGATAATACAGTGTTAGAAAACAAAAGTACAGCTGTCTCTCTTTGAAATTCTCTGATATATCCTCAAAAAAGAAAACTCTTAACTCAACACACTAAATGTATATTTTATTGAGAAACCTCAAAAAAGCATAAGTTTCTATATAACCTTTAATTAAGTGTACTTTGGGTTCAGTTGTAGTGTTACATGTTTGAAACTATATTTTCATTAATATGAAATGTGACTCTTTATTTAAAAGTTTTGCATAGTTTCTTCTATCACATATTCTGCCCTACTGCCCCCCCAAATTTTGCTCTGCATATATTATAATATACTAATACTGCAAGTAATATCTCCATAAGGAAATGTTAGTATACAATCAACATGTGTATCATTGCATCTTTTTAAGTGCAGTAAAAACATATTGATCATGAAAAATTCATTTAATTTTATAGCTGTATATTCTAATATATTAAATAGAAAAAATATACCATTTTCAGAGTGGGCAACGATGTAAATGTGATGAGAGTGTTTTTCCTTTTACCAGGTAATCAAGTTGACATACACTGTGAAGTTCAAATTGAACAGTTCTCTTGGGTATTTTTATTTGTTCCCCACATCAAATTTTATGGAATACTTTAAGGCAGTCCTTTGTACAAGAGAATGGCTTAAAGAAAATCTATTTATGGATTAAAGAAACATCTAATTTTAATAAACTCAGTGATTTCTAAATTTGGAATTCTGGATACCTGTACTTGCAAAAACATATATATATTAATTAAAATTTTTTTTGAGACAAACTCTCTTTTTATGCATAAAATATCATGAAATGTGAATTTAGTCTATAAACAAAGTCACAGAACAGAGAATCTGTGATCTTAGGATATCCACAGCTTTGTGGGCTTGGAAAACTGCTCATAAATAATGAAAAAATGAGTTTGTACAGTGCCAAAATATTGGCGTGTTTGAATAGCCACCAATAGTTTTTTTTGAAAATTGTAAAGCTCTATAAGATTGCACCACCATATTAAGTGTGTGTAATTGTCATTTTTTAAAAATGGAAGTTTGACTAAATCAGCTTTTTGTTGTCACTGTTCAGTTTTAGTTTCCTCGGGTCAAAGGAGAAGCTTAGCCTAGGTAATTTCTAGTGCATCTTATAGCTCTGAAAATTCTGGGATTAATGAAAACAAGATTATAAGACCTCCAGATTCATAGTGTATCTTCAAAACGTTGCTGATAATTCAGGGATTTGGCATTTCTGTGATCTGTGACCAGATCATGGGCACGTGTTCTTATAACACTAAAGAAAGCTAATTTGAAATTTGGAGAGCTAATATGTTATTTATAGTTTTCAATTTATAATTTACCATTAAGTTTTTGTCTTCAGCATTTTCAGTCACACTGTTTATTCATTATTAAGGCTAAATTCAATATACAAAGCTGATAGAAGAAACTAGTAACTTGCATAGTTCTAGTCAAGGTCATAGATGGTTTTTGTGAATTATTATAGCACAAAAAGTCTATGTAGAAAGGAAAATATTATGTTGTATAGTATGGCTATTTATAATATATCACCACCACTAAGATTTTAAAGGTTTTTTTTTTCATTTTAAACCAAAAGAATAAAAGTTTAGCCTTTCCAGCACATTTTAAATCAATAATGTAATCATGATTTCTTTTTTTTTCTTTCTTTTTCACTCAGATTTTCTAACTTTGAAGATATCCTTAAGACTTTCCCCCCTCTAATTTATGGCAAGCAATATAACTGAAGATATGATTTAAATATGAAAATATACCAGTGAATATTTAGGTTTTACACTTTTAGAAGGAGTTCAATGATAACCAACCCTTATTTTTCAATAATAGTGACTTACACTAAAATGTGTAACAGTTGTAGTAAGGCTTGGGTTTTACTAACACCTAATTTTTTCTTTATATTTTTATAGAGACAAAGAATGTGTTGCTAATCATATGAGAACAGTAGAAAATATGCTTCATAAGGTACTGTAATTTTTCTTAAATATTGTTCAATTTGTATTATGACACAGTTCTCCTAGTCATTATTTTTATTAATTGCAAAGTACTTTAATTCATTTTGTACTTCTTTAAAAATAAATTAATAAAAAGAGTCTTTCAAATGGCTGAAAATTTGTATTATATAATGCTATGTTGCATAACTTTTTTTCAGAATTAACTTTATGTACTTGATAAAACTATGAAAATAGTGGTTTCCCCAAACTGGTATAATTGCACTTGAATTATTTGTGGTCTTTGCTGCATGAACCAGAGGTCATTAAGATTCTTACATGTCTCATAATGATAAAATGTTTGACCACACTGTCTAACCTCTTACCACTCTTAAACCTACTATCCTATATATGTATATAGAGAGACATGATGTATTGTATTTGGCAATACTCATATAACTTCACTGAGCGTTAGTATTTTTCAAGTTGTAATCTACCTTCTTATAAGAATGTATTCTTAAAGTAGAAATTTAATATATTTAATATTATTATATTATTCTCAAATTTACTTCTGTATGATAAATTGACTTTTAATTTGTAGTGATGAGCAACATAACGAGGATATTATGCTATTACTAAAAACTTAATGTGTTAACTAACTGTATATTTTGTTAGCATTTCAGATTCAAAGATGTGTTCACTATTTCATTATTTAAAGATAGAAAAATTTACTTTTGCATTTCTGTTGTTATCTAATAGACAATTTGTTGAAAATATAAATACCTAGTACTTTTAAGATATATGGAATTTATGAATGAATCATATTTAGAATAATTTTGTGAATCAAATTTATTATATAATAGTTTGTAAATCACTTAAAAATACCCTAAAAACTAACACTTTTAAGGATATATTAAATAAACATGAACAAACTAATATTTAATACATTTTAACATTTTAGAAACACTGGGCGTCTGTATACTTTCAGATAATGAAAGTGACTAGCATTATTTCATATCACCAAAAGCATTTTGAAAAAAGAGCTAATATACTGAGTGCTATTTTTTAAGTAATATTTGTTTGAAATTATGACTTCTCCCCTTCCCCATTTAAAAAAGTTTAGCCAGTCAGTATAGTTTAAATACAGTCACATCACATCCATATATGCTAGAAATCTGAAATTTAGATTTGTAGGAAAAGAGACATCTTTCATTAGATTTTTTTGTACTTGATAAGACTTTGGATAGGAAAAATCAATTATGTTATATATGGCATACCTTTTTATACAGTTAATGTTGCCTTTAAAATCTAATTGTTTGTTCATCTTCCCAGCTGGAGGAAAAAAAATGTTGGCCAGCAGTTGTCTTGGACTTTGACATCAGAGAAAAATCATCGTCAATATGGAATATAAATGTTGTACCTTTCCTTATAAGAATGGCAAAATATTTATTTTAAATATAGTAAAGACTGATTGCAACAGGACGATTATAATCACACAGTTCTTCAGTTGCAGTTCATCTTTTGATTTTCATGTCTTATGGAAAGAAAGAAGTCTGCAGAATTGGTCTTTAGTCACTGTAGATCTACTTTTGCTTTCTGGCTTTTTTCTTCTCTTCAAATTTAATGGTTAATTATTTTGACTTATGTTTTTGGAAATTTCTAGTATGATTTTTAAATTATAAACTATTTTTCAAGCTTGAAGTGAAAATTTAGAAAAAGTGAATTGATTATTGGGCTAATTCTCTTTTCTATGAAGTTGGGGTGAGAATGAATGGGTGATAAGGAAGTGGCCCAGAGAGTCCCTCTGAAGCTCTCAGGTTGATGCAGCCCACCTGTCTTCATGCCCGAGTTCACAGGTTTATTTTTGTGGCTACCTTGGACTGTCCAGTGGCATTTCGCTGTCTTGCAGAAACTAAGAGTGGTATAGAGGGAAGGTCTGTGCTCTTTCATGGGACTATAAAAATGGTTGCGGTTACTTCCAAACTCCTGAGCATAGTTTACTGTACATAGTCAAATAGTATAGCTATTTATATTTCTCAAGCACATGTGTTTTCACATCAGTTGTTCTAGAACAAAACTAGTCTTTACCTTCTGAGTTGAATTTTAATACCAACTTCTGACAAAAATCAAATAGAAAGAACTTGTTTTCATGTAAACATTATTTCTTTTCTAACATTTTAAAGAACTTAAACTGAATGTGTTTGTTTTTTGGAAAAGCAATGACATTTTTTTAATATTGTTAATTTTTAAACTTGACACATTACATTCAACTTTTCAAATCCTAAAACTGTATAATACAAAGCGGTTGACTAGAAATTATATTTTAAATCTCATTTGGGACTGAAGCTAGTATTTAATAAGGAAGGCCAGTCATTTTCATTTAACAGCTTATACTTTTCAAAGAAGCAGAAGTTTTATTTTAATTGCATTTAAATATATATATATATTATAACATCCATTTTTAATGTAGGTCAGAAGTTAACTTTTTATTGAGAAACTTTTTTGGGCTAATTTCAGGTTATTGAGATTAAGAAAAATAAGAACAAGAAAAACCAAAATCATCATCACAACTTTTCATGAGGTGCATTTTTTATATACACTTCTCTATTTAGTTGAATTCTCAACTGCTTTTTGTATTTTGGAAAAGCCATAAGTATGGGACTTTTAAAATAATTACCCATTTTAAAGTGTACAATGCAGTGGCTTTCAATACTTTCACAACGTTGTGCAACCATCACAACTACCTAATTCCAGAATATTTTCATCACCCCCAAAACAAACCCACTAGCCGTTAAGCAATAACTTCTTATACCCCCTTGTCCTGTTCTGTGGGTTGTCCTTTTACTTTCTCGATAGTGTCTTTTGATCCACAAAAATTTTTAACTTTGATGAAGTCCAATTTTTTTCTTCTGTTGCTCATGTGTTTGGTCTTATCTCTAAGAATCCATTGCCAAATCCAAGGTCTTGAAGATTTTCCCCTATGTTTTCTTCAAAGAATTTTATAGTTTTAACTCTTATATTTAGGTCTTTGGTCCATATTGAGTTAATTTTTGTATATGGTATGATGTAAAGATTCAACTTCATTCTTTTACATGGCTATTCATTTATCCCAGCACCATTTGTTAAAAAGACTCTTCTTTCCCCTATTCGATGATCTTGGCACCCTTGTTATAAATCAATTGACTACAGATGTGTGGGTTTATTTATGGACTCTCTATTCTATTCCATTGATCTATATGCCTATTCTTACATCAGTACCACTCTGGTTTTTTATTTGGTGAGGAAAATTTGCCCTGAGCTAACATCTGTTGCCAATCTTCCTCTTTTTGCTGAGGAAGATTAGCCCTGAGCTAACATCTGTGCCCATCTTTCTCTATTTTGTACATGGGATGCTGCCACAGCATGGCTTGATGAGTGGTGTGTAGGTCTGCACTCAGGATCTGAACCTGCGAACCCTGGGCCACCAAAGTGGAGCAAGTGAACTTAACTGCTGTGTCACTGGGCCAGCCCCCCAATCTTACTCTTTTTGCTTGAGGAAAATTTGTGCTGAGCTAAGATTTGTGCCAGTCTTCCTCTAATTTGTATGTGGGTTGCTGCCACAGCATGTCCATTGACGAATGGTGTAGGTCCATGCCTGGGAACTAAACCCAGGCCACGAAAGCAGAGCATGCTGAACTCAATTATAGATCAATTAGGGAAGTACTACCATCTGAATATTAAGTCTTACAATCCATGGGATTTCTTTCCATTTATTTAGATGTTTAATTTCTTTCAACAGTGTTTTGTAGTTTTCAGTGTATATGTTTTACTCCTTCTTGCTTAAACTTATTCCTAAGCATTTCATTCTTTGTGATTTTCTTAATTTCATTTCCTGGTTCTTAATTGCTAGCATATAAAAATATAACTGATTTTTATATGTTGATCTTGTATTCTGCAACTTTGCTGAATTTGTTAGCCCTTATAATTTTTTGTGGATTCTTTAGGATTTTCTATGTAGAAGATTGTGTAAATTGCAAATAAAGATAGTTTTGCTTCTTTCTTTCTAATTTTGATGCCTTTTATTTCTTTTTCCTGTCTAATTGCCTGTGTAGGACTTTCACTATAATGTCGAATTGATGTGATGACAGCAGACATCCTGTGTTGTTCCTAATCTTAGGGGGAAAGCTTTTGGTCTTGCACCATTAAGTATGATGTTAGCTGTAGGTTTTTCATAGATGTGCTTTATCAGATTGAGAAAGTTCTCTTCTGTTCCTAGTTTTTTGAATTTTTCTTGTGATGAAAGTTTGTTGGGTTTTGTCAAATGCTTTTTCTGTCTGCTTTGAGATGATCATGTTTTTTTCGTTCATTCTATTAATATGTACTGCATAGAGAGATTTACATATGTTCATCTATCCTTGCATTCATAGTATAAATATCACTTGGTTATGGTGTATAATCCTTTGAGTATGCCAGTGGGTTCAGTTTGCTAGTGGGGTTTTTTTGAGGATTTTGCATCTGTATTTATATGGGATATTGGTCTGTAGTAGTCTTGTGATACCTTTGTCTGGCTGTGGTATCAGAGTAATACTGGCCTCAGAGAATGAGTTAGGAAGCATTCCCTCCACTTCAGTTTTTTTGTGAGAGTTTGAGGACAATTGGTGTTAATTGTTTAAATATTTGGTAGAATTCACCAGTGAAGCTATCAGGCTTTTCTTTGTTGGAAGTTTTTTGATTACTGATTCAATCTCTTTATTTGTAGTAGATCTATTCAGATTTTCTCGTTTTTTTGAGTCAGTTTTGGTAGTTTCCATTTTTCTAGGAAACTGTCTGTTTCGTCTAGGTTATCTAATATTTTGACATATAAGTGTTCATTTTCTTAGAAATATTTTTATTTTTGTGAGGTCAGTAGTATGTCCTCTCTTTAATTCCTGATTTTAGTAATTTACTAGTCTTTATTTCTTGGTAAGTCTAGTTGAGGTTTGTCAATTTTGTTGATCTTTTCAAGGAACCAAATTTGGTTTTCTTGATTTGCTCTATTGGTTCTGTTCTCTATTTCATTTATCTCTGCCCCAATCTTTATTATTTCCTTCCTTTTTGCTTTGGGTTTAGTTTGCTTTCCTTTTTCTACTTTCCTAAGATGGAAGGTTAAGTTACTGACTTGAGATCTTTTTTCTTTTTTAATGTAAGCATTTTGCAGCTATAAATTTCCATTTAAGCACTGCTTTCATTACATCTCATAAGTTTTGCTATATTGTGTTTTTTGTTTTCATCTATATCAAAGTATTTTCTAATTTCCTTGTGATTTCTTCTTTGACCTATTCATTGTTTAAGAGTGTGTTGTTTAGTTTTCAGAATATTTGGGCATTTTCCACATATTGTTTTACTGTTGAGTTCTAATATAATTCTATATGGTTTGAATAGATACTTGGTTTGATTTCAGTTCTTTTAAATTTATTGAAGTTTGTTGTATGGTCCAGAATATGTTATTGTGCACTTGAAAAGAATGTGTGTTCTACTGTTGTTAGGCAGAGTGTTCTATATATGTCTGTTATGTCTGGTTGGTTTACAGTGTTGTTGACGTCTTCTAGTTCCTTGGTTATCTTTTGTGTAGTTGTTTTATCCATTAATGAAGTGAGATTTTGAAGTCTCCAACTATTACTGTTGAACTACTTTTTCCTTCAATTTTGTCAGTTTTTGCATCATATATTTTGAAATTCTGTATGTATATGTATCTGTATGCATATGTGTCTGGAAATTGTTACATCTTCTTGGTGGATTGACCCTTTTATCATTATGTATTTTTCTTTGTCTTTTGTAAAAATTTTTGTCTTAAAATCTATTTTGTATGATATTAGTATAGTCACTCCAGCTCTCTTTTGGTTATTTTTTGCATGGAATATCTTCTTTTTATCCTTTCACTTTCAACCTATCTGTGTCTTTGTATCTCAGGTAAGTCTCTTGTAGACAGCATACAGTTGAATCATGTTTTTTAAATCTATTCTGCCAATCTCTGACTTTTAATTGGGGAGTTTAATCAATTTACATTTAATGTAATTAGTGATAAAGAGGGACTTTTGCTATTTTCCTTTATTTCCTTATGTTTTATATCTATGTTGTTCCTCAATTCCTGTATTAGTCCCCTCCCCTTTTTGTGTTAGATAGATCTTTTCTAGAATAACATTTGATGCCCTTCTCCTTTGTTTTACTGTATATTTTAAGTTATTTTCTTAGTGGTTGCCTCAGGGATTACAATTAAAATCTTAATTCACAACAATCTAGTCTGAATTAACGCCAACTTAGTTTCAATAGTATACAAAAACTTTGCTCCTATATAACTCAGTCCCCCCTATTTATGTTGTTATGTCACAAATTACGTATTTATACATTGAGTACCTATCACCATAGTATATAATTATTGTTTTATGTAGTTGTCTTTTAAATCATATAGGAAAAAGAGGGGTTATAAGCCAAAAATACATTAATATTGACTTTTGTATTTACCTATGCAGTTACCTTTACTAGTATTCTTTATTTCTTCATGTCGATTTGAGTTACTGTCTAGTGTCCTTTCATTTCAGGCTGAAGCATTTCCTTTAGCATTTCTTTTAAGGCAGGTCTAGTGGTAATGAACACCCTCACCTTTTGTTTATCTTGGAATGGCTTACTTTCTCCTTCATTTTTGAAAAATATTTTTGTTGGATATAGACTTCTTGGTTGACAGGTTTTTTTCTTTCAGCACTTTGAATATATCAACTCCAAGATTTCTATTTGGTTCTTTTATTATACCATCTATCTCTTTATTTATATTTTCACTTTTGGAAGACTTCATTTGCATGGTTTCCTTTGGTTCTTTATACATGGTTTCTTTTAACTATTTGAGAATATTTAAAATAATTGCATGGTATATCCAATGTCTAGGCTTCCTCAGGGACAATTCCTATTAATTTCTATTTTTCTTGTATATGGGCCATAATTTATTTCTTTGCATACTTCATAATTTTTGTTGAAAAAAGGATATTTTGAATATTATAGTGTAGCAACTCTGGAAATCAGATTCTCCCCCATCTCTAGTGTTTGTTGTTTCTGTGTACTCTAATAGTTGTTGTTTGTTTAGTGACTTTTCTGAACTAATTTTATAAAGTCTGTATTCTTTGTCATGTGTGGCCACTGAAATCTCTGTTCTGTTAACTTAGTGGTCAACCAGTATTTTGACAGAGATTTTCTTAAATACCCAGATTCAGGTGTTTTTTTTTCTTGATTAAACTTTTGCCTGGTTGCTGTAAACTTTCAGTTAGTTTTCAGAGTTCTGAAAAAGTTGATTCTGATAAATTTTGCTAGTTTATTTGGTGTTTTTGTGGAAGGACTGGCTTTTGGAGTTCCTTACTGTACTATTTTTGTTAACATCACTCATTAAAATCATATACTTTTATTTTCCTAATAACTTTACCAGCAGGCTTCTAATCTGCTGATAATATATGCTCTCAGGAATTGAATTTTTAAAAAATTAAGAGCCTCTCTAAACATGCTTAAGTATTTCCATTGTGTGGAGAAAAATGAAAGTACAATAATTATATTAGAATAATTTCCAGAATAGGGTAATAACTGAATGGATAGGATAATGTCTGGATTATTTAGGGTTAAGTATGAGTAGGTAAGTATTTACTGGGTACTAAACAAGTGCTTAGTAGAGAGATGTCTTTCTTTACTATAGCTGGGGTGAGTGTAAGTAGTTTTGGGTAAAATTTGAATGTAAAGCAGAATGAACATTTTTTATAGCAATTTTTTGTTATTGTTGAATTGGCAGAATGGCTGGATTATTGAGGCTTGAGTCCTACAAGTTTGGAATAACTAACTAATGTGTTTCCTATGTATGATCATAGTGTAATAGGAACTTTAAAGTTACCTCTGAATGTTTACTGAGAAGTGCTAAATGCCTTTTCAGTAAATTGTCTCAAAGATAATACAGGAAGTCCCAATTCAGAAACCTCAAAAGACTGTAGAAGACCTTGCATCTATAAATCCTGTATATTTATCAGGCTGAAATGACACTGAAACAATAACTAGGAAGTCACAGGAGTTTTTGCTGACAACTTTTTGGATTTGCTTCTACAGTAAAGTTACTTACAACCTCTAATCCATCTAAAACACAATATTTACTATAAACAGATGAGTTCTACAGATGCTTTTTGAGTATATATTATGTGCCAGGAACTGTACCCTCCTCCTGGGAGATATATATTTCTTATAGTCCCTTCCCTCAAGGTAGAGACACAGATAATTCCAGTATACCATGGTAAATATGCATCCATAAGATGCAGTTCCATATCCATTTAGATAGAGTTACTCATCTATGAGGCATACTTAGAAAACCGAGGGGTTGGTTGGAGGTTTCTTATAAGAAAATTAGTGGCTGGATGGGGCTTTGAAGTGTGAGGAAAGATGGAAAAGGCATTCTAGCAGAGAGATCAGCATGTGCAAGTTTGTGGAAGCATAAACAGCTGGATAGCCTCAGTTCAGCATTAAGTGCAAGGAGAGTGCAAGAGATGAGGCTGAATGAGGCAGGTGGAAGCCAGGTTATGGGAGAACTTTTTTGCCATTCTAAGAACCTTGGGTCTTTGTCATGGAGGCAGTGGGGAGTAAACTAGGGTTTAAACTACGGAGTGATGTGGTCAGGTTTCCTTATTGAATTTGGGCTCTGGAGGGCAGATTTGCAGACTAGATGCAGTGAGTAGTGAAAGTGGTTTTAAGAGCTGTGAATCTATAGGCTGGATGAAGTTTGAACCAGGATAGTGATGGTAGGTGGTGTTAGAGGAAAGGATATGAAGCTCATTTAATAAAATGGCATATGAGGATGAGAAAGGCAGGGGAGGATGACTCCCATGATGGGGCAGTGCGATTAACTGATGTTGGGAATACAAATAGAGGAGCAGACTTTTTTTAGTAGGGAGAAGAAGAGAGATGATGATGAGTTTTGTTTTGGAAATACTGAGTTTAAGGTAATGTGGAGTGAACAGCAGGATATGTGAGTCTGAACCTCAGGGGAAAAGTCAGGGCTAAAGATAAAGGTTTGAGATTGATTAACATAATACTCTCTGGAAAAGAAAGAAGGCGGTATAGCAATTGACAGGAGAAACAAGACATTATAGATAAATGGGAGGCTAGGAAATGCATTTTGAGAGATTAATTATGCCACTAGACTTTGAAGTCCTTGAGGGATGGAATTCTGTCTCCTTAATTTTTATATCCTCAGCATCTATCAAAGTGCCAGGTACCCAGTAGGCATTTAACGAATGTTTGTTGAATGAGTCAAACTTTTCCCATCACCCAGTCTCTAAATGTAACTAAAGACGTCTCTAGATTCCAGTGGAAATTTTGCTGATATTGTAAACTGCTCTATTTGATTGCTAAAAATAGGATGTGTATTTACTTTGCCTAATCAAGAGCTAGAGGAGAAAACCTAAATTCAATTATAAGAATGTTTCTAGGAAAGAGAGGTACACTAACAACAAATTTATGGGTAATAGCTAGTTTGACTCCTATAAAATAGAAAGATGATTACTTCTATTGTTAGAATGCATTGTGGAATAGAATAGAGTCAATTATCTGACAGGTAAAGACGTTGCATAGCCAAATCTTTAAATGTGATTTTATAATCTTATCTTAAAAATGGTTAAACAGAATATTTGATAACACAGTTATCTCTGATTTTTAGTTTTCAGTGCATTTGTAAGGAGTACAAAGACCATAGAATAATTTTTAATTTATGAAATTGATAGTATTTTAAAGGTTGAAACATGATCTTCTGCCTCTAAAAACCCAATTTTTAGTGACTCATTAATGACTCTCTAAATGTTACTTGTAATCTATGAACTTCTCTCCATTTTGAGTTTCTTGACCCTGGTTCTGTAGACCAGCTGTGCAGGACATACCGGTGTTAGCACAGCTGGCTTGCTGATGACAACTCTGTCCATATAGCTGTCTTGTGTGTCATCATTCATATTGTTCAGCGTCATTCTGACCTAGCCAAGCTAAAAATAGTACTCCAGCTCAAGAGGGATTTAAAAACCTTGACAAACTAAAAATAAGGTACTACAGAATGTCATGTATGTGTGCTTAACAGTTTTTAGCTTAAGCACATCTAAATAGCTAATTTCAGTGTGCATTTGTCTTTATCCTTTGAAATAATTTACCCTGGGAAAGAAAATATCTCTGTGTGGAGGACTGTAACAATTCATAAATACATTTCTCTATTTTCAAGTATGGGTTTTGTGTTTGTTTAAATAGCTCAAGGTCACAATAATCTACTTGTGGGGTGCATTCTATAGTATATAACGTACATCGCAGACTCATCATGCTGCCTGGTGCCTCTATAAGATGTCCATGATTAAATCACCTCATTTTCCAGCTTGATAATTTGATTTGAGGGGTCAGTTTTTCAGATCCTTAATTGGGATGTAGCCAGCTTGGTAATTTGATTCAAGAGATCAGTGTTTTTCACTTCCATAATTGGGATGTAACTTTAATGTGTGGGGTGGTGGTGCATTTTGCCCTCTTTTCTGGTGACAGCCGCTGGCAGTCATTGGAGAGTTCTGGCTCTGCTCCAGAGTTGTAGGTTAAGTTAAATAACCTGCCTGCAAAAGAAGGCTAGTTTCTCACTTCCTTCTTTTCAAACTATGAGTATCTGTGCTTGCTGCAGCGCCAATGGAGTGCCTGCTTCTGCTGAGAGAGTGCCCAAGTCTCCTTCCTGTAGGAATGGAGCACAGCAGGAACTTGTTGCATGTATCTTGGGACATCATAGTTGTTTGGGGATCTTCCACGTGAGACTGTAACCATTGTATGAGGATGATTGCGGCACAGGTAACTTGACTCTCAGTGTAATAATTGTGTGTGTGTTGGAGGGGAGAAGCGTGGGGGAGAGAAAACATGAATGAATGAGCATGCCCACAGGTCCAGTGAAACTACTGAAGAAAATAAGGATGTTTAAGTAATAGTCTCCATTGCTTATCACAAAACTTTTATGAAACTTCAACGTTTTTGCTAAGATTGCCAGACAAGGGACAAAGAAAAGGAAGAAAAAAAGTGTTGTTTTTTTTTTAGGTAGGGAAATGGAAGAAGTACCAAAATCTTGAACAGTTTCCTCAACTATTAACTATTCATTATAAATATCAAGAAGCATTATTGTTTGGTGCTAAGAGCACTGGGCTCAGTATCCTCACATTAGGGATGGTAATAGCTATTTTGCAAGGTGGATGGCAGAATCAAGTGAGGTAGTGTGGAGAGCACTTTGAAAAGTATGAAGTATTTTTGGAAGTACTAGTAGTATTACTGCTAATAGAATTAGTACTGTACTTTATCCATTTCACTAATTAAATAGTATTAAGGTACGAGTAAAAGGAAGAGGGAAATATCCATTTAGATGTAACTATCTGATTCATGAATGTCATTTCCAATGTGTTGACATGCTTTAATCCCTGCTTCTGTCACTAGACACATACGAGAGTCCTGGAACTGTCTAAATATCTTTTTTATTATTTTCTCTTTCTACTGCCTTGTAGAATTTGTGAGTTTGGAATGACATTCTTATTTGGTCAAATACTTAACTAAGAGCCTCTGTATGCATTGCTTTTTTTCTTGCTTCTAGTGTTATTACAGAATATATAGTTAACTCTGATTCTCTTCTCTTTCTATTTACCAAAGGCTCTCCTGTGTGCCTCTTCTACTTATTTAACCAAATTTTCTGTTGATTAGGTATTAGGATGGGTGATAGTAGTTGTGCCAGGAAAGTTATACTCAGTCAAGTTGTATATTAAACTATGTAAAACTTGAAAGTACATCAGGAGATAGTACACTTATTTCATGAAACACTTGCAAAAAGAGCCAGAAAGTGTTTGTGAGATGGCACCCTGTATTAGTGATAGAAGGTTGACTCACTAGAAATTGTTCATACATTCTCTGGTGAGAAGTGGTCATTTTAAAAAACTTTATAGATGGTGAAAAATATTGTCTTTCCTTCTATACCTCCAAGGCAAAAGATGGCCAACATTTTCTCTAAAAAGCCAGATAGTAAATATTTCAGGCTTTGTGGACCGTATGGTCTCTGTCTCAACTACTCAACTCTGTTGTTGTAGCAGGAAAGCAGCCAAAGACAATACATAAATGAATGGGTGTGGCTGTGTTCCAATAAAACTTTATTTATAATAATAGGCGGTGGGCTGGATTTGGTCCCTGGGCTGTAGTGTGCCAACTGCACACTGCTTTCTGGTGCATACGTTGAAAAGTAGTGCATAAGGCTGCTCTAGTGTGTAGATTGAAAAATAGAATATAGAGAGAAGGGAAAGCAACAAGGAATCAAAAGAAGTAGAAGGAAGTACAGAGGAGGGAGTAGGACAAAGGAAGGCAGGGAATGGAGGCAAAGTAAAACATGAACACAGGCTACAGGAAATATTGTAGAGGTCTGCATTTGATGGGAATATCTCCGGTAAGAAGGTTTATTTTGAATCAGTGGAGGCTGTAATAGATTGTAGTAAATAAAATTTTAGGTAGGTTAAGAATATGCTATAAAGTCCTAATATCGGTTACTTTTCCTAGGCATTTAAGATTCAGGCATTGTATACATCTTTTTACATGTGTTAAGTGTATCTGAGTTTTTATCTATAATCTTTACTACTTCTTCCTTGGTATCCTATTGGTAAAAACACAGCTAGTACTACATTTCATAAGGTTTGGTTTTTTTTTTTTAATTTGGAACATTGGGTCCAGAGGGATTTATAGCTGTGCAAGATAAAAGATGCAGTTTCACATTTTGAGAGTTGAGCAGTTTTTCTAAAAATGACTACTTTAATTTCATAGTTAATGTATCTCGCAGAAATAGCTTTTTTGGTGTTATGGTAGGAGAAATACAGAAAACTGATTGGTGGCTTGTGAGGAAAGGCTAATCAGGGGAACAGAAACAGTACAACATGGATCTCATGAATTACTCTAAATCTGGAACTAGATTGTTACAGTAAAATAAATATAAATATAATATATTTTATAACAATGTTTTGACTTCTTAGAAAGTTTCATTTATTTTTCTCTATACCTCTCTTGTTTCTTATGGCAAATTTATTAGAAATATATGCTTTCTGAAAGTATGTAAGAAGAAAAGGAGAAAGTAAACTTTCTAAAAATCAAAATTTTAGAATGGAGTAATGTAGGTATGTTTTTCTTTATTCTTTGTCAAAATATTATGAAATTGTACAGTTGTATAGAATGTTATAAAAATGTATGTGATTTTACAATTGAGATTTACATTCTGATAGTCTGTGAAAAAATTCATTATAGGTTAAAAATGAATTGTTAGCCATTTTGAAGTAGAAAAACATTGTATATATATTTTTTATCGCTCACATCTGTAAATAAATCACAGTGAAAAGGGTATAGAATCTTAATTATAGGATGAATAATGATGTGCTGTAAACAGAATGAAAGACTGACTTTTGAAATTATAACAAAATTATTTTGAAGTTATAATTTAATCCATAGACAGGTGATGGTGGTTGTTTTAATCCTAATTCACACTAAAATCTGTATTTTAAAGGTGAGCCTACTTTTTCTTTTAGAAAAAAAATGATTTTACTATTCTAATATTGTTACTTCAAAAATTTTTGCCAGTAAAGAAATTTATTTTAGATTCTTATGTTTGAAAG
This sequence comes from Tapirus indicus, assembly GCA_031878705.1. Classification (NCBI taxonomy): domain Eukaryota; kingdom Metazoa; phylum Chordata; class Mammalia; order Perissodactyla; family Tapiridae; genus Tapirus; species Tapirus indicus. Next base: position 72,574,415 of record CM062927.1, read on the forward strand.
GAATAATTTTGTATAATGGGCAGTATTTCTTAAAGAAATCCCACTTATCTCTTTTCTGATTTTAGTTACTTTATTTCAGCCTGCCTGTTCTGTTTTTTTCATGGACAAATTTAATACAATAAGGGAGAGTCCTTTTTCTTACTGTTCTGTGTTGAATCACTTCTCTGTTTATCCTTGTTCACACCCTGAAATTCAAACTTGCCTTCTGCATTCTTTCTAAACAGTCTCCCCCTTTCACCTTTTAATTTTTTTCTGTTCCTTGTCATCTTTCCTTCTTGCTCCTTTGCTGCATGCAACATTATGCTTTTTCTTGTCCTAGTGTTGCTGTTTTGTATTCTCTTAATATCATGTTTTCACTCCCTTTACCCATTAAAATAAAAGAATTCCCTGCCAATTCTTTTTCAAGACTTAAAAAAAAACTTTTTCTAGAGCTATTTGGAGAACATTGTAGATGCCTACTCTCAAAGTTTTGGTTTAATTTAAAAGTGGAAAAAACTCAATTAAATTTTAGTAGAAATATTTGTGATATTTTATCTATTACATATCATGGGTCACTGTCTCTTGATGGCACTGTCAACATTCAACAGATAATTTGCACTTAAATGAAAGTATTATACATGCATATTATTCAAATAATGTTGTAATTATGATGCCCATCATTAGCTTTAGCAAAACAACTGCATTTTGAGTTTTCTTTTTCCTGTCTAATATAAAGAATTCTTTAATTTGACAGATTAAATAATGTTGTAGTGAAAATGTTAATTTGTCAATAAATCACAGTTGTAAACGTCAAATGCCCCCACTTAATATGGTTCAGAAAGTTTATTTAGAGAATATAAAATGTGGCTTGCTGTTCCTGTATGTCAAGCGTCACAGATGAAGTATGGTGCCTGATATTAATCGGGTTAAAGGACCTCCAGTGCTCGAACTGGGTTGTGGATTACACCTATGTTGCTTATAGTCCCCCCTCCCTGCTTTGCCCATGTTAGTAATCTGCTTTTGTACTTTGACATCCAGGATTTCCCTAGTGAATTTCGTCACAGAAAAAAGAGAATCATCAATATCGCAGTTAAACTTGACTTTCAAAGCTAATAGTATCTCATTTGGGGGCTCAAATTTAATAAATTTTCTTTGATTCTGGGTGAGTTTTTAAACATCAAACAATGAATTGGCCAGGGTGCAGTAAAATATTTAGATCTATTGACTATGGTTCAGAAGGGTAGAAGGCAAAACACCAGTGGTTTGATGTTGATAAATTCTCAGTACCTTAATCCACATTAATGTTTTCTTTTATGTGAGTGCACATTGGTGACCAAAAAAGCAAGAGAAGGTATCCATACATATAAAATATGAAACCTAATGCAAATATATTTGTAAAATATGATTTATTTTGTTATATTAAATAAGTTAAAAGCATTCTCTTCCTGACTGAAGACGCTGGAAAATATTTGTTAGAGATAAATATATATTCTAAATTGGGACTCCAGCGTGCAGATAGCACTCACACTATTATAAAAATTGCATTATAGGCGTATGTTTTACAGCCTATACTTTGACATTCACTTATTGACAGAAATTCTTTACATCAGCTTGGGAGTGTAAGGATTTTTATGCCCATAGAATTGCATGAGCAATTTAAAGATGTCATCACATGTTTGTGTGTGTTTGCTGCTTTAAGGAAACTTTATATAGTATGATAGTTCATTCATAAAATAAGAAGTAATTCAAACAGTTTTACAAGCTGCTCAAGTAGAATAGAAAAATGAAGGAGTGGTTTTTCCAACATATATTGTTGCCAAGTTACATTTGAAGTTGCTCAAGTAAAAGTAGAGATATAAATGCATTTATTTGAGCAATTAGTTTTATTTTTTATTTTCCCCACTCTTGGTCTTTGCTACTTCATAAGAACTCTTTTTATCCTGTAGCTTTAAGCTAGTTGTATAATATTTGTCAAATATATGGTAGCAAAGAGATAAATTTTTGAAACCAATTTAGGCATAAGGAAAGTTAGAAAATATGTTTACATATGAAAACTTCTATCAATAAAGTATATGATTAAAAATGAGAGCTTACTGATCTTAAAAAGCAAACTAAACTGTGGAATTCTAAGGCTTTTCCTGAGTTGAGAACTTTAAAATGAAAATATCTGTTTCTGAACATTTTCTTACGTTTATTTATATTATATAAGGAGTATTTTCTCTTTTGTCCAGAAGGTGGCAGTGTAATATCGACTGCATGTGATTCCAATACTGGCTGGAGATTTGGTTTTTTCATGTATCTGTGATATGTTTTTATTGTTACCTTTCCGAACGCTTAAAATATAGTACACATACTACTGATTTTATCCATTATTTTATTTAGAAGTTGGTGACCGGGTTGGTTTATATGTATTTAATTGTTAAGGCTCAAGTTTAGCAAGAGTAAAAAGGGCAAACAAACCTCTTACTATATTTTCAAGTCTCCTCGTGTGTTGAGTATATTTGTTTTTATTCCAGGGTACATGTTATTGAAGTTTTCTTTTCAAAGACTACTACCTAATAACTATCTTGTGCAATATATATCAATTAATACCAGTTAAATTACATGTGTTATTAAGAAAGGGATAATAATTAGAAGATTGCTGTTTGTTTTCGATTTTGTGGATTTTTTTTCTTCTTTCCTTTTTCTTTTGAGGGAGGAACAGTGAAAAAATAATTCAAAACCTCTTGATCAGAAGAGCTCCAGTGACTTTCCTTCCCTCCTTCATTTCAAGCAGGAGGATGCTTTTTCTTCTTAACATTCTCCCCCAGCACTCTGAATTAGAGATTTATTTGCAACGAAAAATCAATTAGTCCTAAATTTATTCATGGATTTCAGGTCCAGCGATCAATGCAAGTCCACTCAGTGGGCTCAAGGGGACCCAGTTCATCCCAGTTAATGTGTCTGAAGGGGAATTACCATTGATGCTGTTTTTTTCCCTTTAGGTCAGAGATCAGATCTCGCTGTCACGGACTGCGGCAAGTAGGAATGACTTCACCCTGCAGCTACCCAAACTGCACCTGGAGACCTTTGCAATGGAGGGGCTCAAGGGCGGGCCAGAGGTTGTAGCGTGCCAGGTTAGAGTCTAAATAACATTGTTTGCTGCCGAAACGTGTAGAAAAATAAAGTGCACTAACTGGAGAGAATGAAAGCCTCAAAGTATTGTGAATAACTTAAAGGAGATGAAATAATTTTTCTTCTATGATATAACACTACATTTTACAAGTAATTGGCTTTTTTTTTAAAGTGTAGAACTAGCCTATTAAACCAGAAAAGTATCTTTACCAAGGAAAAATACGTGTTTTATAGCTACTACAGTATTAAAAGAACATACTTTCCTATCAGCAGAGGACAATAAGATGCTAGGTTGTTACTCTTTAAGCCAGTCTCAATTTGTTGCTCTTATTGTTTTAAAATAAATCACTTTAGATAAAATTATCAGGAGAGAGAGTTGAAATTTTTCAATGTTAATTCCAGAGTATATCCAACATTTCTTAGGTAGTAATTTAATTTCAGCAAATCTAGAACCTGTTTTGCACTGAAGAGTATTTTACCCTTTAAAGTTTAATTTTAATGAACATTGAATGTGTGCAAACTAGGTTATTTCATTTATAAAGCTCAAAGCACCAAATCATAAAACCTTAAACAACTTTAAAATAAATTTAATAAAGAAAATTATTTTCAAAAACATATTCATTTTCAGATGCTGCAGGTAGGTATCTTTCTATTCTAGGTTACTATTGTGTTATCATGATCATATTTTTCCTTAGGGTTAAAAATTTTTTTTTAATTGGACAAAACAAAGTTCAGTATGTGCTTTATTCTCCTTTTAATGTCCAATGCCTTTATTAGAAAAATCTATCTATATTATGTAAACTATATGGAGCCTGATATTTCAAAAGATGTCCTTGTTCAATAGCACTCTAGATTTTTCAGTGTATTTAAAAGAGAAATATCTCTTAAAACTCAGTCTCTGTTTCACATTTTGAGGTTTAAAACAAACTTTTTCGTTCTTCAGTTTATGATCCTGTGAAATTTTAATTTTGTACACAGTCAATGTCAGTTCAAGTGGAGCAGTGTTAATTTTTTCTATATGCTCCATATCCTAATTTAATTTGTTATTAATACCCAAATTAATGCTCTACAAAGAAAAAATACTCATTTCTTTCATTAGATTGTCCACCAATGTATCTAAAATATATATGTAATTGTAAAACCAAGCATAAAATATTTTTATTTCCAGTTATTGGCTAGAATACTGTACTGTTATTTAGTACAAGATTAAGATGTGTGTTTTAAATTTGATTGTTGTTATTTACGAATTCATTATAACCACGAGTACAATATGATTTGAGATTTTTCTGGTGGCTATAAAATAATCCTTTACTTGACTATCTTGATTCATAATCTAACAGGGCTTAGTACTTGTCATAACTCACAAATAAAGACTTCCCCTCAACTCAAGATTTTGGTGATTTGGAAAAAGACTGATTCCTGGGAATGCCAATTTTGGGGGCAAAGAATGAACTCTATGGTTCTTATATCTGTGAATTGCAAGAAGGAAATGTAGAGACCCATATTTTAAACTACTATTCCTTCCAAGTTCTAATAAACATAGTTATGCACATTGCCACATACCTAAATACTTGGCTAAGTTTTGCATTGAGATGCTGTAATGTTCATTGTAGTTTAGGAATATATATATTGTAGTTTGGTATTCCATGCAGAGAAGAGCACATGATTTAGGCCATAACAGTGTTTTTCACAGACACACACAACTGGTGATATGCTTTGGAATACTTTGAGAAGAAAGGCACTGTAGTAACTGAAGACCTTAATTATAGTAATAATAGCTACCATTTCAGCGAGCACTTACTATGTACTAGGTATCATGCTTAGCTCTTTAAATATGTGGTCTCATTTAATTTTCACAATGGACCTGCTAAATAGATGACATTACAATTGAAAAACAACAACTACAATAGGTAACTCTCCTCAGATCAACAGCCAGTAAGTGGCAGGGCCAAGAGCTTGAATTTAAGTCCAAATGTGTTTGACTGCAAAGCCTGAACTGGTAAAATCTAGACACCTACATTAAATGGTAAGAATAAAACCTTTGAAATCTATTGTGGAATTTTTTTTCCATTTACAAAATATTAGTTATGTGTCTATGTATGATGTAGGTCATAGTTTATGCTGTATTGTAGACAAATTCACAGATAAAATTTTTGTTACCATTTGACAGGCTAATATTATAGAACTCTACTTTTCACCTTTTGGCAATATATAAATATTTATATTTATGCCGAATGGCTACATATTTAGGAATTCAGTATTTGTTTAGCTTTGTACCCTGTGCTGATAAAGTGGACTATTTGGAGGGCACTTCCTTTGATTGTGATGAGGAGAGGATCACTATGCAGGATGTGGTAGTGTGTGAACCATTTGGCCAACCTCACAGTCATCATTTAGAGCAGTTGGAGCTGAAGTTCTAGACTTTCTGTCTCTTCCAACGGGGCAAGCTTTATTATAGATACAATCCTGCATGGAAGGAAGACCAATGAGCATGATTGAAAGGCAAGGAGGATGAGTGGATTACCTTTCTTTCTGGACCCAGAAGAGCACACGACTGATGCTCTCCTATAGGAGAAAATTCCTTCAACTAGGCTCTGAGACTACTAGCTTTTAGCCTCAATTTCTTTGCAAAAACGTGTGATGCTACTGATTTCTCAGGCTGGTAGTAGGATTGCGTGAGGCAATGCGTGTAGAGAGCACAGTGCTAGGACAAAGAATGCAGGCAATGTGTGGGGGCTGTTACAATTACAGCCATTAGGGGACCCATTGTAAAGATGAAGTAAGCAAGAGTGTCTTGTTTTCATTACTTTTAAGGGTGTGGGTTTGTGTTTTATTTTGAGGCATGGTTATTTAGAATCTTTTTCTCTATATCTTTCCATTTAGTTCCTTCCCTCTTTCTTGTTTCTTCAAAAGCTTTAAATAATTTTAATCAAGATCAACTTTAGCTCCCTACCTACTTTTCCCTGTTACTTGATGTTCCAACGAGGCCATGTCTCCAATGAAACCCTCCAGTATAAGAAAAGCCATTGTACCTGTGCTGTTATCTCCCAAATAGATACTACTAGAATACTGGAAAAAAGTAAAAACACCTAGATTAGACAAGTTAGCTTTAGCTGAAAAGTCCAGTACAGTGTGAATGCAGGGGACTTTGTAATAAAAAATATTCTGCCCACACATTATAAAAATAATACCTGCTACTCATTATCTTATACTTTGAATTGTGTTTTTTCAATAATTATCATATGTAATGCTTTTAATATCTAGCAAATATTAGCAGGCATCCAGTAAACGTTTGTTTGTGTCTCCATCCCCATTCAGCAATAAACAACAAAGAACAATATCAATAGGTAACATTTGTTGAGTGCTTGTTCCATACCAGTTATAAGCACCTTATATTTACTATCTCATTTAATCCCTGCAACAACCTAATGAATAATAGGTGCTCTGCTTTTATCCATTTTACAAAGGAAGAAACCAAAGTTTATTGAGATGAAGAAAATTGCTAAGGGTCACATACCCAGTAAGTAGGGTAATTGGTCCATTCATGCTTTTAATCATGCCCTTCTCCCTTTTATAAACCATGGCTTATTGTTTTTTGTGTGTGCGTGTGTTTTGAGAAGGCTAAGAGGGAAAAAGAATAAAAGTAGAGTCTGTCTGTAGAATACAGTTTCATTTGTGAGGAAACAGTGGAGACAATAGAAATCTAAAACAGGTTAACTGGGAAAGTTACTGAAACTGTGTATTTCGGCCTCTTCATCTGTCAAATGAAGATAAAATTTTCTAACTCTAGTGTGATGATTAAATGGGTTAATACATCTCAAGTGTGTAGAATAGTGAACAGGTACATTGTAAACACTCAATATTCATTAGCTGTCCACTAACATGTGAGGCCAGAACTTGGTTTTGTTCCCTGGTGCATCTTCAGAGCTCAGGGTGGTGCCCAGCACAGAGGAGGCCCTCAGTATGTGAGGGTGATGAATACTTGATTTCAGACACTGGACAAATTGACTTAGGAAGCTGCTTTGGTTAAGTTGTGATGGTCTTATGAGACTTGGTATCAATTTTTTACTTCTAGGCCCACTTCATTTGAAAGAAAAAGTCCCCCAAACCATCTCATAAAAGTATTTAAGATTTAGAGCATAATAACTATACCTCTGGAAATGTAGTATACTTTATAAATATATGTTTATAAACACTTCATTAGAAAGGCTTCATTGTGAAACCATTTATTTATGAAGATTTTTAAACAACAGAGTCTTCACCATAAATACAGTAATCCTTTAATCACCCCTAACCCACCATGTCATTACATAGTCCTTACTTGGTATGGTTTTTCATTATGTGTTATACTCAAGACTTTTGTGATACCATGGCTTTTTACATTTATACTTATTTTCCAGTCATAGAAATTTCTTCCAGCTATTTTGTTGTATTTATAAAGTTAAATCATAAAGAGCATCTTGAAGGGAATTTTATTATTATGTTTTTATGTATAAAAGGAAGAAATAAATATCTGTACCAAAACTGTCAGGGAATAAAAATGTCAAGAATCACTCTTGGTAATTTTGTACATGTGTTCTCTGTTACACTGCTTAATGCAGCACCCGTCTAATTGCTATGCAAGAAATTTCTCCATTCTTGGAAATTAAAGACATGTTAGGCAATTTCACTTGAAAGATCATATTATTTAGTTTTCTCCTTCATGTTATTCCATTCACATAAGTGAATTTTCAGATATCTGACTATTTCTTAAAACATGAAAACCAGCCATTTTGAATGGAAATCTTGCTATTAAATATGTCAAGTCCTGTTTTTTTTTAATAAAAGGAATATAATATACCTAATTAAATTTTTATTATGTTGGTTCATTATTATAGATATAAACTATAATATTATAACACTAGTACAATGTACTCAGGTGTATAATGACATTTGCCTTCAAGCACTGTAATAACTTCATAGGAATTTTGCTAATATTAAAAATTAGCTTTTAAGAATTATAAAGGTTGTACATGATCATGACAGTAAGAAATTAGACTCTAAAAAGCATGGAGAAAAATTAAGATCATTTGCAAGTCTGCCATTCAGAGATAACCAATGTTCACACTTTGGTATACGTATATTCTTCTAGTTATTCTAGTTATTTTTTAGTCATAAATACAAACACTCATGTACATATCATTTACATATAATATATCTATATATGTTTAAATAATGATTGGGCCACACTGTTTTGTAAGCATTTTTTTAAACCTAATAACATATCATGGATATCTTTCTTGTCAGTAAATATAGATTTATCTCATCATTTTTGATGATTGAGTTATATTCCACTACATATTTCTATCACAGAGTATTTAATCAGTTTTCTATTGATGGATATTTGAGTTGTTTCTAATTTTTTTGGTTATTATGAATAAGGTGACAATGAATATCTTTTTGCATGAATTTTTGTATTGATCTATTATTTTTTTTTTAGAATAAATTACTGGAATTGTTGCATCTGAAGTTATGCACATTCTGACACTTTTGATACATATTCCACAATTGCCCCTGAGGAAGACTCCAGTTTACTCCTAAATGACTTCTATTAGTTCTTTAGTTTTCTCTAAAATGTATGGTTCTTTATTTTCTGATACTAAAAGAAGGTTTTATCTTCTTTTTATAATTTAGGTCTTCCTTGATTTTCAGATATACATTTTCACTGGGTCCTTAATTTACAGAGTTGCCAGGTCCAGTCTAAGAGTCTCCATGGTGAAGTGAAGAGAATATATTTTGTGACAGCTGTTTGTCTCACAAATATTCTTTTCATTTACTTCGGGCTCCAAGACTGTGCTTTGAATGTTTGAGATTATTGGAAATCTGACCTTTTTGGTAAATGGAATCATTTTAATAATAAGGTATCAAAAAGACTTGGAGTTATCTAAAGTGTTATCTATGAGGGTTTGTACAGTTCTCTTTAAATTTTAAAATCAAAATGTCTTTCAAATTAAATGTTATGTTTTTTAGATTCAATTTTTTAAAAAACATAAAATGATTTTAGAATTGGGTTGTGGAATCAAACAGAATGTCGAAATGCTACCTTTTTCAAAGGTTGGAAAGTACTTCCCAGAGAAGAGCTGTTTATTAGGGGGAAACAATTAGCTGGAAAAATCATATAGTTCATCTAAGAATAAATGCATTTTGATGGAAAAATGCCATTCTTTGTCTCATCTAGCTGCTTGACAATTGTAATCTATAGTTCTATGGACTATAAATTGTGCCAATGAGAAATCTAAATGTCCTAGATTTGAGGCCTAACTTGAGGGTGAATGTAAGAATTAGTGTGTTTGTTTTTTCTGTTGATACCAGGAAGAGTAAATGGCATTTTCTGATGTAATATTGTTGAAAAACATTTTTGTTATTTGCTAGTTAAAATTTTAGAATTCTACTCTGAAGATTTGATAATACCCAAGCAGATATTAAGTTTCTTCAAAATTTCCTAGCTAATAGAGTTGTAAGCAATGCTGAATGAAATAAAATACCATGAGAAATAAGATGTTAATGTGTACAGAAAGACTAATTTTAAGAGTGTGTTGCAAATGGGACAGCAATGATTCTGTAATTAAATAATACATTTAAACATTGGTTCTGGTCATTGTGAGTTGTGCCTTATTGTCCTCAGTCTGTGTCTCCACCGAAGATTTTAGTTTTTGATGACCAGGAAAACTTGGCTGGAGACTTAGCCTGGCACATGAGTCATTATTAGAAGAGTATTGGTATCATCACATAAGTCTTCTCACCCTCCCTTTTTCCCTTCCTCCGTCCTCCCTTCCTGTGCCTATGTGATTCGCACATTTTTCTTTTAATGGTGATGGTGGTGGTGGGGGCGGGGGGGAAGAGTGCATCAATCAAATTTTAGAACAGAATCTTGAGAGTAAAGATGTAAAATTATGCTTTTTTTGCTCCAGATATTTTACCAGGTGATGTATGCTACTGTTCTTTTCTTAGTCCTCATATTTTATTTTAAAAGATTTATTGTAAAAAAAAAAAAGTATTTTTCTTGAAATCTATTGTTAAAACATAGTCTTGGGCACTAACTGATAACTAAGATTTCTAAAAAATGTCTGTTAAAGCTAGGGGTTCTGAAAAGTTTTTTTTAATATTTAGCATATGAGACATTTTACATCTTGCTTCATGGCTTTATTTCAGACAGTGGTGGTCTGAAAGAACAGGGTGTTTTTTCTTGTTGGAACTTTCATCTCTGTTTGCCTTTTGAAAATGACAGGAAGACATACGAGGGCAAGGAAATGCATCTGTATAAAGCTTCTGCTACATGGAATCTCATATTGAAGAATCTCATAACTCCTTGCTCCTTGACTCACCTGAAAATATTCATGAATTATTTCCTGTGGAAATGATCTGGTATCGGTGATCTGAGGCAACACTAAGTAAAATCTGATAGGAATTCTTTAAAAATTAGGCCTGATTCATAAAGTCTTTTTTTCCGTTTTGTTTTTTCATTTCTTCCTTTGTTTATAACAAGAAAGACTAATTAGGAGGAAAATAAAATCATAACAGAGTCAGTATCACAGAAGGTTGAAGAGGTTATGCAACTTTACCAGAAAGTAATAGGATTGGCCATAGAACAGATGAAATCCTTCCCCCTGTACACACAAATTACCCAGGTAGCAGGAATTCTCATTATTTTATCCAATATTGTCTTTTTCTCATGGAACACAACATTGTCCTTTCTTGTGAAAGATGAATATGGATTATCATCCTTGTGGTGCTGAAAGTGCTACTGGAGTTCTCCTAGAACCACTATTTTCTGTGAGCTCTTGGCCCTTAATTCTGACACATCAGCTTCTCATCTGTAACGTGGAGATGATGATACCTGCCCTGCTGCATCTTGGGGTGATTGTGTGGATCACATGACATGTATGAGAGAACTTTGAAAATTAAACAACACTAGTAGATATTTTTTGAATTGTTTTCCTTTAAATATTTGGCATATGAACGTTCCTTGATCAGGTGTAAGCTTGCTTAGTTTTCAATTTCAGGTTGAGATTTTTGCCCTTCTAAAAGACAAGCAAGTAAATCAGATTATGGGGAAGTTGGCAGCCATGAATCTGTGCAATTTTCTGTATGTCGTTGAGTTTGCTGGAAACATCATGTTGAACAGAATGGGAATTACTTTCCTAACAGCATAAAATAATTCTGTTTGCTGGGAGAAGAGGCAAGCAACGTAGTATTGGAGAAAGCCTGTGTTGGAGAGTCAGAACGCCTAGACTGAAGTTCTGGCTCTGTAATTGAACCACTGTGGCAGGTCTCTCATCAGCACTGAGCCTCCATTTCCTCATCTTTAAATGGAGACAGTGAAGCCTGTCTTGCTTTTGAAAGCTCACAGGATTGTGGGGAGATCGGATGAGATAATGTGCATGCGAAGGTGCTTTTTACATTGTAAAATGCTGAATTAATATAAGCTATGTTGGATTGAACTGCAAAGAAGCCTGGGGTCAGGAAAAGTGACCTAAATATATTGAGGAATGTTTTAGTGTTTTGACTCTTGGAGTTTTTGACTGATGACCTGTTTAATACGAGTTTCACGTTAGTAGCAACGTGCTCAGTCAAAAGAATGAAATTTTTCACAACTTTAGTGTTTCCTTACAGTTCAGTATAAAAACATTGCTAACACTTTGGCGAATGCCTGCCATATACTGCTATTTGAGTAATTATTATACAAAGCAATTCAAGCATTACTATTGTTTTCATATTTTCTTTTAACTCATTTTGTTGCCTTTATTTATACCATTAAAATTGTTTTTTGGATTTCAAATTTCAACTCTGAAATGGTGACTATATTTGCCTGTATTGGAAATGTTTGAGACACACTTAGTAAAAAACAAAAACAAAATCACATATGAAAGTACAGAGCATTTTTTTTTTTTTTTTTTTGGTTATAACTTTCAGTTCTAGGTAGCTCGAAGTCGAAAAGCTGCTGATCGAGGTGAACATAATTTCTCTGTCATTAATGTTAAGAGGCAAAAAATTAAATCCCAAACTTGACCTTTTCTCTCTTTTCTGTTTTTTTAATATTTGAAGCCTCTTTGAGTATAACTCTACTAGATAATACCTTTTCATGCTTATTATTGAGAGACTGAAGCCTGTGAGCACGTGAGCTTTCAAGTGCTACATCAGAATTGCTATTCATTTTAGCTACTTGGACAAAAAACAGTGTTTGATGGACTGCCTAGGTGAAGGCCTGGAAAAGGAAGGGTTATCTACAAACTGAGTGAGTTTATTATGGCTTAGTGATTTACTGATTGATTTCATTTGCTGTCAGTTAAGGCTCTCTTAATGTCAGTTTTCTTTGCATAATGCCTTGAAATAAAGACTGATGAAGTTCTTCAGATTGATGCTGCTTATATAAACTGACCCTGATTTGCCCTATTCTACATGACAATTTAAGTGACAGCAGTTAGAGGAAAATACAGCAATGAATATGCAACTTAAGGATTAGGGGAAATGCAGTAAATCATTCAGTCTAAAACTAGGTACAAAAGTGATTTCTTGTAATAATTCTATGGATGCCTTAAGTTTTATTAAACAGACATTATTACTCTCGAGAGTGAGTGTGTGTCTGTAGGTGTGTATGTGTGTGTGTGTGTGGAGAGAGAGAAAGAGAGAGTTGAACTGAAAAAGAGAACTAAAAGTGATCCTAAATCTTTTCAAATTAGAGTAAGTCTTCTTCTCCCCACTTATTTAAATTTGGAGTTGTCAGAATCACAGTTTAAAAAATATTTTATTTGAGGTTGCATAAGTGCTGTATATTAAGTAACCAACGAAATGTTGGCTGGGTAATTTTGAAGCTTTAAATGCTTTTCAGTTTCAGAGTGTTCTAGTAATGGTTGTAGTAGCTTTTTTTAAATTTCAGTGGCCAAAAGTCACATAGTGCTGACTAAAAAGAAGTATAACTTTGTTAGGAAAGACTAACTTAAGAAGTGACTCGCTAAAGAAAACATGAAATATTAATATCTTAATTTCTTTTCTATGGGTGAGGGCTATTTGATTCACACCCAGCAAGTAGATTTTCTCTCTGGAGGATATGGCATTGCTTCAGTGTTACAGGGCAATATTTTGTCCAGAGTATATTTTATAATGCATAGTAATCAAAATGAATCTGACTTGGGATAAATTCATTAGGATTAAAAGGAGAGCATAGAAAACCAAGCACAAAAATGGAGGTTTAGCTTCTGTTCATATAGTAGGGGGTTAGCCAATTGACAATGAAGAAGCCTAAGTGATATCTGTGACATATTTAAAAGGGGCATGAGTTCTATATTTGCCAATAAGCTTAAAAAATCCTCAGACCTTAGATCTTTGGTTGAATGATTATTTGGTAGAATGATTTACCCATAAAATTTAAAATCTAAAAGAAGAAACTCTATGTTTTTAATCTTTCTAAAGTGTTGGAGATCATGATTCAATTAAAACATGCAGTTTAACCCTTGTACATTTATCAAATTACGTCATAGGATAAAATAGAAAAGAAATCTCTATGACACACTTAGCACAGGGTCTTACACAAAGCCTTCAGCAGACAGCAGCTATGGTGATGATTATTGAAACTGTGTATGAGTTAAGGAATGTTATGATTCTTCATCAAGTGAAGAGATTCTTTGAAAGTTTTGGATGTCTCATGTTATCACCAAGTTTTTAATTACTGCAAATTAAGAGGTTAAATGATTTCTTGTTAGTATTGAGTGGTAGGTAGCAACAAAATGCTCAAAAAATACTGGTGACTCAGGGGCCAAACCTGACCTGACCTAATTTTGTGGCAAAACCTGAGAAGAACTGACAGGAAGCTCTTTGTAGTCTCAGTTTATTCCCTTCAGTGTAATTATTCAAATGTTTTGGGGTAGAATGTATTTGATTAGAGTGTGCTGCCCTAGATCCCAGTGAGAGTGTTACTCAATATATGGTATATGCCCCATATTTCCAAAATCTGAAAAACCCTGAGCTCCAAAGCACATTTGGTTCCAAGCTTTCAAATAAGGGATTGCGAGAACTGTATGACCATTATAAAACAGATTCCACACAAATGACATGTATTATTGCTTCAGTGCAAGCTTTTGTTTTTCTTATAGTGAGGCACATTCAGTCTGTGGGGGGGGGGGTATTCTGGAGTGAAATTTAAATTTAATAGCGTATCTCTTGCTCTTTTTTTGAGTCACAGAGGAATTGTGTAGTAGTTTGTGCCACCTGAAAACTCAAAGAGACTTCAAAGTGTGTTATATACGAATCAGATATGGCTCTAATAGGCTTTATTTTGCTCATAACTAATACCTGTTTGCAAAGTAAAGGCACATTCCATTCCATGTGACATGTCCCTGAGACAAACTTTTGGGGCCCCTCCCACTCTATATTATGAAAGCAGAATGGATGAAATTCCTCGTCACATAACCTGCTTATCTTTTCTTACCTATCCTTCTAATTTGTTCCCATGGGTTTAGGTGATGCAGTCTTAAAAGGTCTGGCGAAACCTGCTCTCCTGGTATCCAGACAGTTGCTCTAGGTAAAGAGAGCAAGGTCTCTTGGGAGTGAGTCCAAGGGCCTGGTTGTTTGTATCCTTGCCTCCTGGTAATTCATAGGAGGCTTAGGAACCAGAATGGCATTTGTTTCAAAGTTTTCCACTTATTCTAGAGGATAAATGGAAATATCATTCGTGAGTATTTAGAAACCAATGTGAACCAGGAAATTAACTTGAAAACAATAAAATAGCTGGCTCTCTTGATCATATAGATTTGGCTATGGCTAATATCATTTAATGATGTACTAAGCACCTGCCAAGTGCAAGGAATTGTGCTATGCTCTGGGATACAAAGGTGACTCAGAAATCCCTCTGAGGGGAATATGATATTTCAGAGTGATATGAGATGGAAAGCATGATTGCCATAGGAGAGGCATAGACAAAGTACCATAGCCTGCCCTTTAGAGGAGAGTGAAATTCATTCTTGCTGGGAAGATTAGGAGAGGCTTCATAGAGGAGGCAGCATTTGAGTGGGCCGCGAAGGTTATGGAGCTAAAACTCCCCTTTCATATAAAATATGATTGTCAGGAAATACAGATTGGAAGTATCTGGAGTTGGAATCTCAGCCGCTAGGAGCTCTGCAGCAGTGAAGTGTGTGGGTAGCCTCATCTGCAAATGGGGTTGAACTAAATGATTGGTGAGATTCATTTCAGCTACTGAAGCTCTGTGATATTGTGCATAAATTATGATCTCTGTGGGATTTCATGGCAATCTTATTATTTTTTCCTTCATAGTGTGCAAAAAGTAAATTCGCTGATGTAGTTGAGTATCAGAAAGCACCTTAGAACCAATTTGTCCTTAAAACAATATAGTGACAATATTTTTTCACAGATATAGTTTGACATACTTCAGTGAATTTTGTTATAGAATAGAGATTATAGGGATTATTGAAGTAGATGATAACCCTGACTGAAGCATGTAGATTCCCAAACCAATTTGATACATCAGAATCTGAATAGAATCATGATAATAAAATAATTAGCTCTTACTAAAAGCATGGAATATTTTCTCTCTTTACTGATTTGCTTTTCTTAGGTATATTAAAAATTGTTCTGGGGCCAGCCTGGTGGCACAGCAGTTTAGTTTGTGCTTTGGCAGCCCAGGGTTCATGGGTTCAAATCCCGGGCGCCCGTCAACACACTGCTTGTCAGCCATGCCGTGATGGCGTCCCTATAAAGTAGAGGAAGATGATCACGGATGTTAGCCCAGGGCCAGTCTTCCTCAGCAAAAAAGAGGAGGATTGGCAACGGATGTTAGTTCAGGGCTGGTCTTCCTCACACACACACACAAATTGTTCAGATTGGATTTAATTAAATCATAAACAAGTGCATCAAATTCTTATAATTCCCGCTAACTGGCTTTTTGCATCTTTTTCCAAATTAATGTAAAGACACCAATTATGGATGGTTTTTGCTGAGATTCTTATATAAAATTAACAGTTTTATGTGGAAAGAAGAAGGATGAAGCACTCAGAATTGTGTGTATGTATTTACTCGGTTTCAGTAGCTTAGATCAAGTGCACTTTCTGAAAGTTGCTTGTTTTGAGATAATGGACTGAGCAGGTTTTCTTTAGTAGTGAACAACTAACTCTCAACCCCGTAAGCCATTTATTCCTATACCTTTTCTCTTTGTATTAACACCACTCCATTAAGAAAATTTGCATACCGAACCCCCAAAAGATCAAAATTAAGATGTGTGTTTGGTACACTATCAAATTTGGCTAAAACAGTTGGATCTTTGTAGGTTGATTATGGAACAAATGGTAAGTTCTAGCTATCACTTTGTTCAGTCTCCAAAAAGTATAAATCAGAAAGAGATTATTGGAATATAAAGTGCCCTTTGTTAAGTCCTGAATAACTTTTGAAGAGGATCAATAGGCACTCTCAGTATCGTCCACATTATACTGAAATTGGAAGTCTCGTTAACTCTGAAATGAAGAACCATACCAATATTACGTGTTGTTAATTTCATCAAGCTGAATACATACATACGGAATTCCTACTCTGTGTCCAGCCCTGTGCTTGACAGACGATTGAGATGGCAGAGGATGAATGCGCATTCTGGGAGGAGGAATTAAAGAAACCCCCTCAAATGTTATAGTTCTTAATTCAAGAGGAACAAAACCAGCGCTTATGTGGGAACCATCAAGTGCCACAGGTGTGCTCTGAGCCTTTGGGAGGTGTGAAGATCAGGAAAGGGCCTGCATGTAGCACTGACCTCATCTCATAGAAGCCTTCTCTCGTCCCTAAAATCGCCTCCCTTCTCCCTTCACACTTGACAGGCCTGACCCTGCTTTATTTTCATTCATAGCACATGACCTAATGTATTTGTTTATTTTCTGTCTCTCACTAGAATGTAAGACCCATGAGGGCATGGCTTTGTCTCCTTTACCACTGTGTCTTCAGCACCTAGAACATAATAGGTGCTCAGTAATGTTCATTGAATGCATTAGTGAATGAACTGAGGTTTTCTCTAGTGTGGCCTTTGAAAGAGGCAGAACTGTGTGCATATTAAGGAAAAGAGCAAAGAGTTTGGAATCAGATGGACCTCTGATTTCCAGTTGTTCCACTTATTAGTGATGTGTCCTTAAGAAAGTTATTTATGGGCTCTGAGCCTCAGTAGCTTTATATGTAAAGTTGTGCTAATTCCTATTCTGCAAGGACAGTGTAAAAATTGGAGATTGTGCATGTTGCCACAGAAAACAGATCATGGTCAGATCTGCATGTACTTTATTTGGTGTATTTAGAAAATGCCCTTCTTTTGGGTGAGAAATCTAAATCACCCTGCACAGGTGTAGCTGTTATTTGATAAGAATTAGAGAATAGTCACAGTAACTGTGATCTCCAAGGAGTGTACTTTTAGATGTCAAAAGTTCAAACATTTCTGCATATCAGTGCCAGATGTTATGGTTTCGACATTTGGACAAAGCTAGACTGCCTGAATTCCAGCTCACACCATTACAACTGAATAAAAAAATTTACCTACCACTCATACCATGCTAGGTCTTATCTATATGTCAATAGAATATCCATTGTAAAACTCCCAATGATGTCAAGACATGGTAGGTGCTTAAGAAATTTTAACTATAATAATATATCTTTTTCTGATGGAGAGCTAAAGTAATGAAGTTAAACTTCTTCACGGTTTCCTATGACCCACAATTAATTCTGTTACTCACTAACTAAACGACTGTCACTTTATTAGGCCTTGTTTTGTAACACATTAATAAACCCGGTGCCAATTCTATGATTTACCTATATGATGAGCACTGTGTATATTACTTAAATTTTAAGACCCTAAAGCAAGGCAATTTATTATTATTTGTTTTACTATTATTATTATTATTGATCTAGCAGTATCTTCCGAGTTACTCTTCCTCTTAGATTTTTTCTAAGATCACTGTTGTTTTTTATGGCTTCATATCCATATGCAGTAGTTTCCAAGAGGAACTTTTTTTTTTTCAGTCTCTGATTATTTTCAGGACTCCTTTTCCATATTCTTGTAGGAAATGAACATGTCATTTCTTATCCCTTTGGTTTTCTTTATAGTAACCTTTAGCATAATAAGAGCAGTAATCACCATCAATCCAGCAGCTGCACTTAACTTCAAGATTGGCTTTGATTCAATTCTGGTTGGAAATACCATATTTGAAAAAGAATTGGTCTTGTTTTTGCACATTTAAGTTGTATATGCCATGGTTGAGTGGAAGCCAGAAAAAAGTTTAAAGTCTAAACATGATACAAAGAAAACATCATTTAAAAAAATCTGTTGCAAAAATACTCTGCAACTCTGCTGAATATGGTTTCCCATGAGACTCCTCATACCTGAAAAGCTGCTATATTTATATCCCTCAGAGTGGTGCCGGTAAAAATTTTGAGTGATGGGATAAGTCAAGTCCAGGGCCATTTCAAATAGCAAAAAGAGGAAAATGAATGATTCTTTTTTTCTTATATAAAATAACACTGGCAAAATCATACTGGAACTATATGCAACATTGCGTTGTCAATTTATACTATTTTGTCTTCAGTTGTGCTTGACTAAGGAGGTTGTGCATTTGCAATACATTTTTTTCTTCTAATAATCTGACACATTTACTGTCCTTATCATTGTCACTATCACCACTAAAAAGCATTTCTGTATGTGTGTGCACATTGCATTTAGTACCTAGTTACACATGGTTTTAACCATGCCCTGTATTAAATAAATATGAGTAAACAATCTTAAGTGGACAGCAGTGACCCAGACCAGTCTCTAAAGGAAACATAGTAATTGTAGTACATGCACACAAACCCCTAGGATATCTAGGGTCAGAAGTGGGCTGTCCAGGAATGGGAAAACATCTTGTATGAGAGAGGGAAAAGAAAATGTAGTTCAACAACATCCTTGTTTCTCCATAAAAGAAAGATCATTTTTCCTGCCCAGGAAATTTTCCAGATTTGGCAAGATAAAAGCCTTCCCCAATCTTAGTAGGTAAAATGGAAATGAAATATAACTTCTTGGAGTCCCATTCCTCTATATATCCAGTATATATGGATCTCATTCAGAATGAGAATTTATGAGTCAGATGAGCTAATCCTGTGTGGGTAGGATTTGGGATATCACTCTCCTGGTATTTTGCTTGAAAGTTCTTTACTGATGATATCAGCTCCTTAGGTCAGGCTGCTGAGAGATGCATGACATTTTGTCATTTTACATATATAAATCAAACACACTAGAAGTTGTTTTCCAAGTTTTCTTTTTCAAAATAATCTATTGTGTGGGTAATAGAAGATTTGCTATAATTTGTAAGCTTAGTTTATTTCATTCTCATTAAAATTATCTTACAGTCTTTTTTCAGATTACATTTTTCTAGAATCAAAAGATGTTTTGGGGGAAATCTAGATTTATGTGATATATTTGATTAGAATAGAGATTCATTAATATGTTACAAATGTTTATTGAGCCGTTTAACAGAATGAAGTCCCCAAGAAAATATCATCTGAAGTTCTTTTACTTGAAATAATTATTTATTTCCATTACATAAGCAAAAATTGGTAGCTCAGCATCAATGTAGTATCATAGTTATTGAGTCTGAGATCTTTGAAAATCCTGGTTTCATAGCAAAATTCAAGAGGGCTTTGTTTGCTTTTTACCTTTTTCAGTCAGCAGAGGAGAGAATGTGCATTAAATTGACATTTATATGAATGTTGTGACAGACTAGCTGTGTAATTTTATGAAACTTGGAAAGCCTAGATTAATTCTACTGATTTCACTGAGAAACTTTGTGTGATAAACAGCCAAAAACAAAAAGCCAAAAAACGCCAACTAATCCAAAGCAAACTGGAAATCTTGCAACACGTGGAATGAGCATGGGCTTTGGAGTTGGACAGATGTGGATTTGAATCCCAGTTCCATTCTTTATTAGCTAGGTGCCCTGGGAGAAGGTACTTAGCATCACTGAGCCTTAGTTTCTTACTCTATAAAATAGAGATAATATCAGCCTTACAGGGTTATTGCCAGAATTAGCAAAATATGTAGAGCTCATAATGTGGTGTCTGACACCTAGTAACTGTTGTTGTTAGAACTGGGATCCAGGCAAGCCTTTGAGAATGGGAACTACAGATTCCATGAGAACACCTTTGGGCAAAGATTTGATCAAGCCTAGGCTTTGTTGTCTCCCATACATTCCAACTCATTTAGTGATTCCTGGTGGCAGAGTGTGGGGTTCACCTCCCTCATCTGCCAACTTTGGGGCAGATGTGGGTTGACTTTGAGTGGAGAGTTGAGCTGAGTGCATATGCCCCTCAGATTGCATTGACTCCTTTGAGGCTACAGGCTGTGCTATGGCCCTAGAATAGCTGGCATTGCTGTGACAGCCAGTGAGCAAATATAGACAGGTGTCTGACATCCTCTCAGGTTGACTAAGCAAAATGCTAGCCTATTTTATTCAAGTATCTGCATAAAGGAGTCTTTAGAAGTTAGGAGTAGAAGACTGGTTAGTCTAGTCCAAACCTTTGCCAGAAAAATAGGTAACATTTAAAATAAAAAAAAGTTTTATTCTCCCCTTGTTTCTAAAATATATGTAGATATGTATATAAATTTGTATATATCCCCCATTTTAGTTAAATGTTAGTGTACCACACACACACACACATTCACATATATGCACAGACAAGATTTTCCTTTTTATTTTGAAATAATTACAGTCATGCACCACTTAATAACTTTTTGGTCAATGATGGACTGTATATATGATAGTGGTCCCATAAGATTAGTACCACATAGCCTGGGTGTATAGTAGGCTATACCATCTGGGTTTGTGTAAGTACACTCTATGATGTTCACATAATGAAATTGCCTAGTGATGCATTTCTCAGAATGTATCCCTGTGGTGCATGACTGCATAGATTCGCAAGAAGTTGTAAAAATAGTACAGAAAGATCCCCTTGTACCCTTTACCCAGTTTCCCCCAATGTTACATCTTAAATAACTTTAGGACATTATCAAAAACAGAAAATTGACATTGGTACAATGTATATGTATAGTTCTATGACATTTTATCACATGTGTATATTTGTGTAGCAACCACCACAATGAAGATACGAATTATTACATCACCACAAAGATCTCCCTCAGCTAACCACTTTATAGACATATGAAGCCCTCCCCCCAAATCATCCCTAGCCCCTGCTAACCACTAAACATTTTCTGACTCTATAATTTTGTCGTTTCAAGAATGGTATATAAATGCAGTCCTACAGAATGTGATCTTTTGAGAGTGACTTTTTTCCATTCCAGCATAATGCCCTTGAGATCCATCCAAGTTGTTGCGTGTTTAGTTTGTTCCTTTATATTGCTATTTATATTCTTTATATTATATTCTATTGCTGACTATTTATATTCCTTTATATTGATGACAATTGAAGGATATTTTGGTTTCGATTTTTGACTGTTACACATAAAGCTGCTATGAACATTCATGTACAGATTTTTGTGTGGACATAAGTTTTCATTTCTCTAGGATAAATGCTCAGGAATGTGATTGGGCCATATGTAAGTGTACACTTAGTTTTTTAAGAAACTGCCAGACTGTTTTCCAGGGTGGCTGTACCATTTTTCTTTCTCACCGGGATGTACAGGAGATCCAGTTTCTCTGCTTCCTCACCAGCTTTTGATGTTAACACGATGTTTTCTTTTAGCCATTCTAATAGAAGTGTAATAATATCTCACTCTGGTTTTTTTCATTCCCTAATGGCTAGTGATTTTGAAAATCTTTTTATGTGCTTATTTGCGATTTGTATAATCTCTTTGGTAAAATGTGTCTAGTATCTTTTGCTCATTTTCTAATTGGATCGTTTGTCTTTTTACTATTGAGTTTTGAGATTTTTAAAAATATATTTGAAAAACCAGTTCTTTATCAGATATGTGGTTTGCAAGTATTTTCCCCTGTTTGTGGCTTGTCTTTTAATCTTTATAACAGGATATTTCGCAGAGCAAAAGTTTTTAATTTTGATGAAGTTCAGTTTATTGATTTTTTTTTTCTTTTATGGATCATGCTTTAGGTATCGTGTCTAAGAACTCTTCACCAAGCCCTAGATGCCAAACATTTTCTCCTAAAAGTTTCATACTTTTAGGTTTTGCATTTAAATCTGTGATAAATTTTGAGTTAATTTTTGTGTAAGATGTGTGGTTTAGGTTGTGGTAATCATAATTATAAGATGATCCCCAAGATCCTTCCCCCGATGTACACACACTGTGTAATTAATCCCCTCTCCCTGAGAGTAAGTGAGACCAGTAAATATGAGGTTATCCTGGATGGGCCTGACCTACTCACATGAGCCCTTTAAAAGAAGGTGAAGTGTTGCTGGCCTGGAAGAAAGCAACAGCCATGTTACGAGATAAGGGGTCCATTTAGCAAGGACCTGAGGGCACTCTTAAGGAGCTGAGAGTGGCCCTGGTTGACAGCCAGCAAGAAAGTGGGGACCTCTGTTCTACGACCATAGGGAACGAAATTCTGCCAACACTTGAATGAGCTTGGAAGAGGACCCCGAGTCTCAGATGAGACTGCAGCTCCACTGGACACCTTCACATCAGCCTGGTGAGACCGTGAGCAGAGGACCCAGCGAACCCCTGCTAGACCCGTGGAAGCTACGAAATACTAAATTTGTGTTGTTTTAAGCCATTAAGTTTTTGGTAATCTGTTAGGCAGCAATACAGATTTTGGTATCCTAGACTGGGATGCTGCTTTTGTGCTTATGTAGATGAGAATTCGGATCATTGGAGCTTACGTCTGGGTGTGAGGGAAAGAAATGGGACATCCATGCTGCCAGGCACGGTGGATTAGAGCTTGTCTTCTGGATATGGAGGCTTCCTGAGCCCTGCTCTGCCTTTCTGACTCTAGGTCCTCACTCACTGCTCGGTCTCTGGGGACAAACACAGCTGCCGCCCTCCTCAGCACCAGGAGGGGAAGAACAGACTAGCTCGGCTACTTCCCTTGCACTCCCCCCGTTAGTCTCCAGATGGTACAGAGGACTGCTCTCCAAACTTGCCGATTGCTCACTCTTATTTTTGAGCCAGCATCCCCAATATATGTAAATTTATTCCTTTAAAAATTATATACATGTGTTATTGTTAAATAAGCTCTATAACATAAAACATAAAAAATAGAAATTTTTAAAGATATGATTTTAAAAAGAAAGATTAAAAAGTTAATATAAAAACTATGGAGACAATAAAAAGATCAGTGATTGCTGGGGGTTGGGGAGGAGGGAGGGATGAATAGGCAGAGCCCAGAGAATTTTTAGGTCAGTGAAACTATTCCGTATGATACTGTAATGGTAGATACATGTCATTATACATTTCTCAACCCCCTAGAATATACAGCACCCAGAGTCAACCCTAATGTAATCTGTGGATTTGGGGTGATGAGGTGTCCATGCAGGTTTGCTGATTGTAATGAATGTACCACTCCATTGCAGGATGTTGATAGAGAAGGAGGCTTTGGGTAAGTAGGGGTAGGGGGTTTATGGGGACTTTCTGCACTTCCACTCAATTTTTCTGTGAAACTAAAATTGCTCTAAAAATAAAATTTATTAAAAGAACTAAATGTAATATAAAATAAAACCTATATGTGGAAGTTCTGCAATTTTTTTTCCATTTTAACTCACTTTGGAGACTGAATACATCCTATGAGTGTGCAAGACAGTAGATGCTCCCTGTATTTATGAAGTAAGAAATAACATTTTTATTCTTTGATATGGATTGGCACTGGTGTCTTCACTTGGTCCATTTTTTAGACATTCATGTTTCCTATGAGGTGTGTGTGGAGAAAAGTGGAAGGATTTCACAATGCAGAGAGGCTGAGAGTGCCATCTTCACTCATTTATTTACTTTCTTTGTATTTCAACATGAACTGTTGTCTACCCTGTATGGTTAAGTAATTTATGGATTAAATTATTTTACATAGTGTGGTCTTTATAGTAGTTTACAATAGATAAGAGGTGATCTTTAAATCTTCTATATAAAGTTTGCTGTTTTTCTTGTGACAAAGTGCTTCAAAGTACTCTTGAACTTGAGTATGAATTATGCAGTTTTCTTTGACAAAAAGAAAAGGGTTCTAAATCTGTAGAACTTTTCTGGGAGAGCAAGTGGCTATCAAAAGCATTCCACCTAGAAAGTATTTTTTAAAAACCACCAAAACAAAGTACATTCTGTCACATCAAAGTAAACTGACATTTATTAAAAAAAAAATGAACTACTTTATTGAAGGAGTTTCATGGAGAAAGCATTATGAAGATAGTTGTTTGGAAATATTTCCAGAATTATGGACTTTTAAAAAAAATGATCCAAATTTATAAAAATTTACATAAGTACACTTGAAAAGTTCAGAAGCATAATTTCCTAACGAAAGAGTATGTTTTGAACATTTGTTAAAAATATAAAATATATTTAATATAGAATGTATTTGTTAAAGATATAAAAACTAGGCATATATATTAGTTTCAAGAGCAATTGGTTAATTCTGGGAAGTTGGAAATTTTCTAGCCAAAATTTCAGTTAAAACTTTTATTTAATTGATAGACAGGATTGAAACATGAGTGTTATGATTTAATAAACACAACCAATGGTGTACTTCTGCCATGTGCATCTTACCTGTTGAACTATGTGTCATGGGAGTGGCGAGGATGGTGACTCAGAATTAGACTTCCAAACTGCTGTATCACAAAAGTTATACCACAAGAGACTTAAAATTATAAAGCACATACAATCATATTTATTTCACTAAAAATCATTAGTAATAACTTTTTGTTGAGAGTAAAAAGTTTCAGGGCTATTGATAAGCAAAGTTAAGCCCTTCCCCCACTTCTTATAGCTGTTCATGCTTAGCTTCAAGCCCACCTGTGGTTCATCGCACCTTTGTAGCAGTGTTCTCTTACTTGTGTTTTGGATAGAGTTTCTCTAAAATTTTGTTTCTGGTCCCTTTCTATTCCTTATTGATTCCTCAGAATTCTTGTCAGCTGATGTCATTCTTAGCAGCTTTTATGCATGCACACACGAACACACACATGCACATGCACCCAATTCTATGTGGCAAAGCAAGGAGGTGGATGGTAGTCTGCCATCCTGATACAGTCTTTCCTACACAACCTTGTACAAGAATGTCATGGTAAAACAAATATTTGTGGACAGGGCCAGAAAGCAAACATCCAGACTAAAGAGTCCAATTCCAGATCTTAGACTGGATCTTAACAGGGAACACAGTTGCTATTTGTTGACTACTAGTAACAGCCCCTTTAACTCTCATTCTCTGCCATATCCTTACATTTATAAAATATTGGAATGAAAGTAAGCCTACTAAATGAGCAATTTTACCAGAGTAACGTTTTGATAATGAAGAAAGTAATTTTCCTTTAATTCCAGGTATCAACAAACAAAATTGGATGCTAAAGACTACAAGCATGTTATCATTGTTAGATTTTCTTTCTTAGGAATGGCATCATAAATAATAACTTTTATTATCAATGGGAAGTTGTTAAGAAGTAAATATTCATTAGCCTCTAAAATTTTTTATGCTTGAAGGGATTTTAATATATTCAATATTCAACATGAATAGAATATCCTATATTTAAAATACTTACGTCTAATAATTGCTCTCAGAAATATTGAATCTTTCTTTTATGAGTTAAAAATAGTAATTTTCCTAATTTGATGTCATTATCATTATTATAGCTAACATTTATCTGAGTATTTACTATGTGCCAGATAGTTAAGTTCTTTTCATGTATTAATACTCACTTGATTCCCACAAAATCTTTTATAAAGTAGGAATCATTATCCTCATTTTGTGGGAATTTATTATATTTCACATATTTGGTAAATCTGGTATATCTATTTTACATGGTATATTTACTTTATATATTTACTTTTATATATTACTTTATATATATATTTACTTTATATAGAAATGAAGTATTTCTATAATTATATAACTTAAAGTGGAATGTCAGAGGTTTTTGCTTCCCAGTTACTTACTCAAAAATGTAAATACAAGATTTGCTGTTTTGGCACCTTATGATGTTTTTCACTAATTTCTCTTTTTCCTAACATCAGGTTCCTAAGGGTCCCATTTTCCCTGAAATTGAATTTTAAGTTAGTCTCAGCTACATAATAATATGTACATAATAAATTATATAAATAATATTCTAGTCCTCAAGTGACAGCCACCTGTTTGTACCTCAGAATTTTTTACATTCTAAAACACATTCTTTTCCTTAAAATGGATAGGATGTGGAATTTTATATGTTTGGATTCTCTCATCTTGTTATGTTGATTATAAACACTATATATAGATTATATCTAAAACAAAAGGCTATTCTTGTCCAGAAACTGTCTTTGTTCTGTTTCTCCTGTAACCAGGTAAGCCCCGCTGAGCTACATATACATATCTCACTGTGTGGTATAGTGAAAATCCCCATGGCCAGTGATGACATGGGATAAGTTCTCAAAAGCTGGACATGCTGTACACAGTATCACGCTGTACTGTCATTGTTTCCTAATGTAGGAAGATGTGATGTTTTAATATGAGAGCGAAGTGTGTTGTGAGGGTTACCTTTAGGAGATTGATGTAGAACTATGAGATGCTCACTCCCTCCGCCTTCCACCCCCTCAGTTGATTCAGTCTATTTCCATTTCTTCTACCAACTTGTCACCTTTCTTTTATATTAAAGAGTTGGATTTTTACTGGCATCCTTTATTACATAGTTTGAGTCACTTTTTAATACTGGAAGTTAACATTCTTTATTCCTCAAAAGATCTGTGGCTTCTTTGAATAACTGTGATTTCACTGACACCCCTCCATACCTTCAGTTCTGAAGGAGGTTTTTATTTTAGAAGAGTGTGGTGTATTTTATACCTGTTAATACCATGAAACATGCTTTCTGCATTTATCACTGTACCTTGCTGCTCTGAAAAAATATAATATACAGTGTTATAAAAAACTGCTTTCATCTCTCAAGTGAAATACTGCTTTAAAGATTTTAAATGCTTAACATTCTAAATCCTAAACAAAAAATAGATTATTATTATATTCTTTTTAGTGTTATAAAAAAGTAATATATGATTTCTCTTAATACTGCACTGAATATTAGAATTTAGTTATTAAAAGTAGATCAAGGAAGGAGCCAAGATAATTATGACTTTGTTCCATCCACTGTATAAAACTTCAAATGTAACTTCTCAAAAAAAGTATTTTATTTTTTAAAAAAAGGTTTGAAGAAATATCATTTAATTATTTATTCCTTTTAGAATATCATGTATGTAAGAATTCATGAAATATGTTTATCCAAATTTAGGATGTAGGATAACTTTTTAAAGGTTGAACCTTTTTATCCTTAGATATTAAAGGCCAATTCTATTGTGACTTATAGTGAAGTAATAATCCAGGATCCTATTACTGATATAAGGGTACTATTTTTTATTCAATAAGCATTTATGCATGTTTTCATGCCTTTTATACATTTTAGGTCCTTATGCAACAAGAATATATGTATATGAACTTCCTATCGTGGATTGTTTCATTTAGATCTTAGTGGAGAATTTATAGAACAATAGTAATACCATAATGAAATTCAGTAGTTTATCGTTTTTAGGGGGCTTTCTTATATTAGATGCAATGTAGTTGAAGGCTTAAGAGAATTGGTTTTGCTTTAGATTTTAATTATTTGAGCCTTACAACAGTTTTGGAAGTAGGCAAGAAAACGCCTTTTTTTCCCATTTCATGGAGGGAGGAGATGGAGGCACAGAGAGATGATGTGACATTGCCCAACAACATAAAGCTAAGTAAGTGGCAGAGTAAGGTCCAGACAAAAAGAGGATTTGTGATTCCTGGTCCACTATTTCAATGGAGAAGATGAATAAATTTATAAGAGTGGAGACAGACTTGGCATAGGAAGAGGCAGATATGATTTTATAGTTTCTGATTTTTACATACTTTTGAAACCCAGGGAATTATTTTGTGTTAGTATTAGCTATAAGCTTACCCTGAAATGACTCAAAGTAAGGTAGGTTTAGGACATGTGATATGTTCCCAAATATGAGGTCATACCATGCTTATTTAGTGTTAAGTAATAGAATCACTTTTGTGTGAATAGCTGTGCTTTTACTTCTTTTTTTGACTCAAAGTATGGTTAATAATTTATTCATTAGATTGTTAAGATTATATTTTCCTAAATATCTTCCTCCTTTCCTGTAAGGCATTTTATGCCAACATATGGCTTCAACTTGTGGTTTTTTTAATCTTTTTCAGTTTTTCATTCATTTATTCAGTCAGTCATTCATTCAAACAAGTGCTCACTGTGAGCCACTATCATCCCCAAAGATACAGAGATGATTAGGCATAGTATCTGGCCTAAGGAGCTCCTCAGTCGAGTAAAGATAAACATGTGAACTAATATATTTCCGCTAAAGCAATAAATGCCATAGTAGAAGCAAGCATGAGGGACCCACAGGGAGCCAGAGTAGAAGTTAACACTGCCTTCACTCAAAAGAGGCTTCTTGAAAGAGATGGTGTCTGAGCTGGATTTTTTTTAGGGCAAATAGGAATTTATTAGGCAAAACAGTGTAAATTTTCTTACTCTAACCTACAAATAACTAACCTACTTCAGTGTCTCAGACATTATGTACGTTGTTTCTTACTCTTTGTTCACCAAATTATTATTTTGTATCCATTCAGAATTGTTCAAATATCTAGCTTTTCAAAGCTTTCCCAAATCAGACTCTTCAGATTGAATATAATCTGGAAATTTTCAGACTGTCTACCATTGTACTAAGTTGTGGCTGTGATTAGAACATTATTTTCTTGTAAATAATATAACACTATATTTGACTATGTCTTTGAAATGTTTGATTTTATTATGCTATATTTGAAGTATTTTGAAAGACTTTTTAAAAAAGGTATAATAGTATGCTTGGACTTAAAATTCACCACAGGTTGCTTTAGAAGAAAAAAGTCTATAAAATATGATTAAACAATAATATGGAGGTCCAACAATCACCCAAATATTATACTGTTTAGAGGAGAGAAAAATTTACTGGCACTTGCTTGTGCCATTTATTTTATGTAGTGTAATGCAAGGGCATTCCTCTGTTATATGAATGAAAGTAATTATGTTCCTCTTACAATGTAGGAACCACATTATTTACTCTTAAAAAAATCACAGGATTATTTCAACTCCTTTTGTTTCAAAACATATGTTTTTTTAGGTGGATTGAAAAATTTACGAACTCAGCTTGTTTTGAAATATCTTGCTTATATATCCATCTGTTGTTTGTCTTAAGATTGAAATTTAGGTCAAATTACAACTTGAATTTAATTTTACAAAGAAAATAAGTGTGCCATCTTTAAAAACTGCATTCTAAATTTTAAGCACAATAGATCAAAGTACATCTTATTTAAATGAATACTCTAGAAAAGAAGTCTCAATTATTTTCTCCCAAACTTTCTTAAAATAGTCACTGTTCTCAATATAAAATGTAAGGGTTAGCTTTATTATTTTAAAGAAAGATGAAAAGTTGTTTTTTAAAATTTTAATGATTTTGCTTTCAAATTATGGAAATTCTCCTTTGGGGACAGCTTTATTTGAATTGTATGTGACATTATTTTTATTTCTTAAGGCTATGATTAAAAGTTTCATGGATGTCTACCAGCTTGCAAGCACCAGAATCGCTACATTAGAGAAGGAAATGACATCTCATCGAAGCCACATTGCAACCTTGAAATCAGAACTTCACACAGCTTGTTTACGTGAAAATGAAAGTTTACAATCAGTAAGTCCTACAATATTTTTTTCTTCTTTGGATCTTGGGACACATTTACGTTCATGTTTTTATTGCTCGTAAGATCACTTTCCAATATATATAATTTAGCGTAAATGATCAATCAAGCAACATAAAATTATTACTATGGAGAAAATTTTGAAGGAAGAAAAGCAATTAATTTTTCCATTGTATCATGTATAAAGATATGCATATTGTTATCAATGCTAAAACACTACATCAAGATTCCTTTGTGTTTGGCAGTGCAGCTGACAGTTGGATTTGGCAGTATGCATAGTTAAATCTTGCAACTGTCTGAAGATTCAGTGTGTCCCATTAAGACAGAATATTATTAATTATGCGTATAACCAAAATGGTAATTAGAACATGTGATTATTCTCTGTAGAAAACTAGACTTATCCATAATACATGCCTAGCTAAAGATGCATGTTGTGATTCATCTATATGATTAAAATTCAGTTTCAGCAGTCATTTTATATCTTAAAATTTTAGCCCATGATGAAATTTGGGCTCATTTAAAACTAAACAAAATTTTCTACATTTGAAATATGTGTTTGGGGAGCATCAAAAAAATGAATATACTTGTGACATAAAGGAATAAAACATTTAACATTTTTCTCAAAAAGGAGATATAACAACAGTAAGATTCAGAGGGTTACCGATAATTGGAACGTCTTTTTTTCCTTTTTTGGTTTGATTACAATGGATCAAGGTAACTTGTAAGGAAAAAACAGTGTCATTTTGCTATTCAGCTGTTGACCCATTTCAAATGATACATTCAGCAGAAAGAGTTAGCAATTAAAGCAATTAGATGCATAGCTATGGTTTGGTTCTTCAGCTCCTTAAATTCTTAGCTCAAGTGTCAGCATCCCAATGAAAGCTTTATGACCATGGTGTTTAAAACTGAGACCACCAACCCTCTTCTCCCCACTCCCTACCAACTCTCTGTCTCATTCTCCCCCTATATTGCTTATCTACCTGCCAGCGTCCTTGCTTTATTTTTTTCATTATAGCACTTATCATCATTTGATATATAGTATATTTTATTTATTTGCTTTTTGTCTGTTTGCTCCCTGCCCTCAGTAGATACAAGTTCCATAAAGACAAGCAATTTGGGGTGTTTTTGTCACTGCTCTGAAGGCACTCTAGTGCCAAGAACAGTCTGGCCCACGATAGTGCTCAACAAATGTTTACTGAATGAAAAATACTAGCAATTTATCCATTAAGTGAACAAACCAGTTATTTAGGACCTGAGATAAGAATTCAGTTTTTTAAATGACTTTGTCAATTTCTTAAAGAGAGAGTAGTAAATTTGAGCACCACCAAGAGATATTAAAATGAAGAGGAAACTTTTTTAAAAGTTGGAAGAAGTATTTGGAATTTATTCTAGCCTTTCTTTCAAACATATCTTCCTGTTAACTTTCTGATCTCATTGGTTAGTAACACATTACACTGTTTAAGTTGTGACAGCTTTGTTGAGTCGAACATTTATTGTTTGTTGCTGTTATTCATATAAAAATAATTAAGTGTGTTTTAAGAAAGGCCAAACTTAATAAGGTGGGATTCTTTCCTCATGGGTTCAAAAAATTTTTACTGGTTATTATGTTATGATGTCTTACTGGAAGTGTGCTTAATATACCTCACTGTCATAATAAAGCTCTACTTCTCAACCTTTTTTTTCCTTCTGAACACATCTGGAGAATATGCTCATCATCTCATTTGTAAGATGTGGTTCACCCTGGCAGTGATTCTCAAAGAGGATGTGTGTAATGTGAAAAATTTCTGATGCGTTTGTCTAGAAGAATGCTGCCCAGTCCCATATCTCTATAGGATGTATGCTCTCTGGTCTCTTCCCTTAGTTGAAAATCACTATTTTTAAAATAGTAATGAATTTGTATAATAATTGTTATTCTTCAAGACATTTGTATATACATTTTCTAATTTAAACTCCTTCAGAGCTCTCTGAGGGAGGTAGAAGAGCCTTAATCTCTGTATTTCATAGATGAGAGGTGATATAGTTTGGTAGATGAGAGCATGGACTTTGGAATTATATCCATTAGGAGTACAATCAAGTGTAAATAACGGAAAACCTAACATGACTTAAGAAAATAAAGGTTTTTTTTTTTTCCTCACAGAGCAAGAAGTCTAGAAGTATATGGCTATTGTCATAGGCTGGTGGTTCAACTTTTCTGTAATTTCTCTGCCACTCCCTGTTGTCATAAGGTAGCAGGCAGCTCTAGGATTTGCAGTCACATTCAAGTCAGAGAGATGGGATGGCCCAGCAATATCTTTTATATATATATATAACATATATGTATATGGCTTTCCATTAAAAATGTATTTAAATTTTGTATATATGTTTAAATATTTATAAATTTTAGTGTAAATTTAATAGATAACATAGTAAATACATATATAAATATTTATTTAAATACTTATATATTTAAAAAAGGGAAAGCTTTCCAAGGAAGCTCCAAATGTATTTCCACTATATTCCATTAGCTGGAAATGGGTCATGTGGTCACCCCTAGCTATAATTAGTCAAGGGACAAGGGAATGAGGAATGAATGGGTATTGGGTTAGCCAATCAATAGTGTGTGCCATAGAAGTCAGATAAATCTGGATTCAAATTCCAGTTCTGTCAATTGCTAATCACGTATCTTGTGTCTCAGGTTTTCATCTGTAAAATGGGGATAATGATACTCCCTAATAGAGATGTTGGGAGGTCTAGTGAGAAGTGTTAAAGTACTTTGAACTTTGACTCTCACTTAGTGAGTAGTCCAAAAAGAAAAGTTAGCTATTATTTTTATCACCATTATCTTGATATAAAGTAATTGGATTGCACCACAGGAAAAGATTATTTACTAACCTAACATCATCAGCTGCAGACCTCGTCATTTTGTTCAGCTTCGCACTGTAGCCTTGAACATGTAACTCCTCATCTATGATCACCATCAATATATTCCAATGACTGAGCTCTCTGCCCTTTCTGCAGCCTGTCTCCCCCTCCTTTCTTTGACACATTCTTGAAAAGTAGTCTATGTTTGCTCTGCTATATACTCACCTCCCATTTACTCCTGAGCTTTACTGCTATCTGGCTTCTGAGTCTATCATTCTACTGAAACTATTTTCTCAAAGGTCACCAATAATTTTCTGCTTGCTTTGTCTATTCATTAGTTCTTTCTCATCCCTTTAATCTTTCTGCAACATATGAAGCTTTTGACTACTTTCTTCTTTAAACACTCATCTTCTTTGTTTCACTTTTTATGGACTTTTCCTTCATCGGCTCTCTTGCCTCTGCTTACTTGAGCTCTTCCTTCTTTGTATTATTGTTTGTTAATTCTTTTCTTTATCCTTCAATTCTGTATTTATTCAGCATCTACTCTGTGGCAGGCACAGTTCTGGTCCTGGGGAGATGGTGCGAACCAAGACAGACAATTCTTGCTCTCGTGAACTTAAAATCTAATAGTGGAAGTAATTATTTTCATGGAATCACACTAATTAATGTGTAATTACTAACCAAGACAAGTGCACTGAAAGAAAGGAACTTAAGTGTATAAGCATTTTTTTTAAACAAATGAGCCTGCTCTAGACTAGTGTATTGGTATAGCCTTTTCCAGGTCAGCAATGCTTGAGCTAATATCTGGAGACTGGGTAGGAGTTATCCAAGGGTGGAAGAGAATAGTCTTCCAGATCAGGAGGAGGGGAATGGGAACATCTACAAAGGCTCTCTGGTGGAAAGAAGAAATTGAGAAAGACCAGTGTGGCTGAAATAAAGAGAACAAAGGAAGGGTGGTCTGAGATAAGAATGGACAGGAGAAAAGAGCAGAGGTCAGACTTTGTTGTCTTAGTCCTAAGAGCAAGGGAAAAGTCACTGGAAAACTTTAAAGGAGGCATGACATACTTAGATTTGCATTTTAAAAAATCACTTTAGCTGTAGTGTGAAGAAACAATTGGATTTGAAGAACAAGAGATAGGAGTGTGTCAGACAATTTCTAGATTTTTTTGTTTTAGAAATGGATCAATGATCTCATTTATTGAAAGAGAAAAAATGGAGCAGGAGGGGATATTGTGAATTTAGTTTTGAGTATTTTAAGTTTGAGGTACATTGAGACATCCAACTGGAGATGTCAAAAAGGTTGCTTGATATGAAATTCAAGCAAGATGCCAAGCTGGAAATATACATTTTAAGCATTGTGGTATAGATAGGACCTAAGCTGTTACCAAGAATGAGACTACATAGGGACAGGTTAGAGAGTAAGAAGAGAAAAAGGCCTAAGAATGAAACTTGAAAAACTCCAACATATAATGCTTGAGGATAAGGTTGCAAAGGAGGCTGTGAAGGAACGGGTCAAGAGGTAAGAGGAAAACCAAAACCATATGACGCCATGAGAATAGAATATTTCAAGAAGAGTGACATGTCAATAGTGTCAGTGTGCTGCTGAAGATCAAGTGAAATGAGCATTGAAAATGGCCTTTGGATATAATGCATGGAGGCCCTTGGTAACCTTAGCAAAGGCTTTCAGCAAGAAGTGGAGAAATAAGTGGGAGTTGACCCCCCCAAAAAAGACAGTGAATTTAAAGAACTATCTCAAGGATTTAGCTGTTAAGTGTGAGACATAGGAGTGGAATGTTCAGAGGATTCAGGGAGTTCTGTTTTAAGATGAAAGTGACTTGAGCGTGTTTCAATGTCTTCTTAACTATAGGGATCCAGAAGTTTGGTTTTGGCCCTGTTCACTACACTGTCCATTTTTATAATTTCAACAATCACCTCTTCACACTCTGGCTTTCTTTTGACTAGCGTTTGCATGATATATCTTTTTCTGTCCTTTTCTTTTAACCTATCTATGTTTTATATTTATGGTAGGTTTCTTGCAGAAAGATATAGTTTTGTTTTGTTTTATTTATCTATTTGGCAATCTCTGTCTTTTAATTGGGTGATTAGACCATTTACATTTAATATAATTATTGACATTTTTGGATTTTTGTCTACCATTTTATTTGTTTTATCGGGACAAAGTGTTAAGAGATGATCTCTGCCCTTGTGGGTTTGTCTTCTAATAAGGGAAACAGACACATAAGCAATTCACAAAAATAGACATGGGAACACAGATGAGAGAGGAATTCATTCTGTCTAACATTGTCAGAAGAAGGTACTGAGAAGATGAAATGTCTATGGGAGTCTTTGAAGAATGTGTAGCAATTTGACACTTTGTTAAGGGGGAAGATTAATCAAAATATATGTTTTGTTTTGAGGAACAGGCATTATAAATAGTACATATGTTTAATGAATTAAATTATATAATGAGTTTTTTTGTATAATAGAAAATGTATTGTAACTTTAGTTCCATTCACCTTCTCAAAGACTTCCAACTCATCCAAACAGCCTTCACCCACTGAAGCCCAAGACTGCTTGTAACAGTCCTTCAAACCCCACCTTCATATTTTCCCAGTCCATTCTTGCACCACCCAATCTCTGCTTTCTACTCTATAATCTGATTTGATTCTGCCTCTGACCATTTTGCTTTTGATGTTCTTGTTTAGTCTCTCTAGTATTTGTTATTTTGGCTATTCTCAAAACTCTATTACTGGGTCCTCAGATGAACTAGCTCTTCCCTCCAGTACCCACTCTGCCTACCATCACCTCCTTCCCATACATCCCTCATATAAGGCTTTAGAGTCAGGCAAGCCTGGGTGTGCTTTCTGGTACTGTTATTAATTATCTATACCATACTGTAAGCATCAGTTTCTATATTTGTAACATGTAGATGAAATGCCTACATTGTAGGGTTCTTGTGAGGATTAAACAAAGGCAGAGTGTCTGGCATATTAGTAGGTGCTCAATAAATATTAGTTTTCTTCCCTACACATAGAAAATTTTTGATAATTACATATAATTCCTACAGCTAAGCTATCCATATAGCTTTAAGAAATATATGTTACTATAAGGAAATCTTTTTATGAGTAGGCAAAAGAACTACAACAACTCTTAAATCAGGGCTTTTAGCACATACTACGTACAGGATTAATACTAGTTGTTATCACTAATTTAATGAACTGAGGACAGCCAGTATATGCTCATTACTCTCTTTTCTAGCCTTTCACCGGATAAGAATAAAAAAAATTCATTATTAGTCAAAAACTTAACATATCATGTTGTTGTAATGCATACACACTTGGAATGCAAGAAATCAGTCATATTGTAGACATGAATAGTCATCTTTAAAAACTTTATCCCTCTTTAGGTGACATTTTCGTTTTTTCTTTAGCAACATGTAATAATAATGATGGAGTTTATCTAAGAGTTCTCATCAATTGTACACTTGCCAGTACTTTAACATTTTCAGTATGTTGGTCTTTGACCCATCAGCTTAGGGCTGCTCTAGAGCTTTTATCTTGAGTAATAGTAACCAGAAAGGGCTTTGAGTAAAGAGCCTTTGAGTCCCCTACAGCCCAGTAGAGAACAGTGCAGCAGTCAGAACCAATTACATGTGGGTGTTTGGAGACCAGCACACCCACAGCTGTGGAGAAACACACGATATTTCAATCTGTGAAACAGAGAATGCCAAATCCAAATACTTTGCTATGAATTATGATGCTGCAGGCTACATATTGATTTGCCTCATTTCCACTGTGTGTTTAAACAGTATGTTTTTAATTCTATAATATTTTATTTATGAGAAAATAATAAATTACAAATCAGAGAAGCATTCCAGTTAGTGTCTTTGCAGGAGCAAGAGCTTTGCGTCATTGTTCAAATTACGTCAGATTTGATAGTTGTCAAGTGGTATTATATCGTTAATGAAGGTGAAAGGTTTAGATATTTTCATTCAGTTAAGATAAAAATAAGAATCCTCTTTCTCTTAAGTTCTCAGATAATATTTCGTCACATTTGTTTTTATTACATTTTCTTGAGAGAGGAAGGATTGTTTGTTATATGCTAGTGTTGTGTGGATAAAGAAACTGACAGAATTTAAGTAACTTACTCTAGGTAAGTTGCTCTCATAAACTTTCAAATACTTTAGCTCGGTTGATTCATGATTTATTATTGAGGTTTTTAGCCCTTCAAGAAAAAAATTTTTTTAATGAACCATAAGCCATGACTTAATTTGTTGAGAGACGCTGTGCAGTGTGGGTCAGTGGTATAAAGCACAGATTCTGGAGTCTCACGTCCAGGTTTTAGTTAGAACCCAATCGGATTAGAACCCAAGGACTCTGATTACTATCTGGTGCTTTCTATGAGACTACAGTATGGATTAAGACAAATCTCTACCATCATGGCACTTCAAGTATAGTTGAAAATACAACTATTATACAAATAATTAAAAGAATGATGTAAGTGGAATCACAGAGTGCTATGAGAGCACATAACTGAGGCTTGGTGTGGACTACTTGAGGAATTGAAATTTTAGTCGAAAAGATGAAGATTAAGTAGGAGTTGACAGGGAAGGCATGGAATGCTCAAAGAATGGAATGATGTCTGACTGGAGCAGAATGAATTAGATGGAGAATTGTGAGAGATGAGACTGGAGGAGCAGGGGCCAGATCAGTGTGGCCTCTAAGCTGTGACCCTCAGCTTTCTGAGAAACTCTCTGCCTGAGATGTCTCCGACAACTGCATTGCAAAACACCTATTTCCTTCGCTTTCTGTATTTACTTTTCCCAACTCCAAATTTCATTTTTTCTATTTATTCTCAAAATTCACCTACATTTGATGCCATAACAACACCCATTTTACCCTTTTGCTAAATACTGCCTAGTTAGATGCTTGTTAAATTCCCCCATATTTTTATCACAAGCTCCAGCTCTGGCCTTGGATACTAACAAAGCTAAATAAGGGTGCTGGGGAGGGGAAAATTTCCCCTTGTCCCTCATGGTTCTTTTGGCTGGTTTAATAATTAAATTGACACAAGACTGATTAACAGAAAAAAAAAGAAATTTAATTTTGTGTGTATGGAGGTCTCATAGGTATGAGACCCAAGAAGTGACAAAAGCAGGCTGTTTACATACCTTTTAGGCAAAGAAACAATAAATTTGTGAAAAATTGACAAGACAAACAAACTTAGGCTTGCGTACTAATTAGTGAAGAAACTAAGCAGAGTTTGTTTACATAGACTTCTTGGCCCTGAATTCCCTATCTCTGGTGATAAGGATGTCTCTTTACCTCCTGGTGTGGGGATGGTTACCTTTCATGTGAGAGATTTATTTCTTGCTTTCAGGAGGGCAGAGAGGAGGGTCAGAGTGTCCTTCTTGCATTGGCTGCTTCTCAAGTAACTTTAATTCAAAATAATCAATGTGCCACTTAGGCATATTTTGGGACAGCCTGCCCTGAGCCCCATCAAGGGAAACATAAAACATCAAAAGGTGGGACAGCACAGTCAACATGCAAACATTATCCTTTATTCTTGACATACATTTCCAAACTTGTAAAGGTTTCTTGTAGTTCAGAAATTCAAGCTTTTTTGTATAGTACACAGGGGCCTGGAGGTAATAATTCATATTCCATTGGCCTCATACCTCCTCTCTAGCCTTTTATTTTATTGTATGATGCAGTTTAAGAGGAGCCACTTTCATGATGAATGATATCTGGATAGTGACTGTAGGGGCATGATATTATAAATTTTATATTTATATAAATACTTAAATGTAATATATTATATAAACATATAATTTATATGATACATAAATAATAATATTTATATAGTAAACATTTTGTATTAGATACCTAATATTTTATATATAAGCATAAATATAAAAATATATACTCATATTAAGTATAATATATTTATATAATTCTGTTCTTCAGTGATGAACTATTATAAGGGTGGAGCAAGGAGTGACAAGAATGAAAATTTCAATTGACAGCTTCAATCTACCACTCCTCATTTTTCCAAATTCCAAATTCTCCTTTCCCTACATTCCCTATCTGACATAACTATCCACCTTGCAGCCCAAGCATTTTTCCCACTTTCCCTGTACCACCAATATTTAATCAGTTACTAAGTCTTATTGTTTCTGCCACCACAGATCTCTTAGGTTCATCCTCTTCTTTCTACCCTTGTGGTCACATTAACTTTTCCTTGAGTTATTGCAATGATCTTCCAATGAATTTCCCCATATCTAGATTTCTGCCTTTCATCTTGTCTGCCACATTAGTTTCAGAGTTGTCTTTCTAACACACAGGTATGATCAGGCCATAGCTTGACTCAAAATGTATTTTGGCTCTACACTTTCTTCATGATAAAGTAAAACTTCTTTATCATTGACATTCAGGCATATTCTGACTCCATCTGGTTTTTTAATTCATCTCCCAGTTAGCAGAAGTAAGGGTTCCCTTTGTTATGCTCATTTATCACTGTATTTACCTGTCTGAGCACAATATAGTAGTCTGGCTTATATAAGCTATTGGTTGTGTATGTATTACTATGTTTTGAGTCTATGAAGTGATATCTTATTCACTTTTTATGATCAATTATAATGATCTAACTTCAATAAATGTTGGTTGATTTGAATTGAAATTAATTAGAAGAGCACTCCAATAATATTTGTTCAATACCTACTTGTTATAGAACATATACTTTGCACAAACAATAGCTCCTCCCAAATTTTTCCCATGAAAATTTTCTTAAATTAATTCCCATCATACTATGTTTCATATATTTCTCTAGCAAACACTTAATGAGAATGAATAGAATAATTTATATATTATACCACTGTAAAATTTTAAGTAAATACTTTCAAACCATGTAAATTGGATATTTCTTCTCCTTTTCTGCACTCTTCCTAAAAAAACCAAAAAACCAAAAATTATTTGTGACAAAGAACATTTCTTTCAGCATACCACTTAAATAATTTTAGACTTTGTCAGATTTGGGGGGACTCCTGCTTCTGTATGTTTATCCACATAGACAAAAAATGACCAGTGTGATACCTTTTACTCACGTAGTGGGTACTCAGTAAATGTTTGTTGATAACAATGATACACCAAATTAAAATTAACTCTGCCTGGGCCTAATGAAAAGTCAGAGTATGTGAGGTTTGTTTCAGAAATAGAAGGCTAATTTATGTAAATCAGTAGAAAGCTTATTTTCAAAAATGTATTTCCTTGAACCCTTACTTCACACCACATACAAAAATTAACTAAAAATGGATCAAAGACCTAAATGCAAGAGCTAAAATTCTTAATAAAAACTTAGAGATAAATCTTCATGAGGTTGGATTTGGCAATGGATTCTTAGATACGACACCAAAGCATAAATGACAAAAGCAAAAAATAGATTAGACTTTACCAAAATTAAAAATTTTTGTGCATTAAAAACACCCCACAGAATGGGAGAAAATATTTATAATCATGTATCTGATTTTGGTCTAATAGGTAAAGAATTCTTACAACTCAACAACAAAAAGACAACCTAGTTTTAAAAATGGGCAAAGGACTTGAATAGACACTTCTCCAAAGAAGATATACAGATGACCAACAAACACATACATAGATGCTCAACAGCATTGGTCAAGAGGGAAATGCAAATGAAAACTATAATGAGATATCA
Source organism: Tapirus indicus (assembly GCA_031878705.1). NCBI lineage: Eukaryota > Metazoa > Chordata > Mammalia > Perissodactyla > Tapiridae > Tapirus > Tapirus indicus. The sequence goes on from CM062927.1 coordinate 72,614,941, forward strand.
CTTCACACCCACTAGGAATGCCATAAAAAAGAAAAACAAAGGAAAATAGAGAATGTGCATAGCATCACTATTCACAATAGCCAAAAGATTGAAACATCCCAAATGTCCATCTGTTGATGAATGGATAAACAAATGTGGTATATGCAGACAATGGAATATTATTCAGCCATAAAAAGGAATGAAGTACTGATACATGTTATGACATGGATGTACTTTGAAAGCATTATGTTAAGTGAAAGAAGCCAGACACAAAAGGCCATATATTGTATGATTTCATTTATATGAAATCTCCAGATTAGGCATATTCTGTCTCCACAGAGACAGAAAGCAGGTTAGTGGTTGACAGGGGTAGGGGGAGAGGAGACAATGGAGAATGAATGTTAAATGAGTATGAGATTTCCTTTTGGGGTGATGGAAAAGTTCTAGAGCTAAGATGGTGGGGATGGTTGCATAACATTGTGAATGTACTTGATGCTAACTGAAATGTACACTTTAAAATTGTTAAAACAGTAAATTTTATATTGTATGTGTTTTACCACATTAAAAAAATATTTCTTTTAGTTCTTGGGCAGTGTGGGATAGGCAGCTAGATTGTTGCTTACAAAGAATGGCAATGTGTCGTACTGGAAAGTAGCATGACAGAGAATCAGGGGAAACTTGGATTCTGTAACAGCCTTTTGTTATCAACTCACCACAAAGCTTTGGGAAATAAATCACACAATCTCCTTGGTTTTGGTTTTTCCTGGCTGTAAAATGAAGGGATTCAACTAGATGAAATCTAAATTCCCTCTCAGCTCTAAAATTCTTTGATTGAAGTTACAAATACTGATTTTGAATACTTAGATGCTAGCCATGTTTTGTTTTGGTCTTGTTTCAATTTACAACAATCAAATGAGTGTGTGTTTCTGAATTTATAATAACATAATTATATTTTGAATTTGGTTATGTTCAACACCAATAACCCATTTACAAATGTATACCAGTTATATAGATCTCACAATATTACTTGTACCTAGGTAGTCAAAAAGTCCCCAAAGTAATCTGAAAATGTATTAGTATATTTGTAAGGAGTATTTCCTTTTCTTTATGCGAAGTTTTTTTGATATTTAATATGTTAGGAATGTGAACTTTTAACTCGTCAAACTATTGTAACATATTTGAAAATTATAGTAATTTGATTAAAATGTTGCCTATAAGGCAAAAGGTTTAGTTAATAGAATCCATATGTAATTAAAATGCAGAACTAAATGTAATCAGACTCCAGTGACTAGTGCCTTCATATTGATAGTTTTACAATGGCCTCTGGGGTTGAAAGTTTAAATGTTACAGAATGCAAAAACTCTGCAGAAAACAGCTTCAGCAGGCGATTTAGCTGTTTTAAAGACAACAACACAATTACTTGATAAGATGTGACTGTCACATCCTAGATTTTCATCCTTTTAGGAATATCTTCAGTTGGCAGGTGGTAGAAGCACGTGACTGGTGGGCCGGTGGAGAACCACACTCTACAGCACTGTTATATAAACAACCCGAGATGAAGGTGCCTGCTATGAGCCAAGCCATGGCCTTCTTTTTTTCTTTTTTAATAACAGAGTTGCTTAATTTGGGTGAATTCATTTAAATCATATCAAAGTTATAGACACAACACTATGCACCAAGCCACAAAAAAAGTTAAAAAAAAATTTTCCTGAACTTAAAAAAAGTATTTTCTCTGGACAGTTTTAAGAGTCGACATCCTGTGTTAGAGTTCTCTAATCATCACCAGCACAATTTACAATCAGAACACACAGAGAGCCAGTTTAGACCAGCTCATCTGTTGATCTTGGCAGAGACCCTTCATCTCACTGTGTGCAGCTGCCACTGGAGAGTTGGGGACTCAGCAGAGAGCCAGAGGAGGGTAGGATCCAAGGCTGGCCAAGGCATGAACACACATGCCTGCTTCATTTCAACAGTTGTATGTTGCTTTAAAAAAAATAGTCTTTTTATTTTACTGCCCCCACCCCCGCCCCCCACCTCTTCTTTTTAACCTGAAATTAAACGAGGACCTCTCATGAGCCACTGCGCTCCGGGCATGAGAAATTGTAATGTCTGGCTTCCAGAAACTGTCCCGTCAAAATGTGCTTCTGATTAGGTGGCTTAATTACAGCTGTGAAAACAGTGTTGATTTAGGCCTCAAGATTCCAGGGCATGTCAGCCGTTATTAGCTAACCTTGGACTGAATCCACCATTTTAAAACTCTGTACCACCAAAGTCACCCTGCTTGACAACTTTTTATTTAGGCAGAAAAGTTGCCAGAAGCGACACATTTTTATGCAAAATATTGTTCAGTGCACAATTTCAACGGCAGCACCATTTGTGGTCATTAAGGAGATAGTTAACTTTCCACTTTATCAAGAACAGGGAAATTTCTGTTTGTAAAAACAATAAGTTTCGAATAGTATTTTTAAAGGGTTGACTGACATAAGAATTAATTTTAATTCCTTTAATTCAGTTTTATTTCAAGTCCAGCATGTTGGTTTAACCACCCAATTTTATTACACCTAAATTTTCCTGACAGTTTCATTTGCTGTTAGGAAATAAAATTGCAGTTTTTTTCAACATGGGAAATAATGGCTAATTTTGAAAACGTTATGTTTGAAACTTCCCTTGCCTCGGGCTGGTTCAGACACAACCTCAGTTTACTTTTGGAAGGAAACGAACCTCATTAAATGGTTTTTAATATTTTAATATGTGTGTTTTTTCATAGTAAAAAAGCTTATTAGACTCATGTGTTTACACCTGCAGGGGAAGTAAAAGTCTTAATAATTAGATGGTTCCAATACTTTGGAATTTTCAATACAATTGTCACTGATATCATAAATATTATAACTGCGTATTTAAAGTAGTTCCAGTTCCATTGTATTTTAGATATCTAAAATACCCCTTATATGCTATGAATGGTTTTTTATTTGTCAATATTTTAACAAGTGGACCTTCAATAGAAAGCAACACCAAAAATGTAAGATGGGCAGCTGAACAAAACATAGATTCTTAATTCTCATAATAATTTTGGAAGAAACTTTTGCTTGAAAATGCATGATTTATGCCAAACCGAATACCCAAGAGAGAAATGATTTCTTTAGAATGAAACCTCCCACACCCAAGACATTAAATCCAGCAAAGTGGGTGGTCAAGGCACATCTTTTTCTACTAGTCAGACTCATTGAACGATTAACTGACCCACTCAGCACCAGGTATGGACAAGGAAACTTCTGTTCAAGTTGAATTAAGACTTAGTACATAGGCAATTAATTGTGAGGAATGGGTGGGTGAATAGTTGTGTTGATGATACAGTATGTGTGTCTTGAAAGGAAAAGCTAGGTAACTGATTCAAAATTGAGTTAAGTTAGTAGTCACATAATCAAAATAATATTGGTAACATCTTCTAATTGCCAGATACTGTAGAGACATGTTACATCTCTATATATTCCATCTATTATTTCATTTAATCTTAATATCCATCTTATGAAAGAAGTATTATTTCCCCATATTGCAGATGAGGCAACTCAGTCCCAGAGAGAATAAATAATTTGCCCAGGATCATGCTGTTTGGGATCTAGATTGGAACCTCTGTCTGTGTGTACAAAGCCCATGTCCTAACTAAAGATGGAAATAGACATTTTTCCTGGAAAATGGATTCCAGGTTATGAAATAGTAGGGAAACATTAAGAATGGCCAAGTTTATGTTGAGTGTGCCTTTAGGCTCTTAAGAGACAACAGCATTTAAACTTGAGTAAAAGTTTTATAGTTTTCTATTCAAAAAAAGCTAATTTCTTTTTGCTTTAGTAAAAAAATGACTGTGTATGAAGACTGACAAATTCACTAGGTCTGTGGTTAAGGCCTTTTACCTAGAACAAAACGACCTTCCTCTTTCCTTCTGAAGCTGCCTTATACACAGAGAATTGAAAGTGTACATCCTTCCATGTTATACTGGTTTGAAGTTTGGATATACAGTATTGCGTTTGTTCTTAAGATTGTATGTTGGCTGAGAAATTGAGAAGAAATAACTGTCTTAGCTTCCCAGAACTTTGGCTTAGGTCATACTTTGATAGAATCTGAATTCAGCTGCTTCTTTTGGGTATCCTTTTGTTCTCAATGTTTGCCCGACACCAATTGGAAAGACAGCCTTCCAGAATGTGAGGGGCCAATTCAGGTTACAGCTTTATGTCTCTGTCTCCACCATCCTATTTCTGATGAGTTCTAGCTGAAAATATGAATTTGATTGAAAAAATGTGCAAGATCGAATGTATATGGTATAGATTATCTAATTTTATCATGCTAAAGGGATTGTTTTGATACATCATTTTGTTAATCCCCCTGGTGGCTTATGACTTAATTTAAAAAATATTTTATTAAATAACATATTGGATATTATAGATTCTTATGATTATAATTATGTATTCCCTAAGTGTTTTTGCCTTTTCTTAATAATATAACCTTTTTTTTTGGAGAAAAGAAAAAGGCTTGAAGGAGTTTTGAATCTAGATTTATTTGTATATCTGTATAGATATTCTATATCTTATTCTATGTAGATATAGTTATGCATTATTTTGGGGTATGGTTATATTTTGCCTATGGAATAATTTTTTTAATATCCTGGTTCATGTACTTATATTTCCTGATCCATATTTATCTGAATATAAAATCCTGCAATTCTTTAAAATATGCTAAGTGTTTTTCCTAAAGCAGGTAAAAAAATCAGAAATTCAAAGTGAGGTTATTAAAATAATTCAGCTTTTGTAACCACATTGTTTCTTCTTTTAATGGCATTGATAACAAAAGGCATCAGGTGTGTAGTAATGCTTTTTAGCAATGTTAAAAAGAATTTAAATTGGTCACTATTTCAGTATTAAGAAAGTGTGAAAAAGTATAGGGGTATATCATTTATTAGAAACAGCCGTTTAGTAAATCTTGTCATCTTCTTTATCCCTGTTTCATTTGGATACCTCAGGGTGGGAGCAAGGGAAGCATAGAGAACAGATTTTCCACCACCCACCCCTATTCTGAGCAAGGTAACTTTCCTTTTATCTCATTTAGGAATTAAATTTCTGAATAAGATTTCATTTAACCAAAGGATTCTGCTATTAAAAAGTTTGAAAGCCCCTGTTATATCAAGAAGACACACAGGAACAGTGATCTGTTAAATAAGTAGTTATTTAAGCATGTCATAAAATATAGATTATATACTCAAGGCCAAAAAAGAATAGAAAGAAAAAGAATGAATAATAACCTGATAACTTCTGAACTTTGTAAAATCATTTTTACTTGCTTCATGGCTGCTTGAAAGCCTACAAGTAAGATTTGTTTTTGTTTGTTCCAACAAATATTTTTGCTTTACTTTATGCTTAAACTTTTTTGGGAGCTACTGTTCAAGATCTTGATTACTGATGCTGATTTTTTTTTCTTTTTTTTTTTGTGAGGAAGGCCAGCCCTGAGCTAACATCCGTTGCCAATCCTCCTCTTTTTGCTGAGGAAGACTGGCCCTGGGCTAACATCTGTGCCCATCTTCCTCTACTTTATATGGGACGCTGCCACAGCATGGTTTGACAAGCGGTGCGTTGGACCGTGCCCTGGATCTGAACCTGTGACCCCAGGCCGCCGAAGCGGAGCATGCGAACTTAACCACTATGCCACTGGCAGGCCCCTATTGATGCTGATTTTTGTCATTAAATATATAACTTTATCATTTGTTTTGGGGAGAATAGTGATAGACATATTTTTGGTAAAATCATATAGTTAACCTTTGAAGAAATAAAATCATACATTATCATATGTTTTGCAGTCCAGATCTTATTCTTGACATTTCAGAGTACTACACAGAAACATGGCTTTCCTATCCACAGTCTCTGATCTACCTGTAGATCTCAAAATCTTATCTAATTAAGCTTCAATTCAGTCATGGTTATTTCTCTTTTTCAGTGACTGAAGGGATTTACAAGGGAACAGAAGTACAATGGTAACTGACTTAACTTCTTAACTTCCCCCTTGGTAGGGGCATTCACAGAATTTCGTATTGGGAATAAGGGTAGAACTCATCGTATAAAGCCAACCTTGCAGACAGAACTTGAGAACCAACAAGGATGTAAAAATTGGCCAATTTATCACACATTTCATAAATTTTCCCTGTCTGTCTCCCTCATCACAACTCATACTCACTGCTTCTCTAGCTTTATCTCTTCAACATTTCTATGTATTGTTTTTGAGGTACAGAGGCGTTGAAGGGATATGCTCCTAATTCAGTGCATTGGAAAGCAGATTGGACTGGGGCATCAAGAGTTAAGGACTTAATCCTGGCACTGCCACACTGGCTGTGTGATCTTGGGTGAATAACTTCTGTGGGACTTTCCACATTTGTAAAAGGAAGAGATTGAACCAGATGATCTCTAAGGTGCCTTCTATTACTAAACAAATGTTTCTTCTTTCATTTTGTTATTTCTCCACAAGCTTCTACTCTACTTGGTAACCTTCAGAACTGTGTAGGTATAAATTAAAGGCTGTCCCCTCAGGGGTTTGTATCATTTCAACGTTACCTTCCCCAATCTGGCAGGTTGTTTCAGAGAATTCACATCATTAATGATGGTAATGGCATCTATTTCAGTTTCTATTTTTTAGATTAATGAATAAAACAAATATTTAAATATTTTCCCCTTTGAAATGGAATATTGATAGCCCCTGAATGCATAGAAAGTTAATATGTTGGTTAGTGGAGCTCACAGGTAGTTCTCCTGATTCAATACTTGGTTCATTTATTACTTAGTTCAGCACTTTTGGACACCATTGTGATTTTTAACCATTCTTATAATTTAACTTGTTTTTATTCTTATTCATACTTAATTTGCTCCCATAGTATATCATTGGATAGATAGGAAGCATAAAGAACACTGATGGTGAAATACAATGGTAGTAAGGAATCCAAAAATAGAATAGTTATGGAAATTTATATCAGATGATTTTCATCAGATCCATAAGTTTCATTCATCTGAGCAAAATTCTTATACCAACACTTTGATATTTTTACTGTTTCAAATTCAGTACTAAAAAGAGAAACTTGTAAAATTTTATGCAAATTGGCTGTCCGTATATTGAAAATCAAGACCTACAATGTGTAGTTTGAAAGATGTCCTAGACAATACGTAGCAGCTTAAAACCCTCTCTTTTAACTAATCATTTAGACAAAAAATACACAAGTATTATGTAAAATAAGCCAAGTTATTTTTAAGTACAAAATGCAAAGACCTAATATAAGGTTATCAGTTATAGTATTTGTAGGGTTAACAATCTATTAGTTGTGGTTTTTTTACTTAAACTGGTTTGTTTTTTACTTAAGTTAGTAAAAATTAGTACCAGGCTATCTCTCCCGAAAGCCTCGCTGATTCCTTCATTTGGAATATTATTTTACACCTATGCCTAGTTGATTTTTTTTCCCCAAGTCTCTCCCTAAATACCCTATTATATTATTATAACATTAATCATACGATATTGTGATTGATTGTTAATTGACCAACCCCCTTAGAAGTGTCATGTGAATAGGAGATTGTTCTATTCCTAGATGTTAGCACAATATCTGGGACATAAGGAATAGTTTGCTGAAAGTTCCATTACCAATTCCAAATTATGTGACCTAACTTAAGGTTCACCAGCCTGTTTGGAAGTTCAGTTATCAAAAAGCCAAGCTTGTGGCTGTGATTGGTCCTCTGCCTCTGTAGGTTCAGAATTTCTTTATTATGATGATTATTATTTTTGCTGAGGAAGATTTGCCCTGACCAAACATCTTTGCCACTCTTCCTCTATTTTGTATGTGGGTCACTGCCACAGCATGGCCACTGACAAGTAGTGTAGGTCCGCACCCGGGAACTAAACCTGGGCCGCCAAAGTAGAGTGCGCCAAACTTAACCACTAGGCCACTCGCGCTGGCCCCAGCATTTCTTTATTATTAAGATCATTTGTTATGTCAGGTTATTATTGAAAATGTCATTTCTATGGTTTCCCCCATCCTCTTTCTTTTTTTTTTTTTTTGTGAGGAAGACCAGCCCTGAGCTAACATCCGTTGCTAATCCTCCTCTTTTTGCTGAGGAAGACTGGCCCTGGGCTAACATCCGTGCCCATCTTCCCCTACTTTATATGGGACGCTGCCACAGCATGGCTGACGAGCAGTGTGTCAGCAGGCGCCTGGGATCCGAACCGGCGAACCCCGGGCTGCCAAGCGTGGACGAAACCGCTGCGCCACCGGGCGGCCCCGCCCCATCGTCTTTCTTAAGAGAAGGAAAACAGGAAAGGAATGAAATTTCTGATGTGTGGTTTTATTTGAATTGTTCACCTGAGATCAGAGATTGTGTCTTTGTTTATATCTTATTCAGTACCTAGCGTACTTTTGGAGTAAAATAAATAAATAATAATGGTGATGGTGAGGAATATAATAGTAGACCATCTGTAGCCCTTAAAAATAATACAAAGAATAAAAAGACTATCCTTTTAAGTTCTAAGTTTAAGAAAAGAGAGTGCTTTAAAATACATTTTTGAGTTTAGTAGAAATCATAATTTCTGCAAAAAATAATCCTTATGTGTCAACATTCCATATCCCTAAGAAAAAAATACTGACTTTTATTTTTCTTTACCATAAGAAATACAGAGAAAGATATAAGGTGTTCTAGAAATTTTAAACTATGATCAAGAGCTCCTACAACATTAATAGTAATGCAGAACAGTAAATTAGAAAAAAGAAACAAAGCAGTTTAAGAATCTGGTGGTAGGAATGTCAGCCCACCTGAGAATAGCCCTGAACCCTGAACATTTGCTACTGAACCCAAACCAAACCGAGTAAGGAGACAGATCTCGAGTTAAACTACTGGCTGTCTTGTCAGCTCTATTTGGTGTCAGTTTTCTCTTTGAAGAGTTCCTGTTTCCTACCAAGTTCATGGCAACATAATAATGATTCTGCAGTCCATGTGTGTTTCTCAGCTTGTTAACAGCTTTGTCACAATTGTCATTGATGCATTAAATTCAGTGACCCTAGAATTGGCATGATGGCAGTTGGGCAGTTTCATCAGTTTAAGGACAAGAGGAGCAAAAATCTTTAAAAGGAAATGTAAGAAGACCTTTTTAGATCAGTGCCAGAAACAAACACTTTTTATGAATTCAGAACTTCTGAGATGCATATGGAGTACATCACATAAAGGATGATAAGAAATCGTGCTTGCTTTTATTTCTGTAAATGATGAGAGCACTATATGTTTAAAAAAACAGGCTCATTGATATGAAATCATATGACATACATGTAATAGCAATGAGTTAATATTTGTTAAATAAATAAATCTCAGCTTAAAAAGTCATATATTCATTGGGATCATATAGGAGAATTGAGATATAGCCCCCCAATTATTTATGATGGGATTCATTATGGACTTGGGGTTATAAATTTATTATTGAGTTTTCAGACTATCCTGTTCCCACTTCAACTCCTTCTGAGGTTCCAGCCTGCTCCAGGGACTGTCCTTGGTTTTGCAGAGATCTTGGGAGCATTGGTAAACTCTCTCCTTTAGGAAAAGAGATAAAAAGGGTCAGGTCCCAAGAATCAACTTAACATTTCAGGGAGTATGCCACATCACTGCTAGTCATCCAGACCAGACCTGTACATCTAGAACTAGATTAAGATCAAGGCCTGCAGGCCTGTGTACATTTTTGATTTTGCTAAGCTTGGGGTCTGGAAGTCAGATACTGTGTTTAATCATCCTTATGGCCTTAGTACCCACATTGTGCCTGACTCATTAGTAAGTGCCCCCCAAAAATTTGTTGAATCAATCAATGAATTTTGTTCTCTTTTGAAGAGTTCTAAAATCTTTTAGAGTTCCTTCTCTTCCCATATTTTATGCAAGAAAGATAGTTATATCTGTACATGGACTGAATACAAAAAGGCATAATGAAGAGTTGCTGATTTGATGAAATTTATAATCTAGTTGGTGAGTCAAGACAGACTCACATAAAGCAATAAGATGATAAATACTCATGGAGTTTGAAAAGATAGAGTTATTTGGACCAGGGTGGTTAGGGAATATTTTTGAGAATTTGTATCTGAGCTTTATTTTGAAGGAATGGTGGGGTTTGAATAAGGAATTCCGGACAGGGAGAACAGCATGAGGAGAAACAGGATGCTACTGGCTTATACACAATCAAGGTCAAGCTATGAGTTAGTTTTTTTCCCATAATGATGATAATTTTGTTTGTTTTTATAACTCTTTACAGTTTTCAAAATGCATCCATGTACATAACATAACTTTTTTTGTGATAAAGTTATTATTTATGAGATTCAGAAAGGTGGGGTGATTTATGCAGCATCATCCAGCTAGTAAGCCAAAGAGCTGAGACTGCTTGCTGGCTCTTTGTAAACCACTGTGGCCACCACTTTTCTTTTTGGACTAAGTCACCTGTATGTTCTTATTGAAGCTCCCTTGTGACCAAGGGAAAGTATCTTTCAGGTAAAGGCACAGCCTATGAACATGAAACAGAAGAGGTCTTGTTGATATATGTGGTTTTCGAGCTAGAGGGTTGGTATAGAGCAGGAAGAGGAGGAGGAGGAAGATTAGTTAACATTTATCCAGTAATTTCCGTGTGTGAGACAACATTCTCAGAACTTAATATGTGTTAATTTATTTAATACAACACCCCATGAGTATGTATTATTTTTCGGTACTATTGTTACCTCCATGTTGTATGGCTTACCAGGTGCTGAAGCAAAAATTTGAACACAGCCAGTCCGACTCAAGAGCCCATTCATAGTGCTGGTGTGTGGGCCCTGGAGTGGGGTTGTTCAAATCCTGGCTTCACCTCTTGCGAACCATGTGATCCTGGTTCAGTTAACAGCCTCTTCAAGCATGCGTCAGTTTCCTCCTATATAAAAATGAGGTTAATAAAATAGCTCCTCTCTCTAGGCTTACATGAAGATTAAAGGAAAGGATACCTGTAATGTCCCTGCTATTGTTACTAGTGCCATTTCTATTATGTTCTAATCAGTTGAGCATAGAATTATAATTTTTACTTGTTCTCAAAGTAGGCCAGAGCTACCAAGGCCTCAGAGTCCCTCCCCATTCAGGCAGAGCATTGTAATTAGCATGAGAAGGCTTTCTGTTTGGCGCATTTGTATCTTTGGCTTTAAACATGTTATTTAGTTAGGTTTCAAGATATGTTGTTAAATGCCTGGTTTATTGATGGCAAGAGGGGACAGTACTTTTGTATTTTAATAATCTTTTCTGAATACAGGGGTCTTATTTCTCAGGTTGTAAAATTAACATTTTAACCTGCCTTATTTTTTGCATAAATAATATCGTATTATGATAAAATTGTGTTCATTTAAAAAGTGAAAAACATGATCCTAACAAATCAAGCTACTTTGGGATCTGGGAGAGACAACAAATTGCTACAACATGAATTTGGATAAGGGAGAACAATCAATGTGTATCACCATTGTTAAAAACCATTTCTGCACATATTTACTAGAAAATTGTAGTTGCATATATATTATAGAAATTCTGAGACCTTAATGTTCATAGACATTAAAAAATTTCTCTCATAGGGTGTTCGTGGAATTTTTGGAGTAAGGTTTATTTTTATCATGGCGTCATTGAATACACTTTAAAAACACCCTACTGCTTTCTGAGCACATTTGGTTTATAATGAAAGTAAAATATTCAGCAGTTGGAAATGAAGGAAAAAAAGGTTAGTTCACTTTAAAGATATAACTAGTCCTCAGAAAATGTTTGCTCCATTTGCTTAGTAACATTTGAAGACTAAATATATATCTTCACCAGAAATGATGTTCATGAACAATGATCTTTAAAAGTTAATTGGGCTTAGGAAGTCCATGAGGTTTTGCTGAAGTAATATTTAAGCTATTATTTAAAACAGTCTGAAATAGAACTATATAAGTACCCTGAGCCCCAAATTATAAGAATAACCCTAACTCATTCCTTCTTATGTTGTTAATAGTTGGTATAGTAGGTTGAATAAAGTCCTCTAGAAAATTCATGTTTTTCTAGAAGCTCAGAATGTGATCTTATTTGGAAATAAGGTCTTTGCAGATGTAACCAGTTAAATTAAGATGAATTCACACTGGATTAGAGTGGGGCCTAAATCCAATAACCTGTGTCTTTATAAGGAGAGACACACAGATATACAAAGAAACAGAGAGGGAAGATGGCCATGTGAAGACGGAGGTAGAAATTGGAGTGACACAGCTACAAACCAAGTAATGCCAAGGATTGCCAGGGACCACCAAAAGCTAGAAGAGGCAAGGAAGAATTCTTCCCTAGTCTTTGGGAAGACTTCCTGCTAACACCTTGATTTCAGACTTCTGGCCTCTAAAACTGTTGGAAAATAAATTTCTGCTGTTTTCAGCCATCCAGTTTGTGGTCATTTGTTGTGGCAGCCCTGGGAAACTAATACAGTGGGTAAGTTAAAGGTAGGGTTTAGTTTTACAAAAGGCATTATTCAGGGTAGCTATAAACTGAAATTAAACTTTAAAGTTTGGCCAATTTCTGTTTTTACTCCAAATATTAGTAGTTTTTTTTTAAATTGCAAAGGATAATTCTGTTCTCTGATCTGTCTTTATTTAAAGGACATACAACATATTAACAAAACATGGCCTGTTATTTTGGATGCATTTCAACTCAGGAAGTACTCCTACGTTTTTTCAATCCAAATTCCTGGTCTGGTTAAGATGTTCAGTAACTTTGAGATGGAGAAATGTAGTTATTTTCAGGGAAAAAAAGGAATTAAAAAATGTTTAATGGTATCTAAGTAGAACCTTCGTTTCAAATAAACCGTTTATTCACATTCTTAAAAAATTCTGTAAGTAATGAGGTCTTCCTCAAATTAGATGTCAGCCACTGAATCCTTAAAATAGGAGGGTACATAAAAAATGCCTATGAAACAATGAAGAACTTAGATTTTTTTTCTTTATATTGGTTCTGTTATCTGTTCAGAAAAAATTATCTAAGAAACTTACCAAATTCTTAGTGATTTTTAAAATTTTAGGTATTTTCAATTCTTATTTATTTCTATAAAAATGATACCATCAGAACTCAAAGTTTTAAATCCATCACTTACATTCTTCGTGAACAATTTTTATTCTTTACATCATCGTGAAATGAAGCGATAATTAAAGTACTTAATTATTCCTTCACCAAGCATTTACTGAGTACCTACTATGTGCTATATACTTTGCCAAGTGCTAAGGATGTAATAGTAAGAATAATAACAACCAATATTTATTGAAGGCTCACTATGTGCCAGCTACTATGTCGAGCAGTTTATGTATATTAATTAAGTTAATCCTCATTCTCGTACCTAAATTAGGTTATTATCTCCTCCTGTCAGACGAAGAAACTATCAAATATAGAGTCCAAGATTTGAACCTAGGTAGTCTGATCCAAAGTCCTTACTCTTAAGCATTACATTGTATTACATCCTTAACAGGATGAGATAAGGGACTTTCTCTCAAGGATCTGATGGTTTTTGTGAGAAGACAGTGTTTGTGAGAAGAAGACATACATAAATACTAGTAATGAATTGTGATAAGTCATATTAAAGAAGTCTAAGTTAGAATTATCTGTGTGAGGGTAGTAACAGTGGAGATCGAGAAGGATTAGATTCTAGATAGATATAAATAGAAAAATTGACAGCACTTAATGAACAAGATGGATGCAGGGTGGTTTCCTAATTGCCCAGGAATTCAGTCAAGAACTATCCCTGCCCTGAGCTCCTGGTTAGAAGTGAGCAGTGTTCAAAACAACAAATATGCATTTTATGTAGAGAAAGATTTCCTTCAATTTGAAGGCACGTCGCAAAAGCACTGCTACTTGAAGACCTGACTCCAGAAGCATAGAGTCTTCTCAGACTCATATGGAATGGCAAGGTAAGGTCAAACTCTGCTTTGCCTTAGTTCATGGTGGAGGAGGCTAGAATTCCCTATTTCTGTAATTAGATTTTCAGCTTTGACTACCGACGGATACCTGGAGTTGAAATCATAACTCTGTCTTAATCATAGCTATAAAGATCTGCATGTGAATGTCAATAATAGAAAGTCCTATCATAAAGTAACTTTTGTGGTGGCCTCTTCATCACATAGCCTTACAAATGTAGGTTTCCGAAGGCAGTACATTTTATATTACTTTTCTTTTTTCTTTATGTGACATTTTTTTTTCATAATTGTCAGAGTGCAAATAAATGAAAACTGATTATAGGCTTAGGTCTGAACATATTGCAACATGAGAGAAAATGTGTAAGTTACTCAGATCATTTTTCAAAAGAAGTATAAAAATTTTTATTTCTTAGCCAAACATATTTTCAAGTACAATGCATTTCATCTGAAAGGCTAAGTAGCATGACAAAAATTTATAGCAAAATTATTGTTGAGTTTGTCCAAAAAGTGCATTTTTATGAGCAAAGGCTGAATTCCGTAGTCTTGAATTGTACCTAGACGTTTCTGCCCTTACTTTTCAAATGCTCTTTTCCTATGCCAGGTGATCTTTATACAATACTGTTATTAACGATCTAGTGGAAAAACCAACTATAAATTGATTGCTAGTCAATAATAAATGTTGGTAATCTAAAAATCAAATCTTCCTCTCAGAAGGACCTAAAGAACTGATTTGAAATTTAACTTGAGTCAACTAGAGGTCTGTTTTTGAGCAGCTTAATGCATCACTGTAATATTTCCTAGATTCCTGTCCAGTTCAATATATGGAATGACTAAATTGTAGTCATACTAGGTCTGAGCATGCAGGCAAGAAGAAAAGTAGTTAAACATCTTGCTGTGTGTGAGCGGTTCGAGGGCAGGCAGACACCATGCACCTTGACCACCTATTATGAAGCTCTTTGCTGCCATGTCAAGTGAAAGCGAGTTAATTGGGTGAAGCTGTGGAGCATGTTAGGGGCCTGGTAAAGGGTTGCTGTCTGACAGCTGAATGTCAGCAAAAGCCAGTCAAGTGTAGCTGAGAGACAGAGACCTGTCACAAAGTTCCTGCAGACTGGAGCACAGTTAGGAAGCTAAAATATGGTTCCGTCTCACTTTCTCCCTCATTGAATCCAAGCACCTTAAAAGATTTTACACTGTATATGTCAACTCTTGTTCTCTAAGCTGTTTCCCCCTAACTGTCCTGCATTCAAATGATTGAACAAAAGATGCTAATGTTTAGCAAAGTGAATGTAAATTCCCTTTTCCCCTTTTCTGCCCAAGCAGATAGACAGTCAACTCAAAGGAAACTTTGAAGGTTTACATCAAACAATTAGATTGCCTCCAAATTTAGCTTATAATAGAATCTTTTTCTCAAGAGAGTATAAAAATTGAAAATTAAAGCAGTGGAATAAGCAATGCATTTTTCTCTGCTATAGGAAATCTCGCTTACGGGAGCTAGGATTCCTGCCTGGGTGTCTTGAGAATGGACACTTGCTGAGATGACTGCCCTCTTGTCTTTGCCACAGGCTTCTTTCCTTCTTTTTCAGAGTGGCCTAAGGTAAAATGTCGTAATGACACTCACCAGAAGGTCGGGAAAGATAAACCCATAAAGGAACAGCAAGGTCCGTCCTGAAATTTTAGACACTCTAGAAGGGAGGAATTGAAGAAAGTTAGAATTAAAGAATGAAAATTAAACTTTGTGAAATAAGAATATTTTCAGAAAGAGAAAAGTTTAATATCAAAACATGCCATACTTGTTGTCTTTCTTTGGAATATGGATTAGAAGAAGCCCACTCATTCTACAATAGGCAAATATATAGAGTACCTGCTATGTGCAGTCACTAGTCCAGCCAGTGGTAATACAGAAACAAACAAACCAGCAGAGACAAACAGTGTGCTTTCAAGGCATGACCACTCTAAGCACCATCCATTAGAACTTACTGTGATGGTGGGGATGTGGCTGTTGAGCATTTGGAGTGTGGCTATTGTGACTGAGGAACTGAATTTTAATTTTTAATTTAATTTTACATTAAATTAAATTTTAATTAATTTAAAATTAAGTAATTACTTGTGGCTACTGTATTGAACAGCACAAGTTTAAGCAAACAGTAGATTGTGATACTGTGCTATTATGAAAGTAGGTGTGGGATGTTGTGCTAACACAGAGAAGGGGCATGGAACCCAGATGTGAGGTGAGAGATGGCAGGGAAAGTTTGGGGGCAAGGTGATACTTGAGGTGAGTCATGAAAACTGTAAAAATCTGACAAAGTCTCTTTCTAAATAGAAAGAGTATCATGAAAAAGAGACTCTGAGAAAGGAGAAAGCAGGGTATGCTTCAGGATCAGCATTTTGATTAGTACTGGGAGGCAAAGGTGTTTTATGGGAAATTACCATTGATGCAATGGTAGCCTCCAAGTACACTGCCAGGCAAGTTATCCCAGAGGTCACAGAACAGAAGGTCTCACAGACTAAATTAGGATACTTAAATCACATGGTTTATCAAATCAATTTAAAACACACAGTAAGAAGTAGAAGGTAGGGATCCAGCAGGGGGAAGGACCATACTACCTGACTCCTTGGTTATGCAGTGTTCTCATGACCTGTCTCTCTTGGCTGCATCAGCCTTCTCCACTCTTTGTGAGGTTATGAGGACCCCAGTGGGGGTTTGAAAAAAGGGGCTTGGGAGACAGAAGGTGCCTGGGGCCACTTATCCACACTTACCTTTTAGGACAGATGCAGGACAAATATTTCTGGCCAATAGCTACAGCTTGCCACTTAGGCTGCTGGACAGCTTTGGGTTTCATCTGCAGTTCTGGGGCCAATTTAAGGATGACATTAGCCTAGAGGTGGCATATTTCTACCTTATGATGTGGTCTTTCCATCCCTTTCTATCTCTAAGTAGCCCATCTTACAGGATGCTAACTTACTATCTATTCTTAACGTAGGGACTCCGCCTATGTCTCATAGACTACTGGCTGATTCGTTCTCTATGCTTAACACTGATGAGTTTCATCTATCCTATTTTTTTTCTTGTCTTCAATAGAAATTTAGATATCCTCAATTAATTAAGCAAATATACAGTAAAGAAGAGATGAAGTAGGAAATAGAGATAAGTCTGAAGGATGACTTGTTTACAAAAATTAAAAGTACATTTAGGCTAGAGAAAGTGAAGGGATACTTGAAAATAATTAATGAAAAAATTTTAGCACAAAGTTTTGAAACCTATGTCAAAATTGTTATCTTGTGGATACCTACCCTGAGCCCACTGCATTTCAAACAAGTCTAGGCCTTTTTGAAAAATTGGTGGCAGTCTCTTAGGGAATAATTTGAATGAGGGCTTTGGCGATTGTTGAAGGACTGGTGGAGGTTTTGTGGGCAGGTACCTAGAGGAGGAGATGGAAAGTGGAGAGAGCTGCCTAGTGCTTCTCCTCCATGCAGGCCTCCTAGAAAAAGATACCTACAGGTGGAAGCTGAAAGAAATGTTTTATGACAGATGTTGTGAGACACTGGGTTCCAGTCAGAGTTGCCACTGTTTTCAGGTGACAGAGAGGGAAGGGTGGGCATATGGCCAGTTCTGTGTAGAGACATCAGCCATATAGCACAGTGGGCCTCTAATACATTGGAAGCCTCTAATACATTGCAGTCACCCAGCAACTCTGGATGGGGACTGTACAGGGGCAATTGAGGTCTTGTACGAGCAGGTCAGGGAAGTACCAGGGAAATGTGAGTCATTACTGGGACCTTGTCTGTATCCACAGAACAATGAGGCTGGCAAACTCTCAGTGCCATCGTACATCAAAACTTAACACAGTTATGTGGTTACATAGGATTTCAACAAATTATAGTTTAAGGAGAACTGGCTCAAGATGCAGAGAGTTAAAGACAGTGTGAGCTCCCAGACGGCAGAGAATTTGCGTGTGTGTAATTCATTGCCGTGTCCCAGTACCTAGAACAGTATCTGGCACATTTTAGGCACTTAATAGATGTCTGTTGAAAGAATTAATGAATAGAGCTAATTTAGGATACTAATGATGGGTGTGAGTTTAGATATGCTTTATGCATTATGCAGCCATGGGGAAAAATCTATCAGATGGAATCGATCATGTAGGGAATAGATTCCTGAAATATAATCTATAGGTATATTACTTTGGAATTTTGTGGTTGCTGCATTATTCTCACAGTTCTATAGGATGTTCTCCCTAGAGATGGCTTTGGTTTGAAACTGCTGGATACAGCCTGCTTCTATCAGAAATAACTTTCCTGCCTATCATGTAAAGGAAATGTCATTGCCAGCTAAGTGATTTGTTTTGGAATGTAGTCCCTGGTGTGTGTTCTGATTTGAAGGCATTGCACAGATGTGAACCCCAGATCACATGATCTGTCTTAATCTGAAGTGCCCCTCTCTCACTGAGAAATAGAGAGACTACATTCTTTTAACTGAAGATAATCAGTCCCTCCAGAAAGGCCCATGTGGCACTGGCCAAAGGGTCAACAGCCCTGAGGAATATAGGACTTACACCTTGGATAGTCAGTGGGGGAATAAAGATTGTTTGCAACACCTTGTGAAGAATGCTAGAGACTTCAGATGTGATAGAGTGGAATAATGAGGGAACATGGTTTAAAGCAGCAGTGGAAAGGAGGGAAATGGAAAAAAAATGGGTTTCAAATTTTAAAATGTGAATTTATTGCTAATTTTATTGAGATAGGTGACTGACAGATACTTACAATGTTAGTAAGATTTAGGAAAGTCATCTCTTTCAAACAACTTTAAATTTTAGACAGTTCTTTCCTTCTTCTGCTCCTCTTTACCTGAGTGTGTGGTCAGTAATTCCGCTCAGAGAAAAACATACTGCTAAAAGGTCTAAGTTTATAGCTTCCAGATTATTACTAAATTTTTGACATTGCATAAAAAAAGGTTTATAACTTTAAGAGGAAATTCTTCAGTAATGAAAAAGTGGTCAGAAAACTTTTGCCTAATAGTTCCCAGAGAGAGTGGGACATGTGTACATTTTGACCACAGAAGTTGTAATTTGGCAGCTGGAAGTGCTGTTTGAAGGAAAATGAAGGCACACAAGTTCTAAGTAGCCGCTCTGCATAAGGAGTCACATTTGTGCGGAGCAGAGGTACAAGTTAGTCCATAAAATCATCTGTGTTATGTGTTTACCTAATGTCAGATTGTGGATAGGAGGTAGATAACTGAAAATGTTGAAATTAGAAAGTATTCTTAGCTAAATTAAAATCTTTTCAAAACTTGCAGAGCACTTGGTTAAAGACCTACCTTCTGAGACCTTTAACAAACCAATTAACATTTTCATTTTGACCACACAGTTCAGAGTCATAACCATATTAAAATATAAGTTTCAGTATATATAAAATTGGTCTTTTTAAAAAAGCATTTTTAGGTATAAAAGCAAGGCATGCTTATTGTAGATAATTGGAAAATAATTTAGGGAAAAGATTCCAACAATTCCAGTACCTCAAAGCAAGTATCATGTAATTTTGCATATCACCTTTTACTTACACAGTCTAGCTCAGGGCTAGGCGAAGTACAGCCTGTGGGCCAAATCTACTTGCCATCTGCTTTTGTATAACCTGCGAGCTAAGAATGGTTTTTACATTTTTAAATGGTTGAAAAAAAGAAGCAAAAGAAGTATAATATTTCATGATGTGAAAATTATGCGAAATTCAAATTTCAGTGCTCATAAATACAGTTTTATTGGAACACGGCTGTATTAATTCTTTTACGTATTGTCTATGGCAGCTTTTGGGCTACAACAGCAGAGTTTAGTAGTTGCGGCAGAGAACATATGGCCTGCAAAGCATAAAATATTTATTATCTGACCCTTTGTAGAAAAAAGGAGGCTGATCTCTGGTCAAACCTAAGCATTTGTCCATGTTATCCAAAAGTTTATAACTATAAATTTTTTTTTGAGGAAGACTAGCCCTGAGCTAACATCCGTTGCCAATCCTCCTCTTTTTGCTGAGGAAGACTGGCCCTGGGCTAACATCCGTGCCCATCTTCCTCTACTTTATATGGGACACCGCCACAGCGTGGCTGACAAGCGGTGCGTCTGTCTGCGCCCGGGATCAAACCTGCGAACCCTGGGCCGCCAAAGCGGGGCACGTGAACTTCACTGCTACGCCACCGTCTGCCCCCTATAACTATAAATTTTATAGCAACATAATATTCCTTCAAGTGACTATGGCTTACTTAGCCATACTTCTATTGTTAAATATCAGATTGTTTTGAATTTTTGTCTGTTATTATAAATATAAGGAACCTAATCATAAATGGAATTGTTGGATCAAATGGTATTAAACAGTTAAGACAGTTGCCAAATTATAGTCCAAATGGTTCTGTCAGTATGTGCAGTCACTAGTAATTTATGAATGTCTGTTTCATAATGCCTTCACTTTTAGTATCATAATCTTTTAAATTCAATCTTGATTAGCAATAAACATCTCATTTTACTTTCCATTTTTGATTACTGTTTGGGGTTACCATTTTTCTCATTTATTTGTTAATCAGCTGTATTTTTACTTTTGTGAACTACCAGTTCACAAAACAGCCCTTGTTCATGACTCAAATCATTTTTTTGGTTGTTTTTTTTTTGAGGAAAATTCTCCCTGAACTAACATCTGTTGCCAATCCTCCTCCTTTTTTTCCTTTTTTCTCCCCAAAGCCCCAATAGATAGTTGTATGTCATAGTTGTACATCCTTCTAGTTCCAGTATGTGGGACGCCGCCCCAGCATAGCTTGATGAGCCGTAGGCAGGTCCATGCCCAGGATCCAAACCGGCAAACCCTGGGCCTCCGAAGCAAAGTGCGCAAACCTGGCGCTACGCCACTGGCCAGCCCCTCAAATAGTTTTAAAGATTAAAAAGCTATGGAAAGAAAAATTTGGACTTTCAAGGCTTTTTCCTCCTAACTCACACTCCAATTTATTCCCTTTTTCTAAAGATAATTAACAGTTTCTCTTTATTCTTTTTTCAGAAAGAAAAATAGATATATGTATGCATGTTTGTGTGTTTATGCTTATTTTTTAAATATAAATGGGTTCTCTCCCTGTCTTTATACACACACACTGTTTTGAACCTTCTACATCAGTACTTATGTATTTATCTTGATTTTTTTAAATTATTGTATTCTATGGTTGTGCCATACTTCACTAAAATAGCACTCTGTTGATGGACCCTTTAGTTTCATTTAAAAAATATTTTTCTGTAAAATATACCTCAGTGAATACATCTGTATGCTCTTGGTGAACTTTTGTGAGTATAGCCACAGAAGAAATGCCTAACAGTGGAATTGCTGGATCAGAGGGCAGGTACAGTTTAAATTCTGTCTTCCAGAAAGGTGGCACCAGCTTACATCCCTGCCCACATGGTGTGACCTTGCCTGTTTCCCTCTCTTCTCAGCAGCGGGTATCATCAGACATTGAGATTTTTGCCTGTCTGATTGGTGAAAAGTAATCTTTCATTGTTGTGTTTTGTGTTGTATTTCTTTAATTATGAATGAGCTTTAGCACTTTTTCATGTGTTTATTGGTTATTGTATTCCACTCTTCCCCACCAGACAGCCAATTTGTGTCTGAGACAGAGGCTGCCAGTAGTTTCCTGATAGCTGTTTTCTCTTTCTTGCTTAGTAATAGAACCTCTGATTATTACCTGGGCCACTCAGGAATGAAAAAGCTACATTTCTCAGACTCTCTGGAAGCTAAGTTAGCCATGTGACTAAGTTCTGGCTAATGGGCTGTAAAGAAGAGTGTTGTGATTTTAGGAAGTGTCTTTAAATGTAAGCGGTGCCTGCTCCTTTGCTTCATCCTCCTTTCTTCTAGCTAGATTGCAGACATAATGGCTGGAACTTGAGCAACCATTTTGGACCCTGAGGTGGAAGTCACATACCGAGGCTGTGGAACCCAAGATAGAAGCAGCCTGGATTCCTGATAGCTTCATATAGCCATATCAGAGAGAAATAAACTTTTATCTTATTTAAGCCACTAACATTTTAAGTTTTCTGTTACAGCTGGACCCAATCTTAATAAATACACTATCCTTACCCTATTTCTTCTTTTTCTTAATTTGCATGAGCCTTTTGTAAATTAAGAAAGTCACTCAATGGCTATCATGTGTGTTGCGCATATTTTTATCAGCTTGTCATTTCAGTTTTTCTTTTTTTTTTTTTGTGAGGAAGACCAGCCCTGAGCTAACATCCGTTGCTAATCCTCCTCTTTTTGCTGAGGAAGACTGGCCCTGGGCTAACATCCGTGCCCATCTTCCTCTACTTTATATGGGACGCCGCCACGGCATGGCTGACAGGCAGTGCGTCGGCGGGCGCCCAGGATCCGAACCCGCGAACCCCGGGCTGCCAAGCGCGGACTAAACCGCTGCGCCACCGGGCGGCCCCTCATTTCAGTTTTTCAATGGCATTTTTCTATATAGTATGCTTAAGTTTTTATTCAAGTTTTGTACCTTTTTAATATACTTGAGTGTATGGATATATTTACATTTCACTTTCTTTATGAATTGTTTGGAATATATATATATATTTCTAAGAGACAGGGAAAAAAAAGGCCTCCTTTGCATTTTCTGGCATTCTCTACCATCAGGTGTATCAGAATTGCCAGGACAGGAGCAGACAGAGAGCTCAGGGGTGTGAAGGAAGGCAGGAAAAGAAAGAACAAAAGCCATCTGGGAAAACTCTTTGACTCTTTTTCCAACCTCAATGATGTCAGGAAATCTGACTCTTTCCAGCCTCAATCACGTCAGGAAATCTAAACATCTAAGAGAAGAAAATGGGAATTGTTATCTTGTCAGGCACAAGACATCTTTAAAGTAATTTAAAATTAAAGTTTAAATGTTCTAGTGTAATTTAAAACTTCAGTGCTGAATTTTATCTCCGAATATAACATATAACCTCCTTTGGTGAAAGGGCTAGAACTTTTATTATATATAAATACCATGAAATCTATTTATCTACTCCAGTACCATGGATATTCAAATGTTGGACTATAATGAAATATGTTATCAAAAATATAAACATTTATTTTTAGCCTCTAGCACAATCTGTGTACTTCTGTTTTCCAGTTTCACAGAGATTTGTTGAGCCTTTACTATGTGTATGGAACAGCTCTGGATATAAGATAAGCCTGAGGCCGTGTGTTCTCTGGGCTACATGATAAGGTGGTGGTCAAGCATAGGGGAGAAGAATCAGATAGACTGAGAGTCACACCCTTTCCACCACTTACCAAGCTGTGCAACATGGAGCAATTTATTCTGCCCTTCTGAGCCCTAGTTCTTCAACTGTAATGTGAGGGTAATAGTAATAGTTTCTCATTGAGTTGTTGTGAGAATTGAGATAATGCCTATAAAGCTAAATCTAGCACAACGCCTGACATATATGCTCAGTATATGTTAGCTATAATTATAAATGTGGAATTTATTATCACTTGAGAAGAGTAGAAGGAGAGCTACTGTATGCTATGCATTTTTGTGTATATTATTTCATTTAATCCTTATAACAGGCCTGTGAGGGATTGTTCTTCCACATAGGTTAAGTAACTTGTCAAAGATCACATAGTTAATACATGACAGAACCAAGTTTGGAACCTGAGGTCTCTCCAGCTTCAAAGCCCACGTCCTTTCCTCTATACTGTGCTACTTTTAATTGGGACATAATCTGTATATACATGAAATAACCAAATAGCAATATTAGACCAAAACCATGAAGTAATAACATGAGTAGTTTGTTCATTCAGTCATTCATCAATTAGAAATTTTATTTAGTCCCAGATACTCTGTTAAGTGCTAGGAATACGAAGTCATGACTCCATCACATTTGGTGTTCGTGGTTTTATAGGGGAGATATAAGTGTATACAAATAAGTAAAAACAGGAAAGTAAATGCTCAGGAAGGAATGTAAAAGTGTGATTGGATGCTGTAGCTAACTCTAGTTGGGGAAGGGTGGGGCAAGGATCTGGAAAGGACTTACAAAGAGGGAAACCTCAAGCAGAGTCTGAAAGGTGGAAGGCATTCACCCCACAAAGGACAGAAGGGTATCTCAGACAGTGGACAGACAGGAGGCAGATGTGAACTATGGAACATCATGTTTACAGACTCACAATTTCCATGGAACTAGATTGCAGAGCACAAGTGAGGAGATGGCAGATAAGGCTGGACAGGGAAGCAGAGAGCTTGTGAACCAGGCTGCAAAGGACTGCAATGTCACACAGCAAAGGGCTTGCCCATAAGGAAGCATGAAGAATAGAAGCCATTAATCCAATTAATCTACCACATTAACCAAGTAGTCAAGGCTGAATCTGAATAAGATCTATTGACTCAAGAGCTCTGGCTCTTGAACCAAGGCTGAATGTCTGCCTAAGGACAAAATTGTTGTGATGTGAATCAGATTTGTTATTAATATCTTCTACCTCTCTTTTCTGATTTGTTTCTGCCTCTGTGATTGCCCTTTCTTCTTAATCTCTAGGTACCCAAGCCTCTTAGGTTGTTTTCTATCTACCTAGAGACTCCTTTATAATGCTCCATTGACTCACATAACCCCACATATCTTGATGTTCCTGAGCTAAAGAGCCACGCTGGTCTGTTCTAAGATTTAATGACTTAAGGGGAGAGGAATATGTAAAATATTTCCACAGGTGAATGGTGTTGGTAACTAAAAGTTAGAATTGGTAACTACAAGGAATACTTATTTGATGATGTGATAACAGGTGTGTGTGTATATATATATATATGTATATGTTTATATATATACACATATATGTATATCCATAATGTATGTATGTGAATGCACATAGCAAGTGAAAAGTGTGTGTGTATATATATTTATCAGATGCATGTGTGTATATGCGTATATATAATTATATATATTTATATTCAGACATATATATATATATACACATAATTATATATCTGATATATATATATGAGCATTCCACAAGACAAAACTGTGTATGTGAGTATTGCCAACTCTGATTGTCTATGTAAAGTGCAGTGTCCTATGATGCCAGCATGGCAGAACTAGAAAACAGGTAGAATTTGGTTAACTAACTTGAAGTATTTGGAAGGAAGAAAACTCTGATACTTGAGTACTAAGACTGTAGCTGTAAGAACACATCAAAAGCTAAAGTAAAAATGGTGAGGGAACCTCGTTGTAAGGCCCTCTTGTGGGTGCTCTGATTCCTTCATCAGTTTATATGGAGCTGCACACTCAAAACCAGTTAATAATTTACAGAGCTTAAAACATCATCATGAAGGTTGTAGTAATAAAAAATGTACTACAGAATTTAATTGAATGCAGCCACATCATCTAAACTGTGGCTAATTGTTATCTATTTAGGTTTTTTTTTGGAATCATGTGCAATATATATTCCTTCCCCTTAAGAATGGCCTGTTTATATCCCTTCAAAATCTCAAGTATTATATTTGGGAAACTGATTTCTGGGTTAACATCATCCACAAAAGTTAGGTGTTAACATTATATCATATGCTATCACGGGTGGCATTATGATGGACCTGTAGAACTTCAGAGCTGGAAAGAGTCTAGCTCCTTATTTTATAGGCAAGAGAAGTGAGACCTAGAAGGATAATTCACCTGCCCAAAATGACCCAGCTAGATTGTAACAGAACTGGGGGGGGAAACTATAGTCCTCTGATCTCCAGTCTGGTACTCTTTTCACCATGCTATGTGCCTAGCGTAATCTCCATGCAATACTGTTCTGGCTTACTAAATCACACCACCTCTCACTTTTTATAATACTAGATTCCAGAAGACTTAACTTGATCATAAATGCTACACAGGAGACAAATGGCTTAGTGTCATTGTTTCAGAAGCCTTGGTCTACAAAATGGCTTTGATTTATAGACAATTTATTGAGTAATTATCTTATTATTACACTAATGCTTTATTTATTTATTTTGTTGAAAAAACACCCTTAGAAAACTAAGATATTAAAGTCTTGAAAATGGCTATTGGACGTGTCCAATTACTATATTTCATAAGATTTTTAAAATGCAGAAATTTAGTAGACACATTTTGTATTGTGAATATATATTTAGCTGATGGACTATAACAGTTCAAATAGAATCATTTACAGCTTATTGAGTAAATAAAAGTGCTTCCATAAAGATTCACATGACACCTAGCTTTTATTTCAGGTAACTAATTTCTTTTTTTTAAGTTGCTTAAATTTAGATTTACATGAAAGGCTCCCAGAACACCTCAGCATTTTAAAAAGTAGCTTAAATGACCATGGATTTTACAGATTTAAAATATAAGATCTGGTGGTAAATATCAACTTTTAATTGTCTCTGATAAAAAGTTGTTTAACTGTCTTTTACTCTGTGTGTTGTATTAAAAGGGTTATGGTATATTTCTAGATATTATTTGTAACAAGAAAAATAATTCATATTTATTTGTGATTTTTAACATCACATTCTCAAATCAGGATTTTTGCTGGCTTGTTTTTAATGTAAGTGACTTAAAATCATATTTTATCTCATTTCATGAAAAAAAATATTTTCTAGCAGTGTATGGACTATAGCAAATAACCCTAATAAGAATAACAAAAAATTTTATTTTCATTAATACAAAAGTAAACGTGTTTACTTGGTGCAGGGCATATCTTTTGCGGGTGCAAGTCCTTAAGGAAATCCCTTTTTTTTAGGTTATTTTCCACATTTAGGACATAAGGTCAGAAGATAGTATGCAAAAAGCGAGACTGATTTGAAATACTAGAGAAATACTCAACACCACATTTCAAGGGTTTTTAGTGAAAAAATGTTATATTAGATAAAAAGATTCTTTCAGACAACATGGTGGAAAATAGGCATACTGTATTAAAAAGTAAAATGGGAAAAGGAAAAAGAGAGACCCCTTTATAGAATGCCAAGATCCATAGAATATTGAGGAGAAATGAGCAGGTAGAGACCCTCCCTAAAGGACAGCCTTCCTAATAAGTAATGTGTTAGGCTGATGGAATCACAGGAACAAAAAAGGAAACTTCACGTACAGAATATAGGTTTGAGTAAAGTGTATGTATCTCTAATATTGCAAAACAGGAGTGATTGGTTAGTCGGGCACAGTTACCTTTCTCTAGTCTAGAAGAATCTAGAAGAAAATACCCTCAGAGAATACCTGACCTTCCTTGGTCTGATTCTGCATGCTCTTCTCTTTTCACATATAGTTTTCTTAGACCAGAGCTTGAAGTATAAAGATGTAACAACAAACTTTTGAAGCCTAGCCTGACAATATTCTTTTATCATAATAGAGAATACTATTGCTATAACTAAGTTGTATTAAGAAGCAAATCAGGGCTGGCCTGGTGGTGTAGTGGTTAAGTTGGCTCACTCCTCTTCGGCGGCCCAGGGTTTGCAGGTTCCGATCCCGAGCACATACCTACACACCGCTGTGGTGTCCCACATACAAAATAGAGGAAGATTGGCACAGATGTTAGCTCAGTGACAGTCTTCCTCAAGCAAAAAGAGGAAGATTGGCAATAGATGTTAGCTCAGGGCCAATGCTCCTCACCAAAAAAAAGAGAGAAGCAAATCAGGCCCCACCATCTCCTACCCTTCCAGCATTCTCCTTACCCCCGGGTCTAACAGAATGGGAAGCTAGTAGATGGCATTGTAGTCTTTATAGCAGCAAAATCAGTCAGGTAGTGAACACTGCCAATTCAGACACAGAGTTAAAAAAATCAGAGAAGGTGGTTCTAGCAGCAGTAAAAGTACACCTCCAGCCTCTGATATAATGAGATGCCTCTGTTCGGGATCTGAACTGATATGCTTAGGCCCAGTGTTAAGGTTTTGCGAGTGAAACTTCATCAGCACAGCTAATCAGGGTCAATACATGATCTCAGGAATTCTCTTCTTTCCATGGGGAGAAGCTAAGCCCTCTCCTTCATAAAACCATCCAAGTGGCCATTTTAGGTGTTTTTTAACATCCAACATAAAAAGAAATGATTTCCGTCAGCTGTAGGCTTGCAGTGGAGTATCAAGAAATCAAAAGAACAGAGATCAAAGAAAATTGCTGAACTAGGTGTTAGATGCAGCCATTGATTTTTCTCCAGTTGTAGTTTAAAAAAAATCCACAAAAATGGTAACGCATACAACAGTTGAATTTCTAATACTTTCCTAAAGCCAGCGATAGCTCCCCTCTTGTTTTCACATGTAGAAACGGTTTTGTATAACATGACTTAATAAAGCAGATCCTTAGCGTTCACACTATTTTGTTGTCAAAACTGTAAGAGAATCTACCAAAAAGATATTTTTTTAAAAAAACTCTACAATATAAAATGCAGTTTTAGTGGAGACATTTATGACTAATTATCTCGGCAACATTTATTTGCTGGGAGTCTGGAAGATTCTGCCATGCAGTTGATCGCTATTTTCATACTATCTATAAATGTCATAAAATAATACTTATCTGCTTTATTGGTAAGATTTCATTCATGTTAAATGTTAACTACTGATTACCAATGTTCCTTAAGGCTTAAATGTATAGCTTCATCAAAATATTAATTCCGTTTTCAAGTATTTCATGAATGTGTGGATTTTTAAAGTTTGATTTCCAATAGTTTCTAGATACCAGTAATGTTTTAAAATATGTGACAAATTGTTTTCATGTTGCAATCTCATATTTTGATACATGATTTCCTAATACTTATAAGACAACAGTTTTTATTAAAACAGAGTGGTGGCATTAGTATTAAAGCTATAGGCAAAACATTCATTGCACTAACGTTTTATATCTCAGTGTGCTATTTTCTAGAGGTCACTTGGATTGACTTATCTTTCTTTGGCTATGTTTGTCAGTTAAATAAGTCAGGCCAATAGATTTTAAAAACATAAATATTCATAGTTCATTTTCTAAGCATTTTCATCTTCCATATTATATTGCACATACTATATAACATAATGAAATAAACAGTATTAGTGTTGGTTTCTGTAAATTGCTGGCCGAATGAAGCAGAGGTAAAAATGCCTGATCGTATTGACACTGATTCAATAACTTTATAAAAGTTTTATACAAAGTTTTAGTGTCTTTAGGCAAACTCCTCATGTCCTGAAAAGTTTATGACATAGAACAAATAAGAGATTTAATCACACTTGGAAAATAATTTAATATTTAGGTATTATCATATAGATTATATAAATGGCAATTTCCACCTCATTTCATATTGTGATGATAATTAGTCCACTTCTCTGTTTATGGTTTTAGACTCTGTTGAAGAGTTTTCAGTTCTATGTTTATTATTTTTTTCTTCTTTGTATCATAGACAGGTTCACGAGACCATTCAAATCTCTCCATTCCTTCAAGAGCTGCTCTTCCTGCTGACACAATTGGCGTTGGGGATTTTTTGCCATTGAAAGCTGAACTTGACACGACTTACGCTTTCTTAAAGGAGACATTTATAAACCCTGCACCCCTGACATCATCTCACTCCTCTCCAGTGACCGTGTCTGCTAATGCCAAAAGGCCAACTCAGATTGGATTATGACTTGATGAAATAAAAAATGCATGAACAGTACAATTAAAATTGTTTTGAAGGGGGATTCTCTTATCAGTTGAATTTTGTTTCAGCACAAGGGGCAGTGGGTTTTTAAAAATTGTGCGATATCTTGATGTGTGCAGGTATCTATGTCTACTTGAATAATGAAATAACCAACTTTTTTCCCTCTAAGTTTTATTTATGATCACAGTTGCTCATTTTTATGTAACATATTTTTAAATGTTAAAGAATGACACATTTTGGGTAATTTCCTGCAGACTTAAAAAAATCAATAAGCCATTTTAGTCTCTATCTATCAAAGTTGTTTCATACTTGTCTGTTTTAAAGCAGGACTGCAATACTTTAATAGGATTGA
Source organism: Tapirus indicus (assembly GCA_031878705.1). Classification (NCBI taxonomy): domain Eukaryota; kingdom Metazoa; phylum Chordata; class Mammalia; order Perissodactyla; family Tapiridae; genus Tapirus; species Tapirus indicus. Next base: position 72,644,811 of record CM062927.1, read on the forward strand.
GAGAGCTATTTGAAATGTATGCCAATGATTCCTGTCATTTCATGGCAGCCCTGCCATGGTTCACTGAGCCCCCTCTTCTCTCTTGTCAGCTCAACTGAAGACAAGCATTTAGTTGCAAACTTTAAGCAGGTTGTGCAAAACAGAAATGATGTGACTGCTTCTCCTCCTGCACAATAATGTCACTCCTGGTCAATGTGAGAAGGTCAGGTTGCTCCTTGTAAAGCTACATGATACCACTTGCCCATTTGAACAAGTTAAGTTAACTGCTGAATCTGGTCCCTGCAGGCATTGAAAACTCATCCTTTTATCAAGTCTGCGTTTGATAAGAAAGTAGAGCAGTTGTGCTGGGAGGATTTCTGTGGTGTGTTTAGGCACTTTATAAGGACAGTTCCGACACCAGTGTAGCAGGTAATATGTTTAGTATAAGCTGAAAAACTTCAAGGTAATGGCTGTTTTGACCTTCAAAATAGACTCCTTTTTTGTTTTTGTTGGTAGGACCCAAGAGTGACGCCCATCTTTGATGCTGACAGAATTTAAAACAAGGCCATTGCCCTGCATTTTCTGCCTTGTAGCACACAAAAGTAAAATTGTATGTCAGGCCGAGATGTCGGGGAGCTGACAAGATGCCCCAGTGACATTTCAGCTAGAAAGAGCAAGTGTCTTGCAACCAAGTGGTCAAATATCAAATAATAGGTCAAGCAGGAAGGAGCTGAGTTCTAACCACAAAGAGGTTTCTGGTAACTTACTTGACAAGCTTTTGGGCGCTTTGTGGCTTGACAAAGTGATGTTCTGTTGGGTATCGCTAGACAGACTGTTCTTTATCGCCTTCAGAAGATCAGACATTGACATTGATTAAACTCTTTAACCCTTAAAGGTTAAATCCTCACAGTTTGCATCATGGTAAGTGAAGAACAAAAGAATATTTGTAATATGTATTTGTTTTTGTATTAATCACTTAACTCCCTAGTGATATTAACTTCTGATGTGAACTGTACTTTTTTTACAAAGAGTTTCGATACAAAATCCATATTTTATATTATTTTTCATTATGGAGACATTAGAAAATAACAGTATGTATTATGGAACCTATATTGTCTTCACTTTACAGTGACATTTGATTAAAATATACTCAACTTCTGAGAATTTTTTTATTGGCCTTGGTAAATAAAATTTGTATACAATACTATTTATGTTATTAGCTAAATTACCCAAGTGATTTATGCCATCTGAGGTAACATCGCATATTACTGTCATACTGTGTAGCACATACTATTTCTTATAGTACTGAAGCAGTATAATTAGCTTTATATAAACCTTTAGAAAGCTGTTTATATGGAGTAAAATTACATCTTTAACCAAATTTCTCATAATTCTTTCCTTGGAATTCTTGTTATTAACCATTCTGGGTTTTGAGTATTACAGAATATGCCCTGTGTAATGTAACAATGTATAAAATTCAACTTACTAATTTATTGTAACACAGAAAATGCTATTGATTGTTTTTAATAGATCATAATTTCTGCACATTTTAAAACATTTTCTTCTGCCATTCTATACAATGCTTAAGATATTGTCCACATAGAAATCTATATATAGCTTTTTAGTTCGTGTGACATCATTGAGCTTCCAATTCTCACACTGTAGAAGAACAGTGTTACCCTGTATCACTTATATGTTTATGTGTGTGTGTTTGTTTCTGTAGAATCTATTTCCAGATCCTATAATTTAAGAGGAACGGGCACCTTTGTAAACTTTGCCTTGGACAGACCTTGGTCTCCTTGCCTTAATTTTACAATCTGTTAATGGGATAACACCAAAAATAAATGTATATGTCTCTCCGTATATGTGGGTATCTGATTTTACAGATACATTTTATACAGTCAATTCTGAACTCTAAATTCAAAAAGATTATTAAATCAAATCAAAGCATGTCACATTTATAACCAACTAGATGCTAAAGGCCAGAGAGACTGAGGGATGAGCCTCCTGAGCGATCATTAGTAGTCACTACCAAATATAGTAATTTTTATACCATATGCTTTTTTCCCAGAAGTCAGACCCAGCAGGAGGAGAAGATTTAATGACATATCCTATGGAGATCTGAGAAACTCTGGACTGCTTCTGAGCACCTTAGTGACCAATCACTGCATATTTGAGGTCTGTGTGGTGTGGGCAAGGACAGTTGCTCTATCAGCTTCTTTACCTCCTTAAGAATGATGTGTAAAGTAGACATTTCTCAGGAGAATGACTTCAAATATTTTTGTAGGGAAAGGAAGTTTTACTTTACACCGTACTATGTAGATATTCTTACTAACTTTCTGTGATCTAGAAAAATACCTATATCATCCATCACTATCAAACGGATTCTTAAAGTTATTGTTTTGATACCAAAGTCACACTTACTTATTGAGGCTTTGCCAGCATTTTTAATATAAACATTTTGGAATGAAATAATAACACAAATGCAGAAAGGTGTAGGAAATTGTGAGAATTGACAATGATAATTTGACTTAGATAAATAACCTTTTAAATAATAGAATGGTAACTTTAATTTGCCAAATGTCTGACTCTTATTAAACTTAGCAACACTATTTATTTCACATTTATAATATATGCTGTTATCGAGTGCTTAGCGAGATCATCAGTGTTTTCATGTTCCTTTATTTACCAATTATATCTGAATTCATTCTGTAGACCATACTGAACAATGGTGAATTGATCCTATTTTACTGTGCACTTTATAGACGTTTTCTAATATAAAAGGTGGAAAGTAACTAATATTTATTGAGCAACTATTCTATGCCAGCCATTATAGCAACACTCTAATGTTCTCACAATAAACCTCTGGAGTAGGTGTTTGCATCACCATTTTATAGATGCAATACATAAAATACAAACTAATAGAACTAGTAAAATGAACATCTAAAATGTTAAGCATTTGACTACCTAAGATTACAGAACCTAGTAATTAGTAAGCCCAGAGATGTCACTCCAAATCCCACATTATTTCCACTTTGCCAGGCCTACCTTTCAGAAATAATTAGCACCTTTTAAAGAAAAGAAAAAAAATTTTTAATTGTCCTGACCAGTTAGGAATAATTTTGAGAAGTTTTGATTTGAAATCTGGATCACTTATCCATTGATTAGACAGAACACATCCATCCATGCATATGACCAGTAATGGGAAGAATAGTGAAGTTTGTACCTATCTTTCAAAGGAACCAACAGCCTTCATTATGTCGCCCAGTGTCTCTAGCTTGGGCTGAAAGACTGCATAGATACTCTCAGAGACAGAGACCCTCAGCTGAAAGATATTGCTGGTAAGCCAGCCTGATGAAACTAAAACTTCTCAGTGGAAAATAATGACGCATACTGAGTAAAACTGGTTAAGAAACCATTAACTTGTATAGCTCCTAGGATAGAGATGGGGATTTTAAAATATATTTTTTGGACTGGTGTGGTAGACTGAATAATGACCCCAAAGATATCCACATCTTAATCCCTGGAAGCTGTAAATGTTACCTTGTATGGCAAAAGGACTTTGCAGATGTGGTTAAATTAAGGATCTTGAGATGAGGAGATTATCCTGGGTAATCTGGGTGGGCCCTAAATGCAGTCACAAGTGTCCTTATGAGAGAGGGAGGCAGAGGATGATTTGACTACAGAGAGAAGGTGATGTGATGCTGGAAGCAGATTGGAGCCGTGTGCTTTGAAGATGAAGGAAGGGGCCGCGAGCTGAGGAATACACGTGCTGCTGGAAGCTAAAAAAGGCCAGGAAACAGATTCTCCCCTCGGAGGCTCCGGAACGGTAAGAGAATAAATTTGTGCTGTTTTAAGCCACGAGTTCATGGAAATTTGTTACAGCAGCCATGGGAAACTGATACAACTAGTAAACTTTTAGTGTTTTTAAAAGAGATTAATACATTAATCTTTTAATACTTTCAAACAGAAAAATCATTCCTTCTTTCAAATTATCCTGGTAAGTTGCCTTCATAACTTGAATTAACAAATGTTCTTAGGTTTTCATTTTATATTCTTGGCTTCTGAATATAATAAACAGTGATTGTCTATATTGGGACATTTAGTCATACTCTAGTGCCATCATTTTTGATAATTTTTTAATTAACCTGTGATTTCAATTTGTATTTTAATTTAGAAAGGTATCATGCTTTAAATGTATTAAATTTATCTTAAAGGCCGACTTTAAATGATTGTTTTTGATTCCACTTTTGTTGGCATGTTTTTATAGCTTTCTTATAAAAGAAATTTAATCTTGAAAGGATTTATATTAATAATAGCTTAAAATAATAATTTGGAATTTATAAATTATATCTTAAATGTGCCAGAGCATTTTCCTTTACTATTTACCCGTGAGTTCAGCAATGTTCCCTGGTCATTTATCCATGCCTTTTGTTACAATTGAAGTGAATTTTAATCATTTACCCAAACAGTGAAATCTTTGAAAATTTTTATTGTATAATATTAGAATTTTTTATCTTTACTTGGATGAAATCATAAAGTTTTTTCCTAATGGTTTAGTTCAATGATAGCAGTTTTAACTGAAATAATTAAGTGTTCAGTATAATGAAACCTAAAATGTTGGAGATTTAAACCTAGTGTTAAGTATTTCAGGTATAGCAAAAACAAAACCTCTGGTTCTGTAAGGAATACATCCAGCCCTCCTGGTTAAGTGAGATATAAATGCGTACATTTACTTATTGGTACAAGAGTTCCATCTTTTCTTGAACCTCAGCAATTTTTTTATAAGACTCTCTTCTCGCTGTGGAATGTGTTGATTGGCATACCCAGATATCAGATGTCCTGTGAATTCATACTGTGGGTGCTTACATATTTTCTCTGAACCACTCCCTGCATAATTTTTGTTTGTTTGTTTTAAATAGATCTGACTCTGAACGTCTCCCAAACTGTTATGTTATGTTCAAATTAAGTTTCCATTGCCATCTCAAAGGGAAAATTTGTTCTTAATCTTTGCAGTAGAGAGATCTAATTGATATTGCATGCTATAAGTTGTAAAATATCTGGATACAGTTTGGGAAGGAAATAAATCAAAACAGAGTTTTGCTCTTTCCTCTAAATCATCTTGGGTGTGGGTTTGTTAGATGCTTAGGCAGATGTTTTCAAAGCACTGACCTTAATGCTAGTCATGCAGCAGAAGCCCCACATAGGTTTTGAAAACTACTGGGTTAATGTTATCTAGACAGTTTTTTTATGGTTTAATTGAGTCATGCTTCATTGTCTTTTATTGCATGCTAATGCCAGCGAAGTGCTGATTGTTGACAGAGGCCTCCCAGTGAAGCAGCTCCAGAAATGTTGTGCTGCTGTAGGAAACTATGTAAAATAAAAGGTCTTATTTAGATCTGAAGAAGACTCATCTGACAGGTTAAGAGCTATCAGATCTTCATAAATATTTCACTAATGACAAGAATATAAAGGGAGCTACCTGTCCTCAATAGATCCCATTTATGTTTTTGGGTATCTATATAAGGGAAGAATCTTAAATGCAAGCTGGAATGAATGGAATCATATTGGCTGGCTAGCAAAAAGTACCATACAAGAAATAAATATAGGATGTGTAATATGATATCTAATTTTTGCTCTTTTTCTTCCAACAATAAGCAAGATATATTTTTCTTTACTTTTTCTAAGCTCACTTCTGGTCTGAAAGTGAGAGGCTTCCACAGTCAAACTGTGCGTGGAAAGCTCTGGAACTTGGACACTCCCCACAAATCATTTAAGACTTGAGGTGTAAAGGCAACAGTTCATTCTAGTGACCTTGATGTACAGCTGACTGAACTCATTGTAAGTTCTTTTATGGTTACAGAAGCACCACCTGTGAATACACTTAAGTTTTCCTCTGGGCTGAGGAGAAATACTCGGAATATGTACTGTGAAGACTTTAGAGAGATTCCTGTGAAGCGGAGTTCACATTCACAGTCACGATTAAAATTGTGCTTTCAGATAATTAATGGTACGCTGTTCTTACTGACGTGTGCCTGGGTCCAAATCTCCTTGAAGGACATAGCAGGGCTGCCAGCAAGCACAACTTCAGGGGCACCATCTACTTCACAGTCTGTATGACTAGTGCACAACCTGTAGGGCACATGGATGCCATTAGCAGCTTCAAAGTCATTTAATAATCTGTAGGGCTTCTTTTTCTCTTTTATCTGTAGGGAGGCAGAGAAACTCCTGAGGAAATCTAACACAGTCTTCCCTGAATATCCAGTTAATCAGAGTAGAAACCCGCTATCACTTAATCGTTAAATAACTTTTCAGCTGACAATCTAGGATTGTCTTAGATCAGAGCACGCGCATACCTTTTAAAAAATTACAACTTTATTGAGATATCAGGTTAATACTGGGCTCATAGAATGAATTGGGAAATTCTCCCTCCTCTTCTATTTTTTGTAAGAGTTTGGGAAGGATTAATGTTAATTTTTCATTATGCATTTAATAGAATTCACCAGTGAAGCTACCTGTGCCTAGGCTTTTCTTTGTGGGAAGTTTTTTAAACTATTAAAAAATTTTTAAGTTGTGGTAAAATATACATAACATAAAATTTACTATTTTAATGATATTTTGATTATTAATTCAATTTCTTTACTAGGACTAGGCTGTGATGTTTAACAAAACTTTAATGAAGACTTGAGAATAAATGAAGGGACTTTTATCATAGAAAATAAAAATCTTAAAACTGGAAATACGAAGACTCCCAATGTTCTTAGGAAAGCTCTTCCACAGAGTGACTGCCATGTTTCAGCGGCCAACTTACCTCTCCACAAAGGTTGTGCTCTGTAGTATGTCTTCTTTGCTCAGAGTCCAGATACTCTACTCATGTAGTGAGTCCTAGAAAAAGTAGGGAAAATAATCTCAGCTTTCCTTCCTACCTTCTTCATAGCCACAGTCTACTGACAGACAGCTGCACATGTAATAGAGTTTTAGATATAATTATACAAAGCAGTTAATGTTTTCTGGAAATTTTTTATTTCAAATTAGTATCTCAGCTTTACTTCTGTAGAACCAAAAGGTCTATTGAAGTGGTTTTCCAAAAACAAGAATAATCAGCCCCCAAAAGTGAATTCGAGCAACAACTAAATTTCTGAAACTACATGTTATTTTCAAGATTTCAAAGATTTCAGAACCAATTCTTAAACTGGACTCAAGTCAAAGTTCTTGAGCTTCCCCTGGTCCCAGTCCTCCTTAGCACATGCCCCAGAGAGGGGGTGCAGCTGCTGATCTCGTCTCTCTCTCTCTCAGCACCCTCAGCATCTGGATTCTGTTCCTGAGACAGTAGCCTACATGTAAGGCACTGCTCCCCCCATGACCATATTTTCCAGTCTGGATTCTCTCTCAATGGAGATCTGCTAAAACTGTTTTCTTAAAAGCCATTTCTCATGGCCTAAAACCGTCTTCAAAGATCTTTTCTTCAACTTTACCAAAAGAGAGAGGCTTTGGCATTTCTCCAAAGTTTATCATTCTATTTGGGCAGACATTTGTATCCCATTATAATATCATGACTGATAATCTGAGGTATTGCTCACATAGTTTTTTTCTTCTTTTAATAACTAGTTCAAAGCATCTGCTACAGCCTGAATTATATCCTCTCAAAATTCATCTGTTGAAGCTCTAGCCCCCAGTGTGATGGTGTTTGGAGATGGGGCCTCTGGGAGGTAATTAAGGCTAGATGAGGTCATGAGGATGGGCCCTCATGATGGGATTAGTGGCTTTATAAGAAGAAGAAGAGAGAGATCATTTTCTCTCCACCGTGTAAGAGCACAGTGAGAGGTGGCCATCTGCAAGCCAGGAAGAGGGCCGTCACTAAGAACTGAATTGGCTGGCATCTTGACCTTCGTCTTCCCAGCCTCCAGAACTGTGAGAAATAAATATTGTTTAAGTCACCCAGTCTCCAATACTGTATTTTGCTGTAGCAGCCTGAGCTAAGACAGCATCCTAACTTCCAGTGAAAGTGTCTAATTAATATAAGCAGTCTTGATTTGTGTATGATGGGGATGATAAATAGGTGGAAAGATCTGTCTGGAGTAGACAAGTAGAAGATTTTTAAGTTGTAGCTACCTAAACAATGTTAAGTGTTCTTTGTGGATAGAAATACCCAACTCATTTTAAAGTAGGCCAGAAAAACGGGTAGGTTCTTACTACTTCAGAAACAATGTCTTAGCTTTTCTTCTCCCTTCTCCTCCCTCCCCAACCCCCCTTTCTGGCTCCGTCTGTCTCTTTTCCATATACTCTCAGCATGACTTCCTAAAGGTACAGATTAAATGGTTGGGGTTATTTGAAAAAGTGTCTGAAGTTCTCCTCCAAGCCAAAGGAATTGTACTATAAAGTAAAATAATTTGAAAGGGAGGAGTTTGTCTTTTTCATGCACAATAAAAAGCTTTCAATTCTTTTAATAACTGAAAAGGCTTATACTTCTGTTAGAGTCTCTAAGAACTTCTGATAAAGTTCATATTGTAGTTGTAGTTTATTTCATGAACCAGGAGAATGCAAACTTCTTTTGCGAAGCTTCTAGCTCTCTCTCCAATGCACTTCCTCTCTTATGGAGCATACCAAATGCTGATGTATGAGTAATGCAAATTAAGGTGTTCCATTTATAACTTAATATAAAGGAAGAGATTATAGCGCAGACACGGCCTTTATGCACTTCTGAGGACTTCTTGTCAATCAGCACTAATTGGGCTCCTATCGTGTTTATGGCCCAGAGTAGTGGTGTGAGAAGTTAGAACCGAATTCACTCAGCAGCTGTGTGACCTTAGGCACATTATATAACCTCATGAACTTCAGATTCCTCTCAGGGAAAGGGCAATAATGACACTTTTTTTCTTACTGAGCCCTTGTGAGCATTGTGTAGAGTATATTTAGCACAGAGCTAAATGGCACAGAATAGTCACTGCCTCCAATAGGGGTAATTTGATTATGAGGCACCAAATCCCACTCAAAATGATTGGAAGAAAAGTGGTATAATTCATGGAACCTCGGGGCAGGGAGTGCAGCCCAGCCTCCAGAGGAAGCAAGGAGTCTTTTTCACAACATGTTTGTTTCTCCTGTTTCTGAGGTTCCCTGTGTCTTATCACTGCTGCTTTCTGTGCTTCTGCTTCCTCTCCTCTCCCTCTGCTGACTGGCTCTCAGTCCCATTTCCACATGGTGCAGGCATGGCCACCATAGCTCTGGTCCACATAATTTTCCAGGTTAAGAACCTAAAAGAGCTTAGCTTGTAACTCTTGAGTCTTCATGGTCTAACTCCCTGCAGTCATCTGTGTGCAGGGAGAGAAGGGACTATGGGCTGTTACCTGCTCAGCAGAGGCAATGGGAAGAGACTGAGGGGCACCTGGTAGATTCTGTAAAAAAGTGCAGTGGGGTGAGGAGGAAATAATGGGCAGCTCCAGAAGAGTCACTTAGGAAACATTAACTTCCATTCTCTCTTGAAGGTCACCCCCTACCCATAAATCCTACCTAAGTATGGCAGTTTTTATCCTTGACTTCCAGTGCAGCATTTAACTATGGACTTATTCCTGCTTTGAGAAGCTCCTATTCCAGCTTCTACATAAATACACAATCCTGGTTATCTTACTACTTCGTTGGTGTATTCTTCTTCCTTTCTGATTCCTCTTCTTTCCCCTTAAATAATGAACACTTTTTGAGGTTGTAGCTTCATGTCTACTCTCTTCTCCCCAGTCCTCTGTCCTTTGGTGAACTCAATTACAGAGTACCTGGAAAACAATACTTGCCAAGTAAATGGCAGTCCTCTTCATTTCTTTTTCTTCTTATATCTTTAATTTCCAAGTAATATCTGGCTTTTCTTTCTTAAAGAAATGATATTATTATTATTTGTAGCTTATTTCCCAGACTCTCTTCCTAATATTTGGAGACCTGGTAGTATGCAATCTTTCCTATATTTTATGCAGTTTGTATTGTGGATTTTCTGATAAGTTTTGTGTGTGTGTGTGAATCTCTGAAATGTGTGAAGAATATCTAGGAAAGCAGCTAATAGGTGCTTAGCACCTTTTAAAGGGATCCTCAGTTCTGCTCCCAAAGTCCCACAGGCAATTGTTCCTGGATCAACAGTTGTGTTCAATACTGTTTGGAAATCTCTTTGACTGATGTCCGATAATTGTGTAAGGAGTTATAATACTCTTCTCATTGAGATGGATGTGATTGCCTGAGATGAGAACAGTCTATAATAATCACCTCATTTATGTTTATTCACCCCAAGGTAGGGAGACAAGAACTAAAGTATGTGTGTCTGTGTGTGTGTGTGTGTTGGCCTTTGGAAACTAAGCACTACTGTGTCAACTTTATCTCCAACTGCAAGATAAGGAGGAATTTTTAAGTAGGGAAACCAGAAACTGTCTTCCTATCCAGAACCATTGAGGTAGCGTGAAGAGCCCTTTCCAGTCTGCTGCAAAGCAGAGACCAGGGGAATCTGTAGTCCGCAGTGTCAGTGGAGACTGCAGTGCAGTCTCACATCCAGCAAAACTGGTCAGTATGGCTTTGAAATAGTAGAGTCCAATTGGGCAACAAGACAAGAGAGAAGGTAATGCCAGTGAAGTCATGGCTCTGGGACAAAGGTGAGGTACTACAGGTAGTTTGGAGCCCTAAGGCCTATTATGGTCAAAGAAAGTATAGACATCCAGGGCTCAGAAAGCGTTCCACATGGAGGGAATGGAATACAGCTTCATGCCTATCTAATTAGAGAGGATTTTTAGAATGATGATAACTTTGTGTCAGTAATAGTGCCACGGGTGGTATGTAAATAATCATTACTTACTACAGTCAGTACAATCATTCTGGAAAGCAGTTGACCATATATCTCATAATCCTTAAATAAGTTCGTTACCTTTGATCCAACTTCTAGGAATCTCTCCTAAGGAAATAACCAGAGATCTATACACTAATATTTCTCTGTGTGATATGCATCATAGGGTTATTTGTAAAAGCAAAATAAGGGATTGTCAAGTAAATTTTGTATTCATACAACAGTCTATTATGCAATATTGAGAATCACAGTTTCATAGAATATTTACTGACATTGCAAAGTTCTCATGATTTGACGTTTGATCAAAAAGATAGGACACAAAACTGCACATGGAAGTTACTCCTTTTATAGACTTTCCACTCACAAATTTTCATAGATGTGAACTAAGAGACATAACAGAACAAAAGGGGTTGATTTTACCCAACAACACAAATGTGCTAAGTTTAAAGTCACTGTGGACTTTTGAGCTTATGGATTTACATTTCAGGGCCAAGCCTATTTTTTTTTTTTTTTTTGGTGAGGAAGATTAGCCTTGAGCTAACATCTGTTGCTAGTCCTCCTCTTTTTGCTGAGGAAGATTGGCCCTGGGCTAACATCCATGCCCATCCTCCTCTACTTTTTATATGGAGGACGCCTGCCACAGCATGACTTGATAAGCGGTGTGTAGGTCTGCACTCAGGATCTGAACCTGTGAACCCCGGGCCACTGAAGCAGAGCGAGTGAACTTAACCACTATACCATGGGGCTGGACCCAAGGCCAAGTCTATTTTTAAGTAGAAGTACTTCCATATGCAAAATGACTTTGATTTGTTTCTATATGTATGCATAATGGAAGTATCTACATTGGTCCATATTTGAGAGAAAACACACCAAAATACTACCAGAAGTAGAATTATGAATAATTTTTATTTTCTTTATAATTTTTATTTTTTATCACACTTTTACATGTATGATTTTACATGTATAATTTTCTATTTAGAATAAAATAAACTTTATAAAAATAGAAAAGGAATTGTGGATACAAAGAGCTGCACAAGAAGGGAGTCTCCATAATGTGGCAAATGGAAATAGTCTTGCTTGAAACAAGTGAAAAGACTCGGATTTTTTTTGATGGACCATGCCAATTCCTTTTCTTCCTAAGTGGAGTAAGAGACGCATTCACAGGTGGGAATACAACTGACCATTTATTCAGATTACTCCTGTCTATTTAGTTAGTACGCTCTATTTAGTTTACAGGACACCAGTGATACTGACACTGTTAGCAGGGACAGTCCCTTTTTATGATGTGTCCTGGTAGCCAGGCTCAGTGCAAATACATTATTCGTATTATCTTGTAATTTCCAGAAATGCCCTATTGTGATTCCCTTTTACAGATGAGGCCATGTAGACCCACAGAGATTAAGTGACTTGCCTGAATTAGGCAGTGAGGGAATGGCAGATTCTCCTGAAGCCCCAACCTTTAATGTACCAGAAAATACTGACAGTTTAGGAAGAAAGAAGTTATACTGTGAAATGTAGAACAACTGGCCATCCAAAGATGATAATTTAGTGCTTATTTAAAAGAGAGAGAAAAAGAATATGAGTCTTCTACCCTTTGGCAGACCCCTGTGGAGCCTTGGAAGGGCTTGATGGCATCCATCGTGAAATGGCCAGACTACTTCTCGAGTTTTGCGGGCAGCTTTTGATGAAGTCAGATAGACTGGTTAATCAATGGAGAATGTCAGGGCATTCTTTTTCTTTCCATTATTGGCTAAGTGTAAACTCTGTACTTGGTTGAAAGACACCACAAAACCAAGTGATGAACAAGAAGGGATAAGTTACTAGAGGAATGAAAGCAGAATTTTAAGAAACTGCTGATGTTTAGGAAATGAAAGGGGCTGATAATAGCAATTAATGATTGTGAAATCTGGGCCTCTGCTGTGAGTCTTAAAACCAGTTCTAAAATAGAAGAAGATTAAAATACATATTGATCTGCTGATGGGCCAAAGGTAAAGTTTAAAAGCAAAGAATTGACCAATATGTATTACATTAATTAAACCTTCCTCTGCGATGTGAATAAACACAAGCTGGTAACTAGTATCTGTGAGCTCCTGAATTGATTCTGCATTGAGTATACTTCAAAGATGCAGGGCCAACTCCGTCTGCAATCACCTTCAGAAAGGCTGTCTTGCTGCAGAGGGATGCCAGAAGACACTCAGTTTTCGTGTGCAACTGATCCCCCTTCTTACTTTATAATACAGCAGCTGTAATAGCAACAGGCTTTGAAGTGCCAAGCTTTCCTGGAGTTATGCACTCATTAAAAACTACCACACTTTCATAAAATCCAAGAAATCGAATGGGAAGGATTTCACATTAAGAGGTCAATGAGAACCCAGATTGCCCCGATCCATGCCCTCTTGCTTGCTTGCCTGGCACCCACTGAAGATGTGGACCATCTTATTCAACTTTAGACACAACACTCTGTGAAAGTGATGAGGACCCTGGAGAACTTTCCTATTGTTGTACACATAGCTGAATGTTTCCATTTTGTTGTTTACCTCGTTTGTTTTTTCACATATGGCCAATTAACACAGGTTCTGTAAGGATCCTAAGGGAGCAAGGAGCATAGTGATTAAGAAATGCTGTGGGAATTTCGAGTGTGGCAAAGGTGGTATTTCAAATCAGTGGGGTAAGGTGGATCATTTAACACAGTATGACATTAGAAACACTGACAGCCATTTGGAAAAAAAAAAAAAGCTAGATCGCTTGTGCTAAAGTAAACTCCAGAAAATTAAAGATTTAAATACTTGAAAATTATGAATGTGCTAGAAATATACTTGGAAGTTTTGTTTTTCATAATATTGGTATACAGAAGGCCATTCTAGGCAAGACTCTAAACCTAACATGCATAACAGAAAATACTCATAAATTTGACTACCTATAAATTTTAATTTAATTAAAATTTAATTTTATAGAGAAAAACATACCACAAGCAATGTCAAAAGACAAACAACAAACTAGAAAAAAATGTTTGTAACATATTTCAGGAAATGAGTCAATTTCTTTAACATTTAAAGAACTCTTCAAAATCAGCATGAGAAAGAAAAACACTCCAATAAAAAATGAGCAAAGACGTGGAGATCAGTTCCCAGAAAAATAAATATAAGGAGATTCACAGCAGCCTTATTCGTAACAGCCAAATCCTGGACATGAAAGTCCTTCAATGACACGACTTATTAACTAAATTATGGTAACAGCTGTTAAAAAGAATGAAGTAGAGTTACATATATTGATGTAGAAAGATGTTCATATGTCCAAATAATAATTTTAAGTTAAAAATACCTGGCAAGTTGCATAACAATGTTTACTATAATCCCATTTGCATATAAAAATACATGTCAGTCTGGGAGGATATACAAGTTAATGGTTAACTCTGAGGATTAGGACTGGAATATAAAAAGATAATTTTAGTTCTGTACTGTTTGAATTCTACATTTTATTATTTTTATGAAAAGTTGAAACACTACTTAATTAAATAAATATGAAGGCACATTGTAGTAAAGGCTCAAACCAGGTGATGAAAGTGGAACACAAGACCAGATACAACAGGAGTCAAGAAAGAATAATCAACAAGGCTTAGTCCTGAGTTGGTGTAGAGTGAGGGGATTGTCCACTGTGTCCTGGATCTCAGTTTACCATCCATGTCAATTGGGTCATTTGGGAAGCAGACTCTGAGACAGTTGGGAGTGGAAGAAGTTTATTGAGGAGTAATGTCTGTGAAAGATAAAGGAGGAAAGAGCAGGACTGGGGAGGAAAAGCCTTCAGACCATGGTGCTGATCTGACACCTGTAAGAGGCAAAGAAGGGAAGAAGGATTAGTCTGGGAGAGACCCAAACCACAACGCAGAGCAGACAAAGCCAGTCCAACAGGGAGCTCTAGCGCACAGATGCCTATCAGAGGAGACCTGTTTCAGGTACAGAGCCAGACCCCATAACCCCCACCATGTGCAGCAGTTAGCTGGGGACAGCCCAGAGGAGCATGGCCTGGGCCTGTTGGGGGTCCAGAGGTGCTGCAGCTGGAGGCTCTCAGTTTCAGCACTCCTTCCAGCAGAACAGCAAGTTCTTTCTTGAAGGGAGATCAGAGTGGGCCACCTCCTTGGCCTCCAGAGTCCAGATCCACTTCTCCATATACATTCAGGGAATAGCTCTTCGAGGGTGCCAGTGGGCCTCACTATCAGACGGGAAATTTAGAAGAGGGAGGTTAGAGGGGCAAACTACAGCCCTGCATTTGGTCTCAGGGCTGCAAATGATGCTCATTCTCTCCCTCCTCCACTATCTATTTAAAATTCCCCTTGCCCTCAGCTCTCACCTCTGCTCATCTCAGTGACGTGCCTGGTTGCCTTACCCAAATCTTCATTCCTGAGGGATTTGAGCTCCTGATAACTATCCCCTTTTCAGGCCCCGTCTATCCACTATCAAAACTGGGCAGGAAATGCCAGGATGCAGACACTATTGGCTGTGGGGGCAGGATAATTCCTCATTGTGTGGGAGTCATGTTGCACATTCCTCCCCCCAGCCCCCATCATTGTGAAATCCAAAACGTGCACACACATTTCCATAAGTATTCTGGCTAAGATCTGTAAAACTCAATAAGTTTGTAAACTTACAAACCCAAAGCCTTTTCTCTCCAGATTATTGTCTATAAGTTCAAAAACAAAGAATTGACTTTTTCTGCTCACCACAACCCTCCTCCAGGCAATGTGTGTCTCCTGAATTGCCTAAATGTGATGGGTCTGTGTGATGAGGAGGAGTGGACGAAAACATACTGTTTAATACTTCAAAAGGTTCAAGGTGGAAATTTTTTTTTAAATCATCTTTAATGCTTTCAATTTTCCAGTAAAGTTGAAGTGAGGCCATCAGCAGACTGAGGGTAGGGAAGGAATTGTGGAGATTTGAGGAGAGGAAAGATGTGAAATTTCATCTCTGAGAGTGGGAAGAATGCTTCTTAGATGGAGCCCATCAGCTTAGCTGTGTGATTTTCTCCAGTAGTTGCTCAGGTGAAAGCATGAAGATTGTTGGGTTCATTCTGGAATGGGGTTTGCCCTACACACAAAAGGAGACAGGAAAATTAGTAGAGGGGACTTGTGAGGAGGTCTTGCTAATGAGGGGCCATAGCACCTGGTCTGAACAAGGATTGATACTCCTCCCCACTTTTATACATTTCATATCTCCTGTCATATGGTTCCTCTTAAGACTGGCTCAAGTCACTCCAGTCTTAGAAATATCCCTTCTTGGCCCCATTCACATCTTCTTCCAGCTTCCACTGTATCTCTTGCCTTTCCTTCACAGCCGAATTTCTCAAAAGAGTCGTCTCTACCTGTGGTCTTCATTTCCTCACCTCTCATCACTCAAGCCACTCCAAACCATATTCTGCCTCAGTTACGGACCTGTACAGTCTCATAAAAGTCACCCATGACTTCTAGGCCACTGAGTCCAACAGATATTTATGGACACTTTTTAGTGCAACCTTATTTGATCTCTTAGAAAGATTTGGTACTTTTGACCATTCGCTCATTCATGGAATACTTTTGTCCCCTTGGCTTCTGTGACATTCTCTTAGTTTTCCTTCCTATCTCAACGACTTCTCCTTCATTTTCTTCCTTCTTGGCTCATCTTTTTCTGCCTGTTTTGGTTAGGATGGAGTGTGGATGCACTTACCAGGAAACAAAAAATAACAGTAGCTTAAAAAAGTTGGGTGAGTAATTCACTCATGAGTGAAGGAAGCCCAAAGGTAGGCCATACAGTGATCCAGTATCTATTTTTCTGTTTCAGCATCCTAGCATCCTCAAGTTCACCTCATGGCCCAAGATGGCAGCCATCACATCCATATGCCATGAGACATCAAAAGGAAGAGAGAAAAGGCAAAATGTTGTACTTTCTAGATGAGTCACTAGAGAGGCTTCTTGTAAGCCCCATGCAACCCATTGACTTACATTCTATTGACCTCTCAGCTGTAACAAATGCTAGGAAACAGTGTCTTTTAAATGACTAAATCAGAGCCCTATTACTAAAGAAGAAGGGGAGGATGGATACTGGGGAGCTAATCAGCAGTCAGATTTGGGTGTCCCTGGGGCCTTATACTGAAGCCCTCTCTTTCTCATCCTATACTGTTTTTAGACAAACTCAATACCATGTTATACCACTGATTACAGACCCATTTTCATCAGTGTTCCATGCTCCCTTGACCAGAGTTTTTTGGTAGACCGTTGGCCTTCGAATCCTGAACAAACACTATACCATGAGCTTGCACTTGGACCTAGGTGTGCCCATCACCTAGGACAGAGCTAGGTTCAGGAAATATCATTTGAATGCAAATAATGTCAGGACTGGGGAAACTGAAGAAGCCTGGAAAGGAAAAGGACAAAGGGAGCCATTTCTTTATGATGCAGCTCCTCTGTTAGGGTGTCTGGGAGCACTGAGGGGGACTGCCAGGGCCTAACTGACCCACTTCCATCTCCTTCACTGGTTCCAGAGAGAGACACTTTGCTGCCTCCACAGGCCTTGCTACCTGCTCGTTCATTCCCCGCTAACACATCCTCATGTTCATCCCTGCAAAATCCTGGCTGGCCTGGAGTATCTTGCAAGCAATGTGGGTATGAAAAACATTCGGTCCAAGAAACTTTTATTTTATTGAACATTATAGAATTATAAAGTTTGGATAAGGAGAACCGTTCACATAAAATCAACAGGAAGTGGGTGAAGGCCTATTCTGTGGAGGAGCTGGGCTAGATACAGGGGGAGGCAAAAACCTCATCTCCACAAAGCACATACACACACACACACACACACACACACACACACACTCACACTTGGGAACATTCACATTTCCACTCTATTTAATTCAACAATTTCATGTTTATGTTTTTACCCTTTGCTGGATATTCTGTTAAGGCACTTGGGATGCAAGGATATAAATTACTCAGGATAGGAAATAGTTCTCTTTTTTTCTGAATTTTAAGAATGAAGAATTGAGGAGGATCAATTCTTGTTCTGGAACATTCAATTTGTCTGTATGCTTTTTTTAGATCTAGGGGATTATTACCATTAACTGTCTACTCTCAAGATTTATTTTTTTCCTGAAATTTATTTTGATAGCAGCCCAAGTAAAATATGTTTTGTTAAAAATTAGTTCCATTTCCCTTCCAAATAATACTGGACTAAATAACTCAGAACTTTATCTAGATTTAAAAAAAAAAACCCACAAATGCATGTCACTTATATTCACATTATTCTTGTTAAAGGCATTTGTGTGTTCTCAATTTTCTACCAATTTGACTATTGATATATGAGGTTGCCTTTCTGCTTTGATAGGACAATATTAGAACTAGTAAGTGATTCTCATTTACTTACCCAAAAGAACCATAAGGGAAATGACCAAAAAGCTTAAAGATAGCATATCCAAGATAAGAATATATTTTCTTGAAGCCCAAATTGGAAATAAGACATAACTCCTTTTTTCTTAATTTCTTTAAGTACAAATATTTCTAATTGGAGAATCAACAACAGAGCTAAGGAAAAGCAGTTGTGATACTCCAGATTCTAACAGGGTTCCCAGAGACTGTACCCCAATACTTGATGTTCTGTTTGATGGCCAGAATAGGGATAGGAAGGTGAGTATCCACAATTTCAAAGTGGCCAGAAGTTACTTTTTTAGCTAGAAGTAGACACTGACTTCCCACCTGAGGGCAGACAGCTCTTTTGATTTGAGATTGACATTTTTGTGAGCTTTCTAATTTTGCAAAGTTAAAGCCAGATCTTTTTCTGGGACAGAGTGTTTAAGATAAAGAGGACCTAAACTGCTCTCCATAATAATATAAAAAAAAATCCTTGCTATGAGCAGAGTTACATCTTTGTAAGATTATAATGATGGTGACTTGGAGAAAAAGGTTTTCTTCTCCGTCAGGCAAAGGGAGAGCTGGTGAAGGACATGCTTATCTGGGGGAGATCGGCCAATACTGGCACTAGGTGATGACCAGATATCCCATGATGGCTTCTGGGTTGCAAGGTGAATGGAACCTGGGATAACAAAACCCAATATCCGATTGTGTGTTATTGTCTCCTGTGTTGTAATTTCCTTTTGTTTACCCCATGCCTTCAGCAAAATTGTTTTAAATGTTACTGCATAAACTTAGCTGTGCTCTGGGAATTAGGAGTGAGGCTTCTGGCCATGCTTGGGGCCCAGAAATCCAAGGAGAGGGGCAGCAGTCAGAAGCCATGACAAATGGCAAGAACAGGGAACAGAGAGAGAGATGGCTGCATTTCAGAACAAGCGACCACAAGGACACACCCATGGGACACCTAAGCATTTCCTGGGGGCTCTCAGGAAGACTTGGGGGAAACCTGATAAAGAAAAATGACATTTCTGCATTCATGAAAGCTAAGACCTCTGGCTGTATTAGACAAGATTAAAGGGAGGGATGACCTCTGAAAGTTAAGAATGTGGGAACATCTATGTTACAGACTTAGAAGAGATGTTAAGAAGAAACCTAGTAAGGGTGCCAAGACCATTCAATGGGGGAAAGAACAGCCTTTTTAACAAATGGTGCTGGGACAACTAGATAGCCATGTTCAAAAGAATGAAGTTGGACCCCATCTCACATCATATATAAAAATCAGCTCAAAGTAGATCAAAGACCTAAATTTCAGAGCTATAAACTATAAAACTCTTAGAAAACATAGGGGTAAATCTTTGTGACCTCAGATTTGGCAATGGAATATTAAATATGACATGAAAACATGAGCAACAAAAGATAAACTAGATAAATTGAATGTCTTCAAAATTAAAAATTTTTCTGTGTCGAAGGACACTATCAAGGACATGAAAAAACAATCCATAGAATGGAAAAAAATAGTTGCAAATTATGTCTCCAATAAGGATCTTGTATCCAAAATATATAAGAACTCTTATAATTTAATAATAAGAAAGCAAATAACCCAGTTAAAAAAGGGACAGATGATCTGCATGGACACTTCTCCAAAGAAGATATATAAAGAGCCAATAGCGGGCTGGCCCAGTAGTGTAGCGGTTAAGTTCACACGTTCTGCTTCGGGGGCCTGGGGTTCACCGGTTTGGATCCTAGGTGTGGACCTACTCGCTGTTCATCAAGCCATGCTGAGGCAGCATCCCATATAGAAGAGCTACAACTCTACAACTGTGATATACAACTATGTACTGGGGCTTTGGGGAGAAAAAAAAGGAAAAGAGGAAGATTGGCAACAGATGTTAGCACAGGGCCAATCTTCCTCAAAAAAACAAAAAAAGCCCATAAACACATCAAAAGATGCTCAACATCTTGCAAATCAAAACGAGAGGAGACACCACTTCATACCCACTAGGATGGGTATGATAAAAAAGTCAGTTAATATCAAGTGTTGGTGAGGATGTGGGGAAATCAGAGTCCTCATACATTGCTAGTGGGAATGTAAAACAACGCAGCCAGTTTTGAAAACAGACTGGTAGTTTCTCAAATGATTAAACATAGAGTTACCATGTGACCCAGCAATTCCACTCCTCAGTATGTACCTAAAAGAAATGAGAACATATGTCCACACAAAAACTTATACCTGAATGTTTATAGCAGCATTATTCATAATAGCAAAAAGAGGAAACAACCCAAATGCCCATTAACTGATGAGTAGATAAATAAAAGCTAGTATATCCATAAAATGGAATATTATTTGGCCATAAAAGGAATGAAATACTGATTCATTTTACAACATGGAAGAACCTTGAAAACATTACGCTAAGTGAAAGAAGCCAGCCACAAAAGACCACGTATTATGTGATTCCATTTATACGAAATGTCCAGAATAGGCAAATCTACATAGACAGAGTGTACGTTAATTGTTGCCTAGGGTGGGCAGAGGGGGAGTAACTGCTAAAAGATACAGGGTTTCTTTTTGAGTTGATGAGAAAGTTCTAAAATTGACTGTGGTGATAGTTGCACATATCTGTGAATATTCTAAAAACCATTGAATTGTACACTCTAAATGGGTAAATTGTATGCTATGTGAATTATATCTCAATAAAGCTTATATATATATAATCATATATATATAGTATGGATCATATATATGTATATATACATATATGTATATATATGTATATAAAAGAATACACCTAGTTTGCCTTCCACTTTAGGTGCAGTTGGACAATTCGTCCTTCCAAGGCCAGGCTCTTCCATAACGTTAAGGGCTCCCAGGGAAAGGAGATCTACCATCTCCTGCAACTCCTACTTCAAACAACCCTCAAGGGCAGTACACTGTCATCCTGCATCCATAGACCCTTGCCTAGCTTTACTAAGAAATCTTTATGTTCTATATCACGGTATCAAATTTAGACACCTGTAGGGGCAGTTCAGGTGGCAGAAATGTGTGGTTGTGGCTCAGTGTAAGGGAGCCACGGGGCATCTGGTGAACTGGGGAGTAGTTGGGAGCTGCTACACTGGGAATGTGCACCTGGAGTTGCACAATGTGCAGCCCTGATAACTCACCAAAGACTTTTGAAATGGAAAGAAAACAGAATGAAACACAACACAAAGCCAGTACTAGGTCAAACAAGGAAAGCATACCATTGGGCAAGATTTCTCCCACGGGTCATCAGTTCTTAATCTTTGGTCTGCAAGAGATGAGCAACAGCTGTAAGTGCATTACTTTTCCTTTTCCTAGCTGAATATTTCAACGTTCTCAAGGGCACGTATTCTTAAAAAATCATCTTTTTTTCTTTTGCTTATTTGTCATCTCTGGTCCTGGTTGTGCCCTGGGCTGACAGATCAGTTAAAGCCTCCATTTCAACCAGGAAGCCTCCTGTATCTACACCTCTGCTTTGGGCCTTCACTACTGGCTCTCGTATTACCCCACTTTGAGTTTGCGTGTTCAAAGGTGAGGTGGACAGACGCGGTGGTTGCCACTTCTTGTGCTTCCCCTGTGTCTTCAGATAGCTTAGCTACATCCTCTGCAAACTCCCACTTGCTCCTCTCTGTTCCCAGCTGCAGCCCTCATTAATGTCGAATTGATTTCTGGGACTGCAGCACCGGGTCAATGGCAGACCCCCTTGCTCCTCCCCCAGTGAGAGGTAAAAGGCTGCAGTTCCAGCGGGGCGCCTGCGCTTACTGTAAACCCATCCTGACTCCCTACCGCGTGTCTGCACACCGCCCTCGCCTCTTCAGCTCCCTTCCACAAGGACTCCCCTCCACTGTAAACATTTTAGCAAAGTGCCTGTGGTGGGACACTTTGTAGTTACGGGAAAATAGGACACCCCAAGTCTCATACATATAACACTTATTAATGGTCAAGGGTGAATACTTGGATTTTATCTGAGCATGGAATTCTATTTCTAAATTCCCCTATTATCTAGAGATCAGCAGGATTAGTTTCACTGGCAAATAATGAGACAAAAAAGGCCCAATTAGAGTATTGAGTCCTTATATGGTACATTTCATCCCAGTGTTTCAGAACCTTTTTTAATAGTTATAAAATTTACCCCTCCACCCTCCACCCTCAAGAACTTATCAGGTAGGTGAATGTTATCAGCTTTGAACCTAAGTAAGACATGCAGCCAAGCCCAGGAACTTGTCCTCCCAGATGGTTCTTGATGCTTAGGCACCTTCTTACTGCTCTTTTTCTAACATCCCCAGTCAATTTCAGTCCAAATTTCCATTTGCTGTGTGCCCAGGATATATGAGGGAGCCATTGTGTTATGTGATCATTTGATTTTTAAAGAGAGGGACACTGATCTCAGGCATATAATCCTTGAATTAGAGCTGGAAGGACCTTAGAAATCACCTATTCCCATCTCCCCCAATGTAGATATTATTCAAGAGACATAGAGAGGGTGAATGACTTGCTCAAGGTCACACCGTGGGGTAATGGCTGAGATAGGACTAGAACTCTGGATGTGGAAGTTGAGAGATTTGCTTTGTTGACAACCACTAACAGAGATGCAGAAATTATGTTAGTGGTTCTCAACATGGTGACTATGCAGTATGAGCATTATAATGGTGAGATACAAAGACATCAGCAAACATTCAAATTTAGGTGATTGAATGGAAGACCACCCTCATCACCCACCACACACACACTATATATAATATATACTTAAAAAAGAGAAAGACAGCCCTTTAAGAATTCATTTGCTAAGTTAATCAGGATGGTGGTGATATGAGCAGTGTGTAGGGAAAATCGGGCTGGGCAACCTGAATTTGAGGGTGCTATCTAGTTTTCTTCAAGGGAGAAAGGCTCTCTATTTAATGGATTCAAGTCATCCAGCCATTGATCAGATAAACTTTTTCAGAAGGGTGGGGATAATCCATCAGGCCTTTCAGAAATTGGACAAAATGTCCCACAAAATTGTTCAACTCCTTTCACTCTGATTACATGGTCTTCTATCTGATTTCTACCTTGGTACTCTAGGCAACTGGGTCCTGGAAAGGTGGGTCCCTCAAGAGTAGATATGACCTTTGAATCACTAGAAAGTTCTATCTACCATTATAAATTAATGCACTGGCTTTCTGATTTATACATCAATCTCTTACAAGTTTGGTTGCTGTGAACCAGCCAATCATTTCTGGATGTACCAATCATCTTCAGACTATGCAAAACTAAGGACCAGAGATAGGACCGTGATGATCCTCCCTCCCTATTCTCACCTTGCCTCTTCCCTCACCAAATGCTATAATTCTGTGAGGCCCAGCTGGAGACAGCCTCCTTGTCCCATTATATATTGCTAAAATCATACATAAGAATAAGTGGATTTTAGCAGGGAAGAGAAATAGGGGAAGGTCTAGGGCAAAAAAGGAAACTCCCAAGAGGTGGGAGTTCTAAGGAAGAGTCCACTCTATCCTTAGCATCATAGACCAAATAATGTCATTGACCTTGAGCAGCACTCCAGGGAGCATGGGGATTGGGGGTGAAATGAGGAAGAGCAATTGTGGTCTGAATTGGTTCAATCTGGATCCATGCATAGAAGAAGAGGAGGTGAGGAGAGGAGACTTAAGCTCCTGCCAGAGGCCAATGACTTAAATCATGCCTGTGGAATGAAGGGCACTGGCCTTCCATGTATGTGATGCCCTTTAGGGGAAGGTTCGTAGACAGCATTTGGGCTTTAAATCAGGATGGTGAATGGGATTGTAGGATCCCTGGGAAACAATGGTGGAAGTGAGTTAGTGAGAGGTGTCCCCATATGGGGCTTCAAAGCACAGATATTGATCTTGCATCTGAGCAGAAGCCCTCATGGTGCAAGTCAATGTATTTTAAAGCCACAGGCAAAGAAGACAATTTTAGCAAAGACATTGAGGAACAGCCACAGGAAGATGGTCTGCTTCCAGGACCATGAAAGATGCAATCTGAGGAATAGTTAGCAGTATGAAAAATGCCATGTTTTAAATTTTTTGCAGTGTAATTCTCTTAGAGGTGAAGTTTTAATAATCCATATGAACTTATTATTCACAATTTTTCTGAAGAATGACAGGCAAAATGGTCTTCTCTGTTGTTAGGAGTGACAACGGAGCCCAATTATGTAGAGTTTTTTAAATAATGGAGCAGAATGTGCATACTTTTCAGAGGCACAGCCGGCAGCCACTGTCACCTTTTCTATGTTCCAAAAGGAGAAATTCATCCATTCCTCCATCTGTCCATACAGTCATTCAGCATTTACTGAACGATGCACTAGGACTGGGTAAGTGCAGGGTGAAAAATGCTAAATAAGGCACAGCCTTGCTCTCCCAAAGTTTACAGTTAATTGAGGGGACAGGTAACAGGAAACGACAATATTGTGAGAAACTCAGTGGAAACTCAAGCATTCCACTTCTCAGAGGGGGTTCTCACCCCCATCCATCAGCCAGAGGTTGTCTTGTCCCTTATCTTCTCAAGAGTTGCTGGCTTTCTCACTGACAGTGAGATACCCTGGTGTCTCAGATCCCTGTCCCCCATAGGCCAGTGTCCATTCCTTCTCTGCGGAGCCTGAGGAAATGATGAGAGGGGAGGCTCTCCCTTCATTCCCTGATCACTCCATCCAGCTGATAGCATCAGACCCACGTGGACTGCTTGGCAAATAGGAAGTTCTCTTCTGAAAGTTAGGGCAAACATAGGATGGAATTAAATTCTGGCTAACTGGAAATTTCCTCTGTGCTGCCTGTGGCAGGCCCTTCAAGACTGAAGCCTTCATATAGACGATGTCTCACGTATGGCCCCGGCTGTTCATTTTGCTCCCGTGCCCACCGCATCCATGAAACGGTGGTCTGTCTTTTTAGCTCTGGAAGACTTTAGGATCTCCTTATCTGTGATGTGGAGGTTTCACAAGGACGTATCTAGGTATGGTTCTCTTGTTTCTTGTGCTGGGAACTCAATGGACTCCTTTGACATGTAGACTTGTGAGCTTTCCTTCTTGTATTCTTTCATTGATTGATCAGAGGTTGGCCCTCCTGGATTGGTCATCTGGATCTCTTTTTTTCTTACTCTGTCTTAGGTTTTGTTAACTGCTTGGTCTGCTTTCTGGGATATTTCCTTGACTTTGTCTCCAGATTTTCTATTGAAACGTTGTTACTACGACACCGATAATTTTTATTTCAAAGCATTCTTTATGGATTGCTGGTTATTCTCTCGTAATAGCAGCATCTTTTCATTTCGTGGATACAATTTTGTCTCAAATCTCTTGCAGAATACTAATGCGAATAACTTTGCTTCACTGAATTATGTCCGATTCCTCTGGAGTCATTAGTTTGTGTTTGTTTATCTCGGTCTTTCTTACTCGTGTTTGAGATCTCCTCAAGTGTCTGATATTCCTTCATTATCTGTTCATGGATGATGGACAGGGTTGGTGTGCATGGATGGAGAGTCTGTAGACTGGGTGAGCGGGCAGGGACCCAGCCAGCATCTTGGGAACTTCTAAAAGCTTGAATTTGTAGGTTTCAGCCTTGGGGTCCCAACACTCCCCCTGGCTGCCTAGGTTTCCTGGCTGAGTGCTTGAACTTCTCAAGGTAGAGTCTGACACCTTCATTTTTCAACAGCCTGAGGAACATCCTCACCAATCAGATCTGCTAACATTTTCAATTCCAGATGCCCCCAATTCACTCTCTTCCTTCACAATCCTGTTTCCCTCCCTGGACTTCCTATTTCTGATAGCTACACTATCTTCCCAGTGTTAAAAAAACAACAGAGTAAGATCAGAATGATCTTATTCTTCATATTTAGTCTGTTCCCAAGCCTTGAAGACACCTCTTTTTTCTGTCCATCCTCCCTCTTCCCATCACAGCCTCTCCAGTCCGGTCCTCATTATTTATTCCCTGGAAAAATTCCAAGTTTCCCTCTAACCTCCTATCTCTCACTGACGGATGAATAGTCCCCAAATGTAGTTCTCTTTACGTCATTCTGCTGCTCAAAATTCTTTCCTGGATCCCTTCTGTTTACTCATTAAGGCCCAACTCCTCAGTCTGGTGTTGAAGGGTCCAACCCACTTCTTCTCCCACATTGCCCACGAGAGGCAGAAATGTGCAGGATGGGCTCTGGGGACAGAGACACAGACAGGTCCTGGCTCTGACACTTGCAAGGAAAATTATTTGCCCTCTCTGATGCATAGATTTCTCACCTCTAACTTTGGAATAATAAAAGTACCTACTTTATGGATTATTGAGAAGATTTAATGAGATGATGCTAGCAAAAGCAGTAGCACAGGGCCTGGTATGTAATAAACGCTCCTTAAAGTTTATATTTATGGCTACTACTATTATTATTACTATTGGTATTGTTCACTTCTTGCATCCAATATCTTTCAGCCAAATTGGTCTCCTTCCTGTTCCCTGACTGGGGCCCATCCTGTCCCACCTCTGCTCTGGTTCATGCTGCTTTTCTACCTTAAGTGTCTTCCCTCATCTCTGCACTGTCAATTTTTTTAATACTTTTTTTTTATTGTGGTGAAATATACCTAACATAAAATTGAGCGTTTTAACCACTTTTAAGTGTACAGTTCAGTGGTGTTAAGTGCATTATCACAGTTGTGCAAACATCACCACCGTGTGTCTCCAGAACTGTTTCATCTTCCCTGATTGGTAACAATAACTCCCATTCCTTCCCTCCCCAGCTCCTGCTGACCACCATTCTACTGTCTCTATGAATTTTGCTATCCTAGGTACTTCAAATAAGTGGCACCATATAATATTTATTCTTTTGTATCTGGCTTATTTCAGTTATTATAATGTCTTCAAGGTTCATCCATGTTGTAGCATGTGTCAGAATTTAATTTCTTTTTAAGGCTGAATAATATTTCATTGTATGGATATACCACATTCTTTATCCATTCATCCATTGTTGGATACTTGGGCTGCTTCCACCTTTTGGCTATAGTGAATAATGCTGCTATGAACATCGGTGTGCACGTATCTGTTTGTGTCCCAGCTTTCACTTCTTTTGGGTGTGTACCCAGAATTGGCATTGCTGGATCATGTGGTAACTCTATGTTTAACTTTTTGATGAACTGCCATACTGTTTTCCACAGCAGCTACATACACTGTCAAATTTTAAAGGTCTTTTAAGGTCCAGTTC
Organism: Tapirus indicus; assembly: GCA_031878705.1. NCBI lineage: Eukaryota > Metazoa > Chordata > Mammalia > Perissodactyla > Tapiridae > Tapirus > Tapirus indicus. The sequence continues at coordinate 72,672,174 of CM062927.1, forward strand.
CATTGCCACTTCCTCCATGAAGCTTTTCAGACCTCCTTCTAGGTAGAACTCAGTTAGCATTACAGTTGTGCTGCTCCAGAGCGCAATCCATCACCGTGAGTGATGGTGTTTCATGTGTAGGTCACCTTCCCTCAGCCTTCTTCAGGAGAGTCTTCTTTGTTTCCCATGCTGCCACACTCAGAGCAGGGGCTCAATACATGTGAATGAAAGAAAGAGTGAACCAGCCTTGCTCTGAATTACCAGGAGGTGCTGACACCTCATAGGGGAGGGTGCAGGAAATTAGCGTAAACTGCCCACCCCAGAAGGGATCAGCTCCCGGATGCTTTCATACCTGAACAGAGGTGATGGGCTGCTTCTGCAGTCTTCTCACAAAGCTCCATCACACTCTTAGTGTTGCTTTCTTGGCTCAGTCTCCTCTGTCACATTAAGAAGCAGTGTGTGTTGCCAGTGTCTGTCAGATTTTCCTAATAAGGAAAACGGGTTGCCACTTGGGTCTGCAGAGACATTTTGGATGCATTGTATTTAAATTTTGTTTTCATTGAAAATTTATAGCCACCACCTTCTACTCTAATGTAATGAATAATTAGAAGCAATTACAAGGAAATTTAGCAAATTACTAAGCCATCTAGGAGTAAAAATTAGTGTTTATGGTGTTTTTCCTTTGCTGTCTGGCAATCCAAAGTGATGTATGATATGCGTGCAGACACCAGGCACAGATCCGTTTCTATGCACCTAGCAGTTTTCCAGTAAGATCATAAAAATCAATGCATGGCAGTAGAGCCTTGTGACATTAAAGGGCCTGCTTAATAAATATTGGATGATGGGGGAGGGGAATGATGAATTTGAGCAGTAGAAACTTAGCCACAAAAGGTTTTATGTTTGTGCATTGGAGATTTTTTTTTAAGTTTACTTTTCTATTTAAAAATGCACATTTTAATTAAAGAAATTAAAGGGAAAAAAAACAGAAAAGTGAAAGAAATAAAAAAATGCTGCCTAGCCTTTCCACCCAGAGAATTCTATTTTTTCACTTTGGCATATTGACTTTATATTTTCCATGCATGTTTGCATGTTTTATTTGCCATAGTTTTTATCACACTGCACAAAAATTTTACTATTTTGATTTTAAAATTTAATAGAATCATGTAGACATAACCCCATGTTACCACCGCCAAGCCACATAGACAACACAATTATTTTATATTCCCTATGATCGTAGTTTTAGCTTGTTTCCACTTTTAAATTATTATAAATAATATGGAAATGGGCCTCATAGAACACATAGCTTTTTCTTTTATATTTTAAAATTAGGATTCTAAGAAGGATTCCTGAGTCAAAGGATATAGACTTTTTAAGGTTCTAGATTCTTATTAACTAATTGCTTTCCTAAGAGCTTATACTTGTTTTTCAACCTGTGATGTTGAGAATACCTGTTTCATTGCACCAGCACCAGTATTAAATAGTACCATTAAAGCATTTTGCTACTTTAAGAGGCAATTTTCATTCCTTTGACTTAACTGAAGTTGGGTGAACTTGGAATCAGTCAGGTTCAGTAGCAGGGAATAGAATTCACCAGATCCAGTTTACAGAGAAGATTTACCTCATTACATGCTTTACAGAAGAAAGACCTGTTGAACTCTCATATATGATTTTGAGAGCTGCAGCACAGAACTGGATCACAGAAAGAACTGCTCCTGCCACATGAAGCCACCACAGCTGGTGAGTCTCTACAGGAAACCAGAGAGCCCACTGCAGTGTTTGCCAGTGGAAACTGCAGAAGGAGCACAAAACACAACCTTACCTCACTTCCATCTTCCAGTTTAAACCACTTCTGGAGCCCTAGCTGCAAGAGAGTCCCATAAATGCAGTTTTGAGATTTCCAGCTTTGGGAGTACAGGAAGATCCAAGAGAAGGAGGGCAGAATGGATGTTTAGCATTGTTCAACGTGTTTGTGATGGTTGTTAACCTGTTGTATTGCCTCTTAAATGAACTGTCATTTTTTAACCCTTTCTCGGCTAACTTATAAAAGAAGCTACCAGCAACAAGAAAGACATGATGTCATTATTTCTAAGAAGCTTATAGCCAGCCTTACCCTTAGCAAAACTGGAACCAGGTGAAAGTGAGACAGGGCAGGAGATGACTCCATTGGCTCCCACACTGCAGAGGGCTCCAAAGGTCTAAGGTGGGTTTCTTTGTAAATATCAATCAATATTGAAGCATTAAAAAGAGATTAATTTTTTGTTGTATCTAATGCAGCAGCATAGTAATTCACATATTATTATTTTCTCTTCCTGATAATACTTGGACCATATTCATTCATTAGCTTCTTAAGCAACTTGTGTCTTCATTGAATAAATTATGATCATTTAAGCATAATCAGTAATGAATCAAAGACTCCTTCTTACCCTCAGCTCACCTCCTAGGGCTATATAACCCCAGAGATCACTTTTCACACAGAGTGTAATGTGAATGGCCCCTGGTGGAGTTGTGCTCCAATGCAGAGGCCCTGTCAACCTCCTCAATTCATTGTAGGATTGGTTCTACTTATTCTCCCTACAATACTTTTCAGAAAGACGCTGACACCCAGCGGACCTACAGAAGGTTATAGGGAAGTGGGCCCTTAGAAAGCCTAGAACGGCCTTTTTTCAGAGATGGTGTGAACTCAAAAGACATCACCCAGACTCACCAACATTCCTTTCCAGAGAAATCCCACTCTAGTCATGGCTTTTTGTCATTTGAGTTAGCAGCCAAGATTGAATGATTTTGCCTATGGATAATAGGCTTTTACTTTGAGGGCCATTTGGAAGACTGACTAAATCTAAAGAAATAGTGGATTAATTTAAGAAAGTGAGAACAAATCTGTTGCAAAGACAAAACATTTACAGTTTCCTTTCAAAGTCCTTCTCCAAAGCCTTAGATTTGGGAGTTGACTCATAACTCATGACTTTTATGGAATTGCACCACATTGCCCTGCATAACTAGGGGAAGGATTCTGAGCTCTGACCTCTTCTCTCCAGATGCTCCTGTCTAAAAATCAGAGGCAAGTCCCTGGAATGAACATCTGAAAGTGATGGGAACAAATCTAAGTGTGTTGATGGTTCCCATCCAGTGCCTGCCAAAAGTAAATTGGGTGACATCTGTCGGTGGATGGATGAGGGACCATTCTAAGTAGAGACCTATTCCTTGGAAGGGACTTCAAATTCTGTTGTTAGGAAGACAGAAGTCTCCCAAACTTTGGGTGTTTTCAACCATTGTTTCATAGGCAAGGGCAAGAGTTGACCTGCAAAGGCAATCTGGGTTTAGGTAAGGGGTGGTAGGGGTGTGTGTGTGAGAGAGAGAGAGAAAGAAAGAGACAAGGCATAGTTAGAGAAATTTCACTTGCAGGAAAAAAAATAACCCTCTACCTGGGCAATGCTAAGTCAGTTGATTAGTTGATTTACACCAAGAAAATATAAATACCAAAAGAAGGGAGGTTGTTTTTAAGCACTACTGGTGGTTTTGGAACAGCTATAATCTATAACTACCATATATTCTGGATTTTCCAGAGCAGTCTGGATTTTAAAGATTTGCTTTCATTATCCCCAGAAAATATCAAAATATTCTGAAAATGCAAATATTTCAACAAGTGCTTAACTGAACGAATCAGGGCATTAAGCATGACAAATATGTGACTTCATTCTGTTGGTTCTTTTTTTTTTTTTCCTTGTGAGGAAGACCAGCCCTGAGCTAACATCTGTTGCTAATCCTCCTCCTTTTGCTGAGGAAGACTGGCCCTGGGCTAACATCCGTGCCCATCTTCCTCTCCTTTATATGGGGCGCCGCCACAGCATGGCTGACAAGCGGTGTGTCGGCGGGCGCCCGGGATCCGAACCCGCGAACCCCGGGCTGCCAAGCGCGAACTAAACCGCTGCGCCACCGGGCCGACCCCGTTCTGTTGGTTCTGAGCATGAATTCAAGGACCTCAAATGGAAAGATTGATGTCACTGGTCAGGAGGCTTCTGGGCAGCAAAGAAGTCATCAATGGGCTCTGGCACTGAAAAGTCTCTTTTAAAATGTAAATTAATTATTCAGAGACATGTCAAAAGATGTTTGGGGGAAAAGGGAAATAATTACTGAACAAATGCAGTTCTTCTCACAAGTGTGAGTAGGAAAATGTGCTAGCAATTTCACCAGCAGATGAATAACAAAGATGGACATAGTGTCGCACTAATTATGTGCTTTTTACTATATTTTACATTTTTCATTTAAATTTTCCACTTTCAATAAGACAATTCTTTAAATATATAACTGATTTAATTGTTATATTTTTGTAAGATTTTTCTCAAAAATAAGCTCAGAAATCAGAGAAAGTTCTCTTAGTGAGGAAGGCAAATTAGTTAAAAGCAGGGATTCGGGAGCTGGCTGGACTAGGAATCAAAGCCAGTTTCTGCCACTTGCTGGATTTGCAATAAGTGAGTTAATATCTTTAAGACTCAGGTCCCTTATTTGAAAAATGGAGGAAATAAATATCTCAAAAGTTTATTGTAGTGGGGGTTAGATGATTATAATATGCTTGATCCGGAGTAGGTATTCCATATATGATAGCTGCTATGAAAAATATTAATAATGAAATGTGAGCAAAAGTCTCTGAGAGTCAGTACAATTTTCTCCCCTTCCCCCTTGTGACTAGCTACGCTCTAGATGGTGCAGGATCTGCTAGCCTGAGCCCCTGAGTGAGGCCAGTGTTGAGTAAAGCCCCCTGCTGACAAGAGGGCTGGATGTGGAATGAGTGAGAGATACACTTTGGCTTTATTAAGCAACTGGAATGTAGAAGTTGCTTGTTACTACAGCCTAAGAAGCCTCTCCTGACTGATGCAGGAGGGAACCCAGAGGCTTCACTGCTAGCCCATGAAGGACCCAGGGAGAGGCAGATGATTAGGACCAGGGACAAGTCGGCACATGGGCTGGGGACAGAGTGGTCATAACTGGAGGGAGGTGATGGGCCCTCTAGCAGTAAGCAGTAGAGTATACATGGAATATTATTCATTTGGGAGGTATTGAATTTACTGGCTCAGTTCCAGGAAAGTCTCAAGGGAGGTTAAAGGAATCTGGAGACCTCCCACGTGTTCTTATAGCTGCCATCTCTTTTTCCTGTCAAAACTGACAGGATGGAAATGTCATGTTAATTTCTGCAGAAGGGGGACCACAGGTTGGGTGACTGTGGCTGCAATGAGGGCCAAGAAATGCCTCACGCCCAGCAGTGGGATGCACTGCCCTTGCCTACTAAGTCTGTGGAGAGGTGGGTGACTGGTGCTAACCGCCTCATCCCTTTGCCATACCTACTCTCCAGATTCAGCTAGGGATCCCCAAAGGGGGATGTGGTCCTGTGTCTGGGATCCTGGAAAATTATGCTGTCTACCAGGAGGAGTTTTCAGATACAAAACGAAGTAGTTACTCTTTATTTCCCCCAGGTGGGTATACTTCATTGCTGAACCTAAAATTTGAGATCTTTTGCAAATAAAAAGGCATAAACTTATGGTATAGCTTCTTCAGACCCTTTGTCTTTCTTTCTAGGCCCCTCTGTTCTCTATATAGAAAAAAGACGGGATGTTCTGCTTCTGATAGAGTATGGTGACCTCCTCAGTCCCACCAGCTGAGTCAGTTGCCTACCCTGTAGCATAGACCCTTGTGGAGTGAAATCTTGGGGTGCTGGCATTTCACCCACATCCAAGAGGTTGACGAGTAGTAAACAACATTCCGTACACTGAATTACCAGTACCCTGATCAAACGCTGGACAGAGCATCATCATCTAAATAGTTAATATCCTGATTCAATGTTTCCCAAGCTACGTTCTGTAGAGCCCAAGTTCTGGAAGACATAAATAGGTGCCCTGCTACTGAGGGGTTCTGAGGTCAAAGCATCTAGGGGTACACTGTATTCTATATTCCCCCTTTAGTGATTTGAACCACTTGTTAATTCTAACAACAATCTTATGAACTGCTTGAGGCTCTGACAGGTCCTCAAATTAAAAAATCTCTTTGATTCAAATAGATTTAATTAGGTTGGACCTTAACTGTGTTTTTCTCAAATTTGTTTGAATTTGACTATGAGCCATTGTTAGTATGGCAACATGATTAACATCCTGAGAAACAATGAACCTTGACACACTGACTTAAGATTTGCTGCCCTAATTTATTCCTCCTGACTTGGGGCAGCACAACCTCTGGCCTTGTCCACAGAAATAAATTTGTGAGGCTAGAGTTGGAATTCATAGGCCATGTTCAGTCCAGCCAAGATGTTTGCATGAAGTCCCTCAAGGAGTCAGAACTTTTCAACTGGGAGACCTCCAGAATAGGCTAAGATGTTTATGAATTTCTGGGGTTCATTGGGCATTACCAACTGCTGTTCAACATTTTTTTTTGTTTTTACTCTGCATGTTGCAGTAACTGTTCATCTCAAGATCAGTAAGGAATTCAACTGGTCAGTTACAATTGAGGCCTTCTGGTGTTCAAACATGTCTGTGGTAGACAGAATAATGCCGCCCCCGCCCCCCCCGCCAAAGATGTTCACGTTCTAATCCCTGGAACCTGTAAATACGTTACCTTACATGGCAAAAGGGATTTTGCCGAAGTGGTTAAGTTAAGGACCTTGAGATGAGAGAATTGTCCTGTGTTATCTGTGTGGGCCCAATGTAATCACAGGGGTCCTTATAAGAAGGAGACAAGGGGGTCAAAGAAAGAAAAAGGAGGTATAAGGAGGGAAGCATTGGAGTGATCCATTTTGAAGGTGGAGGAAGGGCCATGAGCCAAGAAATGCAGGCTGCCTCTAGAAACTTGAAAAGGCAAGGAAATGCACTCTCCCCTATGGAACCCCCAAAGGAATGCAACCCTGTCTACACCTTGATTTTAGCCCAGTAAGACTTATTTTGGACTTCTGACCTCCAGAACTGTAAGTAATAAATTTGTGTTGTTTGAAGTTTGTGATCATTTGTTACAGCAACAGTAGAAAACAAATATAATGCCTTAATCCTGTCCTCTCTCAAACTGGCCCAGACACACAATCAAACTTAGAGCACCCACTATAACAGGAGACTACTCTGAACTTGGAGGAGCCGACTTCTAACATCTCATGCTTTCTGTCTACCTCCAGGAAGCTGGGCTCCCTATGAGAGCAATTACCCCATATAGGGGTAAGAGTTATTGGTATGTTGGACAGACTTAGGAGTGCAGGTCCAGAATAGGGACCACGTCCAGAACAGGGACTGTGGGCCACTTTCTTTGACAGCTTTGATTTTGTCTTCTGCTACATACCACAGAGCCAGCCCTGGTGGTCTAGTGGTTAAGATTTGGCGCTCTCACTGGCTGTGGCCCTGGTTTGTTTCCAGGTTAGGCAACCACACCACCTGTCTGTCGGTTGTCATACTGTGGTGGCTGCATGTTGCTGTAATGCTGAAATCTATGTCATCAGTATTTTAAATACCAGCAGGGTCACCCAGGGTGGACAGGTTTCCGTGGAGCTTCCGGACTAAGACAGACTAGGAAGAAGGACCTGACCACCCATTTCCAAAAAATTGGCCATGAAAACCCTATGAATAGCAGGGGAGCATTGTCTGATATAGAGCTGGAAGATGAGAGGATGGTGCAAAAAGACTGGGCAGAGTTCTGCTCTGCTGGACACAGGGTCACTAGGAGACTTGATGGCACTAACAAGAAAAGGCATACCCTGAACAAGACTCCCTATCCTGGAAACTAGAGCACATATCCAGGGGTAGTCCCATTCCAGGAAGTCATGTGACCAAAGGAAGTTGTGGCCATGCATCTTGGACACAACAAACAGAAACAACAGGCAAGAGCATATATGGAGAAGGTATATCTACACAAATGGCACCTGAGATTCAGGACCACTCAGAGACAGTCCTGGGAGGCCCAGCATGTTGGGATGTCCCTTTAGAATCTGGCACTCCATAGACAACCTCATGAAAATGATCATTTCTATCTCCTGCACAGGCTTTCCCTCTGCATCAGTTATACTCTTTTTAAAAAAGATCTTCTACCTCCATGGATCCCCAAGTCACCTCTTATTTTCTTTCTTTTTGTTTGTTTTCTGGTGGGGTGGGAGAAGTGGAGGGCATTGGTTGCTTTTTCATTTCATCCCTTGGTGGGCATCCTGGTCTTAGAAGATGCTTTCAAAGCCTCTCATCGTAATTCTTACCTGTCCACCCTCTTCTTCCCACAGATTGTGGCCAGATGGAGATTATCAACCAGGTGCTGGAGTCACATCTTTGCTGCTGTGCCTACTAAGACAGTGTGATTAATTCCCCCGTTTCACTGGAGAGGACCAGGCATGGGTGGTAACCCATCTCTCTTCACATGGGAACCCAATGGTTTTAGAGTCCTCGACTCGCTAGATCCGAGGACACCCAGAGCCAGAGTCTCAGCAGATGCACGTGGTGTTGGATGGACAAGGAGAATCAACCAGTCATTAGCAATTCCTCAATCACTTGGTCACATGCAATGAAGGTTCTCTGGCTATGAATCAGACTCCCATCCCGGAGGTTTCAGGTTGCAGTGAGAGAGTCACAGGACACTGCTCCAGGCATCTGGATTCCAGCCAGTGGGTCTCCAGCCCTTGCCCCTTCCCTGCCCTAGTCTCCTCCCATTTGACCTCCTGGGCCTCCAGTTAACTTTCTGTTTAACCTACTCTTGAATCTTGATCCTCCTCAATTCACTACCTGTGGGTTTGGCTTGTCAACTGACAAGGGGTGAAGCGTCCACTTCCGCCCATTCCTTTGCTCCCATGAACCTGGGCAGGGATGTTCCCTGGCCCCAACACCTAGGGGAGGAAAAGACAGGGATGACAATTAAGGGGGTATCAGGAAAATCATAGAAACTGGAGACCTAACTAGGTGCTAAGGTCTGAATGTTTGTGCCCCGCCCCCAATTCGTATGTTAAAATCCTAACCTCCAAGGTGGTGGTATCAGGAGGTGGGGCCTTTGGGAGGTAATGGGATCATGAAGGCGGAGCCTAATGAATGGAATTAGCGCCCCTATAAAAGAGGCTCCAAAGAGCTCCCCTCCCCTTCTTTCATGTGAACACACAGCAGGAAGTCAGCAGTCTGCAGCCCAGAAGAGGGCCCTCACCTAACCATGCTGGCTCCCTGATCTCGGACTTCCAGCCTCCAGAACTGGAAATGAATTTCTGTTGTTTATAAGCTACCCAGTCTGTGGTATTTTGTTAGAGCAGCTAAAATGGTCTAAGACACTGGGTGAAAAGGAAAAAGCTAGAAATGCAGTTTCACTGAGTAAAAAGCAATAATAATTGAAGCGTTTGTGAAAATGTTTATCATCTATATCTAATTGTTCTGGTGTAAAATGATTATGTATATTGGTAAATATGTATTATATTATTAATATATTGTCATTTTAGATTTCCTCAATTAACCCTCTACGAGTTTACTCAGCCTTCATAATTTATTGCTCATGTAGCTTGGTCATCTGTTTCCAACCTAGAAAATTAGTGGGTATATTCCTCGGGCTTATGCGCTATCAGTTCTACGCTTGACACTGTGCCTGGAGATGCAGGGCAGAGGTAGTTCGGTGGTTTCTCAGCCCAAGGTTGAGTAAACAGATGTCCCGGAGTTGATTTTCCGCAGAATAATTGCATACAATGAGCACAAATGTTTAATTAATCAGGAATCTTGTGCTTATTATCTTTTCACTGGGTTTCCACTGATAATGACCCAGAGGAAAATTCTTTTCCTTTGTGTGAATGATATTTTATTTAAAGGTTTTCATTTCATCATTTGATTTCCTCCCCTTTTCTAGTGAGGGAGAGAGCAAGAGGCTGAAAGAGTGAATACCTATGCCATCAACAAAAGGAAGGCTCACCCACGCTCGCGACTGCGCGGAGGCAACGCGGCGGCTGGGGCGGGGGCGTTCTCACCACGCAAGTCAATCTCACCACTCCGCTCAAGTCAGAATAATATTTCATATTCACTGGGTGCAAACTTCCTTCCCCCAAATCAAAGTTGGGAAGAAGGAAAGGGAGTTAAGAAAAGGTTTGACATACAAGAAAATGGAAAGACAGTTGTGTATGAAATGAGGTTTGAGTTTTCAGGTCTGAATGGTGCAGTTCAGGCTGTCTCACTAATGAAGGACCTGCTCCCCTAACCTGGTGCACGACACAAAAAATTAATCAGGACATTGTTTGCATTAAAGGGCTGAGTTTTCCGGTGGGTAATCATCAGGGAAACCCAGTCAAGGGCGAACAAGGACGGCGGCCCTGATTAATTAAACATTTGCATGGGGGCTAAAAGCACGACTTACCCTGTTGATTGTGCAAGAGCTGTTGATATTAATGCCACACGTGGAAGTGGGAAACACTGTTTGCTAAAATCCACTCTGTAGGGAAAGCCTGGCATTCAGGGTATATCAAGTATGTCCGTCTATGCTATTTTGGCTTCTGCCTGTGTCGCTAGGTGTCAGGGATTCTGGGCAGGGCAGTGGTGTACATAGCTTAGCTCTTCAAGGAGAAAGCAGCATTTGAAGTAGGGGTCAAATTTGGAAATGCAGAGATCCGGGGGAAGGCTGTTCTGGGAAAGGCATTCCAGGGAGGGGAACTAGCGTGAGCAAAAGCAGGATGTCTGGAACTGCAGGGTGTGTCTTGATAACCACAAGGTCTTGTCTGATTGGAGTCCAGGGGCTGTAAAGGTCAGCGGGAATCAGTGTTGCAAAATAAGGCTGAATGTCACCCTGAGGAATTTGAGGTTTATTCTGAAAACCATGGGAGCTAGTGGAATTTTCTTGGGTGGAGGGGTGGCACGACCAGAATAGTGTTTCCAGAAGATGATCTAGAGTAGTGGGGGGAAGGGATGACTGAGAAGGAGAGAGACCAGTGGGGGAGAGACGTGTTAGGATTGTGCCAGATTACAGATCCAGCTGAAAAGATAAAGGATCATCACAGACACAGCCTAACACAGAAGAGCTACTGTTAGGGTTGCCAGAGAAAATACGGGACATTTGTATATGGGACATACTTAGACTAAAGTTATTTGTTGTTTATCTGAAATTCAAATTTCACTTGGCGTCCTGTATTTTTATTTGATGAATCTGGCAGCCCTAGCTGTTGTCAGTTACCTGGTGTGGCAGCAGGAGAGAGATTAATTGGCCGAGGCTTTAGCTGCTTCAACCTGAAGTTGCTGCATTTGAGCCAAGGCGGTACTTCCCATGGCCTGCTCTCAGCTAGTGACTCGGCAGGGATACTAAGACACCAGACTCCTCTTGATGGGTGACTTTGGCTCCAGGACTTCCCAAAGGCCTTGCAAACTTGCCTTAGTACTGCACTGCAGTCCAAGATGCTTGCACTCAACCTCCCTTCCTTCTCTCTCTCCTTTGCACGGGGTCAGACCTGCACTGCCATCTGACCATTCTCCCAGCCTCTCCTGGCTCCCTCCACATTTCCTCTCATAGGTCTTTACCGTGGTAAACTTTACACATCTAATCTCATCCTGACATCTGCTTCTTGGAGGGTATATCTATCCTGGTATCTTGGACTAATGTACCTGGTGTCCCGATGGAAGAAATCAGGAGCTGGCTAGGGAAAGTTCAAGATTCATAGCTGTGAACAGGAACCAGTGAGGATTATGAGGCAGCAGGTGGCAAAAGAGAGGACAGAGAAGATTTGGGGAGCAAAATTTTCTGGTTTTGGTTAGTTTTATTTAGTGCTCAATGAAGAGCACACATCAAAAATCATGCATTAAAAAATGCCCATATTTCATGCCTGATTTAGATCTGAGGTGCTGATGCTCAGTCCTGGTTGAAGAATCTTGTTTTAAACGACCTAGGTCAGGACGGCACATAGATTCTGATTCCAGAAGAACTCTGATAAATTGGTAGTGACCTTGGAGGGCTGGGCTTTGAAGGGCTGTGCGGTGTGTGGAAAGGCACTGGGATCAGTTAACATGGTCTGTCAGGGCTGAGAGAGTGGGGGTGGCCGGCTGAGTGCCCTGCCTTCGTCAGCCCTGCCCATGTGACTCTTAAAGGCAACATCCTGTGTCTGAAAGGAAGCTTCTGCTGTAGTCTGGGAAGAAGCAAGAGGGCCTGAAAGAGCTAGAGTTGAAGAGGACGAGATAGAGAGGTAAATATGAGATTTATGGAGCTAGAATGAGCAAGATTTGGGAACCAAATTGGTGGACAAGGCAAAGGAGAGGGAAGAATCAGATAAGATCCTGAGGTTTCAATGACTGGTGCATGTGTGTGCGCGCGCATGTGTGTGTGTGTGTTTAACTAATCAGACTAGAAACTCCTTGACAGCTGGGGCTGGTAATTTGAGCTACTCTTCAGGCATCTAGTAGTAGTGGTAGTATTGTCTTCATCATCAGTCTGACTTTCTATAGCCATTACACTTGTGTGTGTGTGTGTTTTTATACGGATGGAACGTTCGGATGAATAGATTCATTCAATTGCTTTCATTCAAATACACAGATTCCTATTTAGTTATATACACGTTTGTTCTTCATATGTACGTATCTATATAGTAATTTCATCTGTTCCGAAGTCACTTCAAAAAAACCTGAGTATATAGTCCACTGTAGACATGTATTATTTAATTTCTCTTTACTGGAAATAAACGTGCTGATTTACAGTGAGTTTAGATTAAGACTATGAACAACCCTTGATATTCAAGAGCAGCAATTTGCATGGTTGTGTTAAGGACAAAAGATCATCTGTCTGGCCCTGCCTCACACCAGGAGGCCCCATGTGTGGTCAGGCGTGCACCCACAGGGAGAGAAGAGGGTGACAGAGGCTGTGGGGCTCGTCACCACAGAATTCAGAGGACTGACTCACTTCCCTTCTTGAGATGCCGGCCATGGTTTGTGGTGGTGGCTCCCCACGCTGGCCAGGCACTCGCCTTTCCTGCCATTCCTGTTCCATGTGATCTCGTCCCAAGGTGCCAGCTCCTGGCTTTCCGTCTTGGGGACGCATACATTTTTTTTCAAGAGGGTGGAGGGAAAATCAACATGAAGATTAATGGACTTCAAAGCAGGGAGGGAACAAAAATACTGGAAACTTCTGCCCACGATTCCACTTTCAGGGGCAAAAGAGTACCCAGAGACAAGGAGGAGAATGAAATCTAGTTTCCAAGCCAGAGCCTTGAGTTTAAGAGATCATTTGAGAACTCACCTAATGCGACATGGCCATGAATGTCGTTGTTGAATTCTGCCCACATTTTCTCTCTCCCTCTTTTTTTTAAACGGTGGTGGGGGCTTAGCTTTAAAATGAATTTTAAGTTTAAGAGAATTCGTTTAAAAATAGGTTCTTCAGCCTGCATTTATGAAAATAATTTCTCCCAACTGGAGCACAAACACATGTTCCGCATATGTGGTCATTCTTTTGTACCGTGTGCTTCTTCTGCATACCACACAAAAGTAAATTACTAATCTAATTTTAAGTAGCATGGGAAATTTCTAGTGAATAGCAAATTCAATATTTCATACTAGAAAAACTTTTAAAAATGTTCAGCACAAATCTAATAATAGGTGTTAGGTTGTATGTATCCAAACCAGCATTCCCACCCTTCGTTGTATACGTCGGCAATAATCCAACATAGCTCCAGTCACAGTGTTTATTGCGATATGCTAAATTACCTGAATCTGTGGTGCCTTGATTTCTCTGTAAAAAACTCAAGTTGTTCATTGCCACAGAGCTGCTCCCTCAACTGGATCTGTACAGGGCTTTAGGGAAATCGGGCGGCCAGTTAAGTTAATCACAGGTGTGAATTCCTTATGGGCCCCCAGAGGACAGCCTGTAGAATGTGCTTCCCAGCTGCAAGAGGTACCCTGAATTCTAATATGTAACCACTTCCTGAGGGGCGGGTATGATCCCTGGCTGCTGAACAGGGGCATTTTTGTGGCGGCTCAATTAGGTGAAACATGTTTAGGTGGAATAGATACCATGTACCATGTTCATGCCCTCAACCCCTGGGTTGGGTGAGGATGTGGCAGCTCACAGGTCTCCCCTGTTAGACATCCCATAGACCTGGGCAGGGACTGAGCTTGCCCTTCATCTGTTACCACTGCTCGCTCTCCAGCAGGGGGAACTTGGCCAATGCTGCTCAATTTGCAAAATGGCGCCAAACGGGCCCTGAGAGAAACATTATCAAAGACCTTTTTGTCTCAGAATGCATCAGTGCTGAGGAAGGGAATGTTATGCGTGGCATGCATGGATGGGTTTTCAACCCACCCAAGTCCAAACCTCATTTTCTCTTTGGGAGAGAGGAAGGTGGCAGGAGAGGAGGCCAAGAGGCCAGGATGTTGCCAACATTCAAGTGGGAAGGGCCCTCCTCTGGAATGAGCATGTTGGCAGAGGAATGGGGCAGAGGAATGAATTTTAGAAATGTTGTGGTGAATGAGACACCAAGATTTATTTTAAAATGAAAGATTTATGAAAATAGCCTGGTACCAGAGGAAAAAGAGACTTGAGAGTTGACATCGATGATGGTTTGTGAGTTGGAATGATGTGGAGCATGGGGAACGATGTGGCAGGGGGAGAAGGTGAGAGGCCAAGGAGAGAGTCCCCTGGAGGGTGCAGTGGAGGGGGCACAGTCTGCCAACCTGGAGGCTGGCTCCTTGTCATGCTTCCACATTGGTTCCCATGAGCGGGGAATTGGTTTCTTCATCTGTGCAGGGAAGGGGCCACCAAGACACATTGTTGCAAGGCCCAGAACTCCACTCTGGCTCCAAGAAGTGGACAGGGAGTTTACTCTAAGGCAAGGGAGGAGCTTCCAGAACCTGAGGAAGGAGTGAGGATCAGGGCAGCTGCAGGGGTATGGCAAAACAGGGACCGATAGACAGGCTCCTTAGGGCCAGCTTTAATTAGCACTGAAAGTTTTCTCTCCTGGTGCCCTCCTGCCTCAGATCCACATTCCTAGAAGGGCAATTCCAGGTGGTCTGGCTTGGGTCACGTTCTCAGCCACTGGCCAGAGGAGGGCACCCAAACCATGAGCAATGGCAGAGAGCTTCTCCAGAGAAAATTGAGGAGGTGTTATCAGAGAAAGAGGGAATAGGAGCTGGGCAAACAATACAAGTACCCACTGCACAGGGTTAGGACAAAGCCACTGCAAGATGTTGTCTTGAGTACCATGGGATCGTGGAATGGAAGGGCTTGGTATGTTCCTGACATTGTTACCACCTTTATTTCTCACAATTACCCTGAGAGAGAGGAAACTGAGTGAGGACTCAGGAAATGTCCTGGGACTCACGACACCCTGGGCTGACATCCAGTCGTGGAGGCCCACAGCAAGTGTACCTTTTGGTTCTCTGTGGCGCCCACACAGGGAGCTCCAGTGGGGCAGGGACTGGAATGGTATTTTCCAGCCTGAAGCTGCCCCAGAGTTCTGAATGCTCAATATACACACAATAGAGTCTTTTCACCTAAGCTTCTTATATAAATGTGAAGTCTGAGTGCCTATCTCATATCTTAAATATTTTCAGGAATGCTGGAGGAGGGGGAATTGCCACCCAGGAGCATTTCTGGAAAGAACTACCTGGGGAAAGGAAGGTAAAATGTGCAAGGCTGTCACCTCCTTTGGGCCACTACAGAGCACCTCCTTGTTTCTGCAGCGAGATGCTTGGTTCCAGTTATGTTGCTGGGCTCCCACCAATGGCCCCTGTCTATGATTCCCCCATACGATGAGATGCAAAGATTTAACGGTTTCAAGAGGGAGGCTACCTAATTTGACACACACATTTGACACATTCCACACATTCTTGTGCTTGAATAACACCACCTGTAAGCTGGTGAGATGGTGTTTTCAACGGTGGTAACCCAGGAAGCTGCCCTTTTCACCCCACTGTGGGAAGGGAGATCTCACACATTTTTTCCACGGTAATTTGATTTCATCTGAGAACAACTGTGGAGCTACTGTTGGGAAAGCAACCCAAGGTTCAATGTGGAGGTCATTATTGGTATTAGATGTTCCAGGTCTGTGACATAGCTAAGTTCTATTGCATTCATTAAGGAAGTCTCCTGTCGTGAGTTCTGTCCCTCAGAACGGGCCGGGGGCCAGCACGGCACCATCGTGATCCTGAGGGACAGGTAGTTTGAGTGTTTTGAAAAGCCAAAACAGCCTGACACTTTGCCTGACAAAGCTTCCCAGACCCTGGGTTGGCACTGCAATCATCTTTTTCATTCTCTGGGTTTTCTTCTCCAGAGTTTGTTCATGTGGAGTTCTCCATTCAGTTTTCAGGTTCTGTGGGACTGAAGGTTAGCTTGGGGAATGAGGTCTAACCTCCCTTCTCCCCAGGCCAATCTTAATAAGTACACAATTTGAGTAGAAACATACATACTTGATACACAAATACAGTTTCAAATCAAGTCTGCTGGCCTCCACCTTTCAACCAGATGGCCTCCCCTAAGACTTTTTCTAAAGAACTTTTGGAGATTCCATTTGTAGGCTCAATCTAATGAGTAGTACACTTAGAAAAAAGAATCCTGGGTAAGGCAGCATTCTTTAAGGGGAACTGCTTTCTTAGCTCCCAAACTTTGACTGCAGCTCTCAGCTAATTCAAATATCTATTTATAATGGCATTTGGAGAGATCCTTTAATTTGGGTGTTAAAAACAAAAACCAAAAAGAATGTATTAAGAAGGAATCCAGGGGCCAGCCCCATCGCATACTGGTTAAGTTTGGCGCACTTCACTTCAGTGGCCTGGGTTCATGGGTTTGGATCCCAGGTGTGGACCTATACCACTCATCAGCCATGCTGTGGTGGCATCCAGTATACAAAATAGAGGAAGACTGGCCTTCTTCCTCAAGCAAAAAAAAAAAAAAAAAAAAAGAATAGGATTGGCAATGGATGTTAGCTCAGGGTGAATCTTCCTCAGAAAAGAAAAAAAAAAAAAAAGAAGGAATCCACAGGATGATTTGAACTACATATATTTTAATAGATTAACCTGGGTAACATTATATACAAATGGGTCCCTCTAAACACAGTGGGTCCCTCTAAAAGTTTTTCAGTTCCTTCCCCTTAAATCCCTTATGCAGGTGTGCCTAAGAGGATTGCCTCCGTTTTTTGTGGGGTGTGCTTTATCTTAATGTAACACTCAAGTTCACAGATGCTCCCCTGCTGTGAGGGTCCATGTGGGATGTCACCACCTGTGACAGCGCTCTTATTTATGAACTGAAGAACATTCTCCATCTTGGTGTATGTGCTCACTCAAAATCCACTCCAAATTCTGAGCCTTTAAAGAGGTACTTTCCTCCAGCATTCTTTGCTAACTGCCTGCCTCAAGTTACTTATTTCTCTGGGAAAGATTTATTTTTCTCTTGGCATGGCCTTGCACTTTCTGTCTCTCTTTGAATACTTTCCACCTGCCGCCTCCGTGTGCTGCATTGTCTGTAACGTGCATATTTCCACATTACTGCAGGGTGGGGGAAAGGTTTGATATTTTGTTCCAACAAATATATTTTTTGTTTTTGTGGGGAAGACCAGCCCTGAGCTAACATCTGTTGCCAATCCTCCCCTTTTTGCTGAGGAAGACTGGCCCTGGGCTAACATCCGTGCCCATCTTCCTCCACTTTATATGGGATGCCGGCACGGCATGGCTGACAGGCAGCGCGTCGGCGGGCGCCCGGGATCCAAACTCGCGAACCCCGGGCTGCCAAGCGCGGACTAGACCGCTGCGCCACCGGGCGGCCCCCAACAAATATTTTTTGAATATCTATTTTGTCAGGCACTGGGCTAGGTACTATGTGGAAGAGCAACTTCCAAATTTAATCTGAGTTGAAAACAAATTTCACTGCTTTGCAGAAACATGCTCACCTTGAGCTGTCCTGGAAGACACTATCAGTGCCATCCTGGTTACAACAGCTCAGACTCTTATACGTAAAAATTTTATTCCCATAATGGAGGCTATACAATCACTGAGGGCAGAGCTTACACAAGAGCAGTATTGGAGAAAAGTTATTGGTTGCAGAGATGTTAATTATTTCCTCCAATGATCATTTCCTACCTTCCTCTAGGCCTTCTTGCTAGAGAAGTTCTGTCTCCAAAAACAGCCCCAAAGGGAGTTCCTTAAGTGCTATGAGACCCTGTCACTGTCTACAGCTAATTGTTTTGGATGTGTATTCCTAACCTGAGATAAGCCAGGCACATTTAGTCTAAGGACACAGTGGTTACACTGGTTGTCTTCGGAACTTGAATTGGAAAGGTGAGTAATTGTGAATGCAGAGACCTACATTTTGTGGTCTCCATGATGGGCCAAATGAAGGCCTTGCCAAGAAAGCCATCAGCACAGGGAGACAACAAAGAAATTGTCTGTCTTAACCAGAGATCTGGGTACAATGAAATGTCTCCCAGTTGTGAATCAAGAATTCTGAACCAAGAACCTAATGCCTTACTTGGGTTTGAGGTTTGAATTTATGCTATATATATGGTCTACAAATAATATATACTATTCAAAATAATTATTTCAAATAATATATATTTGAAATTATATATTAACATAAAAATGTGATTCTAGGCCATGATGCCATACAATCATGAACCAAACACAACACTCTCTATTAAGTCACTCAGCCCAGGCCACACAGGATTCCCATAAATAAAGCCACACGGAAGACAAGCTTACCCTCCAAAATTACAAAACATTTTGAGAAACAATTCCCATGAGAGAGAATCAGCAGATATAACATACATTGGTATCAGATTCCCAATAACTTCAGATAATAGATCTATTGTATAGGGACTATAAGTATGTTTAAGATGATTAGAGACATAAAATAAATAATTAAAAACATAATAAATGTACAAGGTACCATGAAAAAAGAAAATACATATTTGAAAAAGAAACAAATAAAACTTCTAGAAATAATAACCATAGTCATTGATTTTAATGGATTAGATGTAGCTAAAGAGAAAATTAGTGTGCTGGAAGAGAGATTTGATTCCAATTTAGAATGCATCACAAAGACAAACATATGAATGAGTAATTAAAAACATGGAATATAAAATGAGAAAGAATAAGTTTCAGAAGACAAGAGTACGAAAGAAAGAGAAGAAATATTCAAAGGCAAAAAGTTTAACAATAGTTAAAAGATAAAGATCATAAGATTCAGGGTGCACAGCAAAGCCATGAGCTGAATAAATAAGGATAAATCCAGATCTTAAGTCCACTATAATGAAATTGAGGAACACCAAAGCCAAAGAATTCTTAAAGCAACCACAGAGAAAAGACATATTTCCTACAAAGGAAATACGATTAGACAAGTAGGAGATTTCTCAACAGCACAACAGAAACCAAAAGTCAATAAGATAACATACCCAAAGCACTAAGGAAAGAGTGAGATCCAAGAAGGGAAATTAAATTTAAACAAGCATTGTCTGTAGAAATAACAATAATATAAACAAATTTTAAGGGTATAAAACAATGTGGAACTGAAATATTGCACAACAGTATGTAAGAAGAGAAAGAGATGATTGGATCTCTGAAGACTGGTAGGTGAGTAGAGATGCTAACTTATTTTATAGTTTTTAAAGTCAAGTATGTGTGATAAAAACGTAAGGGTAACATCTAAGAGTCAGGGTAACAAGTGAGATGTATAATTACCAAAGCAGAACAGGAAAAGAGAGAATAACGAAGACTTGATCAGTCCATTAAAAGGCAGGGAAAAAGAAAGCAAAGATCATATATAGCAAGGTATATACAAAGCCCAAAATAAGATGGCAGAAATAAACCCTAAGTAAACATAAATGGACTGTGTTAGTTAAAACACAGAGATGGTTACCTTGTATAAAAAATAAAAATCTATGTGGTTTATAAGAGACTTATCTAAAATATAAGGGCAGAGAAAAAAACAAAGGCAAAAGAACTATCAGACCAAAAAAAAGGTTAACAGAGTTACATTTATACTAGACTTTAGGGGAAAATTCATGATTAGGGATATAGATTATTATACAAATATAACAATTCTAACATGCACCTAATAACAGCCTCAAATAGAAGGCCCAAATTGAATTCCCAGGAGGAATTATCAAATATAAGATTGTAGTGGGAGATGTTTTAACACATCTCTTCAGACAGGTAAAGCAAATTTTAAAGATTCATAAAGAAGAAGATTTGAATAAGTTATTTTTGGAATGATGATGACAATTGTCCAAACAGTGCTTCTGGTTCCAGCTCAAAGAGGTTTAGGGTCCCTCTCCATGAAATTCATTTTGGAAGGCAAACTTTCCACAGAACACTCTTTTTGGGAAGGGGACAGCCGATTCTGTGACCTTTTTACTCTGACCTGTGCTGGACTCTCTTGCATGGATGAGGCCCGTTCCAGCCTTGCTCAGGGAGGGAGAGATTTTGGCACATGAATACTGCTGACTGTTATGTAACTTGGCTATGATTTTTTTTTTCCTTCTGCTTTTTAACTTAGTGTGAGCTAGTATGGCCTCAAGATTCTTTGCACACAGCTGAGGCAGCAGAAAGTCACATGCATTAGTTAAGGGGCAGGCTAAACTGCTGTCATAAAGACACTGAAAAATACAGTGGCTCAGAGGAGATTGTTTATTTCTCTCTCAGTCCAGATGTAGGCGGGCAGTACCAGGCAGGTAGGTGGCGCTGCTCCATAAAGTCATCCAGCTTCCTTCTGTTTTGTTGGTCTCGTCTTCATTCCCAAATCTGCATGTCAGCCTGTGGGAAGGGCAAGCAACTCCTTTCTAAAGTTGTGGCCCAGAATTTGCACACAGCACTTCCGCTCATGTCTCTCTCTCTGGAACTTAGTCACATGGCCACTCAGCTGCATGGGAGCCTGGAAAACACAGTCTCCAGCTGGGCAGCCGTCTTCCTTGCTCTTTAATAGGTGTATGCATGTGTGTGTGTGTATGTTTTGGGGTCATTCTATTGCTCGAAGGAAGGAGATTGAATTGGATAGCTGAAGAAAATGAGCAGCGTCAGTCACAGCATAAAACTTTATTTCTAATCATAGCCCCACTCATTACACGTGACAGATATTTGAACCTCTCAGAACTTCAGAAGCGATATCTCACAGAGATGTTATAATAGCCATCAAGATGAAGAGAGTGAAAGTGAGGGCCTGCAGGGCTCTCTGTGGGCCCCTGGCTAGGTAATCCCTCCTCAGCACAGAGCAGAGGCCCCAGCCAGGCACATACGGCCCCGCAGGGCCACAGGCACTATGTGGGGGGTGAGCTAACAGTTGACCTGCTCCTGCATCTGGCTGCTGTTCCTGGAGCTCCCCTTTCCTTGTCCTGATCCCCTTTCTCCCTCCCCCGCTTCCCCAATACAGGAATTCTGTAGATTGATGGACTGTCACCTGGAAGGTGGAGGCAGACCCCAGATCCTTGTGTTCTTGCAGGAAGGAAGGATTAATGAGCTCCTCAGAGTTGTCTCTGGGCTGGAGCTCATCTCAGAGCCTGCTCCGGCTGGGACGGCCCACCACCGAGAGAAAGGCAGGCGGCTGCAAAGCTTTGGTCATGCTGCCCCGTGTGTGACCTGTCAGGTTTTGTTTGCGATCCGTTTGTGCCCAGTGGTGCAGGTCACACGCTGAGCTCCTCCCAGGAATCTGATTGTTTGCAGTTGTAAAGTGCAGGAGCTTGGATCTGTCCGAGCAGAGGGTTAAATCATAGAGTGTTTTACAAGGGCAGCTATAGGGAATGTCTTGTTTTCTCCTTATATGGTTATTTTTCTCAGTCCAGAATCCCAGGGTGTATTTTACGTGGTTGAAATACACAAATGGAGTCATAGTCTTAGCCAAACATGCTATGTGGCTTTAAAATTAACAAGCCTCTCTCTACTTCTGTACCCCAAACACACATTCACATGCACAGCTTCCGTTGAGACTGTGGAAAGATACTCCCTCCTTTTTATCCAAAAACATTTGATGGGGTGGATTTCTACCGTTCTTTTCCTTTATGCATGAGGGATATTTCTTTTGATCAGACTAGTTTGCAAGCATGTGGGTCAAATTTAAGTATCCAGTTTTTAATGAGTGGCTACTGTATGTGAAGTAGTACATCAGCTAGCTCTGGGGTAGACAGGCAGAATGGGGCACCAAATGTTAAATATGAAAAGGAAAGATGTTTAATGATAGTTGAAGAAGACACTAGGAGAAGTATCAGAAGGCAAGTAAGAGCATGAACTTACCACAGGCACTCAGGGGAGGAAGAGATCTGTTCAGACGGGCAGGAGTGGTCAGGGCAGGCTGCAGGCAAGAAGTGGAGGTTGGAATCAGATGGATTTGGTTAGGTCAAGGGGAGTGGGGGAGGCATTCTGGGTGGGTGAGACCTGAAGGAAAAAGCAGAGGAAAGAAAATGAAGGGGCTTTTAAAAGAAGAGAGCAAATAATCCAGAGCAGCTAGAGCAAATGGTTTATGGAGAAGAAAAGGAACTTCAGGTGGGAAAGGTAGATTGAGGCTGGGAGCAGACTGGGAAGCCAGGCTGAGGAGCTGGGATTTTTACTGCATGGGAATGGGGAGCCATCAGAAGCTTGGGTATTTATTTTGATCTGAATCCGTCTGGGCACCAGGATTCTCAACAATCTATGCTTCCAAAACTTAATTTTGTTTTTCTTTTTGGCTACCTCAGTGAATATGACTTAATCTAGATAATTAAGATTGGAATAATTAAATGTGATCTTTAGGTATTAAAAATAAGACTCCTTATTGAAAGTTCCTTATTGGTGATTTCACAAATGAGAAATTCCGAGTTTATTACTGAGTAAAATTCTTGGCCACACCTTCTGGAACACTGACTATGAACTCAGGTTTTGCAGGGAAAAGTTGATTGGCCAACTTTCATTCTTTGTGGGCAGAGGGGGATATTTTGGAGGAAAAATCCGGCATTGGATTCAGATCCAGAAATGCCACATTTTAAGTGAATTGGGATGAAAATTTGCATTTCAGGGCCATTTTGGAGATAAAATCTGGCATGGGAATTATGCCACCAAAAGCCCACTTTCTGGGTCACTTTCCATCTTCACTTGAGTTTACTTCCAGAGACAGAGCTGGGATTATGATGTCTGTTATAAATGTAAAGAAATTGTCAAAGAGTTTGAGTGACTTTCCCAGACTCACGGAGCTAGTTCATGGTGGAGCAAGACTCTTGGGAGCCTAGAGGGGTCCAAGCAGTGTCCCTGGAATAGTGAGTGGGCAGCACACAGGCTCCAGTGGATTGAGGCACGGGTGAATAGTCAGGGAGACTCCAGATTAGACAGAGAGGCTGTCCCAGCCAGGCCAGTGGGAGTGATGACAGGTGACTGGGGATGAGGCAAAAAAGAGATAGTCCTTGTGAAGAGGAGCATGAGGATTCTGGTCCAAGAGAAGCGTGACACCGTTAACCCAAACGACAGCCCCCACAGGCCAGGTGGCGTGGCACTGACAGGGAAGGGCTCCCAGGCAGGGCCAGCCCAAGTAAAGATGCTGAGGGACCTTGGGCAAGTCACTTGATTTTTCTGAGCCTGAGCGTCCTCCTGTGCAAAATGGAATGAATTATAGCCCCTGCAGGGGAGGTGGTATGAGGATTAGATGAGACGATGAGGACAGAGCATTTGGTTCAATTCCTCAGACACGGCCACAGTCAGTACAGATTTGTTGAAAGACTGCCATCAAGAACTATCAAGCAGGTGAGCTAGAAATGATGTGAAGAACTGCAGTTTGTCTAGGGATGAGGGTGGCATTGGGGTTTACGTCTAAGAACAAAAGAGAGGCTCTAAGGGACGAGAACTCTCCTTTTGTTATCATTTCTTTCTTGTGTGTGAGGAAGACCAGCCCTGAGCTGACATCCATTGCCAATCCTCCTCTTTTCTTGCAGGGGAAGACTGGCCCTGGGCCAACATCGGTCTTCCTCTGCCCATCTTCCTCTGCTTTATATGGGACGCTGCCACAACATAGCTTGACAAGCGGAGTGTCTGTCTGCGCCAGGGATCCGAACCTGCGAAACCCCGGGCCACCTAAGCAGAGTGCGTGAACTTAACCACTACACCACTGGGCCAGCCCCTGTTATCATTTCTAATAGATCATTGAATACAATCAGGCAGAAGAAACACACGCACACGTATTGGGTAAAACCGAGTGGCTGCTCCTGCTGAGGACATGCTGTAGGTGAGCAAAGCAGCCCATGGAAAAGGCTCCCACTGGTAGATGCCCATTTGTGGGTCTATCAAGGATCAGTTGATGATGATGCTGTTTTCCAGTTTTAAAACCTCCTTCTAAAAATATTTACTGCTTGCAAGGAGGAATGCCAGGCTTCCAGGTCACTTGCACGGGGATTGGGTAGGTGTCAAGCTAAGGGAGTGCGATAAACCCAAGTCATCTCTGATATGAGATCAGCATTAAAATACACGAGGTCACAAGATGGTGAAGGCAGAGAGGCTAGGAAGAAAAATCAGGATATATATGGGTTCTCTATAATTGTTCACTATCAAAATACATATTATTTGCAAATGTTTATTGTAAAATCTATTGTGTAATACTACTCATTCTTGCTTCTGGAAAGCAAAACCACTATTATATATTGCCATGTTTAAATTTTTATTTATTTATTTTTTTGGTAAGGAAGATTGGCCCTGAGCTAAGGTCTGTGCCAATCTTCCTCTATTTTGTATATGGGATGCCGCCACAGCATGGCTTGATGAGCAGTGTGTAGGTCTGTACCCGGGATCCAAACCCCTGAACTCTGGGCAGCAGAAGCGGAGCTCATGGAACTTAACCACTATGCCACCAAGCCAGCCTCTACCATGCTATTATTAATGCCATTAATGTACCCATATGTTTTTACACCTTGGATGATTCTATTGTTTATTTATTATGACTGTATGACTCATATGGTTGGGCTACATTAGCAACATTTATTTAGGGTATTGAAGAGCCATAGATACATTGGTTTAGCAGGACCACAGAACCATATAGATGAGCACTGAAGTGTGCAGAACCCGGCCAGTTACAATAGCTGATTTAATAAATTGGCTTTGGACTTTGGTGTCCCATTTGCTTGAGCTCTTCCAGAATCACATTCTTGCTGATTTTTTCCTTCTTAAATTCTTTTTTTTTTTCTTGTGAGGAAGACTAGCCCTGAGCTAACATCCATTGCCAATCCTCCTCATTTTTTCTGAGGAAGACTGGCCCTGGGCTAACTAACATCTGTGCCCATCTTCCTCTACTTTATATGGGACGCCGCCACAGCATGACTTGACAAGTGGTGCGTCTGTCCATGCCCTGGATCCGAACCCACGAAACTCCGGGCCACTAGAAGTGGAGCGTGCGAACTCAACCACTATGCCACCAGGCCGGCCCCCTTCCTTCTTAAATTCTTGAGCCATGTTTCTAATAAGCAAGACCTGGTGTCTGAAAGTCCCACTGCATTATTTGTTTTGCGTTGTTCTTTTAAACATATATTAAGTAGGCTCAGCACCAAGAGGAACACATTTACTTGGGCCACTTCAGAAATGGAATCCTTTAGAGGAGAGATGGCAAGATGCAGTGGAAGAGTGGATCTTTGGATATCAGGTGTGGCTCTGTTCCTTACTTCTCCTTTCTTGGATCTTTTTCTACAATAGTACTTGCAGAATCTAACCTATCTGTCCATCTCTTTTAGTGAATTTGAGGGAGATTTCAAGAAATCAAAATACTAAATATTAATACAGGGGCTGTTTTACAAGTTCACTATTAGGAAGAGTCAAGGTCTTGCTTGAGTTTCAGAGAACAATGTGATGCCCTGGCATCACTCAGATATGTCCATTTTGGTTGAACTTGCCCTGGTTCCCAGAGCTGGAATGCATGGCTAGCATAGGCAAACCCGGTGACGGAGAGAGCACTCGCTGCTCACCAGGGAAAACCGTGCCATTTATTCTGAGAATGTGCAGAAACAGCATTTGATTGGGAAGAGGCCTTAAGTCATTTATCTCCCACTTTTAAAATGATGAGATCAACGTGTCTCCCCAGTGGGCTGTCCCCCCTTCTATTCAGCAACAATACACCACTTCTTTTCAAAGAGAAATATGCTTCCAATAAGGGGGAAGGGAGGCAGGGGGTGGTAGCAAAAGGGATCAAGCAACTTTCATTGAAGGATTCATTTTTGATTTAAATATTTTGTTCTAATCTCCAACTTCCTTTTTAACTTGGCAGAATGACCAAAAGAAAAACAATGTCCCTCCCTAGCCCAGTTTACAGCCTGCCAGAGCACAGGATCCGGTTACTTCTTCCAAATTGTATATGTTGGGTTGTTCAATATATTAGGTTTTTTTTTTTTAATCTATTGCTCATATACATAGAGTTTTCTTTTAATGGCATGTCAAGTGGACTTTGGTGAAAAACCAGAGGAGAAAAAAAACCAGAATGAAAAATATAGATCAAATTTAGCCAGATATTTAATACTTTTGGGGGGGGGGTGTCTTTGAGTATGTCGTGGAAAGAATTCTCTGCAAGTGATACATCCTGTAACTGTAGGCAGATGTAATCCCTTGGCCGTGACACCAGCAAAGATTTCCCTTCACATTGGAGACATTTGCAGCCATTTTGTTCCCTCCCACAAAGAGGAAGTGCACAGGGAGGAAGCCATTCTGGGCCCCGTGCACTCCATCAGTGTTCCATGGTTGTGGCTGCAATTCCCAGAGGGCCTTGCGAGCCTGACCCGGAAGCGAAAGAAATCCAGGGTGTTGCGACCTATGGGAGGAATCAGGGGAGCACCCACAGGGGCACTTTCCCTTCTCAGAAAGCCCTTTTTCCTTCTTGCTGCCAATCTGCCCCTCATTGCTTTGAACCTCCTTCAAACTCACCTCCTCAAGGACACAGGCTGGGTGAACTCTGCCCAAATCCAGGCTCTGCTCTTCTCATTGCTCTCTAGAGTGTGTCCTAAGAGGTCACCATTTGTATTATATTCATTTGGACTTTTGTCTTTTCTCTATAAATATGTAAAGAACATATTTTTTCCTTGTGGTGGGGAGCACTTTTTCTAGTGGGGGATATGAGATGGGTTCCACCTGTTTAACCAGACCAGAAACAGCTGGAGGCATGTCTTGTTGAGGGGGGGGGAAGCACATCCTGAGACAGTGATTTGATTGTGGACAGCTCATTGGGAGGGGATCGCAGGAGATCCCAGCAGAGCAGTGGGGAAGGGAGAAAGGGAAGGGAAGGAGGCCACCAAAGAACCTCATCAAGCTTGTGGCCCCTGTGGGCAGCTGGGTCTTAATACTGCCAGGGAGGGTTTCTCAACCTCAGCACCACTGACATTTTGAGCCAGATAATTCCTTGTTGTGGGGCTGTCCTGGGGATTGTAGGCGATTTAGCAGCACCCCTGGCCTCTCTCCCCAGTATGCCACTAGCAAACCCCAACCGTACCAGTTATGACAATCAAAAATGTCTCCAGACAGTGCCAGGCACCCGCTGAGTGTAGGCAAAGCGGCCCATGGTTTAGAACCACGGGAGCCATGGGGACTCCTGGGCAAGGTGCAGGTGCTGGCTGGTAGAAGTCTGGCTGGTGTGCACTGAGATGGTAAGTCCGAGGGGACGCGACGTGCCACAGGCGGGCACTGGAGTGTCTACTGCACCCTATTCTAGAGGCCGAGGACTGAGTGGAGTGGTCATCACTCAGTGTTGTACGCTGACTGCAGACAGCTGCAGGGAGGAGCAGGCCTGAGAAAACACTTGTTTTCTCTGACTCCTCCTAACTCTGCAAGCTCCCGTCAACCCATCGATGGTATCCTCTCATTCTTCACCCCCAGGAAATCCTCTGAGAAAACGTTGGATAAACCCAGGCTCTCCTTCCCGGACTACTGATGCTCTCAGGGCTTAGAGAGGCTTGAGCTAAAGGAAAACACCATTTCTTGAGCCTCCTAGGAGTGAGGCAGCCTCCCACAGGCTATCGCACTCCTTCCTCAAGTCAGCTCAGCAACCAAGGTCTTATTAACCCCTGTTACACACTGGTGACCACCCATAGACACACAGCTATTAAGGGGAAGGCATAGATTTGAACTCAGCTCTTCCTGCATCTAAAATGTCTGGATTTTCTTTTCCTGGCGGGTTGGTGAGGGAGGGGGGCAGAATATTTTAGGAAGAGGAACACTTTTAAGAGGCTCCAACCCATGGATGACTGCTGAAAAAAAATGAATTGAGGAATGAAATGGGGTCCTGAGTGTGGGGAATTGGGGGTTTTAAAGGAGTGTGGTATGTTAGAAGAGTGGCTGCTTTCCCTTCTACCAAGGTCTAAACAAGTAGAATCGTCCCCAGAGCTCCAGGGACTTTAGACTCCAGGAGCTTCCTGTAGAGGATCCTTTCCCTTCACCATCCATTGATGCTATTCTGGCAAAAATCCAGCAAAGATCCTCACAATGGCCAAGTCCAATGGACACATTTCTGTCTTCCTCCACTTGACCTTGACATTTGTTACAGTAAGCCACCCCTTCTGGAAATCATCTCTTTCAGTCATTCCCTGGGCATCTCATCTCCTTCTTTTCTCCATTTGCTCTGATCATTCCTTCCCAGTCTCCTTGGCCAGCTTTCTCACAGTTACCCTGAAGCATGGGCTCTAAAGGCACATCCTTGGCTTACTTGTTTCATCATTCAGAGTTTCCCTGGATGAGCTCATCAACTTCAACATACTTAGCTCTTGAATTTAAGATTGGTGACTTGCAAGTCTATGATCTCCAGCTCAGACCCCGCTGAGGGCAGTGGGGTCCTAGCTCAGGCTGCTATAACAAAAGTACCATAAGCTGAGTGGTCTATAAACAATAGAAATTTATTTCTTACAGTTCTGGAGGCTGGAAGTCCAAGATCAGCGTGTCAGCTGGTCAGGTCCAGTGACGGTCTTCTGGGTTGCAGACTGCCTACTTCTCATTGTGTCCTTACATGGTGGAAAGAGAGTAGAGAGAGGAAGTAAGCTCTCTTGTGACTCTTATAAGGGCACTAATCCCATTCATGAGGTCCACATCCTCATGACCTCATCTAATCCTAATTATTTCCTAAGGGTGCCACCTCCTAATGCCATCACTTGGGGGGTAGGGTTTCAACATGTGAATGTTGGGGGTATACAAACATCTAGTCCTTAACAGGGGACATTTCCATCTGAATATCCTGTGGGTACCTTGAACTCAACAAGTCCCACTAACTCAGACAGAACCCACTAATCTCCCTCCAATTGCCCTTAAATCTGCCCCCTTCCTGTAATCTCTTTCCAGTTGGTGACCCACCTATCTACGCATCTTCTCAAGGGAGAAATCTGGGAGGGTTCCTAAACTTCTGTCTTTCACCCATCACCCTTCCACCCATCTCCCACCCAACAAGTCTCGTTCTACTTCCAATATCTCTCAGATCTGCCTCCTCTTCACTACCTCCCTCTGCTGCTTTAATGCAGGTGGCCTTTGTTATTCATCCCTCCGATACCATGATAGCCTCCAGACTGACCTCCCTCTCTCCAAGTCCCCCCTGGCCTTTCTGTCTAAAATGCAAACATGGCCATCACCATATTCTACTGGAAATTTAAAAAATAATTCCCACCACTTTCTGAATGAGCCCCAAATAGTTTGTGCAGGCATACTAAGTCCTTTAGTACCTGAGGAGAGAGAATATCAGAGTGATTTAGAGTCAACACTCCCTGGATTCAAATCCTGGCACCTCAGATAGATTACCTGCCCTCTTTCAACTCAGTTTCCTCAAATGTAACATAGGGATCAACAGTACCTGTCTAAGTAATCCATAAGAAGCACTTTCAACAGGACCCGGCCCATCTTAAGAGATTAATAAATATTCTCTATCATTATTATTTCCTGAGTTCCAAGGTTGTCATGAATGTGAAGCAAGGTGACACTTGTGGAAGAGCTCTGCCCCCATATGTTATCTTATTACTCCATCCTGTTCCTCATCTGTGTCACAGAATCGTTGCTCTGGGCTGGGTAGGGAGTGGGGACACAGGAAGGAGCAGCACACTGCCAGCACTGGCATGTCCATTGATCAGGAGGAAAGGCCCCAGTGGAGAAGGACACATGGAGGGTGCCCCAGTGAGGCACAGTGTGTGAGTCTGTGCTGTGTCCAGCGATGAGCTCTGACAAGTCGGGCAAAGCACCAACTGACTCCTCAAGTTTTGACACTGGCTGCCGAGCTTGAGCTGCCTCCTGTCCAAGATTCACCACTCTGTCCTGTGAGCCTCCTTGGGAGCACAGTTGAAGGGTCTAGAGTGTTCTCAGGACAGGCTCCTGACCCACTAACTGGTAGAGAGTGTGTGGAGCCCTTATTGTATACAGATGGCACTCCTCATGGCACCTGGGCTGGCCAGAAATGGTGCAGACTGGTAGGCCAGCGAGGGTCCTCCATGAGCCCTTGTGTGCTGCCCAGGCCTCCCAGCAGACCTCTCTAGGAGACAGCGGGCTGGGGATGGAGGACTGGGGGTCACCCTGGAGGGTCTGCCTTGGGGAGTGAGCTGGAGGCGCTGGGTGAGGTGTGGGCAGCGAATGCCACATTTCAGCAAATGAGTAGTTACCTCAAGTCCTGCTACCTCGGTAACAGTGACGGTCCCTCAGTTTCTTCAAGGGTCTCTTTCAGACACTAATCTCTGAGAGACTCAGATCACAGATTTGGGGTGAAATTCTCAGGGTTCAAACCTCAGATCTTCCACTTACCAGCCAGTGTGACCTTAGGCAAGTGGCTTTACCTTTCTATGCCTCAGTTTCCTCATCTGTAAAGTGGGGATAACAGTACCCACCTAATGGAGTTGCTGTGAAGATTTACTGAATTATATGCAAGGTACCTAGAACCGTGCCTGGCACGTGGTAACTGCTGTGGATGGGAGAATTGGCAATGACTTCAAAGAGGCTTTTAGGCCACAACCCCAGACTGAGAGACATGTGCTGGGTTCTGGTCTTCTCTGTGTTTCTGATGAACCCTGTCACTTAGCTCCTCTGACCTCAGTTCCCTTATCTACAAATAGTTTGGGGAGAACGTATGTCCACAGCCAGCAGGCTCCAGGCCTCGCTTTGGACCCTGTCCCAGGAGAGTCCCGGGCTGTACCCTCTCCCCGCTGGCAGCACTCATCCTCTGTTCGCAACTGCCTGGCTGGGCTTGCCCTGGTCTCCCCTTCTCTAGGGAGCTGTCTCTCAGGGTTCCACTTGCCAGACCCTCCTTGACCTCTGGGGCCCTGTGGTGGTAACGGTTCTCTGCTGCGACCAGCTCTCAGGTGCCACCCCGCCCTTTGTTTTTTTCCTAAACCCAGCCCCACCATGGTTAAAAAATCTTTTTAGTAACCTCTCCTTGTTACCCAGCCTGAGTGTGCCATGACGGATCTGAAATCCAACCCTAGCCATTCGAATCCAGAGTGTACAACAGCTACAGTATACTCATCGTCCTGGGGTACAGCGATGTGGCATCTCTTTCATCTTCTAACGAAGACTGACTCGAGCCCCCTCCGTCTTGGGGTAGTGGGAAGCCCCGTGTCCCGTTGGAGCTCTCCCTGACTCTGAACTGCCCGTGTCAGTCCATGGGGCCCAGTGGAGGGAGGACGGGAGGCTCCGAGGAGGTCTTCCCGTCCTGGTCCTGATCTCCTGCTGCTGTTTCTCTAGCACGTCGCCACGGGCTGTCACTGGGGAAAGCTGGCCTTGCACGGTCTGGCCGTCCTTGTCTGCCGCTGCCATGAGGCTATTGCTCGTCGGGGCTATTTCCTGTCACCGAACGAGTGACAGCACTGTCTGGAGAAAGACACTGCTGGGTTACACAGGCGCTGTGTCGTTTCATTCTCATGAAATCCTTATGAGGTACGAACTTTTCTTCACCCCAGACATGAGGAAACTACTTGACCTGCATTATATATATTAGAGCTTTTCAATTTTAAAAATGAAATATTTGCTTCCCAAACCTAATTTCTGGTGTTAAAATATTCTTAAGAGCCAACTACACGCCTCCCTCCCCAGGGCCCAGCTTCAGTGTAGCCTCTGTCCTCAGGTTTTTATGCTCACTGACCCCTAGTGCTGAATTTGTCCTGTTTTTATCACTTTCTCTTTCTCCCTCTCTGTTCACTCCATGAATCCTCTTCCTTAACTCTCCTTCCCCCTGGGTTACATTTTCAGAGGTCATTAAAATCCAGAGTGAGTGAGCATGTCCCATTAAAACCCTTTTCCTTTTCAAGCAGACTGTGAACCTTTCCAGATTCCCTCCTCCCTTCACCCCGCTCGCCATCCAGCCCCATTTAAGCCCACTGCTGACAGACGGACTTCCGCTCCTCCCGAATTTCGCCCTCCCCGGCCAAGAATATTCTATGCACGCATTGTTGCTGGAACGGTACCATTTGAAGAGTCTTAACATTCGGAGACTCATATCCTCAGGAATAATTCTTCCCAGAGTTGTAGCCAGATAAATTCTCACCGATGGGTGTAAGTCCTGAAGATCACAGAATTTTAGAGCTGGGAGGCCTCTTAGAGAGCTCCAGGCAGCTCTGCTCTAGACAGAAGAGGAACCTGAAACCATAGAGCTCAGGCGACCTATTCAAAGTCACCCCCCAACTGAGCCGGGACCAGAGCCCAGGCCTGCTGAGCCTTGGGCAGCACCCAGCACATTTCTGACCATCTCGCATCTTCTTCCATCTCCCACCTCATGGGAGCACTGCCTGAGAGCTTTTGGGGTGGGAGAATGTCATGAACGTGGAGGGGTCTGCGGGAATGGGGGGCAAATAAGGGCTCCCGTCTCAGCTCCGCCACTTAGTCTGTGCCCTTGGGCAAGTTACTGCACCTGTCTGAGCCCCAGTTTCCTTGTTATAGGCTTGTGTTGAGGATGAAAGGATGTAAATAACTTAGTAGGGTGCGTGCAACAGACAAAGGCCAAAAAATGATTGTCTTTCTTCTCTCTTCCTTGCGCTCCTTTGCCTCTGCAAAAAGCAATCCTCGGGGCAGCCTTGCTTCCTGCGTGCGGTCCCTCACCATCAACAGTGACAGCAGCTGCTATTTGTCATGAAGGCTGAATCCCCAAATGCTGCACTCTTGGGCCAGAGAGAGCTCCTGGTGTGAATCTGACACCTGCTGAGGCCTTCGGGGTGCTAGCTGCCTCACTGTGGCTGCACGTCTTCATTTCACAAGCTTCTTAGAGCAATGAGTTTTAAGGCACAGTTTCGAAATTGTTCCAGCAGAAGATTTTTGGGTCCACAGCTGAGTATGAATCTGGACACCCCTTCCCCTACGCGTGCTGCTTCTCACATAATTGATGCACTCACCTTCTTGCCCCTGTCAGCGCTCTCATTTTAGTTTGGGGTCTGAGCTGGCCTCTGTCAAGGGGGAGAGGGGTTGGCGTTCGTTGGTTCCCAGCACCTGTAGACCAGCCTGATGATGTCCTCTCTGCCTCCTGCAACATGCTCTCCTTTTTCTTCAGGGCTCAGTGCTGCTTTTCAGTGTGTGCTCATGAGGCCTTCGCATCTTTCAGTGTAAAGAGGGATATGGTCCTTCTCTGGCGTCCACACGCTGAGCACGGGGTCCAGCCTGAGTAGCAGAGGTTGATCCTGATACTGGCTTTGTAGACAGCAGCCAGACTGTGGCCAGAGAGGGTGAAGGGAGATGCCTGCTCGTGGATCCTAGAACCACACCCTGGTAACTCATTGTCCTGCCACCCTGAGACTGTCCCTGCCCTCAAGGAACTCTCTGGCTAGGAGGGGAAAGATACATAATAAATAATTGGCACATTGTGACAAATGCTATCATGCAGATGTGCACGAAGCCCAGCACTGGCATGAAGGAGAAGCAGTTTGTATCTGCGTGCAGAGGTCAGCGAGGGCTCCCAGAGGAGGTGACGTCTAGAGTGAATTCTCGATTAGCAGGAGTGCACCAGCTAGATGGGAAGGGACAGCCCAGGCACAGTGAATCCTTTGTGTTCAACAAAGATCCTCTCCTCTCCTTCCCCCTCGACCACCCTGGAGGTTCCTTGATTAGTGGAGGCTGACTGTGACAGCCCACGTGTCCCCGAGAGCACCGGGGGAAGAACAAAGTGGGGAGGGATAAATTTGAAACAGCTGGCTTCAAGCTTCCAGAAAATTCCATTCAAACTAGCCATTTAAAAATCTCTTCCAGGTCACTGTCTGATGGGGAGAGTCCTTCCAAGCTGGGTTTGGGGATGAGACTCATTCATAACGACAAAAGTGTGAAAAATAAAGAACAAGTTCAATACTATGCTTTAAGTGCTGTCCCTATAGCCTGGTGGTTAGGAAGGCAGACTGTGCCACTTACTAGCTCTGTGACCTTGAACAATGATTTAACCCCCTCTGCCTCAGTTTTCTCATCTGTAAAACAGGGGCAATGTTGATACCTACCTCATAAAGTTGCTGGGAGGAGTAGTGAGTGTGGGATAATAAGAAATATATATTTGGTCTTTGTCCCGGTTCCTGACCTAGAGATCCTAAATCCCTTGGAATTTCCTGGTGATGGGAGCATCTTTTGTTCTAACGACGTGACTCTTGGTGGGCATCTAGGTAGCATCAGAATGGGGGCTGGTCACCAGAAAGACCAAGCCTTGATTAGAAGCCTGGGACTTTCAGCCCCACTCTCTGACCTCCAGGAGGGGAGAGGAGCTGGAGATCGAGCAAGTCACCAATGGCCAATGATTTAATCAATTATAAATGCATAATGAAACCACCATAAAAATCCCTAAATTATGGGGTGTGGAGATCTTCCAAGTTGGTGAAGACATGCAGTTGCTGGGAGAGCGGCACCCCCAGAGAGGGCATGGGTGCTCTGTGTCCACTCCCCTACACCTTGCCCTGTGCATCTCCTCCATTTGGCTGGTCCTGAGTTGCACCCTTTATAATAAACCAGTAATAGTAAGTAAAGTGCTTTTCTGAGATCTGTGAGTCATTCTAGCGGATTATCAATCCTGAGGAGGGGGTTGTGGGAACCCCCTGAATTTATAGCTGGTCAGTCAGAGATCTTGGTGACAACCTAGGACTTGCAACTGGCATCTGAAGTGGGGACAGTCTTTGGGACTCATTCCTTAACTTGTGGGATCTGATGTTATCGGGTAGATAGTGTAGGACATCGGTTGGTGTTCAGAGAATTGGAGAACTGGTTGTTGGTGTGGAAAATACCCAGTAGTGTTGTGAGTAAAAGCAGCCCAGAGTGGGTTAATGTGGTGGACAAGATCATGGCCCCACATGACGCCCACTTCCCAAGCCCTGGACCCTGTGAATATGTTGTTACCTTACATGGCAAAAGAGAATTTGCAGGTGTGATTAAGTTGAGGCGATTGGGATGGGAAAATTACCCTGGCTTATCCCAGTGGGTCCAATGTAATTACAAGGGTCCTTATGCATAAGAGGGAGGCAGGAGAGCCAGAAGATGGAGAGAGGGGCCACGGTCAAGGAATGCAGGCAGCTTCTAGAAGCTGGAAAAGGCAAGGAACAGATTCACTCCTAGAGCCTCCAGGAGGAACATGGCCCTGCTGACACCTTGATTCTAGTCCAGTGAAACCCATTTTGAACTTCTGACCTCTGGAACTGTCAGATAATAAACTTCTGTTGTTTTAAGCCGCTAGATTTGGAGCAATTTGTGACAGCAGGAAGAGGAAGCTGGTGCAGTCAATGCATGTAGAGTGCTCAGAAGAGAGCCTGGCTGGTGGGAAGAACCCCCTACGGTCGCTTATCATTGTCATGATTTCTCTCCACCAGGTTCTAGGTTAGATTTGGGGGAGGTGGCAGTGAAAAAAAACACCCACCCTCAAAAGTTCCTAACGTCGTGGAGTTACAGTCACGTGGAGGGGACAGATCACAAATAAAGAAGTAAATAAATGATAATGAAGAGAAAGCAAGCAAAGGGGACCATTACCAACTGGCTCCCGGGCAGGGGTCTATATAGATGGTGAGGGCGGGAAAGGCCTTCTGAGGAGGCAACATTGGAGCAGAAGCCTAAGTGCAGGAGGGAGGGCCAGGTGGAGCTCCCCAGGCTGATGGAGCAGCCAGCGTGAAGGCCCAGGTCAGGGAGAGCAAGATGCTGCATGGGTGGGCAGTAGAATGAGGGGAGCTGGAGCCCATGGGCGGTGGGGGGCTGGGAAGTGAGGGTGGGTCAGGGGACCTCCTAAGTCATGGTAAGAAATTGGGATTTTATTCTGAGTGGGATGGGGAGCCATGGGAGGTTTTGAACAGGGCAAAACAAAATCTGATTTTCTTTTTGAAAGGCTCACTCCTGTTCAGAGCTTCTCAGTGGGGCTTGTTGGCATTTGGGGAGATAATGCATAGCTGTGGGAGACTGCCCTAGCACTTAGGATACAGATCCCCCAGGCACTAAAGGCAACAAGCATCTCTGTGACAGCCCCAAATGCTCCCACATATTTCCAAACACCAGGGGAGGGTGGCCAGGTGGAGCCATGTTGATGGGGAGGCCCAGAGGGGCACACGTGGAAGCAGAGAGACTGGTTAGGAGGACAGTGGCTCAGCCCGGGTGGCAGAGGTGGGGAAGGTAGAACATAGGGGATTTAATGATGAGCTAGATGTTAGAGAAGGATGAGGGCACTGAGGACCCCAGGTTTTTGAAACTTTGTAATCTGTTCCCAGGCTTGTTTGTTTGTTTGACAGGGAGAAGGGGGTAAAATGCCATTCTAATTTTGAGATGCCTAGAGGACATGTTCGGGTTGGGGGATGAGTCTGGAGTTCAGAGAGAGGTCAGGAGGCAGAGAGAAATTTGGGGGTCCTCGTGGGTCTTCATGGTGATTAATGCCACGGGGCTGGCTGAGATCTCCTGGGGAGACAATGTAAGTAGAGCAAGGGCCCAAGGAAGAGTCCTGAACTCGGAGTTCAGGAAGCAGCGAGGATCCAGCAAAGGGAACAGGGAAGGAGCAGCTAGTGCAGCAGGAGGAGGGCCAGCAGAGTGAAGGTTCTGGAAGCTCGCTGGAGAGAGTGTGCCAGGCGCCGTGTGGGGCCTTTTCAGGTAAATCACCTCATCAGCTACTCACATCAGCCTGTGAGGCTCAAGGTATATGCAGAACGAATGCTCTGCGAGAGCATAATCCTTCTGCTTTAGCTTTTGGCAACTGAAACGTGTAATTTCATGATGATTATCCTCATTCTGCAGCATGTTGCCCCTACTTAGCATCTGCTGAGCACAGCCCTAAAGTAGTGGGAGATGGGCGATCCGATGCCTGATGACACTCGTGTGGCCTCCCCCGTCTTTAGGTGCTCAGGAAGGGAGGGGAAGCCACCGCTGCTTCAGGTGGATTATTCCTGGACATCAGTCAGCTGTTCCTGGATTTTGTGTCTGTTCTTAGTAAAATGCAATGGATCAGAAACTACCTTAGAATGAAGCAATTTCTCTGGCCCTTTTTAAAGCTAGCAAATTTGAAATTTCACCTTATTTTATTAAAGAAAAATTCAATTGTGTGCCCTCTCCAAGCCTAGCAGTAGGGTAATGGCACCTTTACTTGATGAAATATTCTGCAGCCATTAAAAATGTCTCTGAGAAGTAGATAATAACAAGGAAGAATGCTTAGATTTTAAAGTTAAAAAGACAGACTATCACATTGCATGTTCAATAGATCACAACCATGTAATGTAAACAAACCAAAACAAAACAGATGTGCAGAAAAATAAAACACTGTAAAGAATCTGCCAAAATTCTAATAGTAGTTTTCACTGGGTGGTGGCAAAATAAGAAATCTTTTTCCTGATTTTATGTATTTTCCAAATTTTTGTAATGGGTATAAATTATTTTAGAGCAGTATCGCCCAATAGAACGTTCTACAATGATGGAAATAGTCTAAATTTGCACTGTCTAATCCATAGCCGCTAGCTGCATTTGACTCTTGAGCATTTGAAATGTGGTTGGTGTGACAGATGAATGGGATTTTTAATTGTACTAAACTATCACTAAGTTAAATTTAAATATTAGTAGCCATACGAAGCTACTGACTACTATATTTGACAGTGCAGCTTTAAAGTGCAAAAAATAATATAAGGAAACATGTATTATATTTCAAGAAAGTTGTGAAAAGTAAAGTAAGCATTTCAAATTGTTGTTTGAAATTTTATTGCAATGTGGAAGTGAGTTTGGACTTCATAATAGAGAGTATGGGCACAGCACAGGAAAACACCAGCGTTCTTGGTTTTGTTTTTTTTTCTTTTGCTCAGGAAGATTAGCACAGAGCTAACATCTGTGTCAATCTTCCTCTATTTCATATGTGGGTCACCACCACAGCATGACTGATGAGTAGTGTAGGTCTGTGCCTGGGATCTGAACCTGCAAACCCTGGCTGCCGAAGCAGAACCTGCTGAACTTAACCACCATGCCATGAGGCCTGCCCCCAATGAATTATTTAAATAATTTATTTTCTAGCTCAATAAAAAGTGATCCGGCATTAAGCTTGTTCAGGCCCAAGTTCATTTTTACACTAGAAAGAAAGAAACAATAACCTGGATGTTCTCAGTTGTTTGGCAACAACTTCTGCTGTTAGGAATAATATTCTTTTGTACACCTGTCTAGATCTTCATGCAGGTTCAAGCCGTTTGAGTAATATCTTTTGAGGTGAGAGCAAGCTTCTTGTTCCACTTTATAGATGAGAAGATGAGGCTGATGAAGGTTCAGTTCCCAAAGTCATGAGACAAGAAGCAGAAGCAAAGCCTCTCAGTTCCTGAAGCCCAGAGGATTTTATTATCTTTCACAATATGGACAGAACAATTTCTGATAAACTGTCTTGGGAAGGGGACTTCCCCAAGGAACTGGAAAGATTTGCTGTTTTTAATTCCTGTAAATGAAGTTCTAGAACTGTCCTAAGATTAGTTCACAGAAGGCAGGGCACTGTGCATGTAGCGAAGGTTGCCCTTTATTTGGTTGGATCTGTGTCTTTGTGCTTTCCCTGGAAATGCCAAGCAGAAAACCCTTGTCTTTTCATGTGAGCTTATTCTAGACCGCCCCTGCCCCTCAACTGCATCCTCTTCCCTCCCTTCACCACACACAGACCCTCTAGCCAGGTGGGGAGTTAGCCAATCATAATTCCACATCTGGCAATTTAGAAAGATGACGAGCTTTCCTGGGGTCACATTCCCTGGACCACTGAGGCGCAGTGGACACAGCGATAGAGAGATGACCTCAGCTGAACAGGCCACCCGCTCCCCGGGCTCTCCTCGTCTGGGTGGCCCCGAATGTTTGCTAAGAGCAGCAGGCAGCAGGGCAATTTAACACAAATGACTCTACTGAATGTTTTCAAACCTAAAGTCTCAATCCTTTTTGGTTCATGTTCTAGGGAAAGGTTGGAGCCAGTCGTGACTTAAAAAAAAAAAATCATGAAAAAAATTGGTTCACCCGTCTGTCAGTACCGCCAAGAAATATTCACATGAGGAGGACTATCCAAAAAAATGAAGAGTAGCTCTTTTCCAAGACAGATCTCTGGAACTCTCTCCCTCCCTTGCTCAGAACCACTTCCTCTCCTCAAATCTCACTTTAAAACCTTCCTGTTTGCTTTAGCCTATGACTGACTCAGGCCCCATTCATCTTTCTTTCCTCTCTCCCCATGACCACATCCTTCCACTCTCCCCTCACCGTCCACCGTGAGAACACTCGCCTGCCTCTTTCCTCCCTCCATTTTTCAGTCCCTTGCCTGCAGCAACAGCCTGGCATGTTGGGGTGCCTTGCTGGCCTGCCCGAGTCACCCTCACCCCGTCCAGACACGTTTGTAAGCATGCAGCCTTCTCCACATGGGTGCCTGCCCCTCTCCCTGGCTCTCAGAGGAGGAGGAGGTCATGAATTTCAATGGTCCTTCTGCCTAAAGAGGCGCTTTGCAAGTTGTATTTCACAAATTACGGACTCAGAAACTTGAGAAGCTGAACACAAAAAGACCTTGTAAGAGACCTGCGGAGATACCAACTCCCAGCCCGGTTTCCCCTGGGAGACCTCAGGTAGAGCCTGAAGGAGAGGTGGGAATAAGACGCAGGCCAGGCTGGAGCTGTTGTCCACCTCCAGAATAGAGTTATAATTGTCTCACCTGCGCTTCCCATTTCCCTCAAGTAACGAGGAAAGTAAATTCCTCCGCAAAGTTCGAAGGCAGGACTGGCCCTGGGAAAACAGTCCCAGGGTAAGCCCAAGTGTTTGAATTCTTCTTGTTCAGGGTGTACAAGCAGTACTTTCTAAAGAATGTGGTTTCAAGTCGGCTCTCTGGACAACGGGCAAGCTGTGGGCTTTTCCACAGTGTATCACCCTCCTCCATCCCAAGATGGAGCCTTCTCCCACAAACGTGGAGGCAGGCCAGTCTACTTCAGTCTCCACAGTGATAGTTCCACTGATAGCTCTGGAAGAAGTGCTTCCAGAACCAAGCACCCCGGATTTTATCTGGTGAGACGCATGCTCAATTCTCTTTTGATGTTCTCACAATAACAACAGCTGCCATTTTTCTCCCACGTTATTGTTTCCAAAGCACATTTGTATTTGCTATGTGAAGTACGTAAGGCAGGTATTAATATTCCCATTTTACACTTAAAGGACTAAGGTCGACGTGACTTGCCTAGGGTCACAGAGGTGGTGAGTGGTGGAGCTGGAATCCACACGAATCTTCTATAGGAACCATGGCCCAACTATAGACATCCCCAGATAAGCCTATCAGTGCCCAGAGTGGAACAATCTGGAGAGGACTTCCACATGGTGGGTAATGCAAATAGCACTTAGAGTTGGCTTTCCAGTGGATGATAGGGGTTTGGTTTGATGTTTGGTAGCAGATCTTCTTTTTATCATGATTGCCTCATTTAAAAACTTAAGAGTGAGTCAGTGTTACCCAAGGTCACACAAACAGGTGGCAGAGTGATGGGGCTCAGAATTATGCTTGTGGTTAAGCCAATCTGGGATTAAGTCTGGAGCAGTTAATTCTGCTGTGTGAAAAACAAATAATAAAAAACATATTTTTTAAAAAAACTGGAAAAAGAAATGAAAAACAAGTGTCTGACCTAACTTTTGGGGGATAATAATGATATTTTATATATATAACATTATGTAAAATAATTACATAGATATAGTCTCCAGGAGTTTCTCTGAAGGTCAGTGGCTTGCCCTGCACTCAGATGGCAATGCAGATCCAGTTCATGACATCTTGGACAGATGTGACAGATGATTTGGGGAAGGGACCAGGGAGAGAGAGGGTTGTTAGTATGAACACTGGGACTTCGAGAACCATTTCTGAGTGGAGGTGGGGAAACAGGAGTGAAGGCCACAGGGACCTTGCATGGTGCCTCCATGCCACACCTGAGAAGGGAGACTTGGGAAGTAGCTGACGTGTTTATTTGGTGTGAGGTCAGCAATAGCTCTGAGAGCAATAACATGATCCTCATAAAATAGAACCCCCAGGCCAGGCCACCAGCCTGCTTGCTGCCACATAAGGGTGGTGGCCTAGTACATGAGACATTGCTGTCAACTCTCCATCAATGGTGCATTCATTCACTTTGTGGATCATG
The DNA here is from genome assembly GCA_031878705.1 of Tapirus indicus. Lineage (NCBI taxonomy): Eukaryota > Metazoa > Chordata > Mammalia > Perissodactyla > Tapiridae > Tapirus > Tapirus indicus. The sequence goes on from CM062927.1 coordinate 72,713,530, forward strand.
AAGCCTCTTCCTTGCCCTCCCCATGTCCGTCCCATCGATTGCTTTTTAACCCATTTCTTGCTTTGTGCTGCTTCTTTCAGGTGAAGAGGAAGGGAAAAGAGATTTGAATTCTATGCCTATTAACTATTCCAACAGAAGGTGTTCTGAAGAATGAAGTTGAAGTAGAAATTAGAAAAAAAAGCCTGGTTACAAGAACAGCAGAAAAAGACCTGAACTTCAGAGTGGACCACAAATGAATATGAATTAAGAACAGAGCTCTCTTTTCAAAAGCCAACACAAAATGAGGATGTGTTTTATGCAAGAGCAGCTGTTCTTACCCCTGGTCTTATGCTTGTCATTCTTTCATATGTCACAGTCAGACCTAGGAAATTCCCTGGGAAGTCCCCTCTATCACAGTGCCTGCAGTTTCTCCCTTTGAGTGTAATTCTGTTGGATCTTGAGACATTTTTTGATCTTCAGAAAGCTGTGATCACAATATGGATCTTCCTGGAGTGAGGAGACAGCATGGGACACCGAGAGACGAAGGGAGTGGACTGGGAAATGGGAATCTGGTCCCACTGTCAGTTCTACCGCCTCCAGCCTGGTGGCTCTAGGAAAGGCCTGTTATTTCCCTTGTTTCCATGGCTTCGTCTGCACAGTGGAGTGACATGGAGATGACGAAAGTGTAAGCACCTGCTGTCATGCTTGTAAGGGCTCAAGAAATGATTCCCTCCTGCCTGCCTTCCTCAGCTTTCCCTCTGTAAAGTGAGGGATGGAACTAGAACATCTCCGAGGCCCCTTCCACTCTAACACTTTGTGACTCTGTTGGCAACACCTTAGGAAATTTCCAACTAACACTCCAGCGAGCCTTAGTCTATGAGATTCCATCCACTCACGATGGTGTTGTGATTTTGACTTTGTATTTTGATTTTTAGTTTCCCTTATCCTGATTTTTAATTTATATTTTATATTTTATGGCTTTTGTTTTTTTAAATTGTCATAAATTCTTTTGGGAATAAGAAAAAAGTATAACAAATTGTATGAAACAATGCCTTAACTGAAAGCCAGAGAATATTATTAACACTAATACTAGTAAATTGCTTTTTTGGATCTTTACTATGTATGAGGAACTATGCTAAATGCTTTATAAACATTAGTCACTTAATTCTCACAATAACCCTGTGAAGCCATAATTATCAACTCTACTTTATAGATGAGGAAACTGAGTCTTAGAGATATCAAGCAAATTGTCCAAAGTCACCCAATTAGTGAGTGGCAGAGCTGAGCCACAAATCTAGGTCTGGCTAAATCAGAGCAGTTGTGTGCTGACAAACAGGCTCTCAGAAAACAAAAGAAAAACAAAACCCTAAACCCGTGATGTGCAGCGTTTACTGATTTCCACCATGTAAATATTCCCACCATGGCCAACTTCAAGTTACCAACGGTTTAAAATCAGCTCCAAAAATTCCTGAATATTTAACAATCTGTTCTTGCAAGCCAATAGGAGCCAACCCCAAAACACTCCAGAGAGAACCTACGTTGATCACCACTGAGCAACAATGCCTCCCTGGATCATAGGCTGGGTTGGGATGATAGAAAAGAAACAGGAAAGGGGAGATGGTCATGGACAGAGAGAGTAAAGAGAGAAGTTCATTCATTCATTCATTTCACAAAGGCTTACTGAGTACCAGCTAAGTTCCATGGTTTGTGATACGTGCTTGGGATTCAGGCGTGAGTAAGATGAGCAGGGTGCCTAGAGAGCATAGAGAGCCCAGAGTGTGTTGGGGAGAGACATGAACAAATAATTGAACACACTGTGTAATAGAAGCATGCATGAGTCCATGGGAGCTCAGATGAGGGAGGAATGGATTCTGCCCCATGGGCCTAACGGCTGGAGTCAGCCACATATACATGGAGGCTTCCAAGTAAGACGAATTTTGCTTCCTTTCCAATTTATGGAGGGGCTTCCCTCACTAGACAGGTGTGCTCAGCTTAGCTCTCTGCAGTTCAGAACTAGACAGAGAATCCAAAGATGGGGTCAAGAAAGGGACAATGATGCAGAAAGTAAGCTCCTTGAGTTAGGGGTGTTGTCTGATTGAGTCCTATATTCCTGACACCTAGCATCATGCTGGGCACATATCAGCACTCAGTAAATATTTGTTGAACACATGAATCATTGATGAATAATGATTTGTGAGCTTCAGGGAAGGTTGTTTGAGGAAAGGGGACTAGTGATAGGTAAGAAGTAAGCAGTGTAAGTAGTGACAGCTAAGCATATACGGGGTCATTTGGGAGGACCGAGTGAGCAGAGGGCAGAGCGTGGGCAGGGACTCCAGATGCCCGGAGTGGAGGTCAAGTGCACAGAGGAGTGTGTGTCCTGGAATGCTGCCATGTCTTGTCACAAGCCTGCAGTTGTATTTTGGTGTGCTTGGGAAGGCTGGGAATTAAACCATTCATTGTTTTGCCTTCAAAGTTTAGCATGGGAGAAGCTAAAAAGTAATTGATACAGTGACGTTTGGGGATTTCATTCACATTTGTTTGCTCTTGTCTTCCTCTGATTACCAGAGAGGAGGCTGCTGTTATGGAAAACCAGGCATACCTAGAATATTCTTTCTTGAGATCTAGGACTGTTTTTGCATGTGTATTTTGTAGATTATTTTCACTATAACAATGCCTTATATTTGTAGATGCTTCCTAGTTTCCAAAGATCTTTCCCATAATGACTTTTGCTGCATCCTCAAAGCAATCCCATAAAGACAATAGAGAAGATGCAAACATCTCCATTTTACCAAAGGAGAAAGTGCTACTCAAAGAAGTTGAGTGGCTCACCCAAAGTCACACAGCCAAATTCGAGCAGAGCAAGGGCCCAAGATCACTCATTCTAGAGGTAGAGACCTTCATATACTCCCACTTTCTCTTATAATAATGTCTACCTCCTGGAGCAAGCAAGTCCTGGCTGAGACACAACAGCATCTAGAAACAGTCCTTCTGACTATTTGAGAACTTCTTTCTCTGTGGTGAAATACTGAACCTGCCTGCCCCACTTTCTTGGCCACCTCATGACTCGAAGAGCAATTGCTTTAACTCTGACAAAATTAGGCCACAACCAACCTAAATGGAGCCCATTTTCAGAGTAAGACCCTGCGTGGAGACAGCTCTTTCCTGGAAGGATAACAAAAGCATGCTTTTGTGTGTATTTCACTTGATGGAAAGGAATCCCCAGCGAGGCCATTTTTTCCCCCTGAATTCTCCCAAGTCCAGAATGTATCCAAGTTTCCAAGATAATCTCAGAAGAGCCGTTCATCTACGAAGATGGCCAAATTGTCTTCCAGCTCAATAGACAGGGTGTGTTTGAGAGAGAAGGTGAGGGGGCGAGAATAGGGGTGTGGGAAGAGGGTGAGGGAGACTGAGAGCAAAGGAGTAAGACAGATGAGGAGAAAATGTGTGCCGACAAATGCTGACGGAAGAGGAAAGAAACCAAAGGGCCAGCCCTGACTCTGGGGTCCCATCTGCCAGGGACATTTTCAGCTGATTCTTTCTAGGACCTGTCACGGTCTGCCTGGCGAGCTGTCACTTCTCATCACTTGGCTCTCACTGAGGATCTTTGTGTCATCACTGTCGTGAAGAGACCTGGCAACTGGCAAAGAATTTCCTGGGGCGCTACCCGATATACCATTATTCGCCTCTTATCATCTTAGCAGAGTAGTTTCGCTGCTGTCAGAGGTAATGGAGACCATGCCACTAAGAAAATTGGCTGTAATTTATTTATCAATTGTGTCTGCATACCACAAAAGCGGCCTTCTACTTTACAGCTGGGTCTAAGGTATTTGAGAGCCCCCGAAGTTCATGGTTTTCCGGTATTCTAAGTTCTACTTATGGCCTTTCCTGTATATGACACACAACACCACCCTTGTGGCTTGCAGGCCGTTTTCTTCTTTGCTTTCTTTAGTCACAAATCATCCTGAGGCATCCCTTAAGTGCATTTGTATTGTTAAGTGCACTGGCTTGATTTGGTGTTAATTCAATTTGAGTGCCCTTAATATCTTGCGGGGGTGATGCAATGCAGGCCGCCTGTACCTTGTAAAATCGGGTCCCAGGTCTGCCTGGGAGCAAAGCACCTTTCCCATAGCCATTTACCAAAGTTGCTGATAAAATTTTCATAAGGGAACCTTTTTAGTCTGACCCTATTGTGTTATTCTACCATTAAGTCTCGGAGAAGTGAGCTGGCTTCTAGTGACAGCTTATCACGTTCTCCATTATTGCTGCCTGCCCAGAGAGCTAACTGGCTGGGTGCAGTGCAAGCTCCCTCCCTCCCTCCTGCTTCTGGTCCATTCTGGGAAAAGCTTATGGGCCAGCACCTAGGGGCTAATGTGCAGTCGTCTCTCTGTGGGTGCCGGAGAGCTGAGCTCTCTTCCTGATGAGCTGGCTCCGCTTCACCTTGGGAAGCTTGGGAGGCCCTGAAGGACTTTTGGAGCCTGACTGATAAGAAAGGCAGAAGTGAAGGGCGGGCTGAAATAGAGTAAGAGTTACAGAGCACTTTACTTAAAACTCAACCCCAGAAGCAGTGATGCTGACGTCAACAGCACTCTGACACGTAGCTTGCATTAGAGGATTAGGCCAGGCATTTGTCTCTGGAATAGTCGCGTTAGAAATCTAGCAACATAATTAACACAAAAAGAACTCCCAAATCTGGGGTCAGATGTACCTGGGTTCGCAGCCCAGCTAAGTGGCTCACCAGCTTCTTGACCCTGATCAAGTTACTTCGTCTTGGAGCTTCAGTGTTCCCATCTGTGAAATGGGAATACCAACATTTACCTCATGGCCTTTGTATGGTGATTAACTGAGACAACACATGTCAAGAGCTTGGAGAGTGACTGGCACGTGGACAGTGTGTTTTGTTAAGATACGGTTATCAGAGAATCCAGGAGGCCCTCAGAGGTCACAAGGCAAGACACCTGGTTCAGATAGTGAAGAAATTACCCGGATACCACAAGATAAGAAAGAGAAAGAGATGAGTCTAGAAAGCTGGTCTCCTGACCCCCATCTAGGTCTCTTTCCATCCTTCCCACCGTCTCCCCAGTGCTGTCCATGGACATCGGGAGCTTGGGTGGATTTGGGGAGCACAAGGCCACTTTCCACTTCCTCAGGAAAGTGGAAGTGATGACATTTCTTAACAGCAGACACACCTCTTCTCGGCCATTCTGCCTTGTTTTGGTGGCTGTGTCTAAGGAACGGCTTCAGCCTGCCAACGGTGTGAGCACTGGCCCTGCTTGTTTCTGCTGCTCTGGGTGAAAAGAACGGTGGTCTGAGAAATAGAAATGGGAGCTGCTTTTTCAAAAGAACATTTTAAAATTATTCTTATAAAAGCAATACATGTCCACTGCACAAATGAGAAAATCTGGATACAATACAGATACTATAGTGAAAAGAAAAACAATCACCTCCCATCCTACCACTTGTAACCGGAAGATACTGTGCTGTGTTTTCTCGCAGGCTCTTTGTATGCATGCCCACGCGCTCACCTGTTCACGCCCTTGCTCGCTACAGTGTATCGTAGTGGTTAAAAGCGCAGTCTGGCTCCACCACTTGGGCAAGTTATTTAACTTTTCTGCTATTGTTTCCTCATCTGTAAACTAGGGCTTCACCCTCAGAGGGTGGTTAAGAGAAGCACATAAGCTAATCCACGTAGAACACAGTGCCTGCCAAGCAGTAAACACTGCAGAAGCATTTTCCTTTGCGATTATTATTATGTACAATAGAAGCCTGAGGTAATACGGTATATTCTGCTGGAAGTGCAGTTTTTATAGGGGACATTTCTTCTTTGCTTGCACCCAGCTACTACAATATAAAGCTTTCTTAAACCCTCACCCAGACAAGGTCTCAAGGTCAGGCTGAGGCTGCCCTCCTCCTGGCTCAGCACGCCAGGGCTGAATGGTGATAATTGTGTGTTCATCTTCAAAAGGACTTGGCAGTGTTAACACACGAATTCCCACAGGCTGACTCCTGGTGGGGTTTATTAGATCCATTTTACAGGAGGGAGAAGTAAGACTGATCAGGTGGCTGTATGAGGTCTCCAAGCAGATGAGGTGGACTTCCTGCTGCCGAGAAATGAACAGTGCAGGCCATGGAAGAGGCTGGGGTGCTCTTGGACTGAGGGTTTGCCTTTACTACACTGCAGATTTAGGCCTACATGGAGCGAGGGTTAAGGCTGACATCAGGAGAAGACAAGTTCTCAGACAAATATCTCATGGAAAAGCTTTCGGAGTCTCCTCGACGTGTGTTTGTGTGTGTGCATATGTGTGCGCCCGTGTGTGTGTGTGTATTACCATTTTGGTGTTTTTAAGCATCCTTTCATGGGATTCAAACATTCTGAGAGTGAAAAATGATCATTTTAAGCCAGATTGGGCAAGGGAGGGTCATAAATCAGGAAGCAAGATCAAGGTCTGGCTTTGTGTGTGTATATGTGTGTACATATGTGTATATGTATGACTACATGTGCATGTACACCTGTATGTGGGCATGTGTGTATGTGCGTATATGGGAATGTGTGTGCATGTACACAGAGAAGGCTCCAGCAAGCAAGCCTCTTGGGGTGAGTGGAAGGAGCAGACGTGGGTCTGCGGAAGGGAGCTGGTTTTGATGAAATATTGGCTAACGCTTGGGGCACCGAAGGAGAAGAGGCTCCGGTCAGGGAACTGTGCTGCATTAGAATTTATAATAGATTAGCTTATCTGCCCCTTGATCTTCAAGGGTATTTGGGGAGCTGAGGATGAGGCATTTCTGCCTTGATTTTCACAGCGAGAGGAAACCTCTGGAACAGTATTCCCAGCCTTTCCCTCTGCACAGCCCAAGGCGGTGAGAGCTTGCTATTCACACCCCGACTCAGGTCATTTGGAGGAGGCTGACAGTACCTAGGAATGCTGACATGCTTCAAAACATCACACAAGAAAGAACCCACTCAGATTCCTAAGGGGAGTTGCTGTCGGTCCATCCCCAGCCGGAGTGCAACATTGGATGTGATTGCCATGGCTCCCCCTCCCGCCGCGGAAGCTCGAAATCCATATTCATCCACACTGTCTGCAGGACTCCCCTCTCCCTGTCCATCTGTCTGTCTGTCTGTCTGACTCTCTCTTCCTCGCTCTCTGAAGTAAAGGGTGCTCGCTGTCATGAAAAGGGGAGCGTGCCAGGATGTTCCAGATGAGCTGCTGCCAGCAATGTTGCTTTAAACGCCAATAGCTGGAGCGGCCGGGAAAGAGAGTGAGGGGTGAAGTGTGGTTTGGTGTCTCGGAGCACGGGGAGATGATTCACACAACATGAGCCCCTCGGGGTCCTTGGTTAAATCCTAGCCTGGCACCCCTGGCTGAACTGGAACTCTGAAGTCCAGCCAAGGAGTGTTACTGGTCCTGCCTTAGCAAACAATTGGTGGGTCAGAGGCAAAGAACTGGGGAGGGGTGCTTTTTTCACTGGACAAATTACCTGCTGGGAAAGAAGGAATCGTATGATGTGTGTGGTGGGGAAGGCCAGCCAGGAAGGACCTGGCTCTCATGTTACAAGGCTGCTTTCTGAAGCCAGAGGGACTTTTTATTGTCTAGGGGCCTGCGGGCCCCAGCCAAAGTCGCTGCACATGGCTCTAGAAGGGTGTGGTGCTGGGGCCCTGGATGCCAGGCTGGGAAAGGGGAAGGAGGAGAGCTGGGGATGGGGCTTCATTGTCCTCAGACTCACTTTCTTAAGGCAGGAGGGGGGTGTAGAGGAGAGAGAAGCTGCCCCATTTCCCCTCTAGCCAAGGGCAGGATGCCCTCTATTGTCCCCACTTAGGCCTTTGTATGACATTTCACATGTTTATCCATTCTATTTCCACCCCCAACTCCTTAAAACTTTCCCCTCTCTCACCGTCCCCTCTTCTCCGACAGCATTCATTTTCTTTTTTTATGGAAGTTTCATAACTATCTTTCATCTAGGGAAGCCCCCCTCCCTAGTACTTAGTTCATACAGGTTTGGGTGGGGAGACTTTGGGGTGTGTGACCCAGGTCTGGCCAGGGTGTTTGGTTTAAGGATGGGCCTGGGAGCCAAGATGGTCTGATCAAAGCCAAACCTGGAACTTCTGTTGGAAACTTTTGTTGGAACTTTTGGGACAGAGAAGTTTTCTTTCGTCTGGGGTTGATGAGATGAGAGGTTGAAAGCCTGGAGCTTCCAGGGGCCACCATGATGAGAACATCTGTCTGAAAGTGATGCCACAGGAAAGGGAAGAAGAACAAAAAGATGGACAGAGATGGGTTTCTGAAGGCATGATTTGAGCACCAGGATCTAATCGTACCTGAGGTCAGGGTCTACTCCTGGACCCTTTGATTATACTAACCAAGAAATTGCCCCCATTTTTTTTTTCTTTATCCAGTTGAATTTTTTTCCTGCTACTTGTAACTGAAAGTATTATATTTATATGTTATGTCGATGATACCCGTTTTTGTCTTTCCTGCATGGATTTCCATCTCTCTCTTTCTATGAGTCCTCAACTTTCTGTTTTTGATTCTTTCCCCTTCCTCACTCCCTCTGGCTTTCCATCCACTCTTGTGGTGTCAACTACAACCTCTGTGAGAATCTCCACCTCCACTCCCACACTTGCATATCTAGCTTAGCTCTTGTTCCCATGTCCAGCCATCGATAACACATTTCTGCATGTGCATTACACACGTGGACATCCACAGCTGGCTGAAGTCAATGTGTTACTCCCGATCCTTGGGAAGGAGAGGGCCCCCCTTTTCAACTTCCTCCTCTTCCACTCTGGCATCTGGTCCCCCTAGTTCAAAGTCAGAATTATCTTTGACTCCTTCTTTCTTCCTTCCTGCCCCCCGTATTGAATTATCCATCAAGTCTTCCAAAATTCCTCTTACAGATGTCATTTTTTTCTCTATCCACCGTCATCCTCTGGTCTAAGATCTCATCATGATTATCTCAAAAGCCTCTTACCTGCCTTTCTAATACCCATTTCAAACTGTCCCACCCATCTAGCACACTGCAGCTTCTTTAACTTCCCCAAATACCTTTCACCTCACTGCTCGCCTGAAGAAACCGAATCTCTCACGGTTGTGTGTCTCCATGCCCCTCAGATATTGGCACTCATGAGGCATGAGAAGCCACAGGAGCATCTTTCTGGAATACCAATTTGACTGCAAGGTTTCTTGGGATGTGGGAAGTTAAGTGTTTTAACTAGAAAGGAATTAAAAACATTTTTACATTAAAACAAATTGATCTTATGTAAAGTGGAATGAAAACTCATATGAATTTTAAAGATTAAATATAGATTTCCAAGAAGTTCTGAGACCGTAAAAGTCTACTTTCAGCCACCAGCCAAGAGTTCTGGGATTCCTTTTCCTCTGCCATTGGGTAGAAAGTTTGACAAAGCATCAACATGTTGAGTCATGTCTAACCTCCTCAGTTCGGTGTTTCCCTCAACTGGCCCTACCTTTCTTGCCCTCCTCCTTTTCTCTCATTATTTCCTTGAGGTAGAGGGCTCTTCTGCTTGTTCTTTGAACTCAACCCTCTCAATCTCAACCCTGTTTCATGCCACCGTCTCCTTTTCCAAATGATCTCCTTTCTCTTTTTTTTTTTTTGTGAGGAAGATTAGCCCTGAGCTAACATCAGTTGCCAATCTTTCTGTTTTTGCTGAGGAAGACTGGCCCTGGGCTAACATCTGTGCCCATCCTCCTCCACTTTATAGGGGACACCGCCACACCATGGCTTGACAAGTGGTGCGTCGGTCTGTGCCTGGGATCTGAACCTGCGAACCCCGGGTGACCGAAGCAGAGCGTGGAAACTTAACTGCTACGCCACCAGGCTGGCCCCTCCTTTCTCTTTTAATCAGCCTAAATCATCTGCCTCTTTCAGGCTTAATCACCAGTTCACAATGGTCTCTTCCTTCTGGAATCCATATCAATAAATGGATTATGTACTAGACAAGAGTCACTCACCTGTTCAAAACCCTTAAAAGTCTCCCTATTATCTGGCTGTGGGATGAAGTCTAGACTCCTTAATATGACACATTGGCTCTTGGCTGATCTGGTTCCTGCCTGATGCTTCAGTCTCAACTTGCTTGTGCCTACCCTTGATCTTTGGTGTTCAGACCTCAAGAACCACTGTAGTGCCCCCAAAGCACAGTGGTCACTTTCACCTCTATCTTGACCCTCTTCATCCCCTTCTCCTTCTCTTATCTTTACCCATTAGGACTCAGCTCAGGTATAATATCCTTCTTGGCCATCCCTCCTAAGCTATAATAGCCCCCTGAGCAGATCTCCATCTTAGCATCAATTGGAGCACTCTTGCTTACCTCTCTCGCTGCTAACCAGATTGGGAGCTCCTTAGTGCAGGAACAAATCATCTTTGTTATCCCTGCTATAATATTTCTTAAATGAATTAATTAATGAACAAATAGGAGGTATCAGGAAGCTTAGGATTTAGTATCTCTGTCCCTTCTCCATGTGATCTTGGGCAAGCCACTTTACCTTTCTAAGCCTGTGTATAATTTTATAGTCAAGTTTGTTTCATGCACACAAATCTTTTGGTCTCTATTTACCTGAGGGTCCCTGGGAGTATCAGTGGTTATACAGACTGGAGATGAAGACTGGACCTGGGACTAAGACACAAATGAAGAACTGGGGATCAGTGGATGAGCAGGAGCAAGGTTGCCTCCTCCTCTCCAAGATGGCGCACCTTGCATAGAAAAACATCCACATACACAGGTTTGCTTTAGGAGCTCTGGGTAAAGGTCAGCAGAGAGACAATTTTGGGTAAGATACAGCATATTTTATACAGATTATTCTGTCCTAGCCCACAGGGAAGCTGTCAATTATGTTTTTAGATTCCAAGAGCTCTTACTTTGCTGAAAATCCTTTTTATAAGCACTCTGTTCTTGTTTCATGGATGTAGAATATTCTCTTATCTCTCTTAGAATCTTAGTTATGTTAATTGTTCTTTTAAAATATTTGTTCTGTTCTCTGCCTTGTCTTTATTTCCTGTGAATTCCCTTTTTGTCTCTTCTTTTAGGTTAGAGTTTTCCTCAAGTGCCTAAGAGTAGAAATTTTTTATATTTATACACACATAAGAATGAGGGACCAGAAACTAATGGAAAAAAACGTGTGCATAGGTGGGACTGTTGAGTGGTGGACCTCAACAAATCAGGCAGTTGATTTGATGTCAACAGGGTAGGTCTTTTCTATTGGAGTTGTCAGTTTCTGCAATCTCCTGTCTCTTCCAGTCACCTGTCTGAGGTGGGGCAAACAAAGTGGGGAATGGACTGGGAAGAAGAGTTTCAAATCCTTCTTAATCTTCTTGTTTTCAATAGAGCATCTCACTCCTACTGTCTGCTTTGCTCACTCCTACTCTCTGGCAGGTAAAGTCCAGAGCCCTTCTTGAACAATCTAGCCACAGTGCAAACCTCTTTTCTGTTGCTTGGATGTAGTTTTTTGGTATCCTTGGGCTAGATGAGGGGATGGGCGTGTGTGTCTAGATTTTTCCATAAAGACTTTCAATCAATCTCTCTATTTTCAGCCATCTAGTCTATCCTTATATTGTGAAACACCCAGAGCCTTCCATTACTGAAACTTTCCAGTGTTTTGTGCTTTGATCTTGCTTCTTGGTTTTCATGCCAACCCACCCCATCTAGTTAGCCTTCATCTTTATTGACTTTGATAAGATGTCTCCAATAGCTTTCTCTTTGTTGAAGAGGATTTATGCATTTGTGTGTGGCATTTATGCATTTGTGTATGGCATTTGTGTGTGTGTGTGTGTGTGTGAGGAAGACTGGCCCTAAGCTAACATCTGTTGCCATCTTCCTCTTTTTACTTGAGGAAGATTGTTGCTGAGCTCTGTTTTTTGTTTTTTGGGTTTTTTTGTGTGAGGAGGACCAGCCCTGAGCTAACACCCACTGCCAATCCTCCTCTTTTTGCTGAGGAGACCGGCCCTGGGCTAACATCCGTGCCCATCTTCCTCTACTTTATGTGGGACGCTGCCACGGCTTGGTTGACAAGTAGTGCATTGGCGGGCGCCCGGGATCCGAACCTCTGGGAGCCCGGGATCCGAACCCATGAACCCCTGGCTGCCAAAGCACGAACTAAACCGCTGCACAACTGGGTGGCCCCTAATCTTCCTCTATTTTATACATGGGACACTGCCTCAGCATGGCTCGATGAGCAGTGCATAGGTCTGCACCTGGGATCAAAACCCACGAACCCCGGGCCGCTGAAGTGGAGCACGCGAACTTAACCACTACACTATAGGGATGCCTCTCATGCAGTTAAAAAAAATGATTTTACTAGTATTTTAGTGAAGTTTTATGGGGTGGGCAGAAACAGAGAGAAATGCACACGTTAATTCTGCCACGTTGAACCGGAAGTTGGCTGATTTTCTTTTTTTAAAAAATTCCACGATTACTATACAAATGCTTTTTGCGATTCAGTTACTGTACAAATACTTTTTGCAATTTTTTCCTATGCCAGTATCCTGGGCACTAGAAGTACACTGAGGACCTCCACAGACACTGTCTTTTCCTCACAGTACTTAGAGTCCAGCTGGGGAGATAGACAGTCAAACAAGAAATTTACAAGTGAAAGGAGTGCTATGAAAGGACAGTACCTTCAAGGCTTTGTGGAAGAAGTAATGGCTAATCTGAGATGGTTTAGATAAGTAGGAGTTAGCCAGGTAAAAAGGCAGGAAAGATGTTCCAGATAGAACAAACAGCAAGGTTTAGAAGTGAGAGAGAAAAGGTATATATGAAAAATAATAAATTTTAAAATGTTACAGAAAGTATTGAAGAGTGAGGTAAGAAAATCGGGGCTGGAGAGGTAAGAGGGACCAGATCAGGTAGGGCTTCACAAGTCCTGATATTGGACTTTATTCTGAGGGCAGCGGGAAGCTACCAATTGCTGTAAGTGCAGATGTGACTACATCATTTGTGGGGTTTTGGGGGGGGGTGTTGCTTTGTTTTCTATTTCTCCCAGTTTTATCATTGTTACTTTATCTATAGTGGATCTATTCATATATTCCAATGACGGTTATACGGTTTTTGCTTTATTGTTCTCGATATTCTTTTTTTGTCTTGAATTCCATTGTCAGATACTGAAACTGATACTCTGACCTTTGATTCATATTTATCCTGAATATTTTTTCATCCTTTCACCTTTATGTTTTTCTTTTAATTTCTCTCACATATTGTTGATATATATGCAAAACTATTTTTAGCTAATCTGAGAGGCTCTGTCTCGCCTATACTTATATTTATTTATCCCTGTAGCTATCTCAGACCCATCTATCATTTATCTATCCATCTATTCACCATCTATCATTTATCATCTACCATTCATCTATAATCTTCCCCTGAACAAGTTGGATGTGTTAGCACATTCTCATGTCTCTTTGGTACCCATCTCCTTGTTGATATTGTTTAAAATTTTTGTTCTGGGTTATTATGAATACACTTATTTCTTTTTATTTGTTTCTTGAATTTTTAGACAACAATAAATTCTACTAAATTATCTGAATCCTTTTATTTCTCATATTTCTTCTAGTAATCTCCTGGACTTATTGCTTACCTGAGTTTTCTAGATAGTTCTTTGTGTGGCAAACTGCTAAAGCCTTGTATGCTTGAGATTATATCTAGTGAGCCCCCATATTTAAACCATAATTTGGCTAATTAAAATTGTTTTTTTTTTAGAGGTAACAGTTACCATGTCTGGCTATCTATATTGTTGGAGGGGAGTAAACCCAGCTCCTAGAAGAGGGGCAGGGGTGAGCTCCAAGGCAGAGGGCTCCAGGTCCCACAGAACTGTAGCCCACCACCCCAATATTTTGCCCCTTCAGTAGCCCACAACTTTGGTCAGGATCATCCCTTAAATGCTCTGAAAAAGCAACTTGGGAAGGAAACAATCCCGATGGATAAGTTTTTCAAACTCTGGGTGGCAACCCATTAATGGATCATGAAATCAACTTAGTGAGTCAGCCAGTATGGGAATGAGAGAGAAAAAGAGAGACAGAAGAAATAGAACAGAATAAAATAAGTCGAAAAACATAGAGGCATCCCAGCAGTAAGCACATTGTTTTATGAAACGTTCTTTCACTTGTCCAGGGCTGCATATGTCCTGAGTCACCACATAAATATATTTTCTTATTGTTGGTATAAGTCAAAATCAATTTGAAGAACAGCTTTTGATTGTGATCCACCAAACCTGAGGTGAGGGGGCACGGAGGAGGGAGAGGAGTGCATGTGCAAGGCCAGCTGGCCAGTCTATTTTTTTTCATCAGTTCCTCACCCCATAGGACGTTGGCACTGCCCTGGGTTTACCCACCTCCCGCCTCCCACCTGGCTGATGCTGCTGGCTTCTTTTGCATAGTGGGGCAGGCGATTATCCTCCCAAGGCAATGTGGGCAACAGCAGAACTTGAGAGCTTTCTCTCACCTGTTCTCCATCACTTCACCTGATACCTCTGCCCCCGGTTGGTCCCCACTTCATACTTGGCCTATCAAGGGGTTCCCCACAGCTTTTATGTGAGTCCCCCCAATCCAATCTTGCTTTTTATTTCTACGGTTCCTCTACGTTGGTTGTGCGGGAGGGATCCAGCAGCTCAGGCTTGTTTTCATCCTGTCAGGAAACAGAAACCTTACCTGCAGTCTAACCTAGAGCCACCGTGGTCCTGTGCTCTGCTCTTCTGCATCCTATGCCTCTGCAGCCTTCACCCTCTCTCCATGCCGCCCCACACCCGCCCACCTCAGTAAATCCTCAGGCTGGGTTATCTCCTCCCCCCCCCCCCCGACTATCTATTTTGACTTCTGCCTTTGCCTGTGATTATTGGAAACCTCAGGCCCCAGCTAGCAGCGAAATTTATAGCCAAACAATTACATTGTTGAAACCCTGACAAGTCCACCCCGGTTAATGGCTCTGAAAATATGGGAGAGGTGTGAACAACTAAATCTATGAGGCTCCATGTTGTGGGCCTGCAAAGACAGACTTATAGGACCCGTGTACTTGAACAGGAATTTTTCATTTTCTTTTCCCCTTATGTTATTGTTCCAAATGCTAGCATCACTCAATATGGATTCATTACCTGGAGAATGGCTTGGATATTTGGATAATCATCTTCTAAATAGTTTCTTTTTTCTCTTTCCTATTATGATTTTTGGCACTTGGCCAACAACAATGAAACAGGCAAGCAACAGACTGAGAAAAACAGTGAACAGCGCTGGGTTATGTTAGTAAATTATCCTATATCAGATGCAGGTGGATCCCTCAACTTCCCGGCCTGGCAGAAAGCTTTTAATAAAACAGCGTGAGAAGGGAGGAGCTGCTTTTGAAAAGGTGGTGTAGTGGAATTTGGGGAGGAAAGGGGAAGGCGCGGTGGCTCAATGGTCAAAAATAAAACTCTGTGCTTCTGGAAGGGCAGGTACCAAGTGGGCGAACCATCACGGGCAATCTGAAGAATTGGGCCTTTGCCTTACCAGGGCAAAGCAAACTGTTGGTCTGATCCGTCACTCGCTTGTAGTAGTGTTATACCTGCACGCCTTTTACATGGCCTGTTGGTGGGTAGGGGGCACTTCCCCGTCTGTTGACTTCTGGCTTGACCAAGTGATTTGCTTTGGCTGATAGGGAGTTCATGAATGTGATGTGAGCATAGCCTTGAAATACGCCTGTGAGGTTGGGCTCGCCCTCTGGTGCTTCTGCTTTTTGCCATGGAAAGAACATGCCTCAGGTAAATGCTGGTCCAGGGAAGACCAGAGATGTAGAGGAGATCTAATCCCAACTCACAGATTGGAGCCAAGCCCAGCCAAGATCATAGCCAAATCCCTGTCAACTCATAGATGTGTGAACAGGAAAAAAAAGCTTTTTGTTGATTTCCACTGAGATCTTTTCGTGATTGTTTGTTATGCAGCAAACCTGCCTCATTTAACAGTGCTGCCCTTGGAGAAGTGGGGCAGGCATACCTTGTCCTTTTCTGAGTTAATACCTGAGTTTAAGAAGAGGTGTTTCAGAGCCCAGAAAAACTCTAAACCATTGCTTTCTGTGGCAAGATGACCAGTCCAAATGACAGTGCCCTCCTCTCCGAGGTATGGGTCTGGAGGGGAGAGCACAGGCACAGTCTCCAGCACTTGCTGAGGTACAGCAAGGAGAATTGAGGGATCAGTGCTAGCAAAGAGCAGGGAAACAGCATTTCAAAATATTGGTTACACTGAATGGTTAAATTGAGGTCCTTCGAGCAATCTGCATGTAATGGTGCCAACATAAAGAGAAAAAAAAACGTCCTGAGAGTTTTTATGTTCATGGCTTAGTTAAGAGTGAGCAGGAATCCACTTTGCCTCCACTGATGTGGCATCTGATTCAAGGCTGGAAGTTTCAGTGATTTGATTTGACTGATACCAGGTCTCAATCTTCAATACTTAGCACAGTGCTGAACAAATAGGAGATGTTCAATAAATCGACTTGTAATCGATAGATTATCAGGAAACTTAAACCTAATCACAGAACTGCCATTAATTACATGACCCCAGACTAAAAGCTTAACCTCTCAGTTCCCTAATGTGAGAAATGAGCGTGAAACTCTTTGATGTCCGTGGTCTCCGTAATTGTTGGGAGGATAAAATCAGATGAGGATGGAAAAAGTTTGCAGGGCTCCAGAAGTGATAGTATATTATCGCCCCATAGGTACTACTGTACTGAGTGCTTGGTACTTATGGAGCAAAAAGAATGCTGAAGCAAGAATGTAGCCTTGAAGGGGTCATAATGGGACATTTTCCTTTGTAGTCTCTATAGGAAAAAGGACCAAGGAGGTAACAGCAATATTACTCTGTCCTTTCACCATTGTAATTTGTGAGGCCAAGTCAGGTCTCGGGATTAAGAAAGCAAGCTTTTTATTGCACTTTAAATTGCATGCTGGGGAGTCCTGATTTGACCTGTAATTGTTTTGTAAAAGCATGTCCTCGATTGGCTGCATTGCAAGATTAGACCCGCAACATCTGATCATAGGACATTTGGCCTCTTTTTAAAGATCCTCAGTGACATGGTGTTATGGCTTGAACTGTGTCTCTCCAAATTCATATGTTGAAGTCCTAACCCCCATTACCTCACAATGTGACCTCATTTGGAGATAGGGTCTTGACAGAGATAATCAAGTTAAAATTAGTGTGAGTCCTAATCCAATATGATGGTATCCTTCTAAAAGGTGAAAATATGGAGACAGACATTCATACGGGGAGAACTCCATGTGAAGATGAAGGCAGAGATCAGGGTGAGGCTTCTATAAGGCAAGGAACACCAAAGATTGCCAGCAAACCAGTAGAAGCTTGGAGAGAGGCATGGAGCAGATTCTCACAGCCCTCGGAAGGCGTCAACCTTGTGACACCTTGGTTTTGGACTTCTAGCTTCCAGAACTGTGAGACAACAAATTTCTGTTGTTCAGTCACCCAGTTTTGCTACAGGAGCCTTAGCCAACCACTACACATGGAATCTCTGTTTATGAAAAAGCCAGCTCTTTGTATTAATAGCAAAGACTTATACAGTGCTTACAATTTGCCAGGCACAGTTCTAAGCACTTCACTTATAACCCACGTATTCCTCATAAGAATACTACGAGGTTGGGGCTCCCAGTATCCTTTTTGTGCAGATGAGGAAACCGATGCACAGAGAGTTTCATCAACCTGCTGAAGGTTGCAGAGTCACTATGTGGCAGAGCCAGGATGTGAACCCAGGCAGACTGGCTCCAGGGTCTGTCCTCTTGCCTTCCATGCACTTAATGGTGTCCACTTGTTCTTATAGAGAACTCCAATCTGCTACCTTGGTCTTTGCTCTCGGGAGTAACACAGAAAAACTGTATTTCCAACTCTTTTCTACAGGATGACATCTCTGCTACATTTATGATATGATTTCCTGAGCCTTTATCCTCTCAAGCACCCTCCTCTGAACATGCCCTACTTTGTCAACACCACCATTAACTTACCACAGTTATCCAGAACCCCAGATGTGGTCTGATCCACAGTTTTCTGGAAAATGGTGAAGTTATCACTTTCCATCATCTAAATATTATGTTAATTTTTTTAGAAATTACATTACACTAATGATCACATATTAAACTTGTGGTCAACTGACAGATCCAATCAAAACTCACAGCTATTAAGCAGGTATCCCTCTGCCTACACAGTTGATCCTTTCAACCAAAGTAATGGACTTTGCATTTGTCCCTAATCATTTTGTTTTATTTTTTTCAACACTTTAGACTGTCAAAATTATTTGACTCTTGATTCTGTAATCCATGGCCATTTATCATTGTATAGTGGATTTCTTCATTGGGGTATGTTGTGGGCAGCTAGTCTTCTAGGAAGTTCTATAATGTCTACCTAATTCAGGATGATTTAAGCCAAACAGTTACTTTGGTCTTAATGATATGAAAATTTCAGGCAATAGTTTTTGTGTGTGTGCATGTGTTTATGTTGATATATACTATGCACCAGTTTTTAAAAACTTGGTTTGCCCATAGTTTTCTTTGAATTTTTAAAGCTCATTAATTGTTTCCTACCTCTTTTTCTCTAGCTCCAAAATCGAAATATTGAAGCCTGCTCAGATCAAAAGGCCATGACTTCTTCTAGGCTTGGTCTACCCAAGATGAGCACTAGTAGGTCTCCTTCTCTGCCATCTTCCTAAGGAGATGCAGCAAATTAAGAATTCCAATCTGCTCACCTTTTGGGAGTTCTTGGAAGATCCTCCTTTATGAGAAACATCATTCTACAGACTGGGAGAGAAAGCAGGACTAAGCAAGTGTTCTTAGCAGTTAACCCAGGACTCTAGAATTATCTTCACGTCTTCATCTCTGATCTAACAGAGACATCCCTAATCTAAAAGAAATACAGACTCCCAAAGCCACAGTCCCAAAAATGTCCTTCTTTTCCATAGTGGGGTGACTTTTGTCTTCTTGGGGGCATTTGGGCTCTTCTGCTGCTACCTTGCTGTGTTTCTCCATTCTGGTGCTTGCTGTCCTCAATCAGTAGCTGCTACTCCTGAGTTTTGCTGATATGAGAAATGTCTTTGCCTCTACTAATTTTATAGCTCTTATAACAGGCTCTGATAAAGTTTCATCAGGTTATTTAGGTTTATTTGCAGCCCTCTCTCTTAAGGAAACTAGAATCCATTTTCCTGGGGTTAGGTGGAAGCATATAGAGTTACACTTTGAAATACCCCTTCCTACTGACAGGGGACCACTGTCCCACGTAAATTCCAGACACACCATTAGAGCAAAATTCTTCTCGCCACTCCTTCTGGTAAGCCCATTGAATTCTAAGATGGACATTGTCAATTGTTTACTAGCATCGCTTTCTTCCTTCCTCACAAAACCCTGATTGTCTTCAGATTTTCAACCTCCACACCCAGTGCAGCCCATTAACTCAAGTGAGTTTCATTCAATCCCAAGTTCCAGGGGTGGGTCTTTCTTGGTCTAAGCTGGACCAAGCTTGGACAACCCCATCTCCCTTGTGGGTCATTTCTTCTGCAACCAGGGCTTGAGACAATTCACACTTGATGGGCTCCTGGCAACTATCGGTCAAGGGGTGGCCATGGAGCTTAATAAGTTGGCCATATAAGACTGAAGGGAAGGATTTTTATTCCACAGTTGGGAAAGAATTTTTGTCTCTTGCTCCATGAACATGAACAAGGAAAAATGTAGCCCTAGTGCAGTTGATAGCCAATTTGCAATCATGAAGGAAGCCAGCCTGAAGACAAAGCCAACATGTGCAGAAGGGTCAAACTGAGAGATTTCAGAGCAACAGAGCCTGGGTCATTCCTGCGGTGTGAGGTAATACATTTCTTCATTGTTTACACCTCTTAGAGTCAACTCATTCTAATTGATACAGATCCTTAAGAAAATAGAAATCTTGTGTTCTCACCAGGTATGGTAGAGCTCCTGAGGTGAGTTTGCATGGGGGAAAACCCATGTTTTAAATGGTGAACTGCTGGCTGTGTTTGTCAAATGCAACTGAAATATTTGCTTCTTATTGATTAGCATTTTTAATGCTAATCAGAGATGCTCACTGAGCTCTCAAATGACTTCGTCTCCACTGAGCCAATATTTTATCCCAATTATTCCACCTATTTAAATTATAGTGTAAGGGTGATCACACAGTGAACTGGGCGCATCTCATAAGTGATATATAAGAACCTTAAAAAACTCTCAAAAATCTGATGTTGGTTTTGTAAAGCTGTCTAAATTATGTTGGAAAATGGAGAAATTTAATTTATATATGACTTAAAGAAAAAGAAAAAATATATTATGGCCTTTCATTTCTAGAAGACTGCTCTTAGGAAAGGTACTTGGTGTCTTCCTCACAAAAATGTAAATATTCTTCATAGTATCATATCTCTAGTGGATTAGAGAACTTGGAGAATGAAGGGCTTTATGCTGTAAAAGGATTATTTCTAGCATTTCTAATCAAATAGCGTATAAGGAAGTGAATTATATATGGTCCAAACTGGTTTGATGCAGAATAAATTCATTCATGTCTTCATGCTAGAAATGATGGGTTTTTAAGTTTTAGATATTCAGTTTCTTTTCTTCTGTGACAGTCTCACTTTAACGCCTAAGGACTGGTAACCTTGGGTTTCCTGAATCCCAAGTTCTCTTTGGCTGATATAAACTTTCATCAGTGTTTCTGACCTGGATGTGGGGTTATTTGCTTTTTTAGGGCAAAGAAATGTCAATTCTTGAAAAGAATAAACTTTCCTAGTTTCATTTCTAGTAACCAGAGTATAACTTCTAGTTTTCCTTTCAGTTGAACTTATGAATCTTTGGGGAGTGTGTGTGTGTGAGTGAGAGTCTGTGTGCTTATGTACACACATGCCTGAGCTTTTTATAAACCAGTAGCAAACAACTTAGGAGATGTGGTCATATGGAATGGACTGTGCATCCTTTTATTGAGTGAGAGATAATAAATCATTCTTCTCAGGTGGAATCTTTTATTTATGCTTTGGGATTCCATTTTATCGAGAAAGCTTTGGTTTTCCTTTTTGGCTTTGTCTCAGCTGTACTTTAGCAAGTAATTCAAATCAAGCTGACATTTATTAGTGAGGAAAGGGTCCACTCCAATCTCATACTCACAGTCTGGCTGTTGCCATACCAACTTTGCGATGGCCTCTCCTATTTGTAAGGATGTGTGTGTGATGGCAATGTTGTGTGGTTGCAGATTCACTGTTTATAAATCAGTGAAATAAAATCATTATCCACCTCCATGCCATAGGAACTGGCTATCAAGAGTTTTTATTTTGTTATTAGAAGAGTGATAAATTTTAAAACCTGAACAATTGCATAGGGTTACCGTAATCAATAATGCAAGATTTTAGTAGTGGGTTATGCTGAGAAATATTCCTATTTTCTAAGATGTTTCACACTCTTATCATTTTACCCCCAATAATCCTAGGGGTTTAGGAGGGCACATAAGCAACTCAAGGAAGCAAAGTGATTTTTCCCAAGGCCACTCAACTAAAAAGTGACCAGTCCTGGGGCTCAAACTCAGCACTTCTAAGTTCCACTCTCTTTCCACCAAACAAAGTTTGAAACAGTACTCTGAGAATTGCCAAAATATTGCCCGTGTTGCTCTTGACATTGATTTTTTAAGATATCCCATGGAGATTTTAAATAACTCCCCTTGTTGGAAAATGGAACTGTTTATTTGGGTTTTCTGGCTAGCATGCCTGTGAAATCATTTTTGTATTGTTAAATACTTCCTAGGAAAAGGGTGGACGTGGTTCTAAAGAGACATAGCTTCATGTTCCTTTCTTTTTTAGAAACCCAGAAATTCAGATTCTCTGGAGATGGAGCCTTTTCAGGTTCAGGTGTTGAAAGGATCTTTCGATGTTGTTAGCTCCCCCATGGAAAAGTTAAAAAATATCAATGCTCTTTCTGCATCTAAGAGAGATTATTTTGCCATGATGACTATATCTCCTGGAATTCTCTCTGTGATTTCAAGAACTCAGTGAACCATTTTTTGAGGGTCTATATACACTAGCCATGCTCAGCCCCTCCCTCTAGTGATCTCACCATATTTTCTTGTTTACAGGGATTGTATTTGGGGGAAAACAGTCAATTTTGCTGAGATTAGTGGTAGACTAAAGAGATTGAAACACTGTTTTTCTACTTGAGTTACTCTGCTGTTACAGAATATTCCAGTGAGTGAATGTTGGACACAGGTGGTTCCTTTTAAACTTGAATCAATACGTTTCAGAAGTTGTGCTATTAACGTTTGAAATCTGTAAAGCTAAGTGCTTAAAGGAAAGGCTGTTTCTTTAAATTGGGGAAAGAGTGTCTTTTAGTCCTGAGCACCATTTCTGTATAACTCTGAGGAGCCCCAGAGGTGGTCTACTAGCCACTTGGCTTGGATATGGGGAGCTGGAGGGCAGCATGTCAGACAGAGCCAGGCAGGGGAAGGGAGGAAGTGGCTTATGTGCTCCCTTGTCCTCTTCTCTGTCTACACTCCCTCCTAAGTGATCTCATCTCATTCCAATGGCTTGCTGCATTTTTCCCATTGGTCAGGGAGACAGAAGCCACTCTAGGTATAAGAAGCAGTAATGATTTTAATTCCGAGAATTAGAGGCTTACAAAACTGTTGGAAGGGCTGGGGAGCTCAGGTCAGGGAAAGTCCCACTGCTGATCCCGCTGCATGCAGCACTGGACTGGGTGCTTCTCAAAGCTTGCCTGGAAGTCACCGTGAATTTCAAGAGTCTCTCGGAATCTGGTACCACAGGCCTACAGCTCTGGAGCAGGTGATTCACTAGAGCTAGCCTGGAAACCCCCACATCTGCCGACTGACCACGTGTCTGCCTGGAACTCTTGCTGGAGAACTCTGGCTTCCAAACTTTGTGCAAGGGCCTCTGAGAGGCAGACTCTAACCCACAACCATACAGGGGAAGATTTCTGAGAAGTGTATTTCCCGGCTCCTCCCTGTGGTGCAGAGGAGAATGCAGCAGGAGGTGGCCATTATCCTTTGACAACCAAAGACACTGCCTGTATCTACTTTTTAAACATTTTTTCAGTCCTCACTACATGCAAAACACTGTTACAGCACAAGAATGCATGAGACCAAGGATCCGTGATGATCACAAACATGCATATGAGTGCTAACTGGAATTTGGTAGTCTTTAAAAATTGCTCTTTTAGCAACAGAGTAGGGAAATAAAAGTGAAGAGAGAAGGAAACCAATGACGGCCTCCCTTTAACCTTTCTGTCCCCAAAGCAAACAACGTCACTCACGAGGAAAGGTAATTTTTTAAAAAAGTTAATATTAGTCATTCCAGCTACTCATTGAGTCTCTACTAAGTCTGAATGAATTTCAAATATTGGCTAAGAATAGTACATTCTGATGTAAAGAGAAAGACTCTTAAACCAACAGTTCCTAAAATGCCTGATGCAATAAAGCACATCTAGAGTATTCATACAATGAAGAAAAATACCTTTCCTTTTAAAAGTAAAACAGGGATGATTAGGGAAATAGAAAACAATTCTCATAAAGTAGAGAATTCTCTCCTGGTTCTTCCCTCCAGCTATTTCTTTTTCTTTCTTTCTTTCTTTCTTTCTTTTTTTTTTGCTGAGGAAGATTGGCCCTGAGCTAACATCTGTGCCCATCTTCCTCCATTTTGTATATGGGATTCTGCCACAGCATGGCTTGATGAGTGGTGCATCAGTCTGCACTGGGGATTCGAACCTGCAAACCACAGGCCGCTGAAGCGGAGCATGCAAACTTAACCACTACGTCACTGGACTGGCCCCCAGTTATTTCTTTTTTTAATCACCCTTTCGCCATTTACTTGTTCTCCAATCTCTTTCCCTTCTCACACCAATTGTGCCATTTGCTCTTCCCTTTCTTTGTTTTTCCAAAGAGACTTGGAAAATCCCAGGCCATAGCCAGGGATAGTCATCCCCCACCCCAGGAATACTGCTTGTATTAATATAAATCATTTGTGGATAATGTATGATTAGCCGACTGCTTGGGCCAGTAGACCTTGGAAAGTGTCCTCCTGCCAAGGCCCCTCGTCCCTCCTGCATACATCGTCATCACTGGATTTCAAAGACAGATGATGTGCAGGAAGAAGAACCATTCTATTTTTCAGCATCCCCTCCTCCCACTAAAACTCACCATTGTACCCAATGGGGAAGAAATGAGATAATTAGGATTTTTTTTTCTCGGAAAATTTGCAAGATGAAGCTCAGGAGACAGCGTGCCAGATGTTGTAGAGAGCCTGACTGCTCAGTCCCTTTGGCCACACATGCTGAAGTCATGAAGTCCGGAAATCCGATCTGACTCAGGAGTCGCCATCCAGTGTGGGAGCTGACGAAGCACCAAATGCTCTGGGACAACTGGTAACCCAGCCAATCCCTGGAGCACAGGCCTGGTCTGAGGGCATTTTCGGGCAGGGGTCAGTCGGAGGGAGACTGGAGGGTTGGGACTACTTCAGCACATTCTGGGAAACCTGAAAGTGTCACCAACTAGGTCCCTTGAGAAACTCAAAGGTGGGTTCGGAAGCAATTAACTGTTTTTCCAAGTTGTTTCTCTTCCTTTTGTGTGTTAAGGGGATGTAACCACCACCATCCTGAAACTAACCAAGTGAGAAACTCAAGGGAGGTGTAACCACCAAACATCATGAAACTGATCAAGCCTCACCACAAGAGCTGCACCCATGATCTTTGCCTTATTTTTAAGCAAAGATCTCTCCAGGAGGAACTTAGGCCTCATTATGTGGAAACACATTCTCCAACTGAGCCTGTGCAGGCAAATACCAGCCTCTCCGTTTTGAATATTCATTATCATCCGAAATAAAGGTCCTTGCTTCCCTTTGTTCGGGGACACCATGACTTTGGAAATGATTCCTCATGGTCTCCTATTTGCTGCAAATACACTTTACTTTGTGAGACAACTTCCGCTGGTGTAGAGTCTTATTTAACTCACCAGGAGGCGAGCCCACTTGGTTTGGTAGCAAAAGATCAGATCAATTCGGGGGTCGGGATAAACTGTGGGCTTGGTATCCCTGCAGTTGCAAGGGAAGTCCCGTGGACGCTGTTGGTTCTTCCTGAGTACCTGGAGCCTAACCTGGGCGAATGGTACAGTACCTTGGATGCATATGCCTGAGATGAATAAGATATGATGTCCAACAGGTTTAAATGAGAGAAAGTGAGAAAGCACATACTCCCATGCTTGTTCTATTACAGCTTTGTCTTTATTAAAATTACAATGTGAGTCAGTCATCACTTCCTATAAAAATGAACAAAGACGCAAGAATAAACAAGGCTTTAGAGGCTCTGAGCTCAACTGGTTCCTGCCTGAGCCCAGTTACAATCACTTCCCACTCTGTCTTATGCTGTTGTCCCAGGTCGAAGTGGCATATTTAAGTCTTTTAGGGATTCAGAAGGCTTGAGCGCTATGCTCATTTTCTCCAGTCTTGACACAACTTGGCATAGTAGACAGGATCTCCCTCCCTGGCGCTGCTAATCACCTCTGGAACCCAGCCCCAGCTGCCTCCGCTTCCCTGGAGACCACAGCACCCTTCTGGGTTGACCGTATACAGAGACATTCCCCAGACGTGGAGTCCTATAATCAACATTGCCCCAGGGCCCTGGTTTTCAGATGAGTTTGCATAGCAATCACCCGGAAACTTGTTATATATGCAGATTCCAGTCTGCCAGCCCCAGTGGTCTAGGTGGGCCACTGCAGACCACTGCATCTCTGGTAAGTTCCCAGGTGAGGCTGAAAGAGTTACTGAGAAATGCTGCCTGCCTGGGGCAGCTGCATCAGGAGCTTCTTTTTGCAACAGTCTCCGCATGTCTCCTTTGCTTCCCCCCACCCAGCAGGAGCAGACTTTTGCTAACAGAAGTTCTTTGCTGTATGTCAGAGGGTTTTACAACTAGCTTTCTGCAGAACAGTAAAAAACAAGAGAGTTCAACTTAAACATAGCCAAACAACTTTTAACGGAGCAGTAAAGTGATTTCCTCACTGGGCTCTGCTCTGGAGCGGATCTGAGAAGCTCTGTTCACTCTGGAGCTTTTTGCAAGTTTACCCTGGGCCCACCTTGGATGCACCCTGGACCGCCAGGGTGAATCTAGTCTCCGTGGACCATCACACCGGCTTATTTCAGACCTGCGTCCCCGGGGGTGGGTGGGAGCTGGCTGAGGCCTCAGGCCAGCTGGGCAGCAGACCCTCGTGCCCTGTGCTGCCTGGTGGCCTTTCGAGAGCTCCACGACATGGGTGGTCTGCGTGCTGGCAGAGTGCAAGGCTGCAGGAGTTCACAGCCCCCTCTGGGGGACATGACGAATGGCCTTGCTGACAAAACGTGGTCTGCTTTCCATCTCTGAGCCATGAACGGTTTCGTTTTCAAAGCAGGAAAACAAACCACGGGAACCAGACACAACACACGCAGGCCACAAATGATACAGCCATTTTCTCGTCTCAAATAAGAGACCTGCAAAGGTAAAAGAAAAACAGCTCTGTGAGAATTCTTTGATGAAAAGCTAATACGGAAAACTCAACCGGAGCTTGTAACGAGACCTCCTGCACCCTCCCTCACCTTCTCCTGGCCTGGGTGAGATTCAGTCCTCTCTCGTGGGCGGACCTACCTGATACTGGTCTTTTCCAGGGGCTTTGCGACTGTGCTCCAGCCTGGGGCTTCCCAGGCCGCTGTGGAGGGGCTTTGGGTAGGCCGTGGACTGCTCTCAGTCCCTCTGCACAGACCAACTCTATTTCTATCTGATTCATTGAGTGCCACCAAAATCTCTTTTGAAGAAAAGGATATTTGAAATATTCTAGTCTACTGTGATCTCACATGCAAAGGTAGGGAGGCGTAAATGAATAAAGAGTGCCTGGTAGGCTGGAGGGAGCACCTAGAAAGGAGGGTGGGACCTCTGTTGTGTCAGGTTAGAGTGTTTGGAATATTCCCTTAGGCCTTCGGCAGACCTTAGGAGGTATCTTAAAGAAGGAAGTGAAATGATCAAATCTGAATATTACAGAGTTAACTCAAACGGCTCAGTGGAACATGGAGAGGGGGTGGAGAGGTAGCTGGGAGAAACATTTTCAAAATGGTTCATTTGTTCAATCATTCAAAAAACCTTCATGGAGTGCTCATTGTGTGTCAAAAGAGAGAGAATAACTGCTTAAACTATGGCAGCCATTGTGAGAAAGAAAGAGGAAGAGATTCACAACACAGATCCAACAGGACTCGCTGGCTGCTTTGATGTGGATATGAGGGAAGGGCAGGAGTCAAGGGTTACTGAGACCACAAATGGACTGATAGAGCCATTATTCCAAAGGGGAAGTGTAGGAAGGGGAGCTCTTTAGGATAGGGGTGGTCGTGGTGGGATGTATATGGAAATGAGTTTCTTGCCTAACATTCAGCGGGCTTTCAGGAGACTTGGTATCAAATCCACACCTTCTACAGAACTAATGTTAAAGAAGTATGTTGTGTGATGATATGAAACAATCAGAACGTGCTAACAGGAAGGTCATCAAAGGAACAAATAATTAGAAAGGAGTGTGACCCCAGGACTGACGGGAAAGCCCTTCAGAAGCAATCATGCCTCTCAAAGATTCATGGCAGGGCGGGAACACAAGCGCCTTTAGTGAGGGTGGGCTTCTCTGGAGAAGTTAGATAAACATTTGGGCCCATGGAAAAGGGCTGGCCGAACTTCTTTTGGGGAAGGATGCTCAGGGGAATGATGTGAGAACAAAAGATTCTATTTTCTGCCAGTTTTCTTCCCTTCTTCTCTCTCATTGTTTTAGAGCTTTCCTCAGAGGAGGCCTCTCAAGCTTCTGAAATCCACACTTGGCACTCTCTCTCTCTCTCTCTCTCTCTCTCTCACACGTGTGCACGTGTTGAAATATGGAAAACTCTGTGAGTTATTAAGATATTTTTTCTGTATCACCTACTTCTCCACAGAAATGTTAGAAAGACGGAGTGGTGGGAAATAGTGGAAAGAGCAGGTGGTGTCAGATGAATCAGGTGTCTAATTCTGCCTGACGTGACCCTAGGCAAGACACTGAGCTTTTCTGAGACTCAGTTTCTTTAAAAATTCATAGGGCAACTTCAATATTGGAAGTGATGTCTACAAAATATCTAGCGCTTACTAGGCGCTGGCTAAATACGAGAATGAAATTAGTACTGTGTGACTATACATTGTGAAGGTTCCCTTTTTCATTGTTCATCATGGTGAATAATGGTCCTGGCATATCTTCCAACAGGTAAAATTCTATGGAAAAAAACTTTAGCAAATATCAGTGTGGAATTTATTCATGTTTTATTTAATTACTTGGGGGCATTTAATGAAAGAATGAATTATTAAGTGAGAACATTGATTGTTCCCTGTGTGTGGCAAGAAGATCTCCTGTGTATGCTTAAAATAGCTCCATAAAATGTAGAGCAGGCCATAGTAAATGAAAGAAAGGAAGGAAAATGGAATGAGGATTGAAAACACAATTTAGCCTCTAAGTCTGCATAAAATGACAGCCACACCCCGTTTATCCCACACACCCCACACCAAAGACTTCTGGCTATCTAGAATGGTGGTGAGTCCAAACCCAAAAGAGAATTAGATGCTACTGCAAAAGCTTGAAGACAGGTGACTGCTGGGTTCACAGTTAGAAGAAGGCAAGTTCTCTTTGGTTCCTATGCCCCTGCAGACCCTCTACCCTCTTCACCCCACTCTGTGACCTGAAAGCCTTGCACTTTGGGTTTGTTGGGTTTGTCCAATGGGAAACCCTTGCTGGATATGGAAGGGAGGGAGGAGAGAAGGTTTGAGGATTTATTCCCCTGGTTCTCTCAGCTGGGGTTATTGCCCCTCTCCAGTGGGGTTTCTCTCTATGACACTCTCTTTCCAGGTTCTAGAAACCACTCCCTCCCTTCACCCCTTTAGGTCTAGAGGTAGTAACAGCTCTCTCGTTTTCAGACCCAGGGTATGGCACCATCCTTTGTGTGGTACGTTCTGCTACACTTTGTAAACAGTCCTTTTATTAAACCTTTCTAGAGTTCTTCGAATTTGAGTGTGCCATCTGTTTCCCACTGGACCCTTGACTGGAACAGCTAGCAGTGATATGAGCCAAGTCTCACTGGGACCCATGCTGAGAAAACTGGAGGAAAGGAGGCAAAAGGAGAAAACAGAAAATCGGAAAGAAGAAGAGAGGCTCTGAGGGTAACGCGGAGTATCATTGGAGGACAGAGAGGTAGAGAAGGCAAGACACAAATTGGGGTAACACTCACAGAATGGAAAAGTGATGTGTAGGGCAGAGATGAAACACCAACCTAGCAGGCTGGGACCATCCATCACACTTAGACTCAGCGGCCCTCGAGAACCTCCCAAGTCAAGGTAGAGCCACACAAGTTGGTCCATATAGGGGGGTTGGAGTGCTTAGTGCAAGGGCAAATTGAGTCCCACTTAAGTCAGTAACCTCTGAGAGCTTCACTATGTTAAGACAGTGAAGGAGTTAAGACAGTCTAGGAGTTGATGGTTACCATTTATATAAGCTAGTATGTTGGAGATAAAGCTAAATTATATTCCATATATTCCAAAAAGGAAAGCAATATTTGTTGAGGGCCTACTCCTTGCCAGAACAGGTGTATTTTATTCCTCATAGCAGCTGAAAGTAGAATAGCATTATCTCCATTTTATAGGTGAGGAAGGATATTCAGTGAAATTAAGTAACTTGCCTGAAGCTACACACCTAGTGTGTTCCAGAGGTAGGAGCTGAAGACGGCTTTTCTGATTTCACTGAGCAACCACACTATTTCAAAAAAGGATGAATCCTTATCCGGAACGATCCACAAACATTTCCAGTAATGGAGGCATCACTATACACTTCTATGTTCTGCTAGTTTTTCCATGGCAAACCTTGCTAAGACTGCATGGTATATAAGGTGCATCATTTACGATGAGTCTCACTGAAGTAAACATGTGGCTCTCTCTTAGTGGCCCTGATCTATGTTATCAGTGAGAAGCCAGAGGTAGGACAAAATTGAGCTTCAAATGTAGCTATTGACAGAGAGAGAGAATACATTTTGTCCTCCTTTGTACCCCATGCATTATGCTCCAGCTGGTCACCTCTGTGTTAGAGCAGTCAGTTTCACACTAAGATATATTATTTGGGGCTACTGTAAGAAATGAGGAGAAAGAAAATCTGAGCTTTAAAGGGAAAGAGACATGAAAACAATCAGCCAAGCTTTTCTAACCAAGTATTCTGTTCAGAGCAACCCAACAGTTATTGAGAACACACAGCACAGTCCAAATCAGAGCTTGGCTATCTTTTAGCTATGTGACTTTGGACTAGTTAATCAATATCTCTGAGCCCTTTTTTCCTAATTAATAAAATAGTTATTACCCTAACTTACAGGGTCATTTTGAAGATTAAATTACATTCAAGCATAATACAGTGCTTCAGACATAGTGGGTCAAAATATGTGGTCACCATTGTCATCTTCACCATCATCACCATCATCGTCATCAACATCATCACCATCATCATCATCATCATCATCATCACCATCATCATCATCAAGGACTTCACAGCCTGGTTGGGAGGATATGGGAATAAGAGCTGCTATTTAGAAAAAATGTGTTCATTCTGAACAGTGTTTCTCAAAGGAGAACAAGAAAGCTGGCTTTGGTCCATACCCTTGAGTGTTGGGGCAAGCCACCTAATTTCCCCTAGCCTCAGTTTTGGCATATGTAAAATGGGGCTAATAATGTGTCAGCTTCCCAGAACACCGTATTAACGATGTAGATGAAATGAAACCTAGTACCTTATAACATGGAATTACATGGTAGTAAGAGTAATTCTGACCTATAACATCACTGGTCAAGTTTTTGCCACCTTTGATTGCTGTCTCAATGGTGTGCATTCCAGAACCAACATTTTAAAGATCCCTTCCAGCTTCCAAAAACAATTTCTTGATTCATTTTCCTTTGTAATGTCCTCCCTTGGAAGAAATGGACTTGCACGCGTTAGCCAGAGAAGGTGTGTGAGTTGGGATTGGGGCAGCAATAGTGTACAATGTGCTGTGCTGACATGTAGGTATGTTTTGTTTCTAGTAAGATTGGGGCTGCTCTGAGAATTCTCAGCTCCCAGTACTGGGACAGGAAGTGCTCATTTTGTAGCTCTGACATGGGATTTTCACTAAGGATATAATGATAAGCCCTTATTTGGGAAAGCTTTCTTGGGGGAAGGTTTTTATTTTAATAATTTCTCTTAAAACAGAAAACTAATTGATATCAAATCCAGTTGATTCAACAACTGGTTAGTGAGTGACTGTCATATGTAAGACCCTGGGTTTGGAAACCCCATCTCTTTAAGATTTATTTAAACACCAATTTCTGCGAGATTTGGTAAAACAAAGCTCTACCAGGCTTTTGGCCATCCTTAGAGGGGTTAACATCCAAATTCCTCTTAGGAGCAGCTGCATGTGCCAGTGGGAATGCACCCTGGTCTCCTAAGTTGATTCTTCTAAGTTTCATTTCCAGAACAAATAGGAAAAGGGAAGGAGTACAGACCATAAATCCGTTGCACGGAGCTCTGGGAAGGCTCCTGAGCAGGTGGGTGGCAAATGCAGGGGTGAAGGGGTGGTGGGTGAAAGAGATGAAGGGCGAAGCGAGTGTGATTGTACTTGAAGATAAATCAGCCGTTTCTGATTTCCTGCTGCAGACAACTTGGTAAGCATTTCTGATGTTGTCCATTTCATAAGAAAAATAACTTAGGCTTCCCTAGTGACTTCTGCCAGAAGTTTCTGAGAAGCAGGTATTGGAGGGCACCTGTGCATGAGGTGCATGGAGAGGCCAATTGAAGAGGGCATCCAAACCCCCATTAATATGTCCAGATGACCTATTGGTGGGCTTCTGATGTAGCCTGAGCTGGTTTGGCAACGGAAGAGGATCAACAAGAAAAACAGATTGCACAACCCAGGTATTAAATAAGAACAACTCAGGTATTAAGTAAGAACAACTCAGGTATTAAGTAAGAACAACTCAGGTATTAAGTAAGAATGATGACGAAGAAAAAGACTCAAATAGGTCCTCTTCTGCAGGCAGTTAGGAAACTCAGAGCAGACATGAGACAAGTTCATGTGTGTTGGCCAAATATGAAGACGGAAAGAAAGCATGATTATAAAAACACCTACCCACCCTTTCAGTGGCCATTACTTGGCTGTGGAAAAGGCAGCTTACAACAAACTAGAGACTCTGAGAAACCAACGCTGTACGGGGATTGCTTTCAGGTCAAAAAAAATCTCACTAATCCCTGCTTTGCAAAACATCAGCGAGTACATGTAATACTAGGAAAACCTGAGCTTTCAATAAATCAGAAAACAATGGGGCGTTGTCTGAACTCGCCAAACAGTCCTTTGCTCCCACAAGGCAGAACACTCTAGTCTGTGTGCAGCCCAAACTCAGCCCAATCTTATCGAACTAAATGGATTTATGAGAGGAAAAACCTAAAAAGGGAAGCAGCAAAATAATGATATTAATTCTAATAATGCACTGACTAGGGCTTATATAAATCACTCTCCCCACTCAGATTGATTTCATAAGGGTAAGAACTCCATGCATAAGCCCATCTCCAGCCGCCCAGGCAGCCACCCAGGACCTCCTCTTGCAGATAGAGCTCAGAAAAAATAGTGGGGGGGGTCTGCTGGAAGTTCATAGGAATTTTTTCCTGAGAAAGGCCTGTGGGATCAGCCCCAGAGGTACCGATGTAATTGGCCACACACACAAATGTTGCCGCATCCGAACATTTTTGGCAACTCATGAAAGCCTCGTTCCTAGAGGCCACTTGAGTGTCCAAATAAAAGGGGATTTTTGTTAGTGAAAACTGGAAAGAATAACCCATCCTAGGATCAGGCTAATAGGGCCTGGCTTGTTAAAATGTAACACTGGGCTGGCCAGAGTTTGAAGTGTTGCTGGCAAGGATTTGGAGCAGACATGAGAGCCAAGTGTGGCTCACGAGGAAAACTCCTCTGCTGGTCAGGGGAAGTTCCACGGCCCAAAGAGCCTGTATGGCCCATGTCAAGGGCAAGAGCTTCTTCTGAGGGCAGGAATCTTCCACACAGGGCAGAGGAGAGAGAGCCTGGGGTTGTTTCTGCCTCCCTCTGTGCCCCAAGCTCCCCTTCCGATTCCCTACCCCACCCACCAGGCTGTGATTCTAGGCAAGTGAGATTCTGTGGCTGACCCTGGGGGCCCATTTCTGCACATGGCCTGGGAACAGCAATTGCTCTCCGTATGTTTGCAGGGTGTTGACAGCCGTGGGCTGAGGGAGCTAGGGGAAGGAAGCAGAGAATGCAGTGCTGCAGAAATAAGGCCACAGAGGCCTTCTCTTATCACCAAAGGGCCCCTAGCTGAAGAAAGTTCTACTGCTGCTTGCTTCACAAAGGAAATGCCTTCTTCTACTGCAGGCCAATCTTGGCCTTTATGTGGAGTAGAGGCCCTGACGCCCAGGGTTGACAGATAAAATACAGGATGCCCAGTTAAATTTGAATTTCAGACAAATAATGAATAATATTTATGAATAATGTCCTAAGTATTGTATGGGACATAATTATACTAAAAAAAATATTCGTTATCTGAAATCCAAATTTAACTGGGCATCCTGTGTCTTTACTTGTTGTGTTAAACAGAATTCTTAGATGCTCCCCAATGACCCTCACCTTTGTATAATCTCCTCCCCTGGAGTGTGAGTGAAATCTTTGACTATATGGGACATCACTCCTGTGGTTATGTTCCGTTACACAGCAAAAGGTCTTTTTGCAAATGTAATTAAGGTTACTAATCTGTTGACTTTGAGTTAATCAAAAAGGGGATTATCTGGCTGGGCTGGACCTAACCACAGGAGCCTTTTAAATCTGGATCCAGAGGCCAGAGACAGAAGTCCAAGATTGGGAGCAGTAGAGAATTCTTCTTTTGGCCTCGGAGGATAAAACTGCTGTGTTGCGGAGAAAGCCACACGGCCGGAAGCAGCAGTCAGCCTCTGGGAGCTAACAGCCGCCAGTTAACAGCCAGAAAGAAAAGAGGGACCTCAGTCCCATGCCATAATGAACTGGATTCTGGCAACACCCTGAAAGAGCTTGGAGGAGGACCCCGCGAGCCTCAGGAGAGATGGCAGCTTGGCTGACCCGGATTTCAGCTGTGTGAGACCCCGAGTAGAGAACCCATCCCTACCGCGCAGACTCCTGGCCCCTGGAAACAGAGAAAAATGGATGTTGTTTTAAGCTGCTAAGTTTGTGGTAATGTGTTAGGTAGCAATAGTAAATGAATACATTTGCTAAATCTGGCAGCTCTATCTGTATCCTGTGGTCTCCAAGACACACTTGTAGGTGTTCCTGGTGTAGGCAGCAAGGACAGAAGAGGAATGAAGGGACAAGGGAGCCCTGGATACTCTGGACATCCTCTTGTTAGCACCTCCACAGAAAAAGAGCAGGAATAGGAAGGCAAACCATAGTATTGTCTGCTCTGGTGCCCATGTCCTGGCAGACAGGGGAGACCTGGCCTCCTGGACCCCATAGCCCCAAAGACTCAGTTTAGGCCTGTAGACACACACACGTGCACACACACACATACACACACACACGTGTGCATGCGCTCTCCTACACACCTTCCTTCCCAGGGAGGAATGTGGAGGACAAGCTTGTCACTTATCTCAGAGACAGATACACTCGCTAGCTCTGCAAGTAAACACGTGGTGTCGGTCGGAGCCCATTACTGATTGAAGCTGTAGAAACACGTGTATTCCATGTAAGGATAAATGTGTGTGTGTGTGTGTGTGTGTGTGTGTGTGTGTTGGGGAGTGGGTGTAAATATAAACAGAGAAGGCGAGGCCGTGCAGTCTAGAACTTCCCTGGGCATTGAGTCAGCTTTCATTCAAGCCCTCAAAGTCTAAAAGAAACTTGGATATCTCTTTTAAAAGGGTCAGAAGACCTGGTTTTGTGTTTCAATTCTCCAAATGTTCTTTTGCTTATGGATTCCCCTAAATTCTCTTTCCAACAGCTTCTTCTGTCCCTCTGGCCTCACGCTGCCCTTGAAAGTGGCCGGAGGAAACTCTGAGGTGTCAGCTAGTCAGCATGGAGAGATTCTCTTTCATCCCCTGAGTGTCTGGAGATGCGAGTTTAATGAGAGGCATCGACCTTTGAATTATACAAATGGACCTCTTTAGCAATCACTTCCCTCCCCAGTCCATACCCACCCTCAGCTTTTAATCTTCTCAATTATATTTCCTTTTCATTGATTACTACTTTGCTAACTTTCGGATTGAGCAGGCAGTAAAACCTCAGCCACACAGGTAATGCAATTGCTTTTCAAGCCTGACGCCAACATCTCACCTCCTGGGGGGCGCTCGGCCCCCCCCCCCCACATGACTGGGTCTTGGCAAGTCCATCTGCCTTCAATTGATTTTGCAGGATGGCCCCTTCCATCCGAATATCTGTGCAGTCCTGGTTAGGAAGAGGGGGTTTCAGTTCTGAGCTTTAAGTGGTAAAGATGAGGGGGTTTTGCACGCTGCTAGAGTGTGGGAAGGGCACTCATAGATGCTGGCTGTTTCCAGCTAGGCCTGGGAGTGGGCAGGTGATAGGCCTGGGAGCAGGGAGCCCTGGATTCTGTTCCCACTTCTTCTCTGACTCTTTGAGCGACCTTCGTTGAACCACTTAACTTTCTGTACTTTCGTCTCGGTGCCATCTGTGAGAGGGAGACAATGACACTTGTCTGTGAAAATTCTTTGAGGGATTCTGGCATAAAGGATGCAATGTACAAGCAAGTGATGAGCAACGTTTCCCATAAAGAGCCCCTTGTTTGCATCTGCAAGAGGCCCCGTTTGAGGGCTAAGAAGAAAAATTGAGAATTTCCTTGATATTGAGGCCAGGCGGAGAACGTGGCTCCGGACCAGTTAGAAATCCCTTCTGTGGCTGGGGGCTTCTGAGCGGCCGGATGGGAGCTCAGCGAAGTGCATGCCGGGACGTGGCGGCAGAACAAACAGGCCCGAGTTCTCTGCACCAAGCGAACCCAGTGCCATATCAGGATTAGGCAAGGGACCTGACGCGCAGCCAGGGGGGCCTGCCTCCTGGTGATTTACGGGCATTGACGCAGGGACCTGGTGCGGGAGGGGGGAGTCGGAGAACTTTGGGGACATTTTCAAAACTGGAGGTCGTTCAGAGGAAATTACTCAATAAAAACCAGGTTTCTCTAACTGAATAGATCAATTTACAGCTCATAAGGTGGAAAAAGTCTGAGACTTCAAGATTCTGGCTGGGCGGGTCTCCTAAGGTTTCCTCCCTTGGCAGAGCAGCTGTGGCTTTGGCTCTATCACACCAGGCACCCCTTCTGTAGCTCTCAGGGCCGGCATTTTTCTCTGGTCTTGTTTCTCTCTCTGCTACTTAAATTTTTCTGGTTAAGATTCTTCCCCTCCTCTCTCTTCCTCTTACAAGCCTCCCACTTTCAACATTCACCTCCCTACAGTCCTATTAGAGAAGCCCCTAATATTTTTGTTTTCCTGGTGATACAAATTCTTTTTCCACCGTTCCCGCTCCCCACTGCCAGCCTCAATGTCATCCCTCTTCCTTCTGTTTTTCCTTCAGGTCCCCGAAGCTCCTGCCTTTCTCCTCCAGCTGCCCATGGTCTGTTTTTCTGCACACCTCTCAACCTCTCTATTTCTCCCTCTCTGCCTTTTATCTTCCCAGCCCTCCTCTTTGCTTGCTCTCTTGGCCTTTCTCAGTTGCTACTGCAGTCATTCATCATGAGCATCCAGTAACACCATCACCTATTGACTGGGCTCCTTTAAGTTTGCACTGAAGCAAGCGAGTTCTCAGGGAGGCGGGATCATGGAAGATGGACAGGGCCCAGATGGAGTTGTACTGTAATTCCATCATGTATCAATCATCATTCATCCATGCACCCGTCATTCATCCATCATCCATCTATCCATCCACCCATCCATCCATCCATCCAAGCTTTCATTTAACCATTCATTAATTTATTCATTAATTTATATTAGAAAACTGAAATGTGCTATATGCCAGGCCTTGGGCTAGGCACTTGAGAGAGAATGATGACCAAATATAGACCTGGGCCTTGACTTCAGTAAGGGCTAAGGAGAGGTATATGGTACCAAGAGACCATCTTGTCAGGATTTGACCTACTTAGGAATGGAGACTTAGGCTGAGATCTGAAGTCTGAGAGGAGAGAACATGCAGGCAGTAGGAACAGCTTTTGAGAAAGCCTGTCATTCCTCATCCCTACCAAACCCTCTCCCATTTGCTGGCCAAGGATTTTAGTTTTTCTAGCAGATATCAAGGCTGTTAGGCCACAGATTTCAAGTGCAACACATCCTTTGACCTGGTAACAGTGACTTAAATATATACAGACTAAGTGGTAAATAACGGACACCCGTTCATTTCTGGGAGTAGGCTTTATTAGGGAGGAGAAGGGACATTTAACACCTGAAAGTGGGAGATTGTGGGGAACAGGGTCATCCCTAGTATGTGGATGTGTCCCTAGGATGATGTGCTCACTCTACATGGTGCCGGGGGCGGACTCTGAGGGCTTGAGGGAACAGTGCACGCTTCCAGGTGTCAGTTGGCTGGCCCAACAAGCTGCTCGTTCCTTTTGTGAGGCCTCAGTGCTTCCATAAACTTTGGAGACCAGGAAGTTCTAGAAACCCAGAACCTCCCTCCTCCTTTTCACTGGCACTGGTCACAAATTGAAAGAGGCCATTGGGTTTCATGGCTTGATGGCCTTGTAATTGTTATTGGAACTTGCCTTGGATGGATTTATGGTAATGAACTCACCTAATAGCAAATCTGTCACGGGCCTCTTTGCAGACGGGATCTTTCCTGAGTGAAGATATTAGAAAACCATTCTGCAAAGGAAAAGCAATGCTGACTGGTGACTTCAAGTTTAGGAAAAACACCACTGTTTGGGTTTTTCTGTTGGCCTCTAACTTTAAACACTTCATTGGCCAGTTGCTAACCAACATGGTTTTTGGCCAGGGCCCTGTTTGTGTTGGCACCAAATGAATGTATCACAAGCAGTTTGTGTGTTTCTGGGCATGTGTGTATGTGTGTATGGGTCTGTATATGTTACAAACTCCAAAACTTTTGAACACAAGGTTTTCTACTCTTTTTGCAGATTCTTCTGGCCAAGAGAACAGGCCCCTGGCAGATAGGGCATCTATGTGCATTAATGACATGCTTTCAGGTCACCCCATCCCATCATAACCACCCTCTGGCTTGGCCCGGGCTGGCACTGAGCTCTCTGGCCTCCCTGGACTCCTGTCCTGCTGAGTTATGAATGAGTGAGGTCACCCCTGCCCAGAGAAAGGGGCTTCAGGGACAGTGGTTACTTTCAGTGTCACCTCAGTCTGCAGGATCATAATGCAAATCAACAGGAATGCTGAGGACAGGGAACTTTCTCCTAGCTGGGGCCAGAAAGCCTCCATGTTTTCGTGGCTTGGCATTAAGCAAACAGCTGCTTTTTTGTTCTCTCCTCAAATTATTTGTCCAAACAAAAGGCAACTGTCATGGAGAGAAAAGTACAATTTTTCCAGCATTTGCCCCTTTCTGTGCCCCTTCTCGCAGCATGCTTTCTGACTCTGTGCATTTCCACAGCTCAGTGTCAGATTTCCAGCTGACAGAAAGGCAGGGTTTGCTGCTCTGGAATGTGAAAGCCACCTTCTGCCTCTCTCAGGCCTCCTGACCCAACACAACATCAGAGCGAAAGGCAAATTTCACAGGATGGCACCTTGCCTTTCCAAAATCCCAAACGTTTCCCAAGCCTGTAAATTGTGAATCAAGAAACATTCCCTTGGAGACTGAAAGTTTGGATCAACAGTGAATCCTAGAGGAAAGAGGGTCGTTGTCTCTCAAACTCCCATTTCTTTGGGAAGTTTAGAAGTTGGATCTTCTGCCTGACAAGGGATTATTATTTAATTTCGAGTCATCTTTTAGAAAAGACATGGCTTATCAATGTGCGTCTCATTAGAATATGGTTAAAATACTCTAAACAACACAACTAAATGATGCTGAATTTAATCTCCCTCTGAGGCTTGTTGGGATTAGGCCATGTCCTTATCTACCCAGCACACTCATGATTCTCCTTCAAGACTTGGGGCAAATGTCACCTTCCTGGTGGGGACTTCCCATGCCACCCGACCCAGAGCCTCCCTCACCACGCGTGTAGAAATAGGGCCACTTCACCTATGCTCCCATAACTCTCCCAGCACTGGCACGTCACAATGTTTACACTTGTTGTTCCGAAGTAATTTCAGACTTGTAGAAAAGTTGCAAAAAGAGTATAAAGAATTCCTGTGTACCAGTGTTTCTCAACCTTTTTCTCATTATTGCTCCCTCGAGAGCCCTTTTAGACATTTTTTTCCTACTTGCCTTCTGCCGTGAAATTTTAATGCCGCAGATACACCGTATATCTGCTTATGGACTCTACGTATATCTGCACTTTATATGTAAAAAGCAAGGTTTTTTTACCCCCAAGAACAATTTTTATTCCTTTGAGTGCAATATTGCCTCGTGGAGAATGCGTGCTACATATTCTTTACCCAGATTTCACAAATGCTAATATTTTTCCATATTTGCTTTATTATTCATTCTCTAAATGTGTTTGTGTGTGTATCTATCTATCCATATGTATAGATATATAGCACACATAAATGCATGCATTTATTTATACATAAACACATATATGTATATGTATAAACACATATGTGTATATGTATACGTATACATATATGTACATGTATATATGTACACATATATAAGCATTTCTTATAAACGAAGACTTTCTATTTCTATTTTAACAAAAAAATTTTTTAATAGTTCCATCTTTTCAACACGGTTATAAGTTTCTTAAGGTCAAGAACTTGTGTCTTAACCACCTTTGGAGACTGAGTATCAGGGTAGGGCCTGGCCTGTAGAAGGAGCTATTATAAAATAATATATTTCATTAGAATATAGCAGATGCTATGCATTTCTATATAATATAATAGATATTATAATAAAATTAAGTAGTTTATTAAATATAAAATGGTATAATAATAATAAAATTATGAAAACACATTTTTATTTACAAACAAATGGAAACCTCAGGGTCAGCAGTATAACTTCAATCTTAAAGTGTTTTATAGTTTCAGAAAGTGAAAGAAATTGGGTTGAAAATTTATAGGCTTTGGAAGTTGCTTCAAAAACAGTAAGTAACAAAACAAGAAACTACCATGCGAGTCAATTTCATAAAAGAAGAGCGACACACTGTTAGGTGAGCTTGGAGTTTACCATTACAGTCTCAACATTTATGCTACTTTTTAGGAGGCAGTATAATCCAGTAACTTAAGCACTTTCTCCTTTTCTTGCATTCACTCACAGATATTTATTGGCAACCTACCATTTGACAAGCAAATTTTGGAGGGTCATGAATTTTATTTTTATTTTCTATGTGCTAAAAAAATAAATAAATAAGTTACCTAACCTATGTTTGCCTTGGTTTCCTTGGTTGCAAAATGGGTATCAACATATTGTGCCCTGTGCTGCTTCTTAAGTTACTGGTTAATATGGTACTGGGTATGCTGGAGACAGATCCTTCACGGATTCTAGAATGAGCTGATGTAGAACAAGATTACAAGGATTAGGATGACCCAAATAGAACTTCTTCCAGGAATTTGGTATCATGAGTATGAATCCACTGAGTATGAATACCCATCCCACAAAACATGCAAATGATGTATAAAACATGTAAAATATGTATATGTCAGATTAATTGACTTCATATGTAATTTTGCTGAATTGAATTTTATCGATAATGACACAATGCTATTTGATGGTTTTAAGCATAAATGGAAAAAATTGTTAGTATCTGCTATTCTGATCACTATTTAAACATTTTCTTGACCTTCCTGGGGACTGCCAAACCCCACTGCATCCTTGAGACTCTTCCCCTCCATGCAGACTTTGAAGGCAGCCCCCTCACCAGGTTGTCCCCAGTTCCATGGGAGAGTCCTTGAAGTTGGAGGAAAAG
Source organism: Tapirus indicus (assembly GCA_031878705.1). Taxonomy (NCBI): domain Eukaryota; kingdom Metazoa; phylum Chordata; class Mammalia; order Perissodactyla; family Tapiridae; genus Tapirus; species Tapirus indicus. The sequence goes on from CM062927.1 coordinate 72,754,545, forward strand.
TGTGTGTGGGGGAAGCTGAGATGAGGGCTGTGAATTTCAATGGGTGTAGACTAGAAGTATATCAAAGAATAATTTTGTTTAAATCACAATGTTCACAATTTATATTTCCATACTTTGTGCCTTTCATTTCCTCTACAATGAATGGCCAGGAGAAGATATTCACATTTTTCAAAGTCTGAGACAGGACATCCGGGGACAAATCATTGTGGGGGCTGAAACAAGTTATGGCAGAAGGCTCCACATCACTGAAATCTGAGCTGGGAGGGACTTCAGGGGGAGTGACATTTCTATAATTCTATAGACAAATTCGTCTATAATTCTGTGGACAAAATAAGGTCCCAGGAAATGGAAGTGACCTGGTTAAGGTCACAGAACAAGTTACTAGCAGAGCTGAGACTAAAATCCAGATTTGTCTCCTAGTTTGGGCAGTTGGGTAGTTTTTTTTCAGTGCCTTCATTGGAAAGATTGAAGATTAATGGATGAGAATATGTTTTGTTTCCACTTCTTCAAAAGAAACAGGCTGCATAAATTTAAATACTTTATGCACCATCATTTGAGATGATCAAAGGGCCCAATTAAGTATCATATTAAAGTCCTGAGACTAAGAAACAGAATAGGTGTCTTCATCCATTTTTAATTTCCCCATTTTGCAGATGAGAAAAATAGGGTCTACCGAAGGCAGTGGTGACACTGTGAGCTCTTCTTGAAGCTCTGGCAGAGTTCAGACAAGGACTTTCTTTCCTAACTCAGGTATATGTGGAGTTTCTATTAGATTACACTGTTTGGTGGGACCAGGTATTTGGGACAGGTGAAGTTTGATTTTTATCTCCGTCTCATGTCTCTGTTCGATTATCTTCTCTCCAAGGCCCTACATGCCCACATGATGGCACACCCTGGCTCCCTTGTCTCCCCCACAACAGGTTTTTCACCCTCCTGTTAACAGTGGTGCCACATGCCCTAGACTTTTCCCTAACCTCTCTCTCCATTGAAACATATCCATCCTGTGTCCAACTCCCTCATAACCCCATTCATCTGCTAGGGCAAGGTGTGTCTCAATACATTCATCATAAAAGTAATCTATACCAATGAACAAAATAGGCAATGTGTTCATCTATTCATATAGCATAATGCCATAACTAATGAAATATGCATACGGCTCTAAAAGATTCCCTCTCTTGTGGTAAACTCAACTTTCTTTGAAATTTTAAGTGTTTTATTGAATCATATTTACATCAAAAAGGATAAGATACAAAGTACCTGGCTGATTAAAAACTCAGAATGTTCTTTCTTTTTGAGGGAGACACAAGCAATCATTTTGCAGGAGATGTTGATCAGCCAGAGAATGAACATCTCTGAACTGTGTAGGTTCAGGGTCAGGGTTGGAGGTGGATTTACTTGAAGTAAACAACGGCATCCAGTGGAACGAGAAGCCTAAAATTCTAGATGATAATCTTTATATCCAATTCACTGGAAACATGGTTGTGTTTCCTGGTGGGAGAATTTTTTTGTCAGTACTTCAGCCTCTAAATCAGCAGAGTTCCAGGAATGAGTAGTGAATATTTTTAAAGTAGGGCTTTGAGCGAAATACTAGAGGTTCCTTTCCTACTTCTATGCTTTGGTTAGTGGAGCCATGTTTTCTGGCTACAGGAGAAACAACACTATAATTGGTCACTGGTTTACAGCGTATGTTGAATCCTGCAGGACTTGCTCCAAACTTGGAATATGGTGTCTCCCAGGGGAAGCTGGAATTGAGTGTTCAAGAGTCCATTTTACCGTTTGGTAAGATTGGCTGCCTCTGGGTGACGGGATACATAGTAACACCACGAATACCATGTGTATAATCCGTTGTTGCCTTGCTTCTTTTGCTGAAAAACGAGTTCCTTAGGCAGGACACAAAAAGCAAACCATTAAATAAAATGTGATAATTGAACTTCATCAAAGTTAAAAATGTCTACTCTTTGAGAAACTCTGTTAAGAAAACAAAAATGTAAGTAACAGATTAGGAGAAAGTATTCATAATACATGTATCTGACAAATGACTTGTTTCCAGAATATATGGAGAACTTTGACAACTCAATAATAAGAAAAAAAACAATTAAAAAGAAGCAAAAATTTGAATATTTCACAAAATATAAAAATAGCTAATGAGCCCATTGAAAGATGCTCAACATCATGAAACGTCAGGGTTTACATCATGAAAATGTAAACCATAATGAAATGCTACTATACACCCACTAGAATAGCTAAAATTAAAAACATTGACGATACCAAATGTTGGTGAGGATGTTCAGCAACTGGAACTCTCATATATTTCTGATGAGAATGTAAGATGATACAACCACTTCAAAAAACAGTTTGTTTCTTATAAAGTGAAATATGCACTAAACATATGCCCCAGAAATTCCGCTCCTAGGTATTAACCAAGAGAAATGAAAACATGTGTCCACACAAAGACTTTACAAGAATGTTTATAGCAGCTTTATTCATGAGAACCCAAACCTGGAAACAACCAAAATGTTTATTAATGGATAAAGAAATTGTGGTATATCCATACAACGGAATACTACTCATAAATAAGAAGGAACAAACTGCTGATACTACCGATACATGTGGCAGAATGAAAGAATCTCAAAAACATTATACTGAATGGAAAAATCCAGACACAAAAGAGTTCGTACTGCCTGATTCTATTTATGTAAAACTCTAGAAAAGATACACCAAATCTATAATGACAGCATCAGTGGTTGCCTACTGGAGGCTAGGTTCTGGAACTGTGGGAAGGGATTGGGGTGAAGGGCACAAGGAAACAGTCTGGTTTGATGAAAATGTTCCTTTTCTTGATTGTGCTGTGGTTTTTCAGGTGTGTAAGTTATCAAAAGTCATTGAACTGTATACTAAAGTGGTACGCTTAGCTGTGTGTTAATTACACCTCAGTAAAGTTGATTTTTTTTAAAAGGATATACTTATGATGTTGAGGGCAAAACTTTGCCCTCAAACTCTATAACTCTCCATTGTGATTCTTCTATCAGGGCTTGGCACAGGCTCCATATAGCATCCCCAGCAGTCACTGACACTTCAAGCATCACTAGATTCATTAGTCAGAAAACCTATTGGCAGAATTGCTTGTGTTGTGGCCTGAATCAGCTTCTCCTGCTTTGAACTCCACTCAAAGGTAGTAACCTTATGCATTACTCAGCAACAGGGTTAGAGGAGTACCTCTGTATGTGGTGTATGTTGCGTTCAAAATCCAAAGAGGGCCAATAAGTGTATTGCTTGTTCTTAGTGGTGAGGGATGCATGGTACATCAAGTTTTCTCTCACTTTGGAGGAAATATTCTGATATTATATAGACACATGAACTTCTGGAAAAGTTTCTGAGATTTCTGAATTTCCAATGGATGTATCTCCCAAACTCTGACACATATGAGTTTTGTCTGGTGTCTAGGATATCTGCTCTTGCTTGCTCAGCTGGTCAATTAGCATGTCATCTAAACTGTGCTCCAGCATAATATTCTGTGGGTTAATAAGAGGACCAAAAATCCTTCTGGTCTAAGTTATGGCATAAAGCAAAAAAATTAATGTAGCTCCATGATCAGGATGGTGAATATGTGCTGTTATTCCTGCAGGTAAGAGCAAACTTCTAATAGAGAAAATGCATTAACCCGATCAATAGCCATATAGCAAACCTGCAGGGTAAAAAGACAACATTTATTTAGAGCAGCAGCTTCAGCTGTAGTCATTACCCAATCACACTTAAAATAATACACCATCGTATTCTACGCGTCTTTTGCAGAGGCCAAGCAGGTCAGTTAAATAGAGATGTGGTAGGGATCACCACCTTTACAACCTTAAAGTCTCTGTTGGTGGACTAACCTGTGCTAGTCCCTCAGGGATGTGACATTGCTCTTGGTTCATTATTTTGGTGTAGAGGGGAGGGCTGCAGCTGCTTCTGCTTTGCCTAGCCTATCATTAAAGCCTTCACTCTACAAGTCAAGGAGCCAATGTGGCGATTCTACCAGTTGCTGAGTATATTTACTCAAACTACATTTTCAGGAATTCTGGAAATAACAAAGGAATATGTTCATGGATGTACTGGGCCCACTGAGAGAGGGAAGTAGCCCCAAATTCTGTTTATCAAAGCACTCCTATAGATATCCACTTTTACCTATGGATCGTGGTGGTTTTCTGGAACCCTAATGATTAACATTAGTTTGGAATCAATGTCCAATAATTCCTAAAAGGTCCAGATATTTCTCTTCTTCTGGTGTGAAATTATCTGCAACTTGCTTTCCAGTCTGCTACAATGCTTACGACTCCTAACTGTTTCTTAGATCTGTTTGCTCCCTTTGACCACCCCCCGTTGGCTCATGACCCTCTGCTTTAATCTCTTGCTCAACCCTTGTCAGGGCCAAGGCCCAGGAGAAAATAAGACTGACTCACACCAGGAGAATAAATATCTTCTGAAGATTTTACCTCTATCTCCTAAATGGGTCAAACCTTCCAGGAGTTACTCAACAAGTTCCCCTGCCAATGGGGAGAATAAGCCCTTCAGCAATGACAAAGATCAATTGCTCTGTGATAAAACCTTTGGTCAGCCTTTAGATCAGACCAGGGCAGCTGCCCTCTCAGGGAATACCCACAGTCATGAATGTCTCCCTCTAAACCATGGCCTGGTAGCCCAGAGACCTCCATCTCTGTGCCTGACTTGTGAACTCTCCTGGTTTTGAATCTTGTCCCACTCTCGAAACGCTCTCCAGACCCCACTAAGCACTAATAGGAGAGGCCTCCAAGATAATCGGTGAATTTTCATGGTGACTGTGATGGTTTGAAAATATATTCAAATATTCTCTGACAATTCTCACCTCAAATGGTGGAGCCCAATTCTTCTGCCCTTGAGTGTTGACCAGAAGGATCACCTTTCTAAAAAATAGAAAGTGGTGGAAGTAATAGTATGTGACCTCCAAACCTAGGTCATAAAGGCATTGTGGCTTTCTCCTTGCTCTTTCTCTTGGACTGCTCACTCTCAGGGAAGCCAGGCACCATGTTGTGAGGATATTCAATCAGCCCATGGAGAAGCTCAGATGAAGAACCGAGGCTCCCACCAAAGACCAGCACCCTGTGAGCGAACTGTCTTGGAAGTGAATCCTTCAGTGCCAATGAAACCTTCAGATGACTGCAGCCCCGGCCAAAATCTTAACAGCACACATCAGGAGAAACCTTGAGCAAAGCTGTTCCAAATTCCTGACCCACACAAACTATGTGAGATAACATACATTTATTGTTGTTTAAAGCCACCTAAGTTTTAGCTAATTTATTATGCAGCAATCGATACAGTGACTTGGCAACAATCTCTTTTGCTGTTTAATTTATTGCTCGTACCAGTCATGGGAATTATGACACAGACAAAGGGGAACAATCTATGGTACATCAATGCAGAAGATACTTTGGGAAATGTGACCTTTTCTCAAATCATACCTCTTCTCACACTGTGACAGCCCCACTGTGTGATCTGGCTGTTGCTACCACTAATTTGTAGGGAACTTTAGATTGTTTGGGAAGCTTAGAACTTACAAAGAAATATCTCACAAAAATGTCTTCACATTTCCCTCCTGACAGCCCTATGGAGCAGACAGGGCAGATATTACTTTCCTCAATTTAAAGATGAGAAAACCCCAGGCCAGAGTTTCAAATTTCAAATGACTCATATATGACAAAGCCAGGATTTGAACTGAGGCCTCTCTGATTCCACATCTGGATTACCAACATGTCCCCTTAAAGCGATGCCACTCCTACCAGTGGGTCAGTTAAGATCGATTCCGCATATCCAATGGAGAGAGAGAATATTCACAAAGCGCTTGGTGCGTGGTAACGTACTCACTAAGTGGTGGCTACTATCGTTACGTTTACTGTATGCTGAGTGCCGGGCATAGAAGAGGAGAATGCGACCAGACCCTTTCCCTGAGGAGCTCGGGATGGAAGGATAAAGCTGAGGGATCTGCTTCCAGGATTGCCTTGAAAAGCCAGCAACCCTGATTTAAAAAAGAGATTCCTGTTTAAAGTATGTGTAGGCCAGCCAAATTAAGGCCAGGGTGGAATGCCCAGGGCCCTTCATGGATCCATGTTCTATTCCTTCTCAAATGCAGGGATGTAACCCTCCCACCCCAGTCAACGGGCCCCAAAGCAAGCACCAGAAGAACAGGTTGCTTGAGGGAGAAAGAAACAGTGATCTTTAGGGACACCCCACTCTTCCATTTAGGCAATAATTATGACCTTAGTTTCTTGGATCTAACGTGGCTTACTGAGGTATAAGACTCAGCCAGGACATCTTGGGAGAAAACACCCTGGAATGAGATTCCTACCTCTGTGGGGGTTAGCCAGGAAACGACTGCATTAAAATCACTTCCCGGAGCTCACGGGACAGAGGAGTGGGATTGGTTAGAGGGTAGCAGAAGGAGGCCATGGGGTGTGGAGTGCTATTGCTCATGCGGTCCATGGAGACAAGATGAGGACCTGAGCACTAGAGAAAGGCTTCTGTGACACCAAATGCAGCCGGAGATTCCCGGCTTTTCCTGAGGGCAGATGAGAACTGCTTCGAGTGGCTTCTCAGCATCCTCCTGTATGAGCAGTGAGGATGGCCTGTTTTTGTTTCATTTCTCTTGTTTTTGTCTTCTTATTTTTTTGAAATGATCACCAAATTCCCGTCATTCTTTGTATGCAACACCCATTAAGCCTAAGCAATCCTCCAAGACAAAGAAAACACCACGTCTAGGGACATGTGCCAGCAAGAAGTACATGACCTTCTCTTGCTGGGGCACTGGTATTTTTAAAGCAACAAATGCATGATATTGAATATCCCAGCAAGGCTCCCTTCCGAGCAGATCCGACCATGGTCTCGGAGAAGAAACAAACTGGGAAATGCCCCCAAACCATTATGGGCGCCACAGAAACAGATCATCGAATTCCTTTCCCTGATCAGGAAGGCAGGGGGTAGGGTGTGCATGTGTGTGTGTGTGAGTGTGTGGATGAGCGACAGCTGCTTGTACTGGCGCTGGAGACCCACTGCTGTCCCGTTATCAGCATAGTGAGGACATTGGATGTTTTGCCTGACCCCCACCACCCCCAAACACAAGACACAATACAACATCTCTCCAAGGACATTTTCCACCTGGAAGTCCTTGCCTCAAGGCAAAAACATTTGGCCCTTGAAAGTCCTTCTGGAAGCTGAAAGCCCTCGTTTGGCTATGTAAACAATTGACTAAGTGCTGGGGCTTATGTGGCAGAGAGCTCCCCAGTGCCAGCCAGGGAAGGCCAAGACCTGAGCAGGTGGAGCCGAGCCTGGTCGAGTCCCATTGCTGCCCCATCGGCTCCTCTGCAGCCAGGGCCCCAGCCCCAGCCTTCCAGAGCCTCTGTTTTCAGCAGCAAGTGGAGGCAAAGACAGAGGAAAGGGAAATGTGATCTCCAGTGAATTGCCAGATTTTGTTTTCTCTAATCCTATTCAGGTGGTGACTGTAACAAAGAGGAAAAACAGGCTAACATGCAGGACGCATAAAAACCCCGATTATTACCCCCAAAGAATGTGCAGTGGCCAAATTGAATTCAAGTCCCAGTGATTCATTACTAATGGGCCTCGAGTTGTGACCTGAGGTTGGACATGGGGCTTATGTGAGGACGGAGCGGGTGGCCGTGGGAGAGGCCCTGCCCTGGGGAGGAGCTGGGCCCGGGAGCAGGCAGCCTCTGAGCCTGGCCCAGACCACAGCTGGCCGGGGGCCGTGGCTCCCTCCAGGACTGCCTGCTGCACACCTGCGACTGGGCTTCTCTTCTCTTGGGACTGTGCTGCAGGCGATTTATTCCCCCCAGGAGCCTCCTTGAGGCTGGGCTTGGGGAGAGAGTGTGCGGAGAAGCTGTGGGGAGACCACGCTCCATCTTCTGCAGTCCCGAGTGAGGGAGTCCCCAGTGAGGAGGGTGGAAAACACTGTCTTGTATGAATAATATGCCTTCTCCTTTGCTCTTTTGAAGAGCTCAGAGCACCTAGCAGACAGGATGTTCTTCACCCTCAATAACTCCCTGAGGCTAAAGCAGATTTGATTCCCCCCACCCCCACCTGCCTTTTTTCTAATAGATGAGGCAGTGACAGCCCAGAGCAATTGGTCTCTGGGAGTGAGCTGTGTTGGGGTAACAGGAAGCAGGCAGAGAAGAGCTGATGTGGCAAGAGTCCTTTATGGAGACAGAAATTCTCTTGGCTAACCCCGTGCTCACTCACTATAGGCACACGAAAGAGATCACAACCATTTAAAAAGTCCCAGTACACGTAATACCTTGCCCCAGAAGCTGGTCTGCTAATAGGTTTTTGTTGTCTGTTTTAGCTAGCCAGGGGGTTCTCTTCTCAGAGGATGCTACTAGGTCACGTAGAAATAGCATTGCAACTACACCTAAGCAGTTGCAAAGGCCAGAGAAGGAAGACTGATTCTTTCAAACTGTAGTCCCCTGGAGCTCAGGAAATGAAGGCAAAAATTCCCTGTTGGATGTCTCAGAGCTGATTCCCAAGTTTTCTGCCAAATGGATGAAACAAGAAGAGAGATCCAGATTTTTCTACATGTAGACTCACTGTTGGGTGGTAAGCCTCTTTGGCCTTTATTGTTGTGCAGAACCTTGCTAACCTATCTCATTGCCTGTGGTCTTCTTTCACCATACTTCAGCAAGAATGATCTTTCATAAAAACTCAAATTTGATTATACCATTCCTGGACTTAAAACGTTCGATGGCTTCCTGTAGTCTTCAAAGTAGAATTCAAACTCCTTAGCACAGCCTGGAAGACCCTTATCTATCCCTCCAGAGTATGAAACTGCCTGCTGTTTTTTACACTCCATGCTCATTAATTCATTCATTTGTTCAGACATCAAACTGGCATTTCTCAAGGGGTTAATATCTTCCAGCCAGTTCACCAGGCACTGGGAGTACACCACCCCTGGCAGTACCTAGAACATGATCTGATCAGGACTCAGGGAATCTGCCTCTAGCCTTAGAACTTATTTCTCTCTCTGCCTGTAGCTCCCACCTCTTCCACCAGCTGGCTTTACTGTTCCATGAGTTTCCTTCTTCAACCCTCCCATCCCTCCCAAATGCCACTCTTGAGTGCCCTGATAGCACGTAGTGCTGTAATTGGGGGTTATTTATCTTTTTCCCCACTTTGTGCATGAGATTTTTGAGGACAGGGACTTTGTCTTATTCATAGCACTTAGCATAGGGCCCGGCTCATGGCTCATGGTGGTGACTGTCGTGGTCTTGGTTCCATGGTTCCATTGGCTTTGGCCAAAGAGATGTGAGGAAAGGTCTGCTGAGGGTCTTCTGGGAGAGAAAATTCTAAATGCAACTGTCCCTTGTTTCCTCTTTGGTGTCATATCTGGAGTTGATGGCTGGAGCTGCTGCAGCTTCTTGCTATCTAAATGGAACTAGCTTTAGAAAGAAGCCAATAAAGAGGACAGCAGAGAGCTGAGAGTAGCTTCAGCCTGGGATCCTCCTGCCTCTGGGCTTGAAGTTATTGAATAGCAAATTTCTCGTGGTTTAAGCCTTTCTGTTTCAAGGTCTCCCCTTCCCTTCTCTTCCTCTTCTCCTCCTTCTTCTCTTCCCTCCTTCTTCTAATCCTTGATCCTCTTCCTTCTTCTTTTTCTTTTTTTTCTGATAAAATCTTCCTAAGTGATTTGGAACTCAACACCTGTCTTTGGTTGGACTGACTGTATAGGGCCCAGCAACTGAGTCCAATTGACAGCATGAGATATTAACTGTATTTACTTATACGTCTTGTCTGCCCTATTAAACTATAGTCTCTTTGAGGGGAGGAAATCCATTTTGTCCAAAATTGTCCTATTTTTCTCCTCTCCCAAGTATCTGCCTGATGTCTGTTACATAGTAAGGAGCTCCATAAATGTTTTTTGAATTGAATTGAAGTCTTCAACTACTTTTTTCTCCTTTTTCTTAACCCTCAATATATCACTTATCTGTGTACCACATAATTTAGTGTTTTATTCTATACTGTTGTTCTCACATGGTTTCCCATTGAAAGTCTTGCACTTCCCAAGAAGATGTTAAGGTCCTGAAGAACAGCATCTGAGTCTCATCTCGTATTTCTTTGGTATCCCATATGGTTCTCAGCATTTGTAGGGCTCATAAGGGGCACCTAATAACTTCCTGATGAACTAATTCTCTGTAACCTCGTACAGCATTGAATCCTATCAAAGTTCATAATTATGCATTCTTGCATGTTTGTGTCAATTCCTTGATGGCACAAGTTCTCACCTTCTTCTTCTTCTTTACTCCATACCCTAACAGGCACAGAGCTGGCATCAGTAAAGACTTTGTGATTAATGGATGAGAATATTAAAGTATTTTCTCCCCACAGATCACAATCCCACAAAGCAATTTGGGTGAACTGAAACCTCTCAAGGACTGGTGTGGTGGAGGTGGAACTAACATTTTAAAATATCTTTTGGGGGAGCCAGCCTGGTGGCACAGTGGTTAGGTTCGCATGCTCCACTTCGGTGATCCGGGGTTGGCAGGTTTGGATCCCGAGTGTGGACTGACGCACTGCTCGTCAAGCCATGCTGTGGTGGTGTCCCATATAAAGTAGAGGAAGAAGGGCATGGAAGTTAGCCCTCAGCAAAAAGAGGAGGATTGGCAACGGATGTTAGCTCAGGGCTAGTCTTCCTCGTACCCAAAAATATATATATATCTTTTGGGGTGGGGGGTGTTTTTGGAAGTGACCCCACTCACTGATATCCTTGTCCGGACATCGAGACCACTTCGCTGTTATCTGTGGGTAGTTATGGAGCCCAGTTTTCTCTCTCAATTTACTTGATATTTCTATTTTTGAAGCTCTACGTCTTTAGGTATGTTGCTCTGGGTCTCCAAAGAATCCTGCAGTCACGACTACTGTTTGCTGAAAGGGTACTTGGCACTCTGTTTTCTGTCCTTAAGAAGGTCCTCTGACAACGTGCTCTGGCTGCCTGTGTCTCACACCTTGCCACAATGACTGATGTGTGAGAACACAACTCAGCAGTTTAAATTATTTACACTGACTCCCAACAAACAGCCAACCAGGGAGAGGTAAATTCAGGGGCCTATACTTCCCCGTCCCTTCACTGCCACTTTAAACAGTTTCTCCTATCTTGGTGATGGATTTTGACCCTGGTTATAATACAGTATCTCCCAAAGACAACATTTTAAAACCCTAAAACCAAGAGAAAACAGGGATTGGGTAAGAGTCAACAAATTCATCCTCATTTTTTCCTCTTTGTTTTATATATATATGTATTTTATATCTCTTCTCTCCAAATCTGATGGCCAAGTTTTCCATCTGAAGACGGTTATGCATTCTTTGCTTTGTTTAGTTTCCATCCATGTGTGTGAAGGTGGTTGTGGTGAATTATGTGTGTGTTTATGTGTCAGGAGCATCCACAATATACGTGAGGGAATGCCAGAAAGTAGGGCTTTTAAATTTAATCTCCCATGTCAATGCTCTATAACCAATGAAAATATCCCAATTTAAGACAAATTTTGACACGGGAGGCGGTGTGCTACATGCCCTAAGGGATAATAGATGTGTAAGATTCAGACACTCCAGGTATACTATGGGCTATAAGCAATTCAAAAGAGGAAAAGAAAACCTTTTTTTTCAAAATGAAAAAATTTTTAATTGCAAAAGTGATTCACTGTGGTAAAACTTAACATAAAATGGAAACGTATTCAGTAAAGAAAGTAAAATTTCTGCTTATCCATCTCTAATCCCAGAGATAGGCAATATTAAGAATTTTGTTGTAGTCTCTCAGAATTTTTATGCATATAGAAACATGTATTTCTATGTAATGGGATCATATTATAGGTATTGTTCTCTAATCTGTTCTCGAATCTATAAGACATATAGATATGTCTTATCTTCATTTTACTTTTCACTGGCTGTGCAATATTCCATTGTATGTGTGTACTGTAATGCTACTTACTGATTGACAGTTGGACTCAGTTCTCTGAGGTTTTATACTCCATTAGAAATAATGTTATAGCGAATATCCTTGTTCATTTATTTTTCCGTACTTGTTGAACCAACTTCTTCTGGGAACGTCAGGGAAGATTTCAGAGAAAAGGTGGAATTTTAGTAGAGCCTGGGGCAGGGAATGGCAGGAGCAAGGATGGAAAGTACCAGGTATACTCACGGGTTTGTGAGTACACCTCTTTGGGTGAAGTGTAGGTTGTGTGATCTCAATCTTGGGCAATTGACTCACATGAAAAATGAAGGAGGGGTTTGCAAGGGAATACAAGTTCCGGCAGTTTAAACATTTTGTGTTTGCAGTGATGCCATGATACCTAAGAAGAAATATCCCACATCCATCTGGAAATGGTGGGTGTTGGGTGAATGGGAACTACCAGAGAGTAGAAGGCACCAGACTTTCCAGGAAGCACTGGGAAAGCTAAGACACATGAAATAGACATTGTGAAGGATGATTCAACAGGATTTGATGACTGTTTTGATGTGAAGGAAGTCGGTAGAGGCACAGTCTCCTTACCTAGACATGGGGACGGCAATTCCCATTCCTCAGGGTTGGTATGAGCACCAAGCAAAATAACGGGCAAACTGTCAATAAGTAACAGTACTACTATAATATCATTTCATTTGGTTACGAACTTGCCCTGTAGTCCCCCAAAGAATGGTCATCCCACCAGGGCTCTAGGAGTTGCTAGTTTATAGACTGAAGAGGGTGGATTACAATGACCTTTTCAGAGAACCGTGAAGTCACTGAAGGGGGTTGGCTGTGTTTTCTCAGTGATTCAGTGGAAACTTAGGAGTTACCTCCAAGGATGTGAATCTGGCCTAAATACCTCGGGCCTTTCACATCTGTGGTTACTGAGTTAGATTTTCCCTTTTATCTAATTCAATCCCCCCTGCCCCCCCCCATTTATAGAGACTTATTTTTGCTTTTAGTGCAGAAAGGAAGGATAGGAAGACACACTCCAAATATTTAGTTAGTTTCAAAAGTATGTGTTATTCAAAGCACCTTCAAGTACTAGGTTTCTTGACATAAGAAACTCTATCATCTTGCTCTGCTGTGTTCCCTTTGGCAGGAACAATAATCATCCACTTCAAGGGCATAACATTTAGCTATTTGCAGGGAAAGAATAACAGCCTGAGAGTTGAGAGAGCTAAATTCCAGGCTCAGCTCTCTCTGTCTAGCTGGGACGACTTCTCTGGGCCTCATGCTCCTTATTAATACAATGAGACAGTTGACCATGACAGCTCTACATTCCTTCTTTGTAGGATACCACAACCTCTGTTCACAAACCCCTTGTGAGGTTGATGAGGCAGCATCATGAGACTCATTTTGCAGGTTTGGAAATGGAAACCCCAAGAGGTGAGTGACTTGGCTAAACTGAACATGATTCCCCTCCTCAGAGATGAGTCCAGAACCAATGTCTGTTAGCTGACTTCTAGTAGGTAACACTGTCTTGTGAAAGTTTCTATCTGAGTTTGGTTGGGAGAGAGGTTTCTAGAAGATCAGGCATCTGACTTCCTTCATGTGGACAACCACCCCTTGGCAGCCACAGCCCTCAGGCAGACCACCACTATTTTCTTCCTTGCCACTCCCTCTTCACACACTTGTCCCAGCTGCACTAAACTACTCTGAGTTCTTCCAATGGCCCCACTCCCTCTCACCTCCTGGTCTTTGCATAAACTGGGTTTATTTTTTTGGCTTGGAAAACTCCTTTCCCCATTAATCCCTTTCTGTAGTTAACTCCTTCTCCTCCCTCAAGTTTTCAATCTGCCATTGCTTCTTTCAGATAGCTTTCCCAACCCTCCCACCAACCTGTGTTAGAGGCAATTTCTCTGGACCCTGTAGTACTCTATCCCTCCCTAATCATTGTGATAATAATACCACCCCATGTGGTAAGTGTTAACTCATGTCTGTTAACTCATGTCACAGGTGAAAAATATACTTGATGATTGCCCCCAAATTGCAGTGGCATGAACAAAATAAAAGTTTAATTTTCTTTCATGTAACAAGAAATTTGGAGATAGGTTCTCCAGAGCTGGTGTGGTTGCTTTATGGTCAACAGGGACCCAGGTCCTTAAAGCTTTTTGCTCAATATCCTTAGTGTTGCCCCATGGTTGCAAGATGGCTATTGGATGCAAGCCATCACATCCATGAAAGGGGCAGGAACTAAAGGGAATGTCTCCCAGATGAGCCAGCCCCCTTTATGAAACTTTTCTGTAAGTTCTACCAAAAGACATCTGCTTGCCTATCCTTAGCTGGTAAATGTAGTCTTCTAGCACCTGAAGAACACAGGATGCCCTTGGTAATGTAGAAGGAGAGAGTAGCTGTTTGGTAAGCAATCGGCATCTCTGTCATCTAAGCTACTCAAGATGTGGTAGGCAGTCCACATCAGTCTGTGAGCAGATAAGTGCGGAAATGTAGGCGTTTAGAATCTTTTACGACAACTTGACATTGACGTGACATGGTCCTTCACCACAGAGTTTGAGAAGCCCTGCCTGCCATAAGTCCTCTGTCTTCCCATGAGACTGCAAGTGTCCTGAGGGCAGTTAAGCTTTGCTCTCTGTTGTATTCACAGGTCCCACTACAACCCCTAATGAGGAGGCGCTTGGTGAACCTTTGAGTGAGGACAAGCACCGAATCCACTTGTCACCACCTGGTTCTTACTCAGCTCACCTGCTCTGATATGGCTGTTTCCTCTTTCCCTTTGTGATCTCCTTTTCTTGCTCTTCTCTTGCCCTCCTCTCAGCATCTCCCAGGTCCCTCGATCTCTCCTAAACCTTGAATGTGACAACTTCCTAAGCTTCAGCCCTGAGCCCTCTGCCTCTCTTTCCACATCCTCTCCCTCCGGGCTTGCCTACTTCAGCAGAATTAACACTCCTGCAGGAGAAAGACGCCCAGATTCTGGCCCCAGACTGGACTCTCTCCTGGCCCCTGGTATTTTCCAGGTGTTTGTTGGAATGGGTCCAAAGTCCGGCTGACTCCCTCTTTCTCCAGAAACTAGTGGGATTCAGCATTGACCCAAGGGATGTCAGATTGACTATGGGCGAATCTGAACAGTTGGGGGAAATGGGATATGCTTCCGCACTGCACTTCTGTGAGTAAAGGAGGCTCCCCACCCTTAAACCAGGCCAAGAGGAGCACGACTAAAGGGGCTCTGAGATAGTGGTGTGGCCCTGTTTGTAAACTACGATGTTTTTTGTATTGGGAAAGGAGGTATTGTTAAAGATACTTCCTCCCTCAAAGATGCACCTTCTGTCACTGTGGGTGATTGCTCTTCTCTAATTAAGTGCAAGGCCCACCCGCTGTGAGCTCACTCCCCAAGTCTATTCCGGACTGACCTGGCCTTCTCAGCTTGCTTCACAATCAATAACTCCAGAAAAGGCAGCTTTATTCACTGAGATCACAGATCAATGAGACAAGATTTGCATATGAACTTGATATATAAATCCTGGGGTGAGGTAATAATTTTTTCTGCTATCTCCTGACTTTCCCTCCTTTCTGTTTCCTCAGCTCATTCTCCCTTCTGCTCTTTTGTCCTTCTCTTCACTGATAATGTCCTTTCTTTAGAGACTCTTCCTTTCTCTAACCCCCACAGCCCCAGCTGGGGAATGCGGCCCTCCTCTGCGCTCCCTCGTGCCCTGCATGGTGAATGTCTGTTAATTTACCCTCTCTTCAGCCAACCCCAGAATTCCATGAGCCACTTGAGTGCAGAGAAGGTGTTTCCCTCTGGGTCTCCAGCTTGTGCTGGGGGCTACCTCATGGCAGATGCTCAGCACACTTCATGGAACCAGTGAATCTTGGACAACCCCCTCTGCTCCTCTCTTTCTCCCTGCTTCCCTCCTCTTTCTCCTATTCTCCTCTTATTTCTTTCACCTTCCTTAAGTGGAAAACTCCTAAAGGTGCCTGGGAAAGGAGAGCTAGTGTATGTCACCACAGTTGGGACTTTCATATCCCAGAGGCCAAGGGGCCACCTAGGATAATTAGGAATCTTTTTCTTGCACGACAATATGACCTGCTATAATGTTCCCCAATGTGCTCCCTCACCCCCAGGGGACTTGAAAACATAAAAATTATTGGTGCCCTTCTCTTGATTGAAAGCTTTGGGAGCTTCTCTTGGAGGCAGAGGCACCAACTGATCAAAATGGTGTTGGGGAAGCCCAGAGAACCTGGCCATGCTAAGTCTCTCCAGGAGATAGTGCCCATGGGCTTCTCTTTCTATTTTCTATCTTGACTAAAAATTTGTAATGGGTGCACTGTTTCAAAACAGATACAACTTTTGGTTTTATTTTTGGCAGCTCTATCATGTTTCCAACTGTTATAATTTTCTTTTACTTCCTCTGGGATATTCAAAAGTAGCATTGGCACATTTGGGGGTCCTCTCCTCAATGTTACACTTATATTTAGAGATAGGTAATCTTTTGAAAGAAAAATTGGCATGATAACTACCAAGACAACTTCCTACATCATTAGAGATCAGTAGAGATCAGAAAGGAACCTCAAGTCCCATCTCATACGCTGGCTGGTTGGCACCAGAGGCCCCAGGGTTTTGTCCTTGTTATTTACAGCAATGGTAGCTGTTGACGTTCCTGTAGCATGTTACCATGTGCTTCCACACAGAATCTTACCTGAGCCTTGTGTCAGTGCTCATGAGGTCAGTTGTTGTAATCACGTCCGTTGTAGGTGAGTGAATTGAGGGTCTGGATGTTATGTAAATAGCCCACAGTCCATAACCAGGAGGCATCTCCTAAAGTTCAAACCCACCTTCTGTTGTTAATATCCTTGCTATTGCCATTGTGTCACATGGTCCAGGTATGAGCCATGCCCAAGAGTGACATGCATCATGGGAAGGTGCTTGGCCTGAGTCACTTGTCACCTTCCTGGTGGCTTCTACTAACCTAGCTGACAATGTTGGAATCATACCCTGATAAAGCCCACTTTTCCTGGGGGAGAAAATCTGCTCTTTGGCGAAGGATGTGCAAATAGCTGAGCTTCCCTGCTCCAGCTTCCAAAAAGCTACCAGGGCCCGTTGGTAGGACCACCTTAAAATTGTTCCAGTCTCTTCTCTTCCTGTGCACATGTTCTCTTTCACTGAGCCTCTCAGCACCCTCCTTCCTCCTCCCTCCTGCTCTCTGACGGTACCAAAGCCCATTAATATCCATTGTCTTAGTCAAAAATATTGTGCAGTTACTCTCCTGTCCCAACCCTTGCTGGAAAAGAATCTGGTTAATTAACATTGATTACAATCCACCAACTGCAAGTAAAAATCGATTGCTGGGGTCCCTAATTTGAATGCACTTCTCTCTCCTTATCTCTTGTGAGAAAGAAAGAGACAGAGAGTGTGAGAAAGAGAAGAGGTGAGAGGAGAGAGGGTATTTTTTTAAGCAGTCCAATTTCTTGGGTCCCTGGTGAGGGACATTAGATGTGCCAGTCCTTAGATCTTGCCCACTCTCCTTCAGCATGGCCATTTTTCAGTGTGACGTCTAATTGCTGCAAATAGTCATTGTGCACATTTGGGCCTTGTTCATCGCTCCCTACTTTATTGAGAGAGGAGCGATGGTATTGATTCTGGATGGCCAGGGAGAATGCCAGAGAATATTAGTAAGGAGCGGAGAGAACACAGTACATAAACTTTTATGACACAACGTCAAGCTGGATTGTGAAGACATAAATGAAAAGGACAACATGGTCTGTAATTACCACAAGCACACATCTTCCATCTGCTGGGGACAGCGGCCTGGGCTGGCCAGGGCAAATTGCAGACAAGGATGAATTGTCCAGCTCACAGGAACGGTGGCCTGTAGTTGTTGCTCCTTGTTGTTTAGAAAGAATATATGGGCCATAAAAAAGCAATTGTAACTGTTGTGTGTTGCAGTGTGGTCCTGAAGAAAGTGTGTGGATTCCAATGTCAGGTCTGTCACTTACTGCTAGCCTTGTGACATTGGGTCAGTCACTTAACCTCTCTGAGCCCCAATTCCCTCACAGGTAAAACAGAGATAATAACAACTACTTTGCAGGGATGGTGTAAGGATTAAATGAGATAATGTGTGCAAACATTTTGCATGGTGCCTGGAAAATAATGGACTCTCAGCAGATAGTAGATATTGACAACATTATTCATTTTTTTTTGATTCAATAATTATTTATGGAGTATTTGCTCTGTGCCATCCTGTGCTAGATGCTGGGGATAGAGTGGTCCTCTAGCCTCTGATCCTCACAGCTCTGTGGGTGAGACAGACATTAATCAATTATTGACCCAAATAAATGGAAAATGCTCCTGTGCTAGGAGCTGGGGAGGAAGGACATGATACTATACAAGGAAATGTCTGTTCCCGCTTTTTCAACAATCACATTTATTAGGTTATTATCTGTCCCTCCAACTGAGGACAGGGACTTAGTCTGTTCAATTCACTGCTCTGTCTCCAGTACCTAGAATAGTGAATGACACATAGTAAGCACTCAGTAAATATTTACTAAATGAATGAATAGCTATATACTTAGGATGTAGAGGGAGAACTAGTGCCTAACTTTTAAGAGCTTATAGTTGAATGGGGTATAGAAAAAATCCATAACATTTAAGACTTAATGGAATCATTAGCAAGTTATCTACAAAATCACAATTAAACTTATACCTTGAAAACTCTCTTTATCTAGACACTGGCTCACATACCAGCCTGGGGCCTGATGTCATCCGGTCATCATAACGTGGCAAGTAATGAAAGGAAATGGAAAAACAAGGAAACTGGCCGTCCCTCCCTGAGTTTAGTGGCTCGGTTCACACAATGTGTTTTAGTCAGGGTAGCTTGTTTAGCAAACAATGCCCAATCTGGGCAGTGAGGTCAGCAGAGGGACTCCGCTCTGCGAAGTATTCAGGACACAGGCTCTACCTGTCGGGTCTAGGGTCCTCCACTGGAGCCTCCACATGCAGCTGGCAAGCGAGGCAAAAGAGACCTAGAATACCGAGGAGCACACCCACTCCCTACTGCCTCACCCTGGAGGGTGCCATGTAGCTGTGGCTCATGTTGCATTGGCGAAACAAGTCACATGGTGTCAGCTAGTTGCTGGGGAACTGGGGAGTGTAGACAAGTAGTATGTCCAAGAGGAGGAGTTGCTGGGTGCCATATGTCTCTACCACAGTGAGTTCAGCAAACACTTAGGGAGACTCCACTGTATGCCAAACACTGGGATCCAAGATGGCCAGACCTCAGAGCCCTCCAAGAGCATGCCATCTAGTGGACAAAACATGGAAATCACTACAGTCATGCATTGTTTAACAATGGGGATATGTTCTGAGAAATGTGTCTTTAGGCGATTTCATCGTTGCGCGAACATCATAGCATGTACTTACACACACTTAGATGGTATAGCCTACTACACACCTAGGCTATACGGTACAGATCTTATGGGACCACCGTCCTAGATGTGGTCCCTCATTGATGGAAGCATCATTATGCAGCATGCGACTGTAATGAAAGGCAGATCTTAATAAGTGCTGTAGTAGAGGGATAGCAAGTACAAGGGGAGGAGAGAGGAAGGAGGGATTAATTCCACAGATTGTGGGACAATTTCAATGGGCACAGTCAGATTGGAAAGGAGCATCAGACTTTAATCCCTGGTGTGGTGGAGATGGCTAAAGACTTGTGTTCCCCCTCCCATGGTACAGATTTGTGGCTGGTAAGCAGCTGTCCAGCTGGGTCTCCATTCCACAGCCTTCCTTGCATCTAGGTGAGGCCTGGGACTAGTTCTTAAAGGGAAATATTAGCCAAAATGTTGATGGTTACCTCCGGGCCAAGTCAATAAAGAAAAAGGTGTTCTTTCTCCGTCCTCTCATTCTCCATCCATGGGCCAAAGACTGATGCTCAGGGTTACCTTGTAAGCCTTCTTTGGGGTTGGCAGGGCTGCCAGTAGCCCGGTCTCTCAATGACTGCATACAACAAACCCACCCCGCCCCCAACACCCTCCTGACATAGAACTACCTTGGATACTATGTGAATGAGAAGGAAAAGTTATTGCATTTAAGATGTTATAAAATTTGGGTCTATTTCTTACAGATATTAGTGGCTTAATAGAAATGGCTAATGGGAATAAGAGTCAGGCTACTGCCTTAGGGCTCTCCGGGTAGAGGAAACAGTGAAAATAGAGACTCAGAGGCAAGAAAATAAAGAGTGTGTTCAATCTTGAACATTGTTGGTGGGAGTGGAAAACGGTACAACCACTCTGGAAAACAGTTTGACATTTTCTTAAAAATGCACCTACCCCATGTTCCAGCAATTCCATTCCTAGGTATTTACCTAAGAGAAATAAGTTCTAGAAATAGGGTTCTAGATGGAGGAATAGGGGTAAAAAACAGTCCAGAGCTTTGCCCATGCCCATTAGACTGGTATAGAATTTGGGGCGTTTAATGCCAAAGGAGTTTGGATTTTATTACCTGAACAATGGGGAGTCATCCTAGGCTTTTGAGCAGGGGAGAAATAAGCTCATGTGCCAGTTTTGGGACTGTAAATGGTGGCAGGGTGGGGAAGGGAAGGGAGTAAGATGACAAATTGCATTGGGGCTGGGGCCCCCGTCAGCTTCGCACAGACTGGAATTTCCCCACGGACGATGCAGAGGCCAGCCCAGGGAGATGGCTGGAAATCTAGCAGCTGTGTTTGCCAAAGGTCAAATCGTGAAACAAACAGTTTCTTTCATACAGAGAATATTTTAATCCCTATGACTCTATAGTAAGATCAGGCCACGTGTTATGATTGGAAATGATTTCTATTATCAGTTACTATTACTACTCTTGAAGTGTTGAAGGCCAGGGCTTGGGAGGAACTGGGCAGGACTCAGAGAAAGTAATGGTCTGTGAAGTTTGCATTTTCCAGAGCTTGGCAGACAGGCACTCAGCCTTACATAGTCCTTTTCTGCTCCTTCACTCACACCTCAGGCTGCGTTCTTCAGTTTGGGTCAGAGGCACCAAGAACCCGGAAGAAGTGATGGTGGAGCTGCAGGACACAGGCTCGGAGGTGAGTGATCACTTAGACCCACTGCTGAGCAGCTGTGTGCTTCTCAAATATCCCGGGAAAGACTACAGCAGAAGTGCCCCCACTCCACCCTGAGTTAGCATGCAGGCAAACCTCACAGATTTCTTGAGGGTCCAGAGAAGATGTAAGAACCACCAAGACAGCTCAGAAAACTCTTGTGTATTAAGGCAAATATTTCATAGATATTTTCTGAGTGCTGACCCTACGTTGGCGCTGGGACATAGAAGCAGATAAGCCAAACGAGGACTCCTTCTGTTTCATGCTGATCACCCGCAACACTTTCACGTCGCGTATTTTCCGAGACAGTCCTGAATTTATGTATTTTTATCCTTTTCAGCAAAGATGAGTCATTCAATGTTGAACCAAATGTGGCCTTATTTTAGTACAGTTGTCAGATTTTTCTTTTAAACATAGCCAAAAATCAGAACAAGTCCTTTGTCAGTCTCTGAAACAGGGTCTCATAAGCAGTAGTAATTGTAGTTGTAATGTACACAGCAGGTGCTCAATAAGTGCTTAAAATGTGCCTAACCTAAGTCACATGGGACTCTCTGGGAATTAAAGCCCGGCAGCTGCTTCCCGGGGTCCTGGTCATCCTGGCTCTTACACGCTGGGAGCTCTCATCCGACTGCAGACTGCGGGTGTTCAGCAATTTCATGGTATAAGTTCCTAAGGAATTGTTGCAATGTTTGCAATCCCATGGTGACAGGGGTCTCTCAGCGAACGTGGGGGGCCCTCATTTAGTCCACCAGCTGTCCTGAATGCACAATACTCATCAGATTAAGAGTTCTTCAGGGGATCCTTGCCCTGCCCTGAACAGCAGTGGTTTGGACGCGAGGAATCAATCTTCTGGAAGCTGCAGATGGTCAGACTTCCTTCCAGACTTCCCTGGAGGTGGGACTGATGACCAAAGATGACTGGCTTTCTCTGGCAGGGAGACATGTTTCCCACTCCGGGCAAATCTGTGGACCTCAGAACCTTGCCACACGTGGGCCTTTGTCATGAAGAGTCAGCAAACAGAGCAGAAGATTGTGGAGGCAGACGGGCCTAGGTGTGGATCCTGGCTCTGCCGTTTACTAGTAATGAGACCTAGTCCACTAACCTTCAAGCCTCAGTTTCCTCATCAATAAATAGAGATAATAGTGGTGATTACTCATATCGCTCACAGTAAATAGTGCTGGGTACCATAACCAACAACCTTAAATGTCCATGTCGTGCCATGAGAAAGGTTTACTTCTCATTTACGCAGAGTCTACTGTGGATGCTTTTCCTAGACGGCTCTCCTGGGCGGCTGCTCTAGAAGAACAGATTCAGAGACCAGGACTCTTTCCATCGTGCTTATCTCCGATTTTCTAGGGACGCAGAGTCCTACGTGCCCAGCATTGTCTTAGGTATTGTAAGTAATCTAGAGATGATTTAAAGTGTACGGGAGGGGGGCCCGCCCGGTGGCGCAGCGGTTTAGTCCGCGCTTGGCAGCCCGGGGTTCGCGGGTTCGGATCCCGGTCGCCCGCCGACGCACTGTCTGTCAGCCACGCCGTGGCGGCGTCCCATATAAAGTAGAGGAAGATGGGCACGGATGTTAGCCCAGGGCCAGTCTTCCTCAGCAAAAAGGGGACGATTGGCAACGGATGTTAGCTCAGGTCTGGTCTTCCTCACAAAAAAAATAAATAAATAAAAAAATAAAAAAATAAAGTGTACGGGAGGATGTATGCAGCTTATATGCATATACTATGCCATTTTGTATAAGGCACTCAACTATCCTAGGATTGAGGTGTCTGTGGGGGATTCTGGAACCAATCCCCAGCAGATATTGAAGGACGACAAAATGTGCAGAAGTGCAAGAGAGCAATGACTTGTCTCCCAACAGTTGGTAGCTTGAAATTGACCACAGTGGGGGCATTGATACCATAGAAATTGGCAAATGCTACAAATCAGGGCTATTTCCCCTAGAGAACTGGTTGTTAAACATTTCCAAGAACATCACTGGTCCCCTCCAGCTCTGAGTTAAATGGGCATCCCTGGGCCAGAGTGCCCTCCTCAATCACCTTGTATCAAGTGATGTTTAAGAAAGAAGTGATTCCGTTCCCGAGCCTGTGCAGAGGAGCAGGCCCTGGCTGCTATAGAACAAAGAGGGGCCTCTGCCGGGATTCGAATTCAGTTCCTCAGTGTCTAGAGGCTGGGTACTTTTCAAAGCCAGCTTTGTCTCCATGACGAAATCGGAGCTTTGCCCATGGTGGGCAACATGACTTCTGACATTCTTAACGTGGGAAGCAACACTGGGGCAGGTCAGAGGTGTTCCACCTGCGCTCTCTAATCCTGCCGCAAAGCAGTCGCCCGTTCTTGATCGCTGACCCCACTGCACTCCCTGCTACCAGAATTGAGAGATTTCAAGAAGTTAGGAAGCTCAGCTAAAAGAGGCTCTCCTTTGCAACCTCCCCCGTATAGAAAGGCTGTCTTCTAAAAATGATTATTAATCCTGCACAGCAGGCACCTACACACATGCCCTGTTTCCTAATATTAACATTTCCTACTTTTGCCATTTTCTTTTCTGAGACCTCTGGGAACCATTAACAGGGTTTTCCTGCTCCCCAGGATTTGCAGGAGAACGTAGATGGGCCCAGAGCGGCCTGAGTGACGTCTGGAAGGATGTGATAGAATTTGCTACTGGAACTCATGCTTTGCTTACCTGTGGCGGACATTCGTCATCGTTCCCCAAAATAGTGCAGACAGAACAAAGGCTGCTCTGGGTCTCCGGGCTAGCCCTGGCCTGGGTCTGTTTGCACTGGGGGAGTGGGCCGGGCAGAGGGGGTGGGGGTTAGTTTCACTCGTCATTCCAGTGGAGGAAAGGCAAGGTTCAGTGCATTTCTGTTTGTTTTCACAAACTCAATGGGACCACCTCCATCTCCACCACCACCCAATTTGCAATCAGACCTTCCCCAGACTCTGGAACACAGCCTCACGCAGCCACAAGCTCCAAACAGCAGTGGATGAATGGTGAAGCCTGAAATGATGTCAACAGCATAAGCCGAGGCCAAGGAAAATATGCGGGGGCCCTCGATGGCTTCATCCCCGTGCTTGTTGCAACGCAGCTGTGAGTCGTAAGTTTTCCTTCCTTCGGAGCAGAGTACAGTACATATGAATTCGGTTCAGAACCTAGCATACCCTTTCCAGAGCCCTTGCAACCTCCCCCCATTCCTCACCCTCTTGGAAGAGCTAAAGTTCTCCCAGCAAGTCAGAGAGGGGCAAGGGATGGAAGGTGGGGTAGCTGGAACTGGTGGTAATTTAGAATTATTTTGGGGGGAGCTTAAAGCCCACAAGTCATGGCAGTCGGGATGGAAGTGGGGAGAATGAGCAACAGGGCAAGGGGCAGGGGCGTAAGAGATGGGATTCCATAGCCAAGGTGACGCTGAGAGTTGAGACAGCTGTTTTGATCATTCAAGTCCTTGTGCCTCCTTCCTCCTGATTTACACAAGTTTTTGCATTTTGTGTTTTGAAGGGGCAGTCTGGAGCTGCCTAAAATCATTGTTCCAGTCTTCCACTTGATTCTACCCATGCAGACATAGCCAGAGGAGCTCTGAGCAACCCAGTCCATCCTTTAGGCTACTTGATGGTGGAGGCATCTCCAGGGGGAGTCATTCTGCTTTCGAATCTGAACCACACAGACGCAGCCCCAGGGGAACATCTTAAGTACCCAAGCGGTGAATTTGATGGATCAAATGACAAGTTGGTGGAAGGGGGATTATTTATCTGAGTCCAGCAAGGCCTTGGAGCCTGGGAGAGGGAGAAGTTTAGCATGACTCCCCGGCTGCCTCCTCCTCCTCCTCCCCCAGCTGCCTCCTCCTTCCCTGACCCCTCTCAGTTGCGCGGGCCAAGTGAGGTTTGAGGAAAGTAGGGTCCGTGGGCCTGACACCATGATGAGATGCAGGACCTCTCCTCCTCCACACTGACCGCCGGGCTGGGCTGGGCGCGGCTGGCCATCGCCAGGAATGCTGCCTCTCCCCGCTCTTGCTCCAACCCCGCCATCGCCGACGCTTGGCTTTCATTTTACGATTGTGTTTATACAGCAAACATACTTTGGAAAAAAAAGAACTCTCCCATGGCTGCCGGCCATACCACCTTGTGGCTGCAGAAGCAGAGCAGGGCTGGGCCTGATCTCTGGGTGCTGCAGCATCCACCCAAGGGGACCTAGGTGCCTGAGACAGCAGGGCCAGTGACTCATGTCCTGGCATCCCATCTTCTGAGTCACCTGCCCCTGTGAGAAGATGACGGGGCTTCAAGTCTCCTGGCGAAGGAGATGAGCCATGAAGTCGGAGACCCAGTATGTGTTTGTACCTGTAACATCTATTCTCTTCCACCAGGAGTAAAAATAAAATAGTTTAATAGCTACCAGCTCCTGAGAACATACAAGTGCTCCCCAGACTTCAACTGTCTTCATCATTATTAAGGTACTACTTGGCACTGTCTTGGTTCTTTGCAAATGTTTTCTCTAATTCTTACACCAGCCCAGCAAGAGAGACATCATTATCTCCATTTTAGAGACTTGGCTCAGAGAAGTTAAGTAATTTGCCCCAGGTCACAGAGCTAGACAGTGTAGAGACTGTCTAACTCCAACATCTAAGCTCTTGATAGGAAAAGCCTCCTGATACTTCTCTCTTCTCTTTTTTCTCTGTCTTGTTGGACTGCACAGGGACTGACCACAAGCAGCACTAGATCCTCAGGGTCCATGGGGCTCTCGGTTTCTCCTTGAAGAGAAGTTGCCTCCTTGCTTCTCCTTCCCCTCAGCCTGCACACTGGCCCCTGGGACTCTTTCAGAACTGCTGACATGTTTCTGAGTAGCAGAGCTGTGAAGAGCAGTGGTCTTTTGGCCAAATGCCTTTTCCAGTGCTCTTCATGGAAACGTTGAAAATATCACTCAGGGGTGGGGTTGGCTTGGACCTCAGAGTGTGGCCTCCTGGGAGTGGCCTTCCCACCAAGCTGACTGCATCTCCATGTCCTTCCCACCTACACTGGGTGGTGAGACCCACATGACTCCAGGAGTCTTGGCAGGCCAAGCTCTAACAGCTGTGGGGGGGAGGGGAGATGGCCAGGAAGGGGGAAGAGGTCACACAATCAGGCCCCGAGGAGTAGGTCTGAGAAGGGAGGAAGCATGGAGGGCTGGTGCCACCCACAGAGTCCAGCCAGGACCCCTGAAACTATGGCCACTGTAGCCACAGCCACTGCAACCAATGGATTTCCAGGTTTTGTGGTCTACTGAAAAGCAGAGAAAGAGAGGGCAGTCCGTGACTCCGGGATCTGTGGGAAGGAGCCCACACCAGCACCCTCTCACCTGCAGTAGGGCCCTTCAACCCTCTTCTTCATGGTGTGGGCTTTGGTTTGGCCAAAGCCGTGCGTGTGTGTGTGTGTATGTGTGTGTGTGTGTAGGCCATCATTAAGCCCAGCGCTCAAACCTCCCATGCCTGGAGTGTGGCCAGGAATTCTCCCGTGACATTGTTTGGCGGGAGTTACACAAGGGCATCCTCACACATCCACAGTGGAACAAAAGAGCCACCACATGAAGGAGTCAATGAATGAATCAACAAATAGATGAGATGGGAGGTCTATGTTGGGCTATTCTGGTCTTCTCTCTCCTTTCTCTTTCTCTTTATACACAAATTCCGCAAGTTACCTAGAAGTCGTGTCTACTACTTTCTAAATGAACAAAATTTGGATCAGTCTACCAACAACCCTCAGATTCAGTATCCAGGATCCTTGCCAAGGAGAACACCATCTCCATGGCCTGTTGCAAGCGGTCTGTAGAGAGCACTGGACTGGAATCAGGAGACCCGCATTTGTGCTCCAATTTGGCTCCCAGTTAACCGCATGACCTTGATTAGGACTCTTCCCTTCTCTGGGCATTAGCTTCTGCCTCTGTCAAAGGAGGATGTGGACGAGGTGGTCTGCTGGGGCCCATCAAAATATGACTCTCTGTAAGTGGCGCTGGAAGGTGCCACAGCCATCGCACCCTTGGCCTTCCGTGCGGGAGCCACAGTCACCAAAATCCACAGACTCTTTAGAGGCTGCAGCTGAATTATCAAGTATCTGAAGCTCCGACCTATGTCTTCCAGCTCATGGAAATGAGGCAGTGAGAGAGCCAAGCGGAGTGGCTTCCAGTCCTGATGACAGGCCTGTCCTTGGAGCCATAGCCAGAGAGTGAGGGAAGAGGCACGGAGATTCGTGATGAAGAACGCCCAGGGCAGGAGGTGAGCTATGGGGCAGGGCTCTTCTCAGAAAGGCAAGGAGAGTCTTGGAGAGCCCAAAGCAGGCGGGGGTGTGAAGAAGGGCAGGTAGGGAAGAAAATGAGACCTTTCTGGGGCTCAGGGACAGAGAACATCAGGCTTTATAGTGCTGAGGGTCCCCCTCTCTCCTATTCTTAGCCCATAATAGCCACCCCAGGGAGGAAGAAGGGAGAAGGGTGAGCTGGGAGTCTCTGTCCTGTCAGTGGCTCCATACTGAGCTGATGATTCAGATGATTCAGTGATGATAACAGAGTCAAAGAGACTCTGGAGGAAAAGCATAGCTTACCAAAAAGCCTCGCCAGGAGTTTGGGTCAGGGACTGACCAAACAGGGTCTAAAAGAAGAAAGGCCAGGATAAAACATCTGGAGGCCGGGCTGTGGGGATGGGGAGTGAGAGAAAAGCCAGCATCCACTGTGCAACTGCCAAGGAGCCTGAATAGCAAATCACCTCCCTGGTGAGGGCCCGGGAGCTGGGAGGACAGCAGGGGAGGGAGGCCTAGACAGGCTGGGGGCTGAGGGGCCCAGCCTTCTGCCCCCTAACACAGCAGATGTCAGGCCGAGGCCACTCCCAGAGCTAGTGCTACCTAAACTGTGTGCTGCAGGGCTAATGAGCAGGTCTTCTGTTCTCCTAATCCCCAGCCCCTAATAATCTTCCTACAGGCACCTGGAATTCTGTCTAGGTGTGGAAAGTTTTATCATTTAGGGAATTAGTGATAAGAAGAGAAAACTTTTACTGAACACACACTGTGCCAGGAACTGTGCTCGGTACTTTGTACATACTGTATTAGTCAGGGTTCTCCAGAAAAAGCAGTAGAAGATCTATCTATTCATCCATCCATCCATCCAACCATCCATCCATCCACCTAGAGAGAGAGATTTATTTTGAGGAATTGGCTCATCCGATTGTGGGGTCTGGCAAGTCAGAAATCTGCAGGGCAGCTTGGTAGGCTAGAGACCCAATGAAGAGTTAATGTTGCCATCTTGAGTCCAAAGACGATCTGGAACTACAATCCGTTCCACTTCAGGGGACCTCAGTCTTTTCTCTTAAGGCCTTCAACTGCTTGGATGAGGTCCACCTACATTCTGGAGGGTAATCTGCTTTATTACTGATTTAAATGTTATCTCATCTAAAAAATACCTTCACAGCAACATCTAGATTGGTGTTGACCAAGCAGCTAAACATTATAGCCTAGCCAGGTCAACATATAAAATGAACCATCACCCATACCTTACTTCTTTTAATCCTCTGTGAAGTAGGCACTAGTGTAATCCTCATTTACAGGCCAGGAAACTGAGACTAAAGAAAGTTCACAAGTTGCCAAAAATAACACAGTGAGTGGGCATCAGAGCCAGGACTCAGATTCAGGACTGTTTGATTCTGGAGACCACCCTCAGCCATTGCACTGTGCTGCCTCCCTGGTTTTACTCCAAGAGACCCTGTTTAAAAACACATAGCTTGGGAGGGGTACCAGGTTAAACAGTGATCAGTGAATCTCTTGCACATTCCATCATTCAAATATTTGGGAGTATCTATGACAAACCAGACATGCTAGTGAATCAGTCTGGTTGATCATCTTTTGCTGCCTGGGTCAGCAGTTTTCAACCTTTCCCATCGGGAGCACCGGCATCTGACTGGCACTCATGCGTAAGCCCAGCATTAGAGGCAAAGCCCAGCACACTTGTGGTTTCTCTATTCTTTTATGTTGCACTCCGAAAGCACTTTCATTCTCAGATCTCAGTTGCCTCTCTGAGACCCTTCCCAGAAATTCATTTACTTACGAATTCCCAAAGGGCATCAAATTGGATTTGGGGCTTCTACTTTCCCAAACCAAACACCATGTTGTCTGAGTGGCTGGGTTCCCAGGCATTAGAAGCCAGGGTGCCCATCAGCCTCCAGAGGACCAGGCCATTCACCTCCTACCTTCACTGTCCGGGGTCCACACCTCCTTACTTTGCTGTCTGTGCTTGAAAACATGAGCATCCTTCTAACTCCTAGTCAAAGGCAAAGAGAGAAAAAGAAGAGAAATTTCAATTCCCATGAAAAGCCTTGAGAAATGATGAGTTTGGATTGGAAAGTAAAACTTTTTTCCAGCTTGAGGCCCCCTAGAGAAGGGTGAAGAACCCAAGAAAATGAGGCAAGAAAGAAGTCACCAGCTCTGTGCCCTCTCAGCCAGCGACCCCCTCACGGCCCCTTCTCCCCTTGGTCTCTAGGCCTCTTCCCCCACTGCCTCCACCTTCTGTGTTGAGCTGGACGAAAGGGGTCAGCAAAATGACCACCCTAATTCCTATTTGCCGACGTCCCTCAGGCTGCACGTAAACACAAGACAAACGGTTCTGGCCACTACGAGTCATGACTCTGACGTGTGGCCGACCAAAAGTCAGGTACCCAGCAACTGCTGAGACTTCCACACTATTTCTGTTGTGGAAGAATTTGCCTAATAAATTTCCTTTCCATTGTGCGAGGGGGGAAGGAAAGAGCGAAGCCAGCCAGCTTGGGCAGAAAGCCCCACATGTTGCAGGAAGGTGTGGTGTTTACTGCCTTGCTGAGTCTGCCCTGGTCAGCACCAGCCACCAGCCTTATTCAGCATTTGCTCCCTGGTAGTGCCACAGACCGGTTGCTGGAAGAGGAGAAAGGCAGACAGATGTTGCTTCTCAGGTTTCAGAGTTTTAGGAGCCGCTGGCTCCACGAGATTCAAATACCACAGGTGTTTCTCAACTTGAGCCAAGATGGTCAAGTTACCACGGGAGACAGAACCTCATTACGGGCAGAGATGTGAAATCAGAGATGGTGTGCTGTGGGCCCCTCGAAGTTGCTGCTTAGGTCTGAATAAGTCAGTTGATTGATCTCATCCTCTGCACAGAAACCTGGGTTTCCTTTCTATTTGCTTTATCAGGGAACCAATTAAATAGCATTTTATCCCAGTAATGATGTCTCCAAGAGGATCCTTCTGATCACCAGATCCACTCTCTGAGGAGTACTAGTTAAGGGCAAGACAAACATAGAATAGAGAGTCCCCATGGTGGCCGGTTGTCTCCTATCGCCACGAGTTGTTTACAATACGAAAGAGTATTTTGCCAGGTGAAGACTCACTGCAGAAGTCAGTCACATGTACTCTTTCCACTCGTGTCAGAGGAAAATGCAAAGGAAAAACAAAGTGTCTTTCAAAATAACTAGTTTCTTAAAAAAATGATGTGAGCAGCAAAGTTGACCCATGAGCCAGAGCCACCAAATTTTCCAGCCCCACAACAACATATGGGCTACATGGGAGGGTAGCAGGAAACTCATATTTCCACTGGTATTTGGAAATGAAGGTTATTCTCTATCTGGTGGAGGTCAATTGCATATTTTTAGGTCTCTTCTCCCCTTTCTCCTTCCTTCCTTCTTTCCTACCTTCCTTCCTTCCATCTTTCTGCCTTCATTTCCTTGAAGAAAATAGAACAAATGTCTACAATGAAATATGTAAGAGTAAGCAAAGTCACTTAGAGTAGGTCTTAGAGTTCGTGCTTGAATCTCCATGTTACAGGACTAGGTCACTGGTCTTGGAACACGTTGGTCTGGATTCTCCTTTTGTGATTCTGAGAATCAGAATTTTACAGCTAAATTCATCACATATAAATCATATAGTCCAATTCCCTTTTCTTCTAACAAAGGAGGAAACCAAGGCCAGAGAAGTTAAGATTCGTGATAATTATCACACAGACAAGATGAATCCTAAAGTCTGGGTTTGGAGAAATGGTGCCAGTTGCAACTTCAGACTGAAGAGAAGGCCATCTTTTTCCTGGTGGAGCACCAGCCCCATGAACTCACCTCCTTTCATGGGCTACTGCTTTCTCCCCATCTTTCTGTCTCTCTGACTGCAGCCTCCTGCTCTAAAATTAAGGATCGGGAGGTCTTTTGCATTTTGCAAATGTTGCAGGGCATGCCTATGTCCCTATGTTAGGCAAACTATCTTGTGAGGGTCTTAGTGGTCGAACAAAACTTTGACTTGGAGAGCCTCTGAAATATTTTAGCCTTCCTTTGAAAATGTCTTGATGCCAACTCAAACTGCTAAGGAGCTAGAATATCAGAGAAGGCTCATTCTTGGTTAATGCTCAAAACTGGACATGCTGTAAACATGGATGTTTTACTGTGTCATCATTTTTCAGAGCTGAGAATTACTAGCTATAGCATGGAGGGTGGATAGGCCAGCAAGGTGGTAAAAATTCTACTTTTATCCTTTCCTAATCTCCTGGTGCCCAGGAATTCTTCCTTGTGTTCTCAAATCCATATGGGATGATCTTTGGTGTCCTGGCTCTTTAATTTTATTGCCATGTTCCCACAGTGAGATTCCAAGAGGAAAGCGTGGTCACACAGAGGCAGGAATCCATTCGGAAGACTCTAGTGATCATCCTGCCGTGAAATGGAAGTCCAACTGTAATCTTACTCATGAAGAATGAAACTCAATATAACCAGATATAACCAGCCCCTGTAAGCCACAGCCTAGTCTCTGCACTGAAACGGCAGAAACTGTTTTCAAAACTTAAATCAGATCATGTCATTCTCTTGCTCAGAATCTTCCAGTGGCTTCCCTTCACTCAGAACAAAATTCAAAGTCCTCCCCATTACATAAAAGGCCCTATATGATCTGGCCCTTGCCTACTTCCATGGATTTACCTCCTACTATTCTCTGTCCTTCATTCTGTTCTACCACATTGGCATATTTGTTTCTCTAATACACAAAACAGATCCTGCCTCAGGGCCTTTGCACTTGCTGTTTTATCTTCCTGGAATGTTTTCTGCACAAATAGCCATGTATCTAACTCTTGATTCATTCATATTTCTGCTCAGAGAGGCTTCCTTGACTGCCCTATAACACCCCATCCATCATTCTCCATTCCCTCATCTTGTCTTTCTTTATAAGACTAATATTTTTGTTATTTATTTCTTGTCTCCATCATTCAAATATAGATATAATGAGGCTAGTAACTTTGTCTGTTTTCTTAGACCAGTACTTAGCACATGGTAGATATTCAAAAAATATTTGTAGAAGAAATTATATCAAGTGTTCACACATCTTTATATCTCTCTATAAATATTTTTATTCCAAGTACACACACCTACCCCCCATACACACTTGCACACACACACACATCACATATTCTAAGCATAAAACATTTAGGCATGAGGTCATTTCAAATTCATTAAGCATTAATTGAACACCGTCTTAGTGCAAAGCCCTCTACCAGGTGCAGGGGCAAGAGGAAAGTTCCAGAAAAATGAATAAAAATGGTCTTCTTTGTCCAGCAAAACCCCTTTTCATTGACTCTTCATTGAATCTGTTTTACTTATTGTAATTGTAACAAAAAACTTACATGGGAAATTACTTCTTTACGCTCATATACATTCTGAAATTTCATTTTGTTTTAAAGCACATCACTTCTTTATATTTTTTCTTTTTATATCATCCTGTCTTGGGATTATAATTACTCTTTTACACGGAGCTGCAATTTTGGAATTCTTGATGGGGAATAATCCCAGTACTGAGGTCGCACAATTAATTCTTCAAAATAAGATTAAGAAACTCTGCATTCGGGATGGAAGACCCTGTCTGGTGATTAGTTGCCTGGAAGAGCTTGTTACAAGCCAAATAGAAGGAGCTGTCATCCTGTTGATGGTTTCCAGGGACTAAGGCTCCAGGACCTGCAGTAATGTCATTTGTCATCATTGCAAAACCAGATGGTCACGTGAGCTGCCAAAGCCTGCAGCAGAGGAGGTTCGCTTGCCAACTGTCCTTAGGAATCGGAACACAAGGTAGACAAGGTGACTGCTGGAAGTGAATTGTTTCTGGCAGTTATATTATCATTGTCATAAAAAATAGAGGTAGCAAGCTTGGATCTACTTGTAATGATTTCCCAACTCTAGGCCAAAACTTGTAGTTATGAAGATATCTCTGGAAACCATGAAGATACCTACCTTCCTGGTTATTGTGAGAAAAGGCTCTGAGAAAGCTTTGATCAAAGGGCAGCAACTCTGGACAGGAGGAGGGGAAGAAGTGTGGCTGGCAGAGCCACCCTACCAGGGTGTTGTCAGGTGTAAGCTGGAGGAAATGCATCTGGTTGGAGAGTCTGCAACGTCCCAAGGGTATAAAAGTGCAGTAATGATGAGTCAAGCAACAGCGCCAGTAGAAGGTGGGAGAATCCTTACCCCAACGGCAGGCAGGCCTGCACTTTTCTTCTGGTCAGTCTGTCTGTCTGTTGATTCATGAAGTGTCTCAGCTGATAGCAGGGATAAAAGCAAAGACTCAGGTCCCTGGGGAGAGGATTAGCAAGAGCAGAAAACACACCAAGACCTTCCCGAGCCAGGACAAGCTAAGTTATGTTGTGGAAACACAATCCCCAAGCTCAGAGACTTAAACCACGAAGGTTCGTGTCTTGCTCATGCTATGTGTACACTGCACACCAGCAAGAGGCTCAGCCCTTCACAGTCACTCAGGGACCCAGGCTGATGGAGCAGTCACCATCTCAAATGTTGCCAGTCACCCTGCCTAAGAGAAAAGAGAGCTCTTGCACTGGTAATTAAATGCTCTATCCCAGAATTGACCCACATGAATTCTGCCTACAACTCGTTGGCCAGAACTAGCTGCACGGCCCCTACATAAGGGAAAGAACAATCCTACTGAGTTGGTGGGTGGAGGGTGGAGAACTGGAAACACTTGGTGAACAGCATTGATGATGGAGCACCCCCTTCCTGGTCCTATGGGGTGCCCTGGAAATAATGAAGAGAATGTTGTTCAAGGCAGGACCCGAGATCCAGGGGTGTTTGGGAGTATGAGGGAGACAATATGGAGGATGAGAAATGAGGGCCCAGGCAGAAGTCCAAGATTTGAGACGGAGCCCACAAAGTGGAGATGGGATGCCTGAAGTGACAGAGAGGCGTGTTACAGCTCAGTGGCCATGCCTACCTCAGGGCTGTCCCTGGGGATTGGGTCTAGATGGTGGATAACTCAACTCGAGATCCATCCTCTACCACTGTGAGGACTGAGGCCACAAATGTACTCCCTCCTGCAATCCTACTTGGCTGCAGGAGTTCCCTTGCAGGAAGAGCCCAACAGAAGATGAACCTGTGAGGAAACAGGGATGAGAAGAGTTGAGGAAGGGAGCAGGGGCTGACATCTGGCTCCTATCTTCCTCTGACTTAGAAAATGCATTCATTTTCTTTTCAAGGACTGTCATTGTGAGTCCCCAGACCCATGGGAATAGATATAAGGAAGAATTTTCTGAAGGCTTTGAAATTCCCGATGGGCTCCTAGAGGAGGTGGGGGAGTCTTGTTTGCTTAATACTCTATAGCAGTGTTTCGCAGAGTGTGGTTCAAGACCACCTGCATCCGAGTCGGGGTGGGGGGGGCTTGTCAAACATGTGGTTTCTGGGCTCCATCCCCAGAAGTTCTGATTCAGTGAGTCTGGGGAGAAGCCCAGAAATTTGCATTTTTGACAAGTCCCCCTGATGATTAAAGTTGGAGAACCATTGTCTTAAAATGGAATAAGATTGCCATTGGGGCGGCTCAGTTTGGTCCTCCCTAGAAACAGACAAGGAAGCCCTTCTAGTCCTATGGTCTATGGTCTTATACTCCAGAGCAGCCATTTAAGGATCCCAGTGGATTTCACTAATTAGTCTTGTTTTTATTCCGGTTCATAACTGTATTCTGGCTCCAATCTCTAAAACTGTTTCAACTTTCCCCAGCATTTGCCGGAGTCTGAGCTACCAGTTGTTGCGATGGGAAAGACAGGTGGCTGGGCCCATAGGGTATGGGGTCTGCTCTCTGCAGGAGACAATTACATGCTCTGAAAAGGACAACCATGGCTTGTCCTAGGCAACAGAGGGGAACTCTTGTCAGCATTTTAAGAAGCTGGCGCCATGCTTGAAAGGGGCTGACGGAGCCACTGATGGGTCCGGCTGAAAGACAATTGCTTATGAGGAGGGTCAGTGTCAACTCTGAAGTGAGCCATGCTCGAATTAGCACCATCGTGGTAACAAGCAGAATGAGCCGGGCTGAAATGACATATTTAGTCAGGAAAGAGGCCTGTGTTTAAGGGAAGGACTCTTTCAAAGGAAACAATGTGGGAGACTTGGATGAGAAGCTTCTGGCTCCTTGTTTGTCTGGCTTAAAAAAATCTCAGGAAAGTTCACATTTAGTTGAGTGGCTCATTCCCTGAACTGAGTTACGTGTGTAGCTTCCGTCTTTCCATGGCGGATGGGGCCCTCCCTTTCTGGATTGTTTTATGGGCTCCATCATCCATGTGCTGTGTGTCCTTAGGGGTCATGAAGCCACTATTTGCTCCAGAGTTTCCAAAGCTGGGATTCCATGCCTTCCCCGCTGACTGAGGGGTCTCTACACAGCTCTGTGGAAAAAAATGAACCGCCACTGCTGCACCTGGCGAACTTGGGTCCGTTTTCCCCTCCTCTGCGAGGGTCGTCTCCCTTGAATGTATTTGCAGAGAGTGATGGCGTTGTTTTAGGTGGTGATGGTGGTAAAAGAAGAGTTGAGTGAGCAGTGATGTCACTCTCTTTCCAATCTCTGCTCTCCTTGCGTCCTCTTACTGCTTTTTGCTCTGCCACGAGCCCTGAGTCACTCACTTCTCATCTCAGTTCTAAACTACAGGATTCCTTCATGTGAGGTCGCTCTCTTCTCTTCACAGAGCCTCCGACATAAAGCTTGTCGTGGCCAAACTAGGTTCTTGGCCGTTGTATCCTCCTCCCTAGCTCTGGGTGGGAGGTGGGAAGTGGGGCAGGAAATTAGTTCTTCTTCCAATTACACCTTGATAAGCATTCACTTTCTTGACTTCCTTGTGTATAAAGTGTGGGAATAATAACTCCCTTTAAGGACAGAATACAATCTCTAAAAAGCCTATCTGAATATTTGTCAAAAAATCAGCATGTGCTAAGTATTTCTTGAATTTAATTGGATGATTTTGATTAATATTACAAATGATATTATTATGATAATGATAATAATGATAATATTATTATGATAATGATAATGCTCCTATTTGGGAGGAGCATTCAGGCTCCTACATCCGTCACATTACAGATGTTGCAAAAGACAGGACTTTTATTCTGTCTGTGGCATATAAAACCAATAGCTCTACTTGTCTTAATTTATGGGTAAAGTGGTTTTTGCCTCTTTTCTCTTAAAGGTGTTCTTTAACAGAGCCCGAAGTACACAATTGGAATACATCGTCCAGCTTGAAATTGAAATCAGAAGTCCATTATGTATTAGCTTTCTAGACAGGCACAGACTAGTTGCTTAAAACTTCTTCAGCCTGGTTCTCCTCATCTGTAAGATGGGGACAATGTTCGTTTTTCTGGTGGTCGTTTGTCAGCTGAATTGTCAAGATGAACAAAGAAGTTCCTCAAACACTTTCAATTCCTCAAAAGAAAAAGTTGCTATAGTAACCCAAAGCATTAGTCAAGATTTCAGTTCATTGTCGGAAAATCTTTCAAAAACTAGTTTTTGCTTGGGGAAAAAAGAGAGACATCATATTAAAATCTCCTGCGTAGGTAACACTCGGCAACTTACCTACAGATCAGGAATGACTTCCGGAAGGTTACAGAGCGTGTGCGTTAAGAGTAACTTGCAGCAAAGAAAAAGCTGAGCATAGCTCTTCGCAGCTCAGCCATCTGGCCAGCCCCACTCCCCACCACCTTCTGTCGCTCACCTGGTGGAGCGCCTGCCCAGGGCCTGCAGGGGGCGGATT
Organism: Tapirus indicus; assembly: GCA_031878705.1. Lineage (NCBI taxonomy): Eukaryota > Metazoa > Chordata > Mammalia > Perissodactyla > Tapiridae > Tapirus > Tapirus indicus. The sequence continues at coordinate 72,791,608 of CM062927.1, forward strand.
TGCAGGTCCAAGGCCAGGCTGGTTCTGCAATAGCAAGCACAGCAATCCAGCCGTGAGACAGGAGAGCCCATTAATTGGCTAATTTTGCTTATAATGTTTGGTCACTGCTTGGCAGGCCCTGCTGTCTCTTGGGTGGTGTTTACTTGGGCTTGTTTGGAGGACTGGCCTGGCTTGGAATTATTTTTTGAATGGCTTGATGTCATCTTCTGATGGCTCCAATCTAAGACGAACTCTTGTCTTTCCCTTTGCCCCACTGCCTAGTCTAGATAAATTCTTCTGGCCCTAGGACATCAGCAAAGCTGGTTTGGAGGTGAATCTCAGTAAGTCTCTCAAAGTTTCTACTCCTCCCTAACCTCAGACTATCTCGTTTCAGGTGAAGGAGGATGGCTGGGAACTCTAAGCTAGCCACACCCAGCCTTGGGAATCCTCTTTAAACTAGATTTTTAATCCACTAAGTCACTATCCAAGGGAAGTCTCAGGTTTTGAAAGGCATCCTAGGTCTGCAGCACCAAAGAAAATAAAGACCTCAGGTATTTACTACAATCTGGACATCAGCATTTTTCTCCAGAGTCGTGTGTGTGTGTGTGTGTGTGTGTGTGTGTGTGTGTGTGTGTGTGTTCCTAAGGCTTTTTGGTTCTTTGTGAATTTTTACTAGAAATTGCTGGAAAAAGATGAGCCCATGGATCCACCTTTTATTTGATGTTTTAGTTCAAGGCTAGTTACTCCTAGATGTTTTCCTATTTCTTTAGGGTTTTGTCTTTCAAATTTCTTACAGGTCTTGGAAACATGTTCTTTTCCACACAGCTTCATCCCAACACACCACCTCCAAATTCTTCCTCCTCTAGACATAGAGAGGGACCAGGTGTCTTACTATCAATTTTAAAGTCTTTAGAACTTTATAACCATTTATTCTCCTTCTTCCCCCCACCCCCCATGACCACTTTCTCTATCTCTTTCTAGTCATGTGTTGAAAATGCCGTTTTATTCCTCACTTTGCCCTGCTGCCTCTTTTATTTGTCAAAGATTTTCCAAAGTCCTATTTCCTTCGCAGTGACCATTCTGCCCATTGGAGGGATGTTGGTGACTTACATCAACAGCCAACGCACACATATCTTTTCATCATTCCAGCTCCCTCAGCTCTCGCATAATGAAGATTCCTTTATTTTCCTATTTGCCTGATGCCTGACCCTTGGGTTGTGTGACTTCCTGGCCCCCCGGGTTTTCAGTGTGCCAGGTCTTCAATGTCAGACTTTGTCTTTACCTAACCTTGTCTACTCGCTCCTGTGGCTCCAGGTACTTGGGGTGATTTAATTTTCTTGCACAATAATGAGGAGCTCTGGTTTACAAATGGCAAAATGAGGTGCAGATAGATTCCTCAGAACAAATTAGTGGCTTGATTAGACATGAAGTTAATCTTCCATTGCGTGAGTTATTTGGCCGCATTCCCCAGAGCTCCTCGTTTCTTTTAGATCCCGCCATGTATGTGCAGAAAGGAAAGGAGCCATTTTTTAGTCTATGTTCTGCTCCATTTCCCCTACCACTAGCTGGACATTTTATAAATGCTACTTGATAAAAATGAAAACCTCATATCACAAAGAGCAACAACATTGGAGCCTTTATCTAATTTTTGAACTTCTAATAAGCTTTCAGAATGTGAGTTGTTTTTCTGAGGGAAGTAATTTAGTTAACAGTCAGTTACGGTTCTTCTCAAGGACAAGCTAGAGTCATTGAAATCCAACTCCTTTTGAAGTTGTCCTTTTTAGTGAAATGGTAACTCTGGGGTGGTGTGTGTGTGTGCACGTGAGATATGTGTATATGTGTGATGTGTTTGTGCTGTGGTGTGTGTGAGTGAGATGTGTATTTGTGTGACATGTTTGTGCTGTGGTGTGTGTATATGTGTGTGTGTGTGAGTGAGATGTGTGTATGTGTGATGTGTTTGTGCTGTGGTGTGTGTATGTATGACGTGGTGCTGTGGTGTGTGTGTGTGTGTCTTGGGGTCCTGGTGAGGAGAGCATGACTGTGAGCATCCTGGAGGAAATGCTCGTAGCTAAATTTGAAATTAAGAGCTCTTCCCTGAGCTCAAGTTTCACTGAAAACCTAAAACATGGGCCTAATTCAGCAAAAGGCTGATTTGCGGTTGTGACCCTTGAGGACTGGGCAAATTTGATAGTTCATCAGGATTGGTTTCTGGGGGACCCCAGGTCAGTTTGTGGGAGAGAGTCTGTGTCCAATTAGGACTTGCGGTGCGAGGGGGGTTTCTTGTGACCTAGGGAAGAATTGAGGGTTCCTCTAAGGGGAAGCCACACACACATGCGCTCACACAGACCCAGACAGACTGACAGACATCTTCTCCGGGTTTTACAAGGTTTGCATGTGAGGGGCTTTTCCAGCGAAATTTCACTTAGATACTTTCAGGTTCAGAGAACTGTACTTTAAAAAAAAAAAAAGAGGAAATTTTCTGTAGTAAGAAATCCAGAAACCTAAAACAAAAGAAAGAGTGCTCCACTCCTCCATAGCTTTGTCAGCCCAACTTCCTCCTCTAACTAGACCCTCTGGGAAGAAGGGTGATAGTCACCAGCGCTCACTTTGGCACTCCAACTTTAAAGAAACATTTCTGACACATAAATAACTTGCAAACACTCGACCTGGAACAGCCTGGCGTGGCTTGCCAATTATTAAGCACAGACCAACACTCAGGCATACTCTGCTCCCTAAGATCCTTTTTACATAAAACAATTATGTCTGCCTATGTATCTTGTCATCAATCAAATCTTCCTCTGTGTTAAAGCAAGACAAACACAAGCCTGCATTCCTTGCACGGGAAAAAAACATAAGTGAATTATTCTGAAAATTTGATTGTGAGATATGCCTGTTGCGAGAGAGAATATGAAAGGGCAGAGTTGAATGTCCATCCTTGTCCTATAAAACCCCCGCTGTCATGAAATACGCTTCTCATGTTTGCTAATAAATGATGGTAGAAAAAAATTAGGCAATTGCTACTTTTTTGAAATACTGTGAAAAGTAACACAAAAGCAAAACCAAAAAAAGCCAGTGGGAGAAGAGAATGTAAAATCGTTCCAGGTAGCATTTGGGTAAAGAATACAAAGAGCGGCATCTTTCTTCCTCATGTCATCAGTGTTTTTCTCTTTGTTTTGGCTCTAACCTCAGTTCTCCGTATTTAGGATGAGAGAGAGCGAGAAGACTGAATTCTACAACACGGTTGACATCTTAAAGGAAGTTTCAGTTACGTGGTCGAAGTTTAGAAGAGCTTTTTTCTATACTAGGAGGAGGATAAAGGGAAAAAAGTGCGTGTGTCTGCTCATGGAGAATTTGTATTTAAAAACAAAAATTCTGTATGTCTGGAAATAATTGAGACCCCACATGATATATAAATCAATGAAGGAAAATACACAAACAATCCAGATAGCAGCCGAGAAACAGATTAACATAAAATAAAATAATTCTGTGACACACTGGCTTCTGCCTTCTCTTTAGGTAATGAAAACACATGTTTGTGTAGTCTGGTTTCCGAGACATTCCCTTTAAAGCATCTTCAAAAACATTATCTTATCTCTGGCTCACTCCCCCCTTAACCTTGGTCCGATGTCTGGGATAATGATGGTGAGTGCTCGCAAGACCTGGAAAGCAGTATGTTAACCACACGGTGTTCCAAAGTGTTCATTGGACAGAAGATACTGGCGTATATGCGTTCTGTCGTACAGCAGCAGAAAGGACAGGCGGAGGGCCTTTATGTTGTCTGATAATGCAGCTCTTTGAAACATTGCTGGCAGACTCTCCTCACATCATGTCACACAGGACAAGAAATGGGACAGGCTCTCTCTGCTTCTCGATTCATCGACCTGCCATACAATACAACAAACCAGCTTTTTCAAGGCCCCCTGAATGAAGGCATGGGCCTGCAAGGGAAATTTAATTGGATTTCTTTATGGGTTGCAACAATCCAATGAAAAATTATGTAAGAATGGCATGATTCAGTTTCACCATGCACTTGAATAATAATATTTTTTTATTTATAACAAGAATTCTTTAAAAAAATAAGAAGAATTTTTAAATGAAAACACCCTGCAACAGCACTTTTCAGCTCAACTAGACCAGGCAGCCCAACTTTATCCACGGCAGCTTGCGTTGTGTGGATGTTTGTGTCATTGTCCCAGCTTAGAAAATGATTTAAATGCATAGATTGCAAAGCATTCAGAACAGAGTCGGAGGTTTTCAAAAGCAGTTGGTTTGGCTTTCTAGAAGAATAATGTTGTCTTTCACAATGTCCCCTGCTTTCAACCAAAATGCATTTGTGCATCCCGGAGAGGAGGGAAATGTCCATCATTCCATCCATTCTTTGGAACATCTTTGTGACATTCGAAGACTAAGTCCTCCATAGCGTTTTGACATCTCCAAACTGGTTGAAACAGCATTGAGGATTATTTCCTATCCTCCTCCTGGAAGGGAGCAAGTGGTTAGTATCTGCCTAAAACTCCTTCCTTGCTATTCTTTTGCTAAGACCCTTCCTCCTGTTTCCATGGTTCCAGGTGTTCTTTTTGGCTACTTGGGCAGCATATGGAGTTAAAGGAGCTCACTGAGCCTGCCTCCATCCACAAATGCCCATGCAATTGAAACACAAGGTGACAGATAATTTATGCTCATTTCCTTCATGATCTCAGCTCTCTCTGCACTTATTCATCTTCCTTTATTCATCAAATCACATGCTCTTTCCACTGCCAGAAATACATCTTCTTCACCTAGTTCACCCGGAAAACCCACACTCATCTTCAAATATCATCTCCTCTGAAAGGCTTCTTACAACCCTTCACACATTCCAAAATAAGTACTTTCCCCTCGGTGCTCCTGTGGCCCCTGGTACATGCACACCTCTCCATTATAGTTCCCATCACATTATTGTAACTGCGTCTACCAGTTAGGTTCCCCCAGCGGACAAGGGCCATTGCCATATTTATCATTATATCCTCAGCCCTTGATACAGTGCCTGGCACAAAACAGGAATTTAATAAATAGTTCTTAAGTGTATGAATGAATTGATGAATGGATAGATAAAGATAAAATATAGGTAGCCCTCACATAGACATGCCCAGCCAAAAAGAAAGTCTATTTTTCCCAAGAAGCAATATTAAATGCAGGGTTTTATACTCCTGAATCAGGGCCCCATGTTGAGTTTCTATAGAAATGACTAAAAGCATCATACTCATTTATGTAGAAGTGATATGCCTAAAAACTGTACAGTGGAAAGATTTTAAATACATGTATAAATTGGTTGAACAGGGGGACCCGGGGACCAATCACTTGGTATTACTATCATGTCTCATAATAATAATAGCAGCTGACATTAGTGTGTGCTTTGCAGTTTTCGAAGTACTTTTACATTCCGGTTCTTCTATATATTCGGCAAATGTTTACTGAAGGCCTGCTATGTTCTAACCACTTTGCTACAGTGTGCTGCACTGAGCCACAATCGTGAGCAAAATAGGCCTCATGGAGTTTACAGTCTAGTGGAGGAGGCAGATTTTAAACAAATCATCGCACAGTCGATTTTAACCACAAGCAGTGCTGTGCATGAAAGGAACAGAATATTAGGAGGGTATCTATTACATTTTATTTTACTTGAGTTTTACACCTTGTGAAGATTGCAGACGAATATCCATCATCACATGTCATATTTAAGCCAGAATAGACAAACTTGACAATGGCCAGCAAGCATGGAAGCAAGATTACAATCTAGTTCTACTTCCACGCAGGGCCAGGCATTGAGAATGGCTGGAGGCTGAACTGCTGCACTACTGGCCTGGGCCACTCCAGATACTGAGGTGGGGGGGGGTCCCAGCTTCGTGAACAGGAAGGGCTTGGAGGCCAGAGAGCAGCCCTGACACCCATGTACCACACCTGGGAGGTTTCTGAGCTGGATTGAAAGAATGTGTTTGTGTGAATGTTTGTGTGTGTAGGGGGAGTCTTGGAGGAGGCAGGGTTCCTGATGTCCGCCAGCCTCCTGTTATTGAAATAATAATGGCCACCATTTGAGCACTTGTTCCATTCTGGGCATTTACAATATATTAATCTCTATTTTACAGAGGACCAAAAGGCAGGAAGTCATGAGGGCTAGCGCTTAGAGAAATTAAGGAAACTGCTGAAGAGCACAGAATTGGGGGTAACGGGATTGGGATTTGAAGATAGGTTTGTGGCCTCAAAACCTATGTATGTTGCTGTCACCTACTGTGCCTTCTGACCCCTGACCTGCAGATCTCATGGTTTTGTAAGTTGGCAGTTGTTATCAATAGAGTGTTTCCATCATCTTCACCCTTACACTGGAACATTAGACATTAGAGAACAATTAGACATTAGATAATTCCCAGAACAATCAGGTTGCCTGCTTCTAAATTATGAAGACTCAGAAATGGGTTTTAGGCTTTGGTAAGAACACTCCACCCACGTGTGCACACGTACACACATATCTGCACACATATCTGCACACACACGCATGCATGCGTTCACACACTCCCGCTCTAGAGCTCATCTTTATAGCTCCACTTTCTTGCCACCAAGAAGAGACCTCAAATGTGTTTGGGGCCTCTCTGACTTCAATGGGATCCACATGTGCGCATCTGGAGACAGCATTTGGCTGATGGAGAAGAAATGAATTGTCATTTTCAGTGACCATAGAGAGAAAACTCGATCCAAGAGCCTCTTTTTACCATGGGAAGTAGCTTTGTTGGTAACAGTGCTAATCTTCCTTTTCAGCGGGTGAACAGGGTAATGATGCTTTTGGCCAAGGGTCACGGGGAAGGGTGGTGCATGGGGGAGCAGCTGAGCGTTCGTGGGAGGAAATGCAATTGCAGGAGTTGTAAAACCGCTGCCGTTCACCCCCCATCGGTTCCAGCCCCTCACATTTCAGTCACTCATAACTTTACAACAAACTCTCCTTTGGGGATAAAGCTTTCCAAGTTCAGTCTCTGCTCCCCAGAGGCCAGCTTTTTTATGGGAAATTCGTGCTAAATCAGCATAGTTTTGTTCGAGTTGGAGAAATACAAGACACGATACACTTTCCCTCCTCCAACTTGAAAGAGAGGGTCAGCAGGGAGCAGCCCCTGAGGTTGCCATCTTGGGGATGTCTCTTGTTTCTAAAAGTTCCAGGCTTGGACGTGATCATAGCGATGATGAGAAACAGCATCGCCAGTTTCAGAGATGTCTGGGTCAATGACAGAGCCAATAAACGGATATTGCTGGGGAACAGAGATAAATGTGAGAGATTGGGAGGAAGTAACGAACAAACAGAGAGATACAGAAATGCTAATTGAAAGAGACTTCTCTGACTCAGAAAAAAAAATTTTTTTTAATTTCCAGGTTTAAATAGGAAAACATGCTGCTAGAACGCACACATCTGTGCACAGACAGGAAGTCACAGGAACTAGTCTCTCAAATTTGGTAGTTATTGTCTCCTGAGGGTCTACTAAGTGCCAGACACATGAAGCCACTGGCATTAAGTCCCTCCATTCTCACCACAAGCCTCTATGACAGAGATCACCATTCCCAGTTCACAGATGAGGAAACAGAAGCTGTTCATTCATTCAGCCAATAAATATTTTGGGGAGTTTATCAGAGGTTTAAAGCAGTGGAAAAAACCACAAAGTCCCTTTCTCAGGAAGGTCACAGTCTTGTGGGGCAGGGTGGACACAGACAACAGTTACTTGTCGAGTAGTGATGAGAGCAATGAAGAAAAGTAAAGCAGAGTGTGAGGTGCCATTGTGTGGCCAGGGCAGAGCTCCCTGATGAGGTGACATGTAAGCAGAGCCCTGAGGAGGAGCATCCTTGGTGGCTGGAGCACAGAGAACAAGGGAGAGGAGGATAAGAAACGAAGTTGCAGGGCTGGTCAAGGGCAAGATCACACAGGGATTTGTGGGAAGGTTTTAGACTTTGTTCTAATTGCAAAAGCAAGGCAGCGGAGGGTGCACAGCTAGTGTACACATTCAGCTGCTAGAATAATGTCATAAGATGGAAATCTAGTTCTTTCTCAGATAATAGCAGAGGTAGGAAGCCCAGATTTGTTAGGTGGCTCTGCTCCACCTTTCCCTAGGGTGTGATGGTGGGCAATGGCTCACCAGCAGGAGGGGAGAAAAGGAAATGTAGCTGCCTCCTCTTCTTCTAGTGCGTGATCTGGACATTGTACATGTTCATTCTCCTCATGGCCCATTGGCTTCGACCTAGTCATGTGGCTCCAACCTGGACACATGGGCACACCAACTGCAATGGAGGCTGGAAAACAGTCTTTAGTCATGACCCAGATAAATTTTGGAGGGTCTGTTTTAAAGGGAGAATAGATGTTGGGGGACAGCTAGGAGTCTGTCACAGAAAGTTTTGAATGGAGGAGTAAATGATCTGACTTATGTTTTAAAATACTGCTCTAAACATTGGCTTGAAAAATCATCTGGAGAGCCAGGGATGGAAGTAAAGAGACTACTTAGGAAGGAATTTTCATAATCCAGGTAATAAATAATGATGGCATAGGCTGACAGGAATGGAGAGGGTGGGAGGTGTACGGATTCTGGGTATATATAAAAGTCAAGCTAGAGTGACTTCCTGGCAGATAATAATGTGAGACGTGAGAGTGAAAAAGGAGTGAGGGATGACCCCTAAAATTTTTGACTAAAAGAATGGACTTACCATTTACCAAGATGGGAAAGACTGGGTAAAGGGCAGGTTTGGGGGCAAATTAAGAGTTTGGTTTTAGACATATTGAGTTTGAGATGACTATCAAACAACCAAATAGATATGTCTAGAAGGAAGTTGGAATTTGACCCTCCAATTTAAGAGGAAGATCAGGGCTGGAGATACAAATTGGGGAGTTGGCAATGTTTAGATGACATTTAAAGCCACACCCAGAGAGAGAATGAAATTGTTCCAGGTACTGGTGTGGCTAAGATCCCCTAACACATGTCTGTCTTATGACAAAGTTGATGTTTCTTCCTCTCGGCCACACTAGCGATCTGCCTGTCCATCACCCACAAACTGCTCCTCTGCCTTTCATATTCATTGTTACTTGCTCTTCCCTTCTTCCTCTCCTCCAACACCCTTTTCCACTGTTAATTTATGCCTTCACTATTTCACAGAAAGGAAGTAAAATATGCTCTTGTCCAGGAGAGAGACTGCACAGAAAGGGATGTCCTAAAAGCCAGAAACCTCAAAAGATAAACCAAAGGACATGAGATGAAAACAGAGCTGGGGTCAAAAGCTGGTGGAATGAGATTTCCCAGGGAAAGGAAATGGTGAGTCTCTGAAGGACCAAGTCATAGATAAAGCAGTGGGGTGAGGTGGCAGCTGGGGTGGTGGTACAGGCATTCAGGGGACTAGAATGAGGAATCCTGTTTAAGAGCCCATGAAGTTAGATGAGGAGCTTCAGGGACCACATCTTTGAATGCTGTGCAGGGAGTGGGACTGGCCTTTAATTAAGAGCCATGTTTACCTGGTCAAGACAGCTTCTTGAAGGGGCTGTTCATGGGGAAGCCATTAAGAACATCTTTTCTAAAGATATCATGGGGATTGGGGGAAGACTGGAGCAGGGTTTGGGGACTTATAAAGAAATTTCCTTTTATTTTTGGCATCTCTTTGTTTCTACCATGCCTATACTAGCTGAAAAAGGACAGCAAGATTCTAGAAGAATGGAGAGAGCTGAGAATTTCATTAGGCTTTGCTTCTGTGGTCTTTCTTCATTAATTCAATTTTCCAATGACCTATTTTCAACTGATTCATGGAGACAAGGCATTTTTGTCCCCTACACTAGAGGCCTCGTTATAGGTTGAATTGTGTCCTCCTCACAAATTCATATGCTGAAGTCCTAACTCCAAGTACCTCAGAATGTGACCTTATTTGGAAATTGGGTCATTGCAGATGTAATTAGCTGAGATGAGGTCATTAGAGTGGGCCCTAATCCAACATGACTGGTGTCCTTATAAAAAAGGGAAATTTGGACTCAGAGACATGCCTAGAGGGAAGATGATACGAAGAGACAGAGAGAGAAGACAGTCACCTACAAGCCAAGGAGAGAGACACGAAACAGATCCTTCTGTGCGGCCCTCAGGAGGAACCAACCCTGCTGACTCCTTGATTTCAGACTTCCAGAATTGCGAGACAATAAGTTTATGTTGCTTAAACCTCCCAGTTTGTGGTACTTTTTTACAGCAGGCCAGCCAACTTTTATAGGCCTCTACATACATAACTTCAACAAGTGTACACAATAGGATACCAGATTTCGCCCGAGGATGAGACATTTATGCAAAACACTTTTCCTCACCTCTGATTTGTTGTGAAGTCCTCTGTACTGGACTTGCTGAATTTGTCCTTAGTGATGCTTCTTAGAACCTGAAAATCATTTCTCCAGCTGTACCAGTGGCCCTGGTGAAAATAGATTCATGTCATACATGTATACCTTAAAGAAAGTCAACTACACCAACTCAGGAAAGAAAGAGAAAGAGCAGTTTGTATGATGCTAGTGAGTTTGCCCACCATCCCACTCAACAGGTTTATGCTTCAGAACGAGTACGAGCCGAGAGACAGGAATCTGTTAGTCCGATCTGCTGTTTCCTCCTGTTCTCAGTTCTCATGTGGCTTCACATGAGGGCATCTTCCTGGGCAAGGTGTGTATAAAGACTCCTATTTTCCATTATTTTGGGTTTAAATTGCTTTGCCTTATAAGATGACTCTAATCCCACCCTATATTGGAGGTGACTCTACATAGAGGCTGGTGTGGGGCACTTTCAGTGGGCACAGTGGCATGTGGTGGTGACCCTCATGTAGGTGTCATGCTCCATGCTGTGGATTGGAGAAGACACAACAGGCTAATCAGAAGATGCCATACAGAGAGAGTTTATGAAATTATTTCTTCTCCCATTCAAGTCAAATGTGACAATGAATGGGTAGCCCTGGTATGAAAGAGGAGGAAGATCATCTAAGCCAGGCATGATTAAACTTCTCTTTTTAAGTACCAGACAGTTTTATACAAAGCAAACCTATGTGAAACCCAATGTAGAAAACAGATAAGGGTGGAGCTTCCTCTGGGCCAGAGTTACATCAGTCAAATATCTTGAGGCGGGTCATGTAGCTGAGTGCAGTGGGCTGGGTGCAGCTCTTGTGAACTAGAGAGAACGTTCGGTCTGAAGAGGCAGCCACTAGATGGCTTCAGCCCTGTGGGAACGGATCCCAGTGTTACCAGATCTTCTACTTCCAAGGGAAGCCAGAAAGCTAGATTGTCATGTAAAACCTCCTGATTTCTAAAACTTCTGCTCTGTGGAAGACACGGTTAAAAGACAAGCCAGAGAGTGGGAGAAAATGTTTGTAAAACACATCTCCAATGAAGGACTAGTATCCAAAATACACAAAGAACTCAATACTGAGAAGAGGAACAACCCAATTAAAATGGGCAAAAGATCAGAAGAGACGCCTCAGTAAAGAAGATATGCAGATGACCAATAAGCATATAAAAACATGCTCAACATTGTATATCATAACCCATGGGAAGTGCCAATTAAAACAGCAAGATACCTATTAGAATGGCTAAAATCCAAAACACTGACAACACCAAATGCTGGTGAAGACAGAGCAACAGGAGTTTTCATTCATTCCTGGTGGCAATGTAAAATGGTGCAGCCACTTTGGAAGACAGTCTGGCAATTTCTTAAAAAGCTGAACATTGTCCTCCCCTATGCTCCAGCAATCGCATTCCTTGATATTTACCCAAATGAGTTGTAAACTTATGTCCACACAAAACCCTGCACACGAATGTTTATAGCAGCTTTATTCATAATTGCCCAAACTTATAAGTAACCAAGATGTCTTTCAGTCGGTGAATAGATAAACAAACAGCGGTACATCCATAGTGCTAAAAAGAAATGAGCTATCAAGCCACGAAAAGACATGGAGGAATCTTAAAAGCGTATTGCTAAGTGAAAGAAGCCAGTCTGGAAAAGCTACATACTGTATGATTCCAATTATATGACATTCTGGAAAAGGTAAAATTATAGTGACAGTAAAAAAGATCGGTGGTTTCCAGGGACTTGGGGATAGGGAGAGAGATGAATAGGTGGACCACGGGGGATTTTTAGGGCAGTGAAACTATTCTGTATGATACCACAGTGGTGGGTACATGACATTGTGTGTTTGCAAAACCCATACAATATACAACACAAAGAGTGAACCCTAATATAAACTGTGGACTTTAGTTAATAATCATGTATCAGTATTGAGTCATCCATTGTAACAAGAATACCACACTAACGCAAGATGCTACTAAAGGAAACTCGGGACTGGAGAGAGGTGGGAGGGGAGAGTGAGTATTTGGGAACTCTGTCCTTTCTGCTCAATTTTTCTGTAAAGCTAAAACTACTAGGAAAAATAAAGCCCAGTATTTTAAAAACTTCTGATTTTGAAAGTTTAGCTACTAATTCAATATTTAAGGAAAATAAAACCATGGTACGGATCAGGAAAAATTCATCTGTAAGCTGACTGGGAGCTGCTTGACTTTGACTTCTGCCCTGGTCCCTGTGGCAGCCCCAAGGACACTGCCATGGGACACCGGGCTCTGTGGGACACGGTGTGAAGAACACTAAGCTGCTCCAATCTTCTGTCTTCAGAGAGAAGGGAGTTGGGGCCCAGAGAGGTGAGGACGTGCCCAGGGTGACTGGCTCATTAGTGACAGAGTTAAGACTGGGATTCTAGCCTTTTGCTTTCAGTTTCTTCCCCCAGACGCCTTTCACAGGGCCTCAGGACCTCAGTTTCATTTCCCTCCATTGCTTGATCAAAGAGAAAGGGCCAGCAGGGCTCATTTTTATAGAGGTAAATGCTGAATCATTGAGGCTTGGACTTGGAAAAGGGGAGACAAAAATGGAGTGGAGAGATTAGCCAAACAGGCAAGGGAGCTATGGACACATGCATCAACACTATCCTCCAAGCTCCTGAACTGCCAGTTCCTGGCTGGAATCCCACCTGGGCAGCCCCTCAGAGAACTGCACGCACAGCTCATCCACTAGATCTCCCTGGCTGGTAAACTGTCTGTCCTGAAACTTGGCCTGGTTAGATTAGCCCCTTTCTTGAAAAGATTCTAAGATTCTAAGACTGCCCTAAAGTATCACCCTCAATGACTTGGTAAGATGTTCAAACTCTTCATAATCAGAGTCCCTCAAGACAAGCCCTTGCCTCTAATAGGCTCCAGTCAGAATGGAAAAATATTCCTGACTTGGAAAAGTAACAGACCCCTGATCGCCCCTTCCCCAGATTAATTTAGTGGAGGATGATAAAAAGAAGGGAGCTGACATCTGTTGGGAACCTAGCTTCAGTGTGTTCTGTTTAATTCTCACAGGCACACCAGGAGTTGAGATAGAATTAATCCTAGATTACAGAGGATAAGACTAAAACTCAACATAGTGACGTGAATACCTGAAGTCACACAGCTAGCTCATGTGGAGCCAGATCTCAAGCCACACCGGTCTTACTCCAACTCTTTCCACTTCCAGTTCAGACTACGTCACCAGCCTGCACCAAGCAGGGCATTTTTCTGTTGCTCAATTTTGCACGCACTAACGATGGATCTTTTGGATTGAGAAGAAACATGGAAGGAACCACCAGCCAAGTTCCTCCTTCCTAGCTCTTCAGTGCTGTCCCTTGGTGAGGAAAGATAGATTCTTCCAGCAGGGAGCTTCCTGCAAAGCCATGATGGATCCCGGTCATAGAGTGAGATTGAATGTATGTTGAAGACACTTGGGCGACACTAAGGATCCAGGAGGAAGGGAGGACAGCATTTATGGGGTGCCAATGAATACTCATAGCTACCATTATTGAGCACTAACTCTGTGTCAGGCTCTGTACATGCACCAGGCTACTTTATCCTCACCAACACCTGACAAGGTAGGAGCCATTCCTATGGCCACCATTTTATAAGACAACCGAATCTCATAGAGGTGAATCCTTTGCTCAAGGTCGAAAAGGCACTAAATGATGAAGCTAGGATTTGAACTTGGGAGGTGTGACTCCCAACCCTCTGCCATAATGTCTCCTTAGCACCTACCAGGTCCCCGAATTGGTGTTTTGACTATGTGATTGAATCCCCACACAGCCCTACCAGTCAGGTGCAATTGGTTATGAAGATTTGTGGTCAGATATTCTGGCTTCATTACATACCAGCTGTATTTTTGGGGGGGCAAGTTACTTATTCTCTCTGTGCCTCAGTTTCCCATCTGGAAAATGGGGCTAATAACAGTGCCAATCTTGTGGGGTGACTGTGAGTGTTAAAAGAGGTAAGATGCATAAGGCACCTAACACTTTTTCCCCATTTAATAAAGGAGAAGAAAGAGTTTCCGAGAGATTAAGTCACTTGCCAAAGATCACACAGCTGGTGAGTATATTGCCTTCTTGGACAGGAGGGAGAAGGGAGTTGGGGGCTGCTTCTGAAATGAATGTAATTCACTCTAAAATGAATGTAATTTGGACACCAAATGCAGTGGAGAGCATCGGGCTGTAATAGAGAAAAATATGATTTAGTGGTTGGTTTTTAAACTAAACAAATTTACTGTGGTCTCTAAATGAGTCTCATGACAAGACCAAAACATTTCTTTTGCCCCAGATTACCAATATCATATGTTAAGGAGAGAAAACCAGATGGCTCTTAAGCTGGTGTCGGTAGAAATATATATAGGTGGGCTGTTTTTTATAGCTGTTGGCATATAAAATAAGTCATTATTCTAAATAGAAAAATATTGATGATGTCATCGAGGCCATTGAAAGACACATCAGCCTGATCTGATGAACTGGGAAATCAATAGATACTTTCCAAACACGATGACATGCCTTTTTAATTGGTTGTGTGAGTGTGATTTACTGTGTACTGCAAAGTTCAAAGTTAATTCTCACTGGTTTGGGGTTTGGATGATTGTTTCTGTATGCAGGCCTTTTGCATCCACTTAGTGTATTATTAATAACAATAATAGTACCTGCCGTGTGTGCTTTCATTCCAATGGGGACAAATTTATTGGTTATGTGTGCCAGCATCATGATAAGAAGATTGGCATTTCTACCTATTCCCAGGAAGTTAAGGGATGGCTGGAGTGGGTTTGGTCTACATTTAACGCATGGGACATCAGCCAAGGAATATCCCATTTCCCATAGGATGTTAAATCAGAGGCAGGTGACTTATTAGATAAACCTAATCAATTCTGGATGTAGGATCTCTGAGCTATTGCCCTGGCCTCAAATGAAGCCCAATGGGACTGTGGAAACACACCCTTGTCCTGGAAATACCTTGTGGAAAAGGTCTTGAGGTCAGGCTAACAGAGTTTAAGCGTAAGGGAGATAGTGTCTTGCTGCCGTACCGCGTGGCTTCTGTTCACGACCTGAGCGATATTTTTCTGCTATGCAACTTCCTAAGAAGCAGGCCCTGGTAAAACATTAAAAGGGTTTGTCCCCAAAGGACTTGACATCCCTTCATGTATTTCTTGGTGCCTTTCCTTGATTTCACATTGTTTGGCGGTAAATTTCCTTTGGGAAAGTGACGCAAGTCCAGAGAGGCCCACGTGAGGGAAGAGGATGAGTGGATTCTGAAAATTTCCTGGGAAATCAGCCCTGGAAGGAACTTCAGAAATGATTTAGTCAGTTCCCTTCTTTGTAAACAAGGAGGAGTTTGAGCTTACAGCACAGCCTAAAAACACGGCCTGAATATCAAGCTAATTAAAAAAAAAAACACACCTTTTTTTAATGTTTGCTTAGCATAGTGCTATTTGGCTGACAAGAGAAAAGAAAAGAAAGTAAAATAACTTGACCTTCTGTGAAACTCCTTTCTGGAATATCCACATTTTGGAGAAAATGATACATGAAAGAAAGGGAGGAAAAGTCAGAGAGAGGAAGAAGAGGACAGGGGGACAAGAGACAGAGGACAGTGACAAGAATAACAAGCAAACTCTCACACCAGCATCTTAGTCTTCACACCACCTGCCTCCCAAATAGTACAGTGCTTTGTCCTGGCCGCCAGGAATGGTTCCCATCGACCAGGAACTGACTGTGTGAAAGCCATCAGCCCACAGGCAAAGAAACATCTCGTGTTTCAGGCCCCTCTACAGACCCTTGGCATCTCTGGGTGACGCCTGATCGTCTTCCTTCAGGAAGCAAAAATGATATGCACCCAACGGTTGTTATGAAATGAGAAGAGGTGGGAGACTGATGTAAGAAGATAGGAAGAGTGGTATATGGAGCTTGGGAAGGTGAGAGGTCAAAGACCAGGGCCGAGTGGGTGGGCTGGGAGGTAGGCCTGGACACTCCCATACTCCCTTAAGAAAGCTCTTCAACCTCTGCAGCGAGTCCCTGCCCGTGGAGTGCTCACATTAGAAGATAAAGCAGCTGTCATCTCCAGACCAACGCCATATTTCTAAAGAGCAACACTGACTGAGATTTACAAGCCTGGCCCTTAGGAGGGAAGCTCCTAAGAACACACAGCAACCTTGACATGGCATTGGTTCATCACTCCACACCTTATCACCTCTTCATCAATCAGAATGACATTTTTTATGGTTGTCTTCCCAGTCCAGGGTCAGCGATAGGGCAGTTGGGCTTCTCTTGTTTTCCCTCCTTCTGAGAATGTTAGGTGACCTCACTGCATTCTTTCCCACACGCCTCCTGGAGGATTTTCTGTGCCTACTGTTAGCTGGGCTGCAGGTTATCAATGCCCAGTCTTTGCTGTGAAGGTGGCAACCCATCCTGGGCACTCTTGTGGTTAGATCTCATTTTAATTCAACCAATCACAATTTCCGATGAGACGTGCTTTCTCCCCTGAGGGCACCATCAATGCCACTCTGGGTGGCACCCTGACAGAGTCTGCCAGGATGAGCACCCCATCATGTGACAGAAAGTGACTTAAATGCAGCAGCTTTGTCACCTGATGTCATACTTTCTCCATGGAATTTTGACTTTAATAAGCCTCTGAAATTTCCTGGGACTGAGTTTCTTTATCTTGGGCAACAATAATAATAATAATAATAACAGGAAGAAGAGGAGGAGGAGGAGGAAGAGGAAAAAGAGCTGACATTGATCGTGTTTTATTATGCATCAGGCATTATTACCACCTAAGCGCTCGGTGTGAATTAACCCACCTAAACTTCTCAAGAAACCTGCTGTGCATGTACTGCTATTATCCCCATTTCACAGTTGAGGAAACTGAGGCCTAGGATGTGAATTAGCACAGGTGGATTTGGGACCCAGGCAGTGTGACTTTTGTTTGGAGACTCGGAGAGTTTGCAAAGACTTCCACGAAAGCTGTTTCACTGATTCCTCAATATAGCTCCGGGAAAGAAGTAGGATAAGAATGTTCATTCCCATTTTACAAACAAGAAAACTGACTCTCACAGTTTGAGAGACATCCAGGGGACAGCTGGCTAGGACAGAGTGGAATCATGACCCCACTCTAGAGCCCCGTAGCTCTGAACCTCTACAGAAGGCAGTCCTCGGCCAGTGACTCCTAAGGATCCTTCCAGCACTCATCTGATCCTGTGAATTGGAAAGCCACCTCTCCTGGTCGTTAGAAAAAATGCTCCTTCCATTTTCTCTAACAGTGGTTAGAAGATAGGAAGGAGTTTCTTCTTATGGAGGCCAAACAAGTTATTTTATTTAGAAAAAACTTGCTAATACTTCTTTAACAACCAAAGACCCCCGAAACATTTGGCTGGATATTTTGTTTTTTAACAAACTCTTTAACAGAGGCCTAATATTTCCTCAGGATTGCCTTATCTAAAGAATATTAATTAGGAAATGGCTCAAGAATATTGGATCGCCTTCCACTCATTGCCTCAAATATTTATGAGGAATGCATATTTATGGGAACGTTTATTTTGTGATCTTTGAGTATATTAGCGTTTGTACTGAGTTTCGTGTTGTCAGGTTTCCCCAAAATCCAGTGGCTAAATAGGCCCTAAATCTATTAAATATTGACTCCGGCTTCCGCCAGGCAGAAAACGTTATTCCGTTAATAATGCAAGTCTATTAAGCATCATTGATACTGTCAGTGAGGTGACAACTGAGTTCGAGTGGCTGTGTTGACTCTCAGGCGAGAGAGCAGAGAGGGGTTTTCGGATCTGATGTCAGCCAGTTTCTACCATAGGATGCTCGTGAAAGAAAAACTTGACCAAATTAAAATTGGCTTGAGGGCTTTATTTTTTATTTCCTGTAGCTAAAAGTGTATAAATTGAACTGCACTAAATAAAGCACAATAATTTGTTCTTGAAATTAGCAAGCACACGTTTCTCCCATAAAACCGTTGCTCTGTGATGTGAGACTGGATTTCACTTCAGTGGTCTTGATTTATTGTTTGGTTTGTTTTATTTTGAGGGGGTGGGGAATAAGACCGCTGCAGGACAAATCTATTAAAATGGTTGACAAGAACAGATTTGCAAAGGTTTATTAATCTTTAAAAAGTCTGAGTCAGTGAGTTGAAAATGTTTAAATGTTAGGAAGAATTTTAAAAAGTCTTAAAGATGTATATAGGCAGCTTAAACCAAAATATTTGATGGTAGCTTGGAGAGATCTTCTCATATCTATTTCATTCTTCTTTTTAAGGTCATTTTCTAGGCACTGGTTTTTTGTGCTTAAGGGACAGATTTCTTGTCATGCAGGTTGAGAACATGGTGAGTTAGGACACCTTGGCTAGCTCTGAGAGAGTCTAGATGCTGCTTGTGTAAACAACCCCCTCCCCACCTCCCCTGCTCAGCATGTCTGGGTGTATTCTCTGATATGAGCTGGTGTAAATGGGAAAGGTGGGAGGCGTCATGGTCAGGAGTGGGAGCCAGGGGGCAATAGGGAGAGAGGGGATGGAATTGCAGCCACTTCCTTGGGCTGGTTGTAAGTTTCTCTGGAAAGACAAGTAAGAGGAAAAAGCCATCAGAACAGCTCAAAAGAAACTTGGCGAATTTCTGGACACAAGCATAGCTGCTTGGAGGCCTAGATAGTACTTAGCACTGCTCTGCCAAACAAATAATTCAGTTCGGATTCTTGGCTCTAGTGACAACTTTGGCTCTAGTGACAACTCAACTTAGCTCAACTGGCTTAAGGAATAGAAAAAAAGAACTTATTGGTTCATGTGACCAAAAATTCAGGAATAGCTTGGTGTCAGCTATAAGGTTGTCCCAGGGCCGAAATGATGTCACCATCCTCCTTCTCCCGGCTTTGTTCTTTCCCAGATGGTTTCATGATGAAGCTCCATGCAGTGGCAAGATGACTGCCAGCAGTTCTAGTCCAATAGAAAGAATGCTAGCCTTTCTCCCAGCATGTCCAGCGAAAATGCCAGTGTATCTCATTGCCTCTGGTTGCACCACCTGACCATCCTTGAACCAAGTCTAGGGGAATGAGCATTCTGGTTGGTCAGGCCTGAGTCATAGGCCCACCCTTGGAGCGGGGAGAAACAAAATCCACCCAAGTACTTGGAATGGGAGTGGAGGATCAGTTGGTTCCCCAGAGGGAAAAAAGGTGGACGACAGAAACAGCAGAAAGCTTGGTGTCACCTAAGAAGCAGGATAACAGAGAGACAGAGCAAGGCCAACTCCAGGTGGCAGCTGCTGTCACAGGTTGGGACAGGTAAGGCATCCCTTGAGGGACTCCAGGAAATAACTGAGAAACACTTCGAGGGGGCTCTGTTTCTGGCAATTAACTAGATGGGAGACTTGGGCCGTTGTGATTTGAGTATAAAAATGACGTGTTGATTTTCCTTCCAAAACAAGGCCCAGGGCATATGATTACACTTGGAACTCTAGAGAAGACAGATGTCACTTAAAACAGAGTTGTATGAACATATGTAATAAAATCCCTACAACACTCTATTTAAACTCTTGTTATGGTTTGTTTCAGTGCAGTTTTAAAATGTTTCGTTCTGGTAGAAATACAAATCCATTTATAGACCGATGCGGAGGAGCTGGAGACAAAGAAGTCTTTATCCCAGGCAGTTATTAAGTTGAAATTTTCCAAGCAACCTCAGCAGCTGAGAGATGTGATTGCATTTGTCTCTTAAGATGAATTTTGGTGTCGTGACTGCGCCTTTTCTTTCTCATTCCTCATTTGTATGTTTTCGTTTCCTCTCTTTCTTAATCAGGCTTGCTGGGGGTAGGTCAATTTTATTTGCCTTTTCAAAAAACCCACTTTGATTTTACCAGTCATTTATACTTTGTTATTTACATTTCTAAAATTAATCAATTTCAGCTTTTATTTTCATACAATTCCTCTTGCAACTTCCTTTTAGTTTGTTTTTTTCCTATTTCCTTAAGTTGTGTGTTTAGTCTACATATTTTCTTGATTAATAAAACTACACATTTTCTTTTGAATACAGCTTTAGCCACTGCTCGTAAATTTTTTTATACGTAGTGTCATTTTTCTGCCAATTTCTAGATAATTTATCATTCAATTTGATTTCCTCTTTGATTCAGAAATTGTTTCAAGTTCTTTTAATTATCAAATGGATGAGTTTTGTTTGGTTGTTGTTAATGCTGGTTTCTAACTTTCTTTCATCATGATAAGAGAATATGACCTATATAAGCTCCTCATTTTGGATTTTACAGTTTTACTTGTGGCCAAGGACAATATCAATTTTTTTGTAAATGTGTAATGGACATAAGAAGAAAAAGTAATTCTTTGTGACATATATTATATTTGTGCATATATATATGTACATGTGTGTACATATATACACACACATATGCATGAAAACATTCATACACACATATACTAGATAGAATTTATTGATTATTATTCTGATCCTTTATAGCCTTTTTTTTTTTTTGCCAAAACTGATCCGTTGGAATCTGAGAGCCAAAGTTCCCCCCATGATTATAGTTTTATCAAATTATTCTTATATGGTTAAAAGTTTTTGTAGTATATATTTTACCGATTTCAACAATTCAGAATATTTCTCTTTACCTAATTTCATGCTTTGGCCTGAAGTTCTACTTTATCTGACATTAAGATTGTGATTCTTTTGTATTTGGGTGATAAAGCTGCATTTATCCTTTATTTATTTATTTTTTTGCTGAGGAAGATTGGCCCTGAGCTAACATCCGTGCCAATCTTCCTCTATTTTGTATGTGGGTTGCTGCCACAGCATGGCCGCTGACGAGTGGTGTAGGTCCGCACCGGGGATCTGCACCTGTGAAGCCAGGCTGCTGAAGCAGAGGTTGCCAACCTTAACCACTATGCCTTGGGGCCAGCCCTACCCTTTATTTTTAAACTTTGCTTTTCATTTTGCTTTAGGTACATCTCTTATAAACCTAGCTAAGTTTTGTTTTTTTGCCATTGGTTTGTTTTTCTAACCTAATCTGCAAGTCTTTGACTATTAACGAGAAAAGTAAGTCATTTGCATTCGTTGTGATACTTGACGCTGTTGCTCTGATGCCTTCCATCTTAGGTTTTCTTTTTTATTCTTACTTATTGTTTCTCCCTTTTTTCTTGGTTTGAATATTTTTTATATCCTTTTCCCATCTTTAATATGAAGTTCTGCTATGTATCTTGTTTTGTTCATAGATATTTTTAGTAGTCGTATTTAAACTTATCTCTCTACCAAAATTAAATAATAATTCTACCCCTGCCCCCTCCGCCAAAACCACAAGACCATTAGCAGGCTTTTGCTTCCCTACCCTTAATTCCTATATCTATCCCCTACCCTACTTCTGGGTATTATTGAATTAATATAGGATTTTATTTCCAACCAATTATTAAGTTTTTATTATAGTACATCTTTCTTTTCAAACATTCTTTCTTAACATTTGCATTGTAATTCATACTTGCATCATTATGAGGTTCCTTATGGAGGTCTTATGGTGTAGAGGGTAAGTAAGTGTAGTAGTAGTAAGTAATACATAGAACATACTTAGAAAAATCCCTGACATGTGGTAAGCAGTCAAAAACTGTAAGATAGTATTTTCATCCAATGAGATTTCGTTGTAAACTTTATTGCATTATTGCATTTTGTCTCCCCTAGTTTTTGTACTCCATTATCTGCTACCTTGAGACCTGTATTCCAATTTTCTTTTTGACTTGCACATTTTATTAAGTAATTCCTTTAGGAAAAGTACAAAAGTCTTTGCATGTGTGGAAATGTCTTTTTTTGGCTTCCCAGTGTCTCAGTCAATTGGATAATTTTGAAATGATCATTCTTTACTTACAGATGGAAAAATCAATGCCAGTCTCACTCATGGTTCTCTGTTTATCCTCTGATTTTGGAAACTGTACCCAGACTTGTCTAGACTTGTTTTTTTTTGTTTGTTTTTGGTGAAAAAGATTGGCCCTGAGCTAACATCTGTTGCCAGTCCTCCTCTTTTTGCTGAGGAAGATTGGCCCTGAGCTAATATCTGTGCCCATCTTTCTCTATTTTGTATGTGGGACATCGCCACAACATGGCTTGATGAGCAGTGTGTAGCTTCACACCCGGGATCTGACCCGTGAACCCCAGGCTACAGAAGTGGAGCCTGCAAACTTAACCACTACATCACTGGGCTGACCCCTAGATTTGTTTTTTTTCTCTCTTATTAAGTCTGCCTGGCATGTAGTAAGACTTTTTGATATGAAAATGCAAGTCGTTTTTTTAGGTCAGAAAAATTTTCTTCTAAAATGTTTCTGATTATTCTCTCTAAACTGTTCCTTTCTCTCCTTCCAAACTCCTATTATTTTCACATTAGGTTTCCAGGATCTGTCCTCCATCTCTCTTATCTTTTCACTCATTATTACCATTTCTTTGTATTTTCGCTTTGTATTGTGAGACAGTGTGTCCATTTAATCTTCTAAACAGCTAGTTGAATAGTCATCACAGTCCAGTCTATCATTCAATTTCCTTGCTCTATTTTAACATTTAGAAGTTATTATTTTTTTCGGACACATTTATGTTCTTGGGTTGTTCTATTGGAATATCATCACTTTAAGAGTGTTCAATTTGTTTTGTGTCATATCGTACCTTATTTCTATCATTAAATCAGCTTCAATAGATGCCACCCATCTGGTTTCACCTTAGTCTCCTCTTTTGGAGGCTCTGGTTTCATATGCAGTCTTTCTTTGCTTATTTCTATTAGCGTGTGTGAGTTGCTTTGGCACCTGTGTGGGTAAGGCTACTGGTGTCTCCTGGGCATTCACACATGGTGGAAGATTGGCAGGTGATCAGAGGAAAAGCATAATATTTACCCACCAGTTACCAACAGATTAGCAAACTGAGTCCTGTTGCTTGGGATATGTGGAGCAGTCCTTTGGGATCTTATGACTCTCTGTGGGTGACAGGGAAGTGCTGTCCTCAAGCCCATGGAAGGGAAGCTGTTCATTCCAAGACTGGTGCTGCCCTTGAAGGAGGCCAGGACGCAGTAGGTTGAGAGTCCTTCCCAGAGCTGCCTACAACCAGCAGATGGGGCAGTTTTTCTGCCTGTGCTAAAGGCAGCCATGGGCTCAGCTGCCTGGCCCCACTCAGGCAGCCCTGGGGGAGGTGGTCTTTGCCCAGAGCCCTTCAAAGGCAGATCACACCTTCAACCCCCCCTCCCCACCACCCCCTGGTGTTGAAAACATGACTCAAGAAAGCTGCCCTTCATTGGCCCCTCCTCTGCTCCTCTTCTCAGGAACCCAGAGTCTCCACTGTATGTTGATTCCCCCAGGCTCAGCATTAGACCCCCTCAATCTGTGCAGTGTGTCCCTAAAGCAGGGAGTCTTCTCTGGCAATTGTATTTGAATCTTAAGTAACGCCTAAAACAGCGTTTAGAGCTGGAAAATCCAGTTGGGGAGGGAAATTTTTTTTAAGAAAAAGTAGGATATTATTTCTTTCTGATTCACAGAGAGAGAGATTGAGATGTACGGATTTTATGAGACAAACCTATGCAATTTCTTTCTCCTTTGATGCCCGAAGAGGTGGGACTCAGAGGAGGCAAGAAAACCAAAACTTCCTACCTGTGTTTTTCAAACTGACTGTGGCAGACACTATTATTTGCCTAGTCAGTGGTCATTCCCACCTCTTTGTTCCAGGTTAGCCATACTGCAGGGGAGGAATCATGATTAACTAACCATGATTAGTCTAATCATGATTAGTCTAAGCCAGTCATGAAAACTCCATTCACCTTTGCCAGAACTTGTTATAACCTTCTCTAGTTACAAGGGAAGCTAAAAAGCAAGTTCTTAAAGATATGTGTTTTGGAGGGCTTCTTTTCCTCCCTTTCATTCTTTTTGGGATGATGATGTAAGCAGTGATGCCTGGAGCTATGGCAGTCATTTTGTGATCATGAAAAAACAGGACAGTTATGGAAAGCCAACACATTTAAGATGGTGGGTTAACCCAGGATGGAAGTGTCAGGTCCCTGATGATAGAGGTGAATCACTAAACATGTTGAGTCATCAGATAGGTACTTATGGCTTAATCCACCATACTTGAGTATTCTGTTATTTGTAGTTGACTGCATTTTTAACTGATTTACTGATGTTTGGATTGGTGTGCTGGGATTATGCAAAGGAAGAGAATAAACATTATTATTTTTAAAAATAAATACCAATATATTACATGCAGAATTCAAAACTCACATGAATTTTTAAAATAAAGCAGGAAGCATCAAAGTACATCTCTACTTGCAGTGGAGTTTTTTTGGCCCATACCTATGGATAAGCACTCTCCTGTGCCCTTAGGAGTTTGGGGGGAAAGAGTTTCAGAAAGAGACTAGATAGGCAAACCAATGTTCTTCCTTCAATAAGGATCAATAGTCAAGTGGATTACTGCTGCCACTATTGCTGCTCCTGCCGTTGTTGATATCGTTATTTTTCCACCACTGACTGCAGAACACATTGCTGACAACTCAACATCAAACATCAACATCAAAATGTAAGACATTTGATGCCAAATATGCCAGCCTGGGAAAGATCTGATTTTACCATAAAGATGCGGGGAGCATTATGAATGAATTAAAGTTAAATGAGGCTATGATTAATAACAGTTAGGAGTGTATGCTATTTATTATTTTTTGAATTTTACTTCTGAGGTTAGCTGATCTTTAAGTAGTTTTTCTTTCCAAAAGGAAAACTGGGTAAAATAATAATAAATGCTACATATTATTAGGTATTTATCATGTGCCAGACACTGTACTAAGCACTTCATAGGTATCATCTTATTAGGTCCTTGCAAGAATTCTAGAGCAAGCTGTCACAGTCACGGTTTCCTGCACGGGAAAACCAGGACTTATCCTGAGTTAAGTAATTGGCAGAAGAGATTTTAATCTGCTGAGCCCACATTCTTAATGCAACACTATGTCCTCTTCCAAAAAACAATTTAATGCCACTCCTAGTGCATTGAACTTATATTTTAACACGGTCGTCTGGATCTTTTTACCAATGTACCTGTTTGATGGTGACATATTTGAACTTCAGATTCGCTTTTTTTAAATGACTTCCTATATCTTTGAAATTGAATTGGCAAAATTAAACCAATTGATTATCAACAGAATATGGCATGACTTGACTCTTCATTATTAACCCATGAGGTGTTTATTAAATAGTCACATGCATACTTCCATTGCATTAGATTCTTAAAATATCAAATTAAACATGACACTGATGGTCCTTGAGCCACAGATTAAGTGAGAAAAATAATCCAGGAGGTTGTGAGGCTTGTCACAGATAATTCGAACATAGTACAGTAGTTCTCTTCATAAGACGTAGTCTTTGACTTTTTTTCTATATTGACCAAAAAATTCCAATTTTCACACTGTCACAGTACAAATAGAAGTCTGACTTACGTCTCACAATTTGCATAGCTGATTTCGTGTCCTTTCGACCATTCCATCATGTGTCTGACAGTTACAAAATTGTTTTTCTTTGGGACATCATTGGTATTTGCTTATGCTTCAAGGAGTTTCCAAATTAAACCATGGGTTTATGATATGACACACAGGGAACTTGATCCCAGTATATGATAATCAGACTCAGCAAATCAGTAAATCAGGCTTCACCAATACTCAGATCTGCAGCTTCATTCCAGGGAGCTCTTGGATTTTCTCTGAGCACCAAGGGACTCAGGTGCCCAGTTGTGAATAGTGAGTAGACCGAACACTCCTGAGGCCCGGGGTTAACCAGCCCAGGATCCTATTCTCCTGTGTTCTGTCCTGATATACATTTAATTAGGACGTGATAAACCTGCAAGTGGTGCCTGATGAAAAGCCGAGTTTGGGACGGCTTAAGGGTCTTGACTTTTTAACATGAGGATAATGAAGGAAACCTGAATGACTCTGGCTCCAGGCCAGTCACCCCGCCTTAGTCACTTGCCTTACCAAGTTTGCTTGGTACAGCACTAAGACCACTGACATGCCCCCATCCCTCTTCTTAGAGATGTTTCTCTGCCTATAGCTCCTGCTTACATGACAGCCCTAGGCAGCCAGATTTTATATCACATGACTTGTGTGATGAGGAAGCAGATACCTCAAGGAAGCAGGAGTGATGGAGTAAAGATACGGTATACAGGGTGAACATAGGTCATTGAAAAGTTAGAAGAGAAAGATGCAAAGGGAAAAACAGAGAGAGGAGGGAGAGGGAGAAAGAGAGAGTGGCTAGTCCCTAAAACTGTGATGCTAACAGTTTTCCAATGCCTGGACATGACCCTGTGTATGTTCGCAATAAACCCTCATTTGCTTAAGAGTTAGTCTCTTCCCTGCACTTCAAGAGTCTAGATCACACAATGGACAAATGAGGCAGGGAGGTTGTTAAGTCTAGATCCATCCTGATGATGAGTCCAGGGAAACACAAACACCAGGAGATGTCTCCATGTCCTTTCCTCTGCGATCCAAGGCTCCATGGGCCACTCTTGCCCTAGAAGCTGCCACACCCTAGAATCTCAGCTATTGTAGCCTCCAGGGTGAGAAATGTTTTGCCCTATGAGGGCTTTTCACAGGCAGAGATCTTAAAAGGCTCTCTCTGCAATGTGTCTCCTAAGTCTGGAAATTGAAGTTGGCCCCGCCTGATATGACCTTTACTGTGGTCTGAAAACTGTTATTCCTAGGGTCCAACTATCCTGAGAAGGGGCACAGCTAGGAACCATAAATGAAGAGGCTAATTCAGAAAAGCAGAGTCTTTGGGTTTTTAGGTCTTTAAGGAGAAACTCACAGTTTGCTTGGTTGGAAATCTTCTGAATTGCCTGTGACCTAATTCTATGAAGAGAACCCCTGAGACCAGCCACTGTTTATAGCCGAGGGAGGTATCTGTTCGCTTAAATAGGGCCCGTCATGCTGGTAGCTAAATGCTTTGACAAGTGGGAAAGGACAAGTGAAATTATCTAAATGGCTCGAGCAATTTATCTATATATTGTAAGTGCTATATTTCCTGGAAAGAAGCCGTGAGTTAAGAAAATAGTTTTAACTTGTTCTCTCAACTTCCTGGCTGCTATGCTACCCAAACCACATTTCAATATTTCTGGCTTTTGTCTGACAAAGTAGAAGCGTGTGGAGATGGAAGTGGGGAGGGGAGGCAGGGAGAGGATGTAGCGAAGACAAAATCATGACACTAGAAGGAAGTTCGAGGGGTCAGATGCCATGACCCCTGTTTGCAGGCAGGGCTGCCCTGACATTGGGTAGAAGTGCCTCCTGTTTCAAATTTGCAACAAGGGCATTATATATAAACCACTCCCTCCTCCCCATTTGTCTCATGTCACCAAAAGCCACTTTAGCCAAGAAGAGTTGATTCCATGGGGTTTATTTGATGGGGCAGCAAGTAGTTGCCCTTCTTCTGAATCTCTTTCCCATTGCTGTCTAAAATTTTAAGTTGAAAGTCATTCCTTGGGATTACACAAATCCAGGCATTCTCTTTCAATCTTTACATAAACTTATCAAATAACTTTTCTCTAAGGCTGTGGGGGGCTACTAGTGAATTTGAGATGACTGGGCATCTATAAGAGCTGTGGGGAAAAACCAAACAAAACTCTAATATTTCTGTAGCACCATAAATCTGTGGTTTGTGAAATGCTTCATACATTATCTCATTTCCTCCCCACAACAACACAAAAGATAGATAGGATACATGTCCTTATTATACCCATCTCTTAGAGAACACCGAGGCTTTGAGAAATTCTAGGACTTTTGCAAGGTCTGTATATAAGAAGCAGAGTCCAGATATGACTCACGTCCTTGTGTTGATTGGGGTTTTTTTCTACTGTAGGTGGACACTCCAGGGAACCAAAGTTACTCACAAACTGTCCTAGGTCAGCTTTTTAGCCAGTGACCAAAAGCCAGGAGTGTTCAGGGCAACAGCAGGCAATGGGCCCTCTCACCCCCATGAGCAGGCCAAGTCCTCTCCCTCAGGGCAGCCTCTAGGAGGCCACGATCCACCCCCTTCCCCCCAGGTGAGGGGCAGCCTGGCCGGCCCTGGTGGGAGATGACGTGAGCTATCTTTGTCCCCAAGACAGCAAGTCTGATGGGAAATTACCACCCCCTTTCTCTGCCTTCTCGTTCCCTACTCAAAGGCACATTGCTTTTAGACAGCAGTCTCACTCAAAGTGTGCCGTTGATTTAGTCACCATCTGTTATAGCCATCTATTGGTGCATAACAAATATGCCCCACACTGAGCAGTTTAAAACAATAAACATTCATTATCTTCATTTCTGTGGTCCCGAAACTTGGGAGTGGCTTAGCTTGCTAGTTCTGGCTCAAGGTGTCTCAGAGGCTGCAGCCCCTGGAGGTTTGACTGGAGCTGGAGGATTCACTTCCAAAAAGACTCACGCACACGGCTGTTGGCAGGAGGCCTCACTTCCTCACCACAAGGACCTCTCCGTGGGGCTGCTTGGGTGTCCTCACAACATGGCAGCTGGCTTCCTCCAGAGTGCGTGATCTAAGAGAAAGAGCAAGGAGGAAACCCCGAGCCCTGTCATGTTCTAATCCTGGAAGTCACTCTCACTTCTGCCACATTCCATTCGTTAGAAGTGAGTTGCTAAGTACAGCTCACAATTAAGGGTCTACCTCTTGGAGGAAGGAGTATCCAAGTATTTGTGGTCATATTTTACATATGACCCATTAGAGCACTGAGGAATCTCAATAACTGAGGAATCTCAGTTCAAGAAATGTATGACTCTAGCAACGTGAGGTAGTGGAATCAGGAAGATGAAGATTTCTCTTAGTCATGTTCCTAGTCAGAGGTGGATTATAGGATTGTTCTGATGGAGCTCTGAAAAAGACGTGGAAATTCTTCTAAGAAGCACAGTCAAGAATACAGCAGACAGATAATTACAATACATTGTGTCCCCTGCTCTAATAACCATGACCAAGATTTATTGAGCACTTACTGTATGCTCGTCATTGTCAAAGGGGCTCTACTTGTATTAACCCATCTAACCTTCCCAACAACCCTCTGAGATAGGTACTGATGTAATCCCCATTTCCTTAGGAGTATAGTTAGTAATTGGTGGAGCTGGGATGATAGAAGCATGAACAGAGTGCTGAGGGAGTCCAGAGAGGAGGAGTCTCTTTTCCGAGTGGTAGTGAGGATTGTAAAAGTCATCCCAAAAGAGGAGATCCTTGAGTTGGGCTGTGAAGTATGAGTAGGAGTTCATTAAGCAGACAAGGCAAAAGAGATGTAAGAACACAGTCTGGGCAGGCAGTCATGAACACTGAGGCTAGGGTATGGAGAGTTGCTGGAATTTTCCCGTAGCCCCTCTCATATGTTTCGGTGGATGTGAGCAAGATTTTTGTGGTAGTCACATCTGAGTTTTACACAGTTCATGCCCACAGCCTGATTTTGGTTCATCCTTGAGTGGAAATTTCTGCACCAAACAAGCCTTTAACCAGACAGTGGTGAGCGTGGAGAAAGAGGAAAATGTTTACATTTTGCCTGTGTCTAGTGAGCCACGTTGCTCAGAGCAGGTGGGGAACGAGGTTGCCCTCTTAAGTTCGTTTCCCATGTGGTCTGGTTTGCTTTTCTTTGATCCCTGCCACAGACAGTGACCACTGCCAGCTCTGACCTGGCCAGCTGTCCCACTGGTATGTCTGGCTGGTCACACTTAAGCTCAATAAAACTCCATCCACTTTATTAGGGGTGAGTGGGGAGCCTTAAAACACATGTCTTAATGACAGGAACCATCCTCTACGGGAAGGATGCTGCATGATGAAGCACATCATCACCACAGCAAACTCCTATTTAGCCTGACTAGGTAAGTAAGGTCGTGGTGGTTAGCTGAATATTTTGATTAACTATGGGTTACTACAGAGGTCATCCACATGTGACTAATTTTCAAAGAATTAGAATCCAGCAAGCACCACTTAGTTCCAGTACAACTCTGTGCATGATTTCATATTTCCACGAAGGCTCCAAGGCCCTGCAGATGTTGTGGGTTCTTAAAGTCCACATTAAGATGGTAAGGTTAGAGACAAGAGGTTGAGAAGGAAAAAGAGAGCAAAGAATGTTTTTCTGTGGAAACCACCAAGCTTGCTTTGGGGGTTGAGTGTGAAGGTCACCTTAGGAAGTCATGCCTCTTCCACCTTGTTCCTGGAATGAGGAGACCTTCAAAGAGGAACACAGGGCAATGTCAAAGGACAGGTGCCCTAGATCGTGTCTTGGGGCTCCCCTGACCCATGGCTAGATAGGCATCTATTGAAAACCTCCCTGCTAATCCAAACAGGCTTCAGGGGAGGGTCAGAATGCAGTTTCTAAGGGCACTGCTTCATAAGGGCACCAAAGCATCACTGGGGTGCTAGACCTTATTGGAAATACAAGATGGAGAAAGTTGTATCTATCAAAAGGATATGTGCAGTTGAAATATTTAAAAGAAATGTTGTTTGCAATGGGTTGGGGTTTCATAAGAGTTGTGTGTCATTTTGTCTTCAAAAGAGGACAGGTCTGGTTGGCTGCTGAGTTTTTCTTTCTCTGAGTGGGGTATGCAAATGTGGGACAGAGCAGAATTGTTCAGAGAGAAGAGGAGAGGCCTAACACTTTTATCAGCTCTCCGCTCCCTCCCTCCCCCACTCTTCCACACAGATGTTGAACAGATATTTAAAGAAAATCATTTTGGAGGGATGCTAAATTATTAGGGTTCCACTAAAGTCAGCGTGTCTCTATCTGGCTTTGTTCCTAATGCATTGATTGTTTAAAGCCCATGGGTCAACTTGTCTCATGACCCCAATCACCCCACTTTATGCCATTTCAGAAAGTTGATTATACTTCCATCAGAAAGTGGAAACAATAAAAAAGAAGAAAGAAGATCTAAAGGAGTCAAGTGTTCTACTTTTTGACAACTCTAATTTTTAAAAGAGGGGAACATCAATGGAGGAGATGGAAACTGGCGTTAAAGATGAGGTTTAAAAATTGCCTATATCTGGTTTTAGAATAATCTATGCTAAAAGGGATCCTGGAAATGATCTAAGAGGCTTTACAGACGAGGAGACTGCTGTCCAAAGTGACTTGCTGAAGGTTATGGTGCAATTGCAACATATAATTGAGAGATAATCAATGAGATGCAGGAAAATGAACCCCAAGATAGATGGATGGATGGATAGATAGATAGATAGATAGATAGATAGATAGATAGATAGATGGATAGACAGATAGATGGATGGATGGATCACGGACGGACGGATAGATAGATAGATAGATAGATAGATAGATAGATAGATAGATAGAGTCTGAAGGATGTGTCCATCGGGCCATCACTTCTTCGTGTCTTTTCCTTCCTTTTACATACTGAGAGACAGAGGAAGAGGAATTACTCGTGTTTTCTTGTGATTACCCAGGATCACTCGTGAAAATAACTCAACCAGCCTGGATTATGCACTTTTATTTGACAAACATTTTTATAGCAGTTATTATGTGTCAGGCATTACTCCAGGCAGGTTCTGAATATGAACCCATTTCATGATCATAACAAACCCATGATGAGGAACTGCTGTTATTTTACAGATGGGGAAACTGAGACACACAGCTAGCACATGGCAGAGTTGGGGGCACACTCCGTCTGGCTCAGCATCCATGCTGTTAACCACTAAGCCTGCCTGACCTCAGAGTTCTGCCCCTTAACTTCTTCCAGAAGTTTCATTGTAATCCGCTGTGATCTGCCTAGTGAACGTGCAGAGATTTGGAGCTCGTGAGAACGCAGAGACTTTGCTGGCGGGAAGGGGTCCCTGGAAGGGTCCTCGGGATGAAACAATAGAGCAACGCGTAGACGCCCAGAGGAGACTTTCCACAAAAACATCAGCTTTGTTGGGAACAGAGGGAAGGCGGCGGGTGAGGGCGGGGCTGAGGATGTAAGATGCAGTCCACACGGGATTACAGTAAGACGTGTGTATTACGTGTTTGGAAGTCTGTGCGCATGTGGTTTTGGTTGTGTGTGAGTGTTTGTGCGTTCATGTTTTTATACCCATTGTGTGTGTATGCACCTGTGGGCTTGTTAATGCACGTGGAAGGTGCTAGGATAAATGCTTCTATGGTGACTTGGTTTCTGCCTGTGTAGTGAGTTCATATCTACATCCACGTTCATCTCTGCCTCAGGAGTCCCTGGTCCTCCCTGCCTTCTGAATGATTCAGATCACGCTTCTCCTTGAGCAAAAGGAAAATGAAGCTGAGAGAAAAAGTAAAGAGAAAACTCTAAAATCAACACTTTTTTCTCCTGAAAGGGTCATTATTTGCTCAGAAGTCCATAGGATGAGCAGTCCACTTGGCCATTTCCCCCTCTCTTTAATGAAGCAGAGGCCCAGTTGGAGAGGACCACAGGGTCAGCCCCCCTGGTATGCTGGCTCTCCAAACCCACAGCCCATCCCTGTGGGCGGCCAGGACCTACTCCATGGCTCAGAGGCATTAACCATCTGGCCATGAAGTAGAGAGCTGGGAGGGCCCTCCAGGTTACATTTCCCCAAACCCTTAAAATTTTAAGACCCCGTTCAAGGCCAGCCCTGCTGCCCCCAGAAACACTGTTTATACAAGGCTTTTCAAGGAGCCACTGCCTTCAAACAAACAGAGACTGTTGTAGTTGCTGCAGTTTTAGCACAAACTGTGAGCACCACTGTGGGCATTTGTCTGTCTGCAGAAGTGTCAGTCCAGGCTTCTCACACTGGACGGCGACGGCTGGGGTGATATTCCCAAAGAAGCAAGGAACAGGGGATGGAGAGAGGGCCACCGGACATGCTTGGCAGCCGGGATGATAAGCGGGACCAGCAGAGGGCGCCACCGCGCTGACTCTCACCTCGCTGCGCGGTACAAGCAAGTGGGGGGATGCTCAGGAAGGCCAAAGATGGATCGATTCAGTACTGCACTCCCCTCCTCTGCCTCCCTCCCGCTCCTATCTCTTCTCTCCTCCCTGCCCCCTCCTCTGTCCCTCCCTTCCCTCTCCTCTCTCAGTCTTTCTTCCCATTTCCAGCTCCCACCCCCTCCCCACTTCAGCCGCTCACCCCAGGGAACCCCAAGTCTAGTAACTGAGTGTTAATTATGTCTGAGTGGATTCTAGAGAAAAAGAAAACCATATACTGTATCAGCAGAGAAATGGTTTCACTATGAGGAAACTAATGATGCTTTTATCAGGAACAATATAAAGATTGCTTTTTTACTAGTGTGTGTCCCATAGGGTTCAGGACTATGAGATATTTCTGTATCTGGCTTTAGGTTCCTCTGAGCTTTTACATAATCAAATCAATATAGCCATGATTCACCCTCTGGCAACAACTGCTCCCTGCAAGTTTGCTTCTTTAGTGGCTAAAGAGAAAATAAATAAATATATAGAAAGGAACTTATTATGAATCGGTAAACATCGATTTGTTCGGTCTTCCTTTTTAATTGCTCCACATACACATGCACACACACACACACACACACGGGAAGTGAACGGCTAAGTTCATGGTCAGGAAACGAGGTGGCCAAGTATTGTCCATCCAAGTATTTACCAGGGTCTGTACAGAGGAGGCTCGTTCTGTTTTTCAGAGTCAGAGGTTTGTTGCTTGCCTGTCCTCCAGCATCGTTTTCATACATTTTATTCCTCTTCTTTCCCATCCCCATGAATTTCCTACATTCTGGGCATAATTTTGGTTCTTGCCTTTCTCTTTGAGTCAGATTGTGTTTATCAGGAATTTACCTCCCCTCTGCCTGGCAGAAATGCTCTCCCTTGGACCTAGATCCCGTCCCAGTGCCATCTGTGAGGGCTCGGGCTTCCCTCTCCCCTTCCTGAGGACAGAGGGTCTGGACCCCCAAAGAGAACCAGGTATGGGAGTGGGAATGGAGGAGAGCGAGCTTGCAGCCACTTGAAAACAGATCTCACCATTTCCGCGGGAAACATACCTTCCCCTCCTGTTTCTCCCGAGTATCAGCCCACCTTACCGTTCGCAGAAGGATGGCACCTGGAATAACTCCTGAAATCTTTCAAAACACTTACGATTTGCCATGCCTTTTGCTTTCCCTCCCTTCTTTCTCTAAGTAAATAAACAAAGACATCTTCCTTTCAGAGTAAAACATGGGGGAGGATTCAGTGTCACAGCACACTGTCATCCACTTTTCATAGACAAATTGGGATGACAGGGGCCTCTAAATATGGCTTTTCAATGTCACTTGCTGCTTTGAATCAACGTAAAGTCAACTGAGAAAACAGGTGTATTTAGTTGGGTTTGGAGACTAAAGGTGGAGCCACCCAGGCATCTGGCTGGTCACAGGGACAGGAAAGCTCGGTGAGTCGTTTCTGCTCTAGTCCGGAACATGAGGGGCCTTGTTCATGACATGCTTCCTCTTTCCCGTCCCTCAGAAGAAGAAAAACATTGGAAGTAATAACAGAGACAAGGCAGGAAAGAAAAGGCACTTATGTGACCAGGTGTGCTGAGCCCGGGGGAGGACAGATACCACAACAATAAAATGGCTGCCTCATCCAGAGGGAGTTTTATGACTGAAGCCACGTTTCCGTGACAGGAATGCCATCCTCCTCAGAGGGGACGGGAAGGACAGAGTTCTTGAAAGATCTCCCTTCTTTGGGTAAATATTGGCCACTGAAGAACACTGTCTTGCAGTACTCGCAGTACTTCTGTACTCCAGTTGGGTATTGTGACTCTAGCAACATGGAGTGTTAGCATATGGAGTGTTAGCAATGGCTGCCATTTATTGAGCATCCACTCTGCACCAAAGACTGTGCTAGGAACTGTGTGTGCATTATTGCTTTAAATTAATTCTAATCCTCTGGACGGTATAGCAAAGAAAGTCAAATTATTCCCATTTTATAGAAAAGCAAACTGAGACTCAACAAGGTTAAATAATTTACCCAAGGTCACAGAGACGGTATAGGATTGAGTCTCCTGGACCCCAAAGTCTATAAACTTCTCGCCATGCCAGTGACCAAGGAAGGGTGGGAAACATGCCAAGATGACCTTGAGTGGCTCCTGGACAAACTTATAAAAAATTAGATAATTACATGTTTCTTTTTAACAAATATTAAAAATCATATTGCTACCACATTAAACCCCTGATTTCACAGATATTCTTAGAAAAAGGCCTTTTTTTTGGTTAAAGGAAAAGGAATCCATGTCAATCAATTAAGTGAAATATATTGAGATGGTGGAGCGGGCTGACATGGTAAAAATCATGAGGGAGGCAAACAAATGACGGGAGGTTGGGGAACACCGGTCAGCCACACTGCCTCCACGAGCAGGAGAGCAGGGATATTGTTGGTGGCTGCTTCAAATTTTGTGTTGAGAAGGATTCTGAGGCCCCATGTGTTCTCTATTAGTGATGTCTGCCTTGGGGCACCACGCAGGCTTGGGAGGAACTAACAGTGACTTGTGAGGCCTCTTTGATCAAGCGCAACATGCTCGTTTCCCAGAGGAGGAAGAAGCCCAGAGAAATGAACTGAACCGTTCAAACGTTTTGAGCCAATAATTCCACCTTTTTCTAACAGGTCCAAACATTTGCTCATGGCTCCCCATCAATACATTTTGTCTTTGGGGGAGGGAAGTCATGATATATGCATAATTTCACCCAGTTTATTTTCAGTGGACAGACAGAACTGGATTAGAAACCGGCTCTATTCCACGTGTGATCAGAGGAAGAGACCTCTGAATTTCCTCCTTTACACAGATGGGGTCATCACCATTATAGTGTTGTTGTGTGAGGGTTGGATGAAATAAACTACATAAAGCACCAATTATGATAAGCAGAGTACGAGATCAATAAGTGGTACCTAACACTCCATCATCCCCTCATCCGTACAGTGGGTACTTGTTCAGTGCCTACTACGTGCATGGACCTTTAATCCGTAGGGTTTGCCCACAATGAAAACAACAGGGAATTCATCTTTCAGCGCCCACTGAGAAGGCTCAGCTCACACTTCCCGAGGCCTTTGTGAACATCTTCTCTTTGGCGCACAGCCCTCCATCCTCACCAACACACGAACGCACAGATCCTGACCACATGCTCTCACACCAGAAAAATCAGAAAATACACTAAGAAAAATCCAATAAGACTTACTTGAGGTTTTTAAACTCCTTGGGGGTAGATAGATACAAGGCAGTAAACCAGCATAAGGAAAGAAAAACAGTTTAAAAAAAAAACTAATAAAAAAATCCCAGAGGAAGGAAATGGAAACCCCCCACCCCCCAAATGGAGCTAAATTGTGTGGTTGCCGTAGCTCCTTTCCTGGAAAGGGGGCCAGGAGCTGAGAGCATGGAGCACTTAGACTGGAATTGTTTTCTAAACAGATTTTTTTTTAGCGTGTATTTTTCACATGTTTTAACCTTTCTCAAAACACCCTGGCCAAAAGCAGTAAAAATTCTGCACTATTAAACTTAAATTAGGGGCCTGTGTCGGCTGAGGGACCCAGCTGGGTTTCTTCTGGCAACCGGGAAGAGGGCGAGGAGGGAAAGCCCACTACAGCATATTACCCTCAGGTGCGTGTGGGGCGCAGCGGGATGTTCAGTTCAGCTCGTACCCGGCTAGTAACGGTGAAGGCAGGCTAGGGGGAGCGGCAGAAAGAATTAAACAAAAAAATTAAATCTGCATGTTTTCGGAACCAGCAAGAGAGGTTATGACCACAGTTTCATTTTGGATTCCTAGTCACAAAAAGGGAGGGCCTCTTAGGACTTGGCAGGGGGGTGCCTTAGAGGTAGGGTAGGAAGGGGGTGGAGAGTGGCCCCAGTTTTATTCAAAACAGTAGGTTTTCGCTAAAGCCAAATTGGGCAAAAGAGACATGTTCACAAGTCATCACCAGTGGCGGCCAAAGAAAAGTCACTTTCCATCTTGTGATATTTCCACCGTCCTTGGGGACCAAATAGAAAGCTGTAGGACTTTTTTCCTCAGGAAAGCAAACTATGGTGAAGTAGAAGTCTCAGGTGACACATTGGGTCTCCTTACAGTTGTGAGAGTCCTGCGTGGCCTGACTTGGTCAGAGAGTCCCTGAAGAAAGTTCTGTAGTCAGGGATGAGTGGGTTTATTGATCTTATTGGAAAATGGGCATTTGAGCTTCTCTCTGAGGAATCAGCCTGGACGTGTCAGCAAAGAGTCCCTTTGGACACATCGACCCAAGCTGAAAAATGTACTTACAACATTTCATGTCCACTGACTGGTGCTACTGGCTGTGCTGTCTGATGGGCCATTCAGGAAGAAAGGGAGGGAGGGGAACGGGATCTCCTCTATCTGCAGACCGCTCTAGCCATTGTCTGCACCCTCACCTCACAGACAGGCCTTCGGGCAGTTATGGAAGCTGTCAGGGACCCACTGAGCCTTGGCACAAGGATTGTTGCAGTTGGGAAGGGCTTTTAGCTCACAGATGTTTTGCAGCAAGGGTGGAACATATGAAGTGTCTGCTGGTGCCACCAGGCCTTGCAGCTGGAATCCGAGGAGCTTGGGCTGCTAGGACATGACCAAGGGAAACAAATGTTTGACCAGACATCTGAGAACATCTGTTTTGTTTTGCTTGTGTGGATGCAGCCTGCCTGGCCCGAGGTGTCTGCTCTTGGCTGAGATGCAAAGCAGAGGCCCATTGCAAACACGGGCAATGCCAAATATGGGCAAAGCCAACTTAGGAGATTGCATTTTCCCCTATTTAAAGCCCTCAGTAAGATGAGTTTCTTTCTGTTTGATTCCAAACCTAAACTTTCAGTGTTTGAAGGGAGGGGACAAAAACAGACCTGGCGTGTCTTGGGCATCAGTTGTCTTCTGGGCCTTGAACCCTTTTTTTCCTCTCCTTTTCCCAGCTTGGGATACTAATGGGCCTTAAGTCTCCGTTGCTTGGACCACCCCACAACCCCTCCTCTTCTTTCCTGACGAGGACAAGAAAGGGGATGCTGAAAAATAGGGTGGGTAATGGAGCTATTCTGGGAAAGCCAGGAGGCACTAAAAATAAAGAAGAAAGAGAAGAGAGGTCCGTCCTGGTCATGTTCCCGTGGGCTGTTTAAGAACACCCAGCGCCAGGCCAGTGGTAGCTGCCATTCCTCCGTGGCAAAATGATGCCTGGTTTATTAGCAACGTGCTGGGGGAGTGTGAGCCGGAGAGACTCTGTAATGCAAGAACCACCACCACCAAGTAGAACAGAGCGAGGCTTGCTCTGCCCGTCTTCTGGAGCTATTCAGAGCCGGGGAAGGAAAGTAGATGGAGGCGAAGACCCAGACATTGTTGCATTACGAATGCCCCCGGCCCCCGCCTCCTGCCCCCCAAATCATGATTGTTTTACGCGGTTCTTTTTCCCTTTGGTGAGGAAAATGGGATGTGGTGTCAATTACTGGGAAAAATATACAAAGTCCTAATGGCTAATCTATTCTTCTAAGTATGAGGAGGCCTACTACACCTAAGAGACTTGATCTAATTGTATAATAAAACTCGAATCATTTCAAGCAGGATCGGACCTGCCGGGTGCGTTCGAGAAGGCTCGGGCTGCTGCCGCCGCCGCCTTGGGCAGGAGAGCAGTGAGCTGACCCTGGAAATTGCTTGTGGGTAAAATCGGAGGGGGGCTGAGGGGAGTCGGGAATATGGCTGCAGGGAGCGATGAGGGACCGTAAAGATGTTGGACCGTAAACAGTATCTTCTTGTTTTATGTGTCTCCGTGGTGGCAGTTGTTTCCTCGGCTCGAATGTCTATGTCAAGAGCCTAACCTTGGAAAGAAATCCCCATGCTGCTCCGTGAGGTTCTCTCCCTTCTTTCCCCCTTCCCTGCTGTCCTCTTTTGTAGACTGTTGTTGAAAACACTCCCAGTGCCAAGCCTTTTCACATAATTTATCTCGTTTAATTTAACCCTCCCGACAATCCTCGGTGGAGAATCCAATTATCATTTTACAGATGAAAATCCGAGAAAGGCGAAGTTGTCCAAAGTTCCATTGCTGAAAAGTGATGGCGCCGGGGCTCAAACTCGGGCTTTCTAACTCGTTCTTGTCCTTTGCAGGTCTTCCCCCGCTGTCCCTGTTTTGGGGCGGCTCATGCTCTCTGCAAAGCCCTGCTGAGTGATCTGGGTGTTCGGGCAGGATGGGGAGTTGAGGCTCAGGATGGGGGCGCGTGCGGTGGGAAGCTGGTGGCAACACGGATCCTAAAATTAGCTTTTCTCCTTTCAACTCTCTCTGATCCGATCTAAAAACATGAAGAGGCTTGCAACCCCCTTGCATGTAGGTCCAATGACAGCTTCTAACGCCACCACAAAACTCAAAGCCTCTGTTTATTTAAGCGCTGGGGTTTTTTTTTTTTTTTTTTTTTTAAAGAAAAATACATCTGGGAGTAGAAGTCACTGGGTTATAAATGAGCTCTCACCCCACCAAAGAAAAAAATAATAATTATTATAAAAATAATGGCACCATATTCTCTGATAAACCAGTGCCAGAAAAGCTCTTGGGGATCAAGTTTTGTCAGTCCCCAGCTTTTACCAATTTAAATTCTTGGCAGAGTATTAAAAAAAAAGTATAAGGTATTTGAAACTCCAGTCCCTCAGGTACTAAATCTAGTGTTTCCTGGCAATAGATGAATGTTGCTGTAGTGAAAACCTAGCACCACAGGACCATATCGCCATGGCTGTTCGTATTTATACTGAACAGACAAATATGTCATTCTTTCGGGATCCCTTTACAGGGCCAATTTTTTCTTCTCACATGTTACCCACCCTTTTCTGATAAAAATAAAGGCAGACCAAAGCCAGGACACAGACGTTGAGTTAGTGTGATGTTCTTTTGGTACCAGAAACTGTTTCCCAAAAACTGCCTAATTTCCTAAGCCACAAGAACGAGGAAGAAGTAGGAACAGGACTCTCAACCCCCGGAGTGGGCAGGTGGACATTGCCTGGCGATGCTAAGCCCTTGGTCCCCTTGCTTTTCCTTGTCCTTCATGATGTGACTGGGATCCACAGGGAGAGTTGGAATTCCGTGGTCCCTCAGAGGTTTTTGTCAGAACTTGACTTGGCAAAGGATGTCCAACTCTCTCTGCACAGTTAGCAAAAGGATCCCTTTCTGCTGTCAATGTCTACATTCCATTCATGAACTGTAGGTCATCTTTTCTAGCCTGGGCTCGTACAGTTTTACCCCCTCACAGAGTCCTCCAGTCACCTTTCAGAATATTTTTTCTACTCTCCTGCTTCTAATCAAGTTTCTTCTCTCTCCTCTCCCCTAATCTCTGCTAATGGAAGTTCAGTCTAGAAATATCTGGAACTATCTCAGATGACTCACCTCCCTGAATCTGTGGACCACAGTTCAACCTTCTTCATATAAGAAGGGAAGAGGACACACATGTACTGAACACCTACCACGTTTTGGGCACTATGCTTAGTCCTTACCCAATTTTAAACTTGGATGATGAATCTTATAAACCTCATGAAGAAAGGAATGGTAATAATATTTTAAGTACTTTGAAACCCTGAGAAGCACTGTGTAAAATATTGCAATGTGCCACTTCCATTTCTTTGTCCAATCTAGAGTTTCATATTTTTGCAAGTGGAAAATACATCCCTTACCTTTCAGAAAAGTGAGTTTTCAGTCAAAGTGTTAAGATATCTCAACCCTCTGTACTTCGTAAAATATTTATATCATAACCTGAGGGACATGGAGATGTCTCGGCAGGAATGGAAAATAACTGGGGTGAGGATTTTCAACGAGAAGTTGCCATGGGAACTTTCCACATCTCCAGTGAGTACCACTTACGCTTCAGCCCACACGCCAGCCTTTCCTTGGACCAGGCTGGTGAGATGCTACTCAACCATCTAAAGCAACTGAGAATCACAGCATCAACTCGTAACAGCAACAAGGTTGACTTTTTCTATTCGTTCTCCTGCTCCCAAAATAAGGCAGCTGCCCAAGGCGGCCCCCTGCTCTCTGCCCTTTCTTTCCATTCTCCTTCTAAGAGTTGCTCATCGATTTTCACAATTTCAGTCATGATTTCTATGCTAATCTCTATGCCCCACGCTGACCTCTCCTTAGGGCTTTGGTCCTGTGTGCCCAGCTGCCTGTGGGACATTGAAACATGGTGGCCTCTCCTCAAACTCAGCATGCCCCCAAAGAATCCCTTTCTCTCCCAGAGGTTCCTATGTTAGCCAATGTCCCCACTTTCCCAATTACCCACATCTCAAATGTGAGAACCATTCCAACTCTCCTGTCTTTCTTAATATTAACAATAGTTGTCATTTATTAATAAGAGCTAATTTTAATTGGATTCCACCTATGTACCACGTCCTTTGCCTCATGTGGCTTCATAGTCTCGTTGAGTCCTCATCACAAGTCTATGAATTAGATATTGTTATTATTATTTCCATTTTATAGATGAGGAACAAACTCACAGATGGGAAGTGATTGGCCCAAGGTCACACTACTGAGTATGGAACTACAAGTAGTGGGTTTCAGTTCAGATCTTGGTCTACCCTTCTCCAGAGCCCACACATAACTTCTCTACACTGTACAGCAATCAGGTAGAGTCTGACTAGTTCTTCCTAAGAAATGTCTCTTGAAGTCATCAGTCCTGGTCTATTCCCAGCCCACCTAGCCCCTCACCATCTTTCTCATGAATTGATTTCCCTAGTACTGTGATTTCCCTGGATTCAGCCTTTTCCCATCAGAAACATTATCAAGAGCTCATCTTTTAAGATATTGTGTTTACTCTATTGAACAAAAACCAATCTCCAGTGGTTCTCCATGAGAGCATCCTTACCCAAAATGTATCCTGGAATATTCCGTACACATCCTCTCATTGGAGGGGCAAGTCTGCTCTGTGCCAGGAAGGGGACAAGACAGACTAATGGAGCTTTCAATCTAATAAAACAGGTAGACATTGAATAAAAGTTAGAGAAGTGATGAATGTTTTGAGGAAAAGTGCAGAATGCGTATGGGAGATCCTGCAAGGTGTTCGAATCTCTTCTAGCCAGCTGGTCAGGGAGGCTTCTTTTAGGAAGATGCTGGGGTGTTTATAGATGTGCACTGAGTTAAAGGAAACTAAATACGTTTTTTTATTCCAGGTCTTCTCAAAGCCTGAGGATGTGCTCAAGTGTAGTGTGACTTTCCAAGGTGGTACTTGGTATACAGCATTTCCCAGATTTTCTTGATCACATCCCTCTATTTTGTGAAGCATCTTACAAGGTGAGATAGTGTGCTAATGTAGAAAAGCCTACTCTAGAGGATAAAGTTCAAATTCCTATTCCTAGCCTTGGTGTTCTAAACACAATATTTATTTGACTTGAAAAATGTTGCCCTGCCCTACCTGTTCACCTTGCCTCCCCATTAGTGCAGCTTGTTGCTATTAACATGGCTCGTCTGCTCATTGCATACCTAGGTCCCCCTCCCTCAAAAAGCACTACCTTCTTCCTCACCTGACTTTTGTCAAATCATATTCCACTCTCCAAGATCCAACTTGAAATTTCTATTGCAACCAGGACGACATTTTAATTTACTTTTTCAGTTCATGTGGCTCTCACACTTTATAGTCCTTTAGTCCTTCGCTATATTACTAACTTAGATTAAGCAGATATTGGAATCTAATGACCCTGCTTCAAGTCCCAGCTTTGAATCCACAGTCTACGCAACCCTGGGCACTTGGCTTTTGTAAGTCTCAGCTTTCTCATCTGTACAAAAGGAATACTGTTCCCTCAGAAGCCGAATCTATTTTTCCTTTACAAAGTGGTGAAAAGGAGCATCAATGTGGAGAGAAGGCATTTTTGCAGAGACCCTCTGTCCTGGTCTTTGGTCACTCTTTACAGCACTCTCCATGGCATCAGTCTGAAGCTGACTCTTCCTGACTCTAAACTAAGAATATATCTGGGGATTATGTTCACCACCCCCTCTTCCTCTTCACGCCTAACTACTCCACCCTCTCTTGATTAAGAGGGGTATGATCAAGAAAATATGCAGCTCAGCCTGACTTCATCCCTCACAGCCCCAGGTTTTGACTGGATCCCTTGATCACCTTGTCACCTCAGCTGGCCTTCAGGGAACGTGGCAGAGCATACCTCCCAGCATGGTGGTGCAGACCAGTGAGATGAAGCCTCCGGAAGTACAACTGAGAAGTCATCATTGTCTTTGTTCTGTGCCATCGTGGGTCCCTGGTTATCTCACATGGGCGTGGGATCTCTTTGTCTCTCTCTCTCTGTGGCTGGTGCAGAGGAAGGACTCAAGCATTGCTAAACAAAGTGATGATGCAAGGAGGACTTTGGGCATAAAGAACAGCCTTTCTACATGCCTTCCTTGAGGAGCCTTCTCTGACTCTGCCCCAAACTAGATAAGGCACCCCAGTGGGGCTCTCATGGTTCTTGATCTTTTCCTTAGGGGTACTCCTGACTACCACATGCTGAGATTCAGGGATCATGTGCCCAGCTGGTGGTCAACTTCAAGATGACCAGGCCTGCCTTGTCCACCTGTGTCCCAGGGCCTGGCACAGAGTTGACCTTCAGTAAATGTTTGTCCAGAGAACAAATGAATGAACAATTAAATGTTCTTGGATGAAATTAATGTAGAGGTCATTCCATCTGCACTATTTTTTAATTTTCACTATGCCTACGCTTTTACATCTCCTGAAAAATAAACTCCATTAAGACCTTATTCCTTTTAGGTCCTCAGACTTTTGCTCCAGGCAAGAGTTTAAAGGGATCAAGGACTAAAGTCAGGTAGACTTGAATTTGAATCTCCTCCTCCACTTATTAGCTGTGTGAACTTGGGAAAGTTACCTAACCTCTCTTTGCCAGTTTCCTCAGCTGTAAGATGGGAATTATAATCCTAACCTTTCAGGGTGATGGC
This sequence comes from Tapirus indicus, assembly GCA_031878705.1. Taxonomy (NCBI): domain Eukaryota; kingdom Metazoa; phylum Chordata; class Mammalia; order Perissodactyla; family Tapiridae; genus Tapirus; species Tapirus indicus. The sequence continues at coordinate 72,835,764 of CM062927.1, forward strand.
GAGGAATAAATATAATAACACATGTAAAATCCTTGGCATAGAGCCTGGCATATAATAATCCAATAAATGATAGATTTTGTTGTTGTAATTGTTATGAGTGACTTGTCTCCAGCCTCAAAGAGTTTGGAGCCTAGTGGAGGAGACACAGAGCACCTTAGGACGCTCATCATCAGATGTGCCTTCATACACCTCATGCTCAAGTGTAACCAACCCAGCAACCTGAACTTTACTTGGACCCTTCTAGGGTCATGTTCAATGTCCACCATGGAAAAGGAACCGACCTTACTCCACTCAGCATGCACCCCTTGGACCCCACTTGAAATTCTAACTCCCCAGCTGTGATCCTAGTAAAGCCACTTTCCCTATTCTCATTTCTGGCTTCTGTTTCCATGCTTTTGAAATGGTGCTAATGATGCACATCTCATTGGGCTGCAGCAAAGAGTAAATTAAATGACAGCATTTGTGAAAAGGCCTTTTGTAAAGTAGGTATATCGTAACTGTTACTTGCCTCCACTTCTTAACACATCTTACCCTCCCCCACACCCTGCCCACACCCTTCCTGGGCTTCCCCTACACGCAGGAAGCAGTCCTTACGTGGAAAGTTCCTGCCCTCCTGGGGCTGGGATTTCATTCTCGCCCCCATACAGGAAGGTCATGCACCGTCTAAATGTCCTTGTGAGTTTCTGAATCCTACAAGAGATACAAGATTTCTTCTTATGAGGATTCTCTCAGCTTTCTGGACCATCAGCACAGGGGCCAAATGCGACCCTCCTTTACCCCGAAGTCTCGACTTCCTTTCTTGCCCTGTTAAGCCTACATGGTGGTCCCTGCTTCTTAGAGCCTGTGGTCAGAAGGAACCAGCACGGCCTGTTCTCTCTGCACCCCGCTAGACCCCTTTCTAGCTCTCAGAGCCAACAGTACGCCTCTCCAAAGATCCAAAAAGTCCCCACTACACTGGGAACACCCCCATTGGTACCCCTTCTCCAGGCCTTCTAAATCTAGAATCTCACTTCTCTACCCCACAGTGAGCCCACTCATAGTTCTCCTCACCTGCAGAGAAGGGAGAGGATAGAAGTGTTGACTTCCTTCTCCTAGCCTTTTTATTGCTGGTTTCTGTAGTGGCTCTTCAGCATTTCTTCCTGTGTCTCCTTGAGACTCTCAAGGTCCTGAAGAAACAGTTGGGAAAAGATGGAGGAGGGTATAGACAACTAATGGCAATGTAACAACATTTGATTCTCTTAGAAGTTTATATAGCAATGCCTCCTGAAGAGGGGAGTGATGTTGTGGAATAAGTAGGGTAATAACCTGAGGACAGGAGTGAGAAGCTGAAGAACGTGCTCCCGGGGGTGGAGGTTGTGTGGGGGCGGGGTGAGAGGGAAACCAGAGGTGGCTCTGAGGAGGGACAACAGAGACCAGAAATATCAATGGGGATTTAAGATGTCTGCCATAGAGTCCGTGTAGACCCTTACCAAATTTTCAGTAAAAACTATACTGCTCACCAAAGCACTCTTGCAAATGGATTCTTTCTTGGGAACTCCCATAGGGGCTGAATTCTGCTACTGGGTTAGTGAAGGACAACAATAAAGAGTGCCTGAGAAGAGGCAGGAGCTGGAGGACAAAGGGATCATCTACACTTGGCTTCCAATGTGACAACATCTACAATAATGAAGAAAGGAATCAGGGATATGGCAGTTTCCTTTGGGCTGTTCAATAAATAAACTCAACACGCTCTGAGAGCCACCTACCTTCTTGGCGGTCATGAAAAACATCACGGTGCCTGTTTTCATGGAGAAGATGATCTAATGGAAAAAACAAATAAGCAAACACCTAACTTGAATCCAAATACAATGACCTCAAACCAATAATGGTGGGCCATTAACTTCTGCCTAGGGAAATCAGAGAAGGCTTCAAAAGCTTTAAGAGATGACACAGGTGGAGAAGGGTAAGGCCATGCATGAAAGCGTCAAGACCATGTTAGTGTTTAAGGGAGTGAGACTGAGTAGTATCACGGGACTCATGTCAAGAATGGGGGCTCATGCTAGGGGGAGTCTTGAAAACACTTGATAGAGTTGGGTTTTTCTTACCCAGGCAGACACGGAATGTATTTGAGGACATGTGTGACACACTCCAACCAACTCTGACAGCCAGTGAAGGACAGATTGGAGGAGTAATACATGAGAAGCTCAGACACCAAGTAAGAAATCACTGCAGTCATCCAAGTGAGAGATTAAGGCTTGAATGAGGGCCCTCTTCTCAGCTAGATAGGCTGGGTATAATTGCCCCCTTGAATGTGCCTATGGAAGAACTCTTGATTCCAAGTAGTCAATCCTAAGATCCCAGCTGTGTATCCAACAACAGAATCTGGCTTTGGTTGTTCCCCACAACCCTGCTTTCTCTGTTCCCAATACATCCATCAAGAAGATGAACCAAAGAAGCTCCAGTAAAACAGGTGATTGGCAGGTTGGAAAGGATGCTGGGAGAGGGCGTGGTTGGCCTGCCCAGGGAGGAGCTGGGTGCTGAGGGAGAAGGACTGATATGAATCCACGTGTGAGACTCAGCTGTGTATTGATCAACCTCACTTGCACGTGAACCTCATCATCAGCTCCTGCTTAAGCCCTCGCTTCCCCGGTAATTGACTCTCGCATATTGATTAAGATGTTGATGTGTCCTAGGATTTCTCAGTGGTGATGCAGGCTCACCTCCCGGCAGGCAGGGCTGGCAAAGCTCTCACTGTACGGCTGTCACCACACGCTTCTTAATGGATAAAGCTGTCATCTGAGAGCTGGAATGTCTTGCAGGCACAAAGACGAAATTAACTGTTCAATAATGTATGGGACATGGAAAAAACTTTACCCAACAACTCGAATTGATTGCTGTAAGTGTTTTGACTGCACTTGCCTGCTTTGCATAAAGTCAGCTACTTTAGCTAGCCTGTTTTTCACACACGGCCATTTCTCGGCTTCTCTCAGAATAAGTTGAGTGACTTCAGCGGCTGCCAGGAATGGGCTGTCTGGATGGAAGGGGGGTGGGTGGGGTGGGGAGCAGGTGGGCACCACTGACATCTCTCCCTGGGGATCCTTGAGTGATCCCCGGTCTTTAAAGCAATGCGTTACCGGCAGTTCTGTAGAATCTTGCTGGAATTGATCATCTTGGGTGAGTGGGGTGAATCACTGGGTATGGAATTCCTGGATTCAGTGACCTCATTTTGCCCATGGCTCTCCTCTTCTCCCCCTGCGTTAGGCTGAGGTCTCTCGCAGAGAGAGGCTGTCGGTCAGACCTGTCGGGGGAGAGGGCATGTGGGTCACACATTTAACACCAGTTTGATAAACAATTGCCACGTCATTTAAATTGGACCTTGCTTAGTATTTGGGATTTGGTTAAACACATACTCTCTACCCATCCTACAGGTACTAGAAACCACTGTGCATTTCTCCCAGTCTGCTCCCTTTCGAACCTGGAAAAGGGGAAATATACCAAGGTAGCAAACCTACACTTCACATCTTTTCTGCCAAGCTCAGCCTTTTAAAAACATAACAAGATCCTTTGAACATAGCTCTGTTTTATCACAGGATTTTTATTGAAGTTTTAATCAACACAAGCAGCTGACAAAATAGGAGATTGCAGATTCGGCTGTACATTATGTGTCCTCCTTGTGAGTCTGGAAAAAAAATCATAACATTAAAAGAAGAGAAAATAAACAGCCTCGTTTAAAAAACAAATGAATCCCACCAAACCAAGGAAATCCTCTCGCACCCAGAGGAAGGCCTGCCGTGTGGCGTGCCGACTACGGCCCCAGAGTTTGGAGCCTCGCGGAGATCATTACCATAAAACAAATAACCATCTCGTTTTTGTCGCCCACTATGAGTGAACTCAAAACCTCAGGCCAGCGTCCAAAGATTCCTTCTCCACAGGCCCCGCCAGCTATGGATCAGGCTGACACCTCTACAGAAGCAAAGGAGGGCATGTCCCTGTGTCCAAACCCAGATCCTTTTCTCAGTCCAGCCACTGTGCCTTGGCCTGTGGCTTCCTCTTGTCACCACTGCCTCCTTCTATCTCTCTCACCTGCTTCCTTTTTTCTCTTACCCAAGAATGGGACAAACACATACCGGTCTGAGTTCCTCCACTTAGTGTGTAAGAGAGCGCTGAATGAGGAGGGAGGAATGCTCTTCTCTCTCTATCCCCATCTAGGTCCCTTTTTGAAGCCAGGCTGCTGTCTTGCACTCCAAGAAGGGCATCCCCTGGGCCTGCACAGCTATTTCATTTCAAAGTGATGCATGGGAACCATTGAAGAAAGGGGCCCTGGTGGCTGCAGCCCAACTGGCAAGTGGCAACTGCTTTTATGCCCAATGCTACTTCTCTCTTCACTGAGACAGGAAGTGAATGCCAGAGTAAGGGGGCTCAGTGTTGTAATGGAGAACTGGACTCTCCAGCTGTTTAGACCTAGATTTGAATCTGCTCTGCCACTTGGTGGGCCTAGCACCCAGTAGCATTGCCAAGTATGGACAAAAAGAATGAATGAGGAAGAGAATGGTGAGGATGTGATGCAGATGGTGTACCCACACAAAGAGGGGATGCAAAGTACCAGAAAGATCAGCTGGATTGTGGTCCCTTGGGAAGTTTGCTTGAAACAATACTTTAACAGGTTATAAAATAACAGATGAATACTGATTGGCAGAGAAGCATTGAAAGACTCGAGGTACGGCTAATCAAGATGTGACAAGAGGATTGACTTGAGGGTCCTCAGGGACTCTTGAGAGTTGGATGGGGCCACTGGCAATCTGGAGAGTCTTGAATGCCAGATGAGGCCTGGGAGTGAGCATCAGACTCTTGAACAGGAGAGTGGCAGGATCTGTCCTTTGGGAATGGTTACTTGGCCATAATGGAATGATGGTGAGTGGGCACCAGGGAGCCAGGACACATGATCTGTCCAGGGCAGCCACCCTAGTGTGGAGTAACAAGGGACAGGGATAAGGCTCTGGGTATCAGGATAGAGAAAAGACACAATATTGGCAGGTCCTGGGGGAGGCTTCCCAGCCATCCTGATCCCACCAATATTGTGGTGGCATTCATATCAGAGCTTCTATCTTGGAATAAAGACTTCCCAGGAAGCTTCTCTTGAAGTTTTGTTTCTGTGCCTTTTATGGATTTGCAACCAGATTCAGAGAACCGGATCACTAAGCTAAGACTTCATCCCATCATCCCTCCCACTCTCTTGCTTCCTCAGATATTCATCCCACCAATGCTCTGGCAGGTAGTGGGGACAGAAAGATGCAAGGCACCAGGGCCCTCTTTCCAGGTAGTCTCAGCCCACGCCAGACAAAAAAACTGATATCCAGACATGGCCAAAGTGTTGAGGAGGCCAAGGAGGCCACAGTGTGACTAATTCAAATGAGAAGCACAGTTCATAGGAGACCTCCGGACGGGTCAAGTGCACACAGGAACTTGGCCAGCAAAGTAAAAGAGCGCTTCCAAACCTTACTCATTGCAATGGGATGAGAGAAATATTGGGAGAAGGTAGAGGAAATCCAGAAAAGGGCATGACTAGGTCCAACCAGGTACCTGGTTTGGTAGAAAACCAGGCTGGCCCAGCAATAGCACCACATGTGTGTGCTCAGGCTCTCAAGAATCAACATCGCTGGCCAGAGGTTGGAAATTCCTAGAAAAACTGAAGTTATTCTGGTCACCTTTAGTTTCTAGACTTCCTAAAGTACAGAGAGTACTTGCCCCTTGGCTGTAGGGAAGAGCAGTCAATTAAGACAGAACTGCAATTTATCCTCAAAGGTAACTAGGGGAATTGTCCCAGAGCCTGTTGACCAATAGCTAACACCCCAAATCTGTTTCAAGGCAATCACAGTAAGTGATTTGCAGTGGTGGGAATGATGGGGCACCCATCATGTATTCTGAGAACCCTGTCAGTACCACTGTGAAATCATTTGTATTTTGCTATGGGACCTGAGTGGGCTAGACGTTCCCCAAACTATTTTCCTTTGCTTCAGGGTCCCAGTGCCTTTTCCACAACTGGTTAATTCAGGTGACAATTAACAGGAAATGATGGTTAACGGCTCAGGATGGTCACTTTTCCGAGGGACTCCGGGTATTATGTGTCAGTTACTTATAGTCTCTGATCTAGGCTTCCAAAAGGAAATGAGCTTCTCCCGTAGTTGTCACAGAAAATCGGCTTCTTTTTTCCCCCCTCCTCTTCTCTGTTTTGTCAATTTTCAGGAAGTTAAACTAAGAGTTAAACCAAGAGTTCTCTGGGGTCTCGTCTGTAAGAAACACATCTATTTCTTCCACAATCCAGACTCTAAAAGGCAAAGTAGGAAAAGGAAAGAATAAGAAGCAAATAATAAAGCCAAATACAATAGCATTTATTTGCCTGTTTCCCTTCGAGATGCGAATCCTGTGTTATTAAGAATGCTCCAGGCAGGGTCCCCGGCATTTCCTGCCCTGATGGACAACCTGCTCATTTATTCTCCTCTGAGGAATTTTGCTTCAGGTCCACTGAATAGGATGTGCTGGTTTCCACGGTCCGGACCAGACACGCCGAAGATGCAGGGTTTCTGTTGATGCTGCTGCCATCGCTGCTGTGGTGGTTCTCTGCTGCGTCTGCTAAGACAGTGAGCAGGGGCTGTTTGAAGTCTGGTCTTTGGGAAGGAGACCCAAGAGAACGTGAGCTGGCCTTGTTTGGATATCAAAGTCCAAATTAAAAATTTATTCCAGTGTTTGAAAAATTCCTGGCCAGAACCTTCATCTAGATTTTAAAAATACAATCTCCCTTGTTTCTTCAGTGTCTCCAGTTGAGGACTAGAGGATTTATTCTGAAAAAGAAAAAATAAAAGCAAGGCCAAAGAGTTCCATAAATGGAATCGGGTCAGATGGCTTCTTAGCTAAATCCGTAAGGAAAGTAATCTGCTAAAACAATTTTGGGCAACTGGGAAACACTTGTTTTAGTTATCATTTTGAATCTTCCTTTTTTCCCCTTTCCTATTGCATGGCAGGTCACCGCCAAGTCTTTACTGCTGGAGCTGGAGGTTAAAGAACAAGAAAGAGCTTCTCCTATTCCACCCCGCTAACTTCACCCCATTGGATAGAAAAGTAGAGATATAGGCTTTTTAAAAAAGTTATGAGTTTAAGGGGGGGAATGGTGGCCAAGCAAATAATCTAACAGTAATTATGAAATTATAGATAACAAGAACATACAAATCATTAGGCAAAAACTGGAAAAAATTAAATAAGGAAGAAGTGAACATTTAAACAATAAATTTAAACCAAGGCCATTAACAAAATTTATAGAAGACTAGAACTAACCTGATACGGGGCATTATTAGTGAACTATCGAAACAGAAGTTGAGAATGAGAAATCAGCTCCAAGGGCAGAATACCTAGACCAAGGGTCAAGATCAATATCTCGAGTTCAGATTGAGAGCAAAGAGTAGAATAGAGGAAAGTGATAGAATGATGTCAACAGACAGAGCAATGGAAACTACAGATGGGGACAGCACGGGAACCACAAAGACACAAAGCAACTTGCACAAGATGAATGCTGGAATCAAATGAATTTACATAGGTCCTCTGGTCCAGGGTTTTTGCTGTTGTTGTTGTTTTGATAAGCTTTGTAATTTGAAATATAACTTATATACCCATCATTAGTGTACAGTTTGATGAATTTTTCCCAGTGAACACACCCACGTGACCATCATTCACATCTGCCCATGGAACATTACCATTACCCTAAAGCTACCATCTTTACTCCCACTCTCCACTGTGACCTCTTTTCAGACATCCATCAGCATAGATTAGGTAGTCGTGCTTGTTTTTGAAGGTCACAATGAGTCATACAATTTTTTAAATTTCTTCTTCTTTCATTCAACATTTTATTTATGATTTTTATCCATGTTGTTGTATATAGTGGTAGTTCATTCATTTTCATTGATATATAGTAACCCATTGTATGAATAATTTATACCATTCCACTCTTGATGGACATTTGTGTTGTTTCCAGCCTTTGGCTACTAAAAAATAGTGCTGCTAGGAACATTCTTATGCATGTAGTTTGAGGCACTTAGGCACACATTTCTGTGGGTATATGTCTAGGAGAATGGTTGGGTCTAGGGTATGCCTGTGTTTAGCTTTAGTAGATACTGCAAAAACAGTTACTCAAAGCAGTTGTACCCGATTACAGTCCAGCTAACAGAGTGTGAGAGTTCCTGTTGCTTTATTCCGCACCAATACTCAGGCACTGTCAATTTTTCTTAAATTTTACACATTTAGTGGATAAGTGGTTAATATTGAATTTCAATTTTAATTTTGCATGCCTAACTTTGCATCTTTTCATACATTTGTTATCAATTTGGATATCTTTTTTGTGAAGTGACCGTTCAATTAATTTTTTTCATTTTTAACATACTGTATGTCTTGTTGTATAAGAAATCTTTGAATATTCTGGTTACAAGTAATTTCTCTGATATATTTTTGGAAATATCCTCTCCCACTCTATGACTTGCCTTTTAATTTTCTTAATTGTATGGTTGTACTTTTTCTTTTTTTTTTTTTATAAGAAGAAGTTCTTAATTTTAATAAGACCAATTTATCAATCTTTTGTTTCATGGCTATGTCTCGTTTGAATTTACCTACCCCAAGGTGATGAAGATATTCTTAAGCATTACAATCTAGAAGCTTTATTGTTTAACTTTTTACACTTAAGTCTATGATCCATCTGTAATTAATTTATGTATAAAGTGTGAGATAGGGGTTAAAGTAAATTTTTTCCCCTTTTGGAAATCCAATTAACCCAACCATATACTAGAAGGACCATTCTTCACATACTGCATTGCAATGATGCCTTTATTGTCAATCAGGTGACATATATGCAGCTCTGTTGCTGGATTCTCAACTCTGTTCCGTGGGTCTATTTGTCTCGATTTACACCAATTTCACACTGTCTTAATTACTGTTGCTTTACAGTAAGTTTTGATATTTGGTAGTACAAGTCCTTCAATATCTTTCTTCAATTTTGTCTTAACTATTTTTTTACCCTTTACATTTCCATGTAAATTTTAGAATTAGCTCATCAATTTTCACAAGAAAAAAAAGGAAGGAAGGAGGAAAGGGAGAAAACCTGCTGGAATTTTGACTGATAGTGTGCCAAGAGCGATATGCCAATTTGGAGAAAATCAACGATTTTACAAGTTTGAGTCTTCCAATCCAATTTACGTGGTATATCCCTTTATTTATTTAAATCTTTAAAAACTATTATCTGTAATGTTTTGCATTTTTAAATGCATAAGTCAGGAGCTTATTTTGCTAAATTTATTCCTATGAAGGTACTTGATTTTTAAAATGCTATTGTAAATGGTATCAAATTAAAAATATTATTTTCTAATATTTACTGTAAGTATGCAAAAATATAATTGATTTTTCTATGTTGACCTTAAATTCATTAGTCTAGCTAAATTTACTTATTCATTCTAATAATTCACCTGTAGATTCTATGCATACCATCATATCCACAAATAATATCAGCTTTATGTATTTTCTAATCCTCAAGTCATAAAATTTCTTTTTCTTGTCTGATTACTCTGGCTAGAACCTTCAGTACAGTGTTGGACAGATGTGGTGAGAGTGAAAATCCTTGTCTTGTTCCTGATCTCAGGTAGAAGCTGATTAAGGATAGGTTTATTAGACATACTCTTTACAAATTAAGGAGTTCCCTTCTAAGTTCTAGTTTGATGAGAGTTATCTTTTTAATCATAAACAAGTACTAAATTGAATCAAATGCTTTTTATTCATTTATTGAGATGATCGTAGAGTTTTTCTTCTTTATTCTGTAACTGTGGTAAATTATATTGATTGATAAGGGTTAAACCAACCTTGCATTTCTGGAATAAACTTCACTTTGTCATGATATTTGATCCTTTTATTATAGCTCTAGATTTGATTAGCTAATATTGTGTGTAGGAGTTTTATATCTATGTTCCTCTCCTGTAATGCCCTTGACAAGTTTCAGTATCAAGGATATGCTGGCCTCATAAAATGAAGAGTCAATTGTCTCCTCTTTATTGTATTCCCTGGAAGAGTTTGCATAACATTCATACTATATTTTCCTCAGGTGTTTGGAAGAATTTTCTGCTCAAACCATCTGGGCCTCACGATTTCCTCTGGGGGGAATTTTAAATTATGGATTTAATTTCTTTAGTAAATATATGAATATTCAAATTATCTATTTCTTCTCATGTGTCTTTTTGTATTTTTCTAGGAATTTGTCCATTTCACCTACATTTTCAAATTCATTAATATAAAATTATTCATACTATCCTCAATATCTTTTAATGTCTACAGGTTGTGTATTGGTAATTTATGCCAGCTCTCTTTTTATCTAGTTCAGTCTTTCCAGGAGTTTATTTACTAGTCTTTCTCTATAGGATATAGACAAATACACAGAAACTCATTATACAATGAAGAATTAAGAGAATGACAACTGAAAGGTGTATAGTGACTTGGTGGTTTAAAGCAGGAGAAATTATAATTGACTGGAAAGCTCAAGAGAGACTTATAAAGTGGGAAGTATTTGAGATAAGCTTTAAAGAATGGTAGAATTTGGGCAGTGTAAATAGAAGAAAAGGTATTGTTGGCTAAAGGGAAACTTGGAAATAGTCATTTGGATAAAGCATAGTAGGGAACTGGGAAAAGTGGGGAGTCTGAAAGCTGGGAAGTTCTGGACTATCAAGAGACTTGAGTCATAGACAATGAGAAGACAGTGAATATTTTCAATATTTTGTTATCTTGAATATTTGGTAAACATGAGGAACAATGTTGAGAAAAGACTCCAAGTGTTCCAGCCTGGTGATTGGGAGGATGGTGATGATGTTTCCAGAAGAAAACAAAGGCAGGAGAAAAAGCACTTCAGCATGAGAAATGTCGACTTCAGAGGTACCAGCGTAAAGCTGAAGGCTGAAGCAGAGACTGAATGAGCTGTCAAGAGTGGGAGCAGCACAAGGAGATAATCAGGCTGAGTCCAGAACTGTTGACTAGTTCCCTTTAAGGAGTAAGAGGAGAAAGGAGTCAATGGGCACAGGAGAGGGAAGAATATGGAGCCACAGAAGCCAAGAAAGCAGGGTTTCCTTTCCAGTCGGGGAGAGTTAATTCTATCAGCCTCCAGAGCTGCCAAGTGGCAAGGACCAAGAAAGCTACTGGACTTGACAGGTGGGAAATCACTGTCAACCTTTGTGGTGTTGAAGGAGATCGTGAATGTTTGGTGTCAACGGGAAGAGAAGGCAGAGCTTCATTCTCATGGGCATGCTTTTCCTAGCTGTGCAACTCACTCTTTCTTTCATTCAGCAGTTACTTACTGGCTCCTTCTATATGCCAGGCACCATGAACAACAGACATGATCCCTCCCCTATTGAGCTTACATCTAGGGGAGGAGCTAAATATCAAATAAATATAAAGAAATAATTAAAAACCGTGATCAGTGCTTGGGGCCAAAGCAGAGGGGATTATGAGAGAAAATAAAAGAAGAAGGCTGATTTAGATAGCTGGGGGGGGCATGCTTCACCATGGATGGCACTGTTGGGGCGTCAATGGATTGTGACAGTATTGAGGTAACCAGACAAACTGCGAGAGTGCCTCATTCAGGGGCCATGTAGATTCCGAAGTTCTAGAACTTACACAGCATCACACTCCCCATATTTATATAATGCCCAAACCTCACCCCCCATCATATGCCTATCTTTAGGACATATAGATCAAAGGGGAAAATTTGGAGTTTGAGGCAAATTTGTCTTCAAAAGCACATGGGGAAGATGAATCTACCAGTGTTAAGTGATAATGCTGGGAGACTACGAAGGCGAATATGATTAATTGTAATTATCATTTATAATGTATACTCATAACCGATTGCTTCTAGAACATCTTCATTATCTCCCACTTTTGAAATGCTTGGGTTTCCCTACAGACTTGGGAAGGGCCCTTAATAGGCCCAGATCATCAATCTGAACCTTTCAAGGTAAGCGTGTTGCTACCTCAGAAGCCAAAGAGACATTTGCCAGCCTGGAAAGAAAGCACTAAATAGTCATTAGCTTCTTCAATCTGTTTACCAGCCCGCCTGTCACTGAGGTTAGACCAGCCTCACAATTAACACTGCTCTATTTGTCCATCAGCACTATTGTCTCACAGAATATGTTCTCCAGTGGCTGCAGGCAAGTTACGTTTCATGCCAGGGCCAAGTTCCTGGGGAAAAATGTCTAAATTAAGTTTACTTTATTCAGTTCCATTTGAAATGAAGTCTGTGTTTAAAAGAAAACCCCACTCAATCCTTTTTAAAGCACGTATCCATCATCTGATCTAACTGGTCTCAGAAATCCTGACGTGGAGAGTGTTAGCTCCCTTTTTTTTTTTTTTAATCACTGTGGCAACTTCCTAATCAGGATGGTTTCTTCTCACCTCCTGTGCTGCCTTCATGGGAGCAAGGATGCTCCAGCAACACAGCTCTCTCCCCAGCCCTGCACTGAACCCTCTCTCTCCACAGTCTCTGGCCATCCTCCGTCTGTCTCGCCTTCTCTCACTTCCCGTCAGTGCTTTTCAGGTCTCTTGGGTCTTGTCTCACTAGGGCACTTTCTCTGTGTAAGCCCATGTCCCTGAGCATCGTGGCTGGGCCATGCACCTTGACCTGTCAGTGTTAAGGCCCTTTAGAATCCACAGGGACAACTCACCAGTGACCAGGGGCAGAGCAGCTGTATCAACTCAGCTTGGGGAAGCTCAAGTATCCAGTGATCTTGGCTGTGTAGAGTTTGAAATGAAGCCCAACGTATTACTCACGGCAAAACCGGGGGCCAGCCAAGTTAAATAGAGCGCTCCCCGAAATGTTCACGGACCGGTTAGAGAAGGAAGCTCTGATTTGAAGACAGGCTATTTTGTGCCTGCTTTTATTTTTTTAAACAACAAGCTCTCCACAAGTGAGATGGGAAAAGTAGAAACCTCAAAGAATGATATTTATTAATTTAAAAAGCTTAGGCCTATGACCTCTGTCATGTCCCTTTAACTTCATAAGAATGGCCACGATTCTTCTTTTGTCCAGAAACTGCAAAGGTGCATTGTAAACATGTTCTCATTTAATCTTCATGATAACTCTATGACATCGGTACTACTGCTAGTCCCCTTTGCAGATGGGCAAGCTGAGGCCCAGAAAGAGTAAGCGCACACAGCGTGTAAGGGATGGAGCTGGAATTTGAATGCTGGCAGCCTGCCTCTATATTCTTACCTACCCTTAAACAGTGCAAGTACCCAGGAGCTTTCATGAAGAGAACAGCTCAAGAGAAAGCCTCGACGTCACCCCATGTGTCCCCAAGTGGAAGCCAGTTTGTGCTTGAGAGAAATCAGAAGGCTAGGAGTTCAATAAAGCTGGACATGCCCTGTTGAACCAAGCAGGGTTTGAGTTTGCAGGTTATTTTCCAACGAGAGGGAGTTCATTGACTTGGAGGAAGAAAGAGGATCATTTAATGGACACACAGAAAATACTTTTTTTTTCACCTATTTTCTCCCTAGCAGACAGTCAAATCTTCCCAAGCCACGGTTCATTCTCTCTGTTGGGCCTTCCTACCTGGGATTGTTTTGAGAGGCCTGAAGCTGAGTCCTGGGTCGCTCGCTGGCCAGGCCTACCTTTTTCATTTCATCAGGGTACCTGCAACACCCTTTGCAGCTGCACATCCACATAGACATGTTGATTCGAGCGTTGAGAATCTCACTTCTCAAAAAGCCCCGGGAATTAGATTGTTTTCCACGCTGCAAGTTTTCATTTGAAAAATAACCTTCTTTGTTTAACTAATGAAAAGGAGGGGCTGCTGCTTGCTTCTCAGCCTGGGTAAGAATTCCACGGGCAGTAATTCTGTTTCTCAGTGGAAAATGTTCCGATCTCTCAATGTTGTTTTGCAGACTGGCCCCTGCCCGGCCCTCGCTGCAGGGACCACACATACACACATGTGCACACTTGCCTGTGCACAGTGCAGCTCTTTCCACCCTTCCCTGTTGGGGGTTGGGGATGGCTGCATCCTCTTTCCAACACCTGCAGAACAAAAACGAGGTGGGTCCGTGGCTGACACCCAGCCAGAGGCACCCCTGCCTGTTAGGGAACAGAACGCCTTCCTAGGCCGCGCTCTCAACCCCAGAGGCTGGGTGGGCCACAGAGGAAGGAAATTGGACTCCAGACTTCTCTGGTTTCTGTGCATCTCCATGTCAAGCAGTTCTCTCACACCATGCAGGGGGTGATCTGTAACATTCCCTCCTCATTAGGTTAGTATTAAACGGCGATAAACGCGGTGCTGTCATTGTTGGACATCCAGCGTGGCCAGCATGGTGCTGAGTGGTCTGGACTGAGCCTATCAAAACATGGCCCCAGAGGCCACTTAGTGGAGGGAGAAAAAGCCTGGACGCCCAGATCAGACAGACCTGCCCTGTCGCTTAACAGCTCAGCCCGTGGGTAAGCGGCTGCCAAACCACTCTGAGCCTGTCCACGACTGTAGACCAGGAGAGTTATTTATCTCACCGGGATGTGCAGTGCCGTGGACGGCGTTTGTCATACATGTTCACGGAGCATCTTTCTTCTTCCCTCCTTTGTTCTCTGACAACTGCACATTTCCTGTCTGATAGGGAGATAAGCCTCATTCCTATAAAGCAGACTACAAACAATTGAGTTCTGTCCCCGCAGAGCTGAGCACAGAGCAGGGCGCCCTGGCTGAGGTCCACTGCAGAGTTAGTGTGAGCTGTCGAGGGGGTGCTGTGTGTTCTAAGGATGTGAGGATCTGTCACCAGTGGGAACTGTTAAGTCTGTTATCCAGGGAATTTGAAGAATTCCCTCTGTCTAGAGCCTTCGTATGGGAAGGATACATCTGGCCTGAGTGTGTGGCTTAAACCCAGTTCTGCTTAAATGAGCAAAAGGGATGGGCAAGATGACCGCTGTGTGAAAACATTTAGAAGATCCACATGCGTAAAGTGTACAGAGAGAGTCAGCTGTCAGCATGGAGTAAATGAACAGCTCTGAAAGGAGAGAGAGATTGTATGAAACAAGTGTATTAGTCAGACCACTTTGGGTTTTAAGTGACGGAAACCCTCTTCTAACATTACCTTAAGCAAATAAATAAATAAGAAATTTATTGGTTCATGTAACTAAGACATTCTGGGTTAGAGCTTCAACTGGGGCTGAAGACACAGTCATATTACGTTGTTAGGGCTCGCTCATTTCGTCTCTCTCTCTCCCTCTCTCACCTCTCTTCATTTTGTCTGATAGCCTCATTCTCTTCTCTTTGTGATTAGCTCACTACTCCCACCTTAGCAGCCCAGCAGAGAGAGGCATTCTCTCTCTCAACATCTGTGTATCAAAGCCAGGGAAGATTCTAACTGACCCAGCCCCAAACCTATCACTGGCTAGAGGATGAGGCACTATACTTTCTTTGCAGTAGTTAACCGAGATGTCTGTGGAGTGCCCACTCGGTGCTCATCACTGTTCCAGCCACGGGGGACCCAGCAGTGAGCAGGACAGACGTGCCCTGCCCCCAGGGAGCTCAGTGTCATGCGAGAGGCCAGCACTTTACTTGAATCCTACTTCTTCCCACTACTCTCCTTCAGGAACCAAACAATAGGATGGAGTCCTCTCACTTCACAAAGAAGCCAATTCCTCTGCAAGATTAAGAAAGTCACCAAATACGATTACATGTGCTGAAGGTTCCCACATATAAGACAAGCATACATGTTGTCTCTCCACATTCCAACCAGCAGGGCGGCCTCAGTGGGGTGGCGCCCCCTGGAGGTATGCAGCAGATATTACTGCCAGCCAGAAATGGCTTGGGTTCTAAGGAGACATCATGGCTTTGGGGTTTGTTGCAGGAAACTCTCCCAAGGAACGCAGAGGGTTTCCATCACAGGCAGAGGCAGGCAGGAGGAGCCTGCAGCTCTGAGCATCTGCCCTTCCTATCCTGGCTGCAGGAGGTTTCCAGAGATAAGAATTATGCAGCTCCTACTGAGTTGTCAATTACTCCTGAGGAGCCCATGGAGACCTTAAAAACCCAAGAATTCTTTTTAAGGGGAAAATATGTATATATATATATATTTTTTAAGGGGGAAAATATATATTTATATATGTTTTTAAAGGGGGAATATATATATAAGATTATTTTCTCTCTGATTAAAAGAAGGTGGGATGCTCTATAATCGATGGTATGATATGGAATCAGTCCATGCCCCGTTTGAGTGCACTATAATGGACACCGTAGTTTTAGGTTCAGGGAGAAAAAATAGTCTCAAACTTTCCGTATTTGGAGAGACCAGTAGTTTGGTGTTTCTTAATGACTTGGGCATGTGATGGGGCGGGAGGGAGGGCTCACCAAATAGAATTTATTCAGTATTTATTGAGTACCTACTAAGTGCCAATCCCTGGATATATAACAACCAATAGGACAGCATCTCTGCTTCATGGATAGAGCAGCCAGGGCAGGGATCTCCACAGAAACCGACCACACTACAGTGGGTATGTGTTCTAGGGAGATGTCCATGCAAATTACACTATAATGTGTCCAAGACATATGGTGGGTGTTAGTGCTTACGATGGGGATGAATGGTTTTTGCCTCATCTCAGAATGGCTGCCTAGAAGCCCAGCAAGGAGGCTTGGCTGGAAGCTGGGAGAATTTGGAGAAAGGTGAAGGCAGGCTTTCATGTCAGGCCACAGAGCCATCTGATGCCACTGCTCACTAAGCACACTTAAGCTCTGCAGGCCCAAGGTGGTGTGCGACAAGCATCCCCAGGGCCTGCTGGACAATCATTACTTTTATTATGCTTCTTACTGTCAGGTGCTCCAAAATCCACATGGACTGCTCTTATGATTTCAGGTTGTCCCAAAAGAGAAACTCAAGAATTGGTGATGAGCACAGCGGGAGAGGGAGCCAGCTGCCTATCTCAAAAGGGCACATCACCATAATCATGGATCTACCGTGAGCATATGCAGAAAGAATGTAACAGGGGAGTATCTGTCGGGAGCAGCCAAGAGGATACATAAACCAGGTGTCCCCTCCCTCTATCCTGCCCCCCCCCCACAAATGGTGCCTTTAAAATATGTGATGGGTGCCCACATCCTCTCCCTGACCCTGCAGAGCCCCCCTCCCCTAGTAGCCACCTTTGCTGCTATCCCACTAAATTCACCCTGGGTCTCCCCTGGGCTGGCTGTTGCCTTCATATTTCATGCGAAATGTGCGGCTTCCTAGGAGCCTGAGGCATGCCCTGCATTCTGATGCATCGGCCAGCTCTGACACCAGCCAGCTCCAGAGCATGCCTAATGAGGAGGCTGACACGGAGGCGGAAGAGTCAGCCGGGCTGGGAGGGCCTGCCGCAAACTTGGAGGGGGGTGACGGGAGGCAGTGAGGGCGGGCCAAGGAGAGAGACGGCGGGTGCCCTTATAAGACACTATTCTATCACTGGATACTACAAACATGGACCAAGTTAAATGACACCAGCAATGGATCGGAGCCTCACACAAGGAACCATTCAGATTAAGAAACACACTTGGGAAAAGCATCAAGATAAAAAAGGATGGAGAAGCTGCGAGGACAAAGAGGAGGTTGATGCTCTGAATCACTCATGTTTCACTAGGCAGGGCTGCTGCCTGTTTTAGTGTTCCTTCCAGTTCCAGGCGTCTTCAAGTTTCCTTAGAGACCACTCATTATCTAAAAGATCCTGCTGAACAGAAGTTTTTCCTTTCCTTAAAGCCTCATCTACCTTAATTTCATCCATGACTCCTCATTATGACTGGCTCCAGCAGGATAAGTAGACCCTTGCTTCCCCTGGTATTTAGGGTATTTTCACTCGGGGGCAGAGTAAGCACCTACGATCACCATCCCAAAGCTACGAGGATGCAGTGCTGACACGCTCAATGTTTACACTGCCCTCTAACACTTTAACCAAGCCTTCTCCCTTCTGATCATCCCACCAACCTGCTAGGTGGGATGACATAGGTGAGGCTAGTTCCATTTTACAGATGAGAAAACCAAGAATAAGAAAAGTTTATCCAGGGCCACACATAAGACCAACGTCTCAAACACAGGCCAGCCTTCAGTGCTTTCAAATGAGCTGGTCACCCATCGACTTGTCCAACATTCCACTTGAGTGTATGTGGAATGAAGTAGCAAATCATGATTCCCAATAACTTAACTTAGATATAATATCAGTAAGGGAAACTTTTACATTTAATGGGAAAGATCATTATTTAAGTCAAAGAACCTGAGAAAAAATTTCCTTTAAAACTTTGATTTCTGTCAACCTTGTTTCTCTCTCTCTCTCTGTGTGTGTGTGTGTAATCAGCCTCTGTTGACTCTGGGGACAATAATTTCATAATAAGAACAGTAATTCTTTCTTGAACTCTTACTATGTGCCCCACACTTTTCATTTATTATCTCATGTCATCCCTCTGGCACTGGGAACCAGGTGATATTGTCCCATGCTGCAGACAAGGAAACTCTGGCTCAGAGAAGGTAAGCAGATAGTCCAAGGCCACAAAGCTCTTGAGTGGTAGGACAGGAACCTTCCTGACTTGAAACTCCACACTTTGAACCCCTACAGATGATGCTCATATTAAACCACACTGGCTTGTAGCCACATCATATAAATACGGCTTTAATATAATTCAATGTCCCTTTATTTTTGGTATCACTGTTCTTCATGGACTTCCTGCCTACTGGGTTCTTGAAATACCTCCTCATTAATATCTGCACTTTTTCTTGTGTGGAATTGTATTTTACCGGTTCTTTTTCTGTGCTTCTTCAGATTCCGTCCTTTCTAAGAATAGAACAATTCCCAATTTAAAATTTTAAGTTAACTTTTTGTGGTCATTGAATACTTTTATAGTTGGAACCAAGAAGCTTTATAATTGAAGGAAATCTTACAGGGGATCCATCCCCACCTTGCTCCCATGGCAGGAATTTTCTCTATAATATGCCAAGCAGGTGGTCATCCAGTCTCCACTTAAACATCCTCAATGCCAGAAAAGTGCACTACGCCAAAGGCAGCTCAGCCCACTCTTGGGCAGTCTGAATTGTTAGAAAGGTCTTCCTTCCGCTGCCTGTGTTGACTCTGCCTGCTTGACATACCCAGCCACTCATCAGCAAGAGCCGAGTCTACCACAGAATGACTTCAGCCCCTGTATTAGTTTCCTGGGGCTGCCATAACAAAGTACCACAAACTGGGTGATGTAAACAAGAGAAATTTATTGTCTCACAGTTCTGGAGGCTGGAAGTCCGAAAGCAAAGTATTGGTAAGGTTGGTTCCTTCTGAGGGCTGTGAGGAAGAATCTGTTCCATTTCTCTCTTAGCTTCTGATGGTTCACTGACAATCACTGGCATTCCTTGGCTTGTGGATCTCTGCCTTCATCTTCACTTGTTCTACTTGTGTGCATGTCTGTCTCCAAAATTCCTCTTTTTATAAGGACACCAGTCATACTGGATCAGGGGCCCACCCTACTCCAATATGACTGCATCTTAACTAATTACATCTATAATGACCCTATTTCCAAATAGGGTCATATTCTGAGGTAATGGAGGGTTAGGACTTCAACACATGAATTTGAGGGGGACACAATTCAACCCACAACAGTCCCTTTTCTGCAAATCAGTCCTGTAGACATATGAGGAAGGCACTTGTGTTATCCCCTTTTTCTGGTTTAACAACCTCCAGCTTTTTGCCAGACTCTTCTGCCCTGAGAGTCTCTTCTGAACACACTCTTCTCTTTGTCAGTGCCTGAAAGGGTGGCACTCCGCCAGCTGGGCTCTGAGGAGTTGCTCCCTCAGCCCCGCCACTCTACTTCTCCACGTCAGCTCCGGTCCAGTTCACATTCTCGGCTGCCTAGGCGTGCGGAGCGTGGCTCATGTGCATCGCAGACTCTGCTAATGCTCCCCAGGCTCTACCACTCAGATTGCTCTTAAACCTGGACTCCTCCATCCAATAATATGCTATTTGATTCCCTTTCCAGAACATCAGTGAAAAGACCCTGGCCAGAGAGAGATCCTCTTGGCAGTTTGCTGGAAACTTCCTGGGTCTGAAGCAGGGCCACCTATTTGTGGGTCTTTTGGTCACTTTCCAATTCCCATTACTGCAAACCCTTTTCTAGTCTTCATATCAAATCCATCACAACAACAAAGACACACGAAGTGCTCTGAAGCTACCTCCTTTGCTAATCCTGCTGCTGAAATGTTAGAAGATATCCAGTTTTTTTGGCAAGCTCAGTTTTTCATAAGCACGCTATGTTAACTTCTCATCGTCCTCTTGTCTCGCTTGCTGAGCCTTTCTCTCTTAAGATTTGTTCCCTTCTCTTGCAAAATATTGAAATTCCCAGTTCTATGTTTTCCCTGGATTATTTCCAGGGAAATAATGCTTTCCTATTTGGGAAATTAGTCCCACATGTCTTCTTTTAATACTTCTGATAAATCCCCTGATCATGATTCATATTTTTCAGTCCTTTAATAAGTAGACTTCTTAAGCAATTGTTTTGATCAGTTTTCTAATCTGGGGGTGGGGAGGGTGGTTCCTTCAAATCTACCCATCTGTAGTCTTTCCAAGGGCACCCTTTCCTGGGTAGGCTTCCTTTGTAGATATCAAAGAACTAAGGCAGGGCCAAAAAGAAAGCTGGAAGTGGAAATAGGGTAAAACAAGTAGCAGGCTGAAAAGAAAAAAAAATAGTCAACTCTGTTTTCCAAAATTCTTTCTGTGAGAATATGAGTTAGGGGGACTGTGAGGGTTCCAAGTGGCAAACATTGAGGAACAGGGAGCAGAAAGGTAGAGGAGAGATGGCATTATGGAGGGACCCGAATTGCCTTGATGTACGAAAATGAGATAACTCTACCAACCTAAGCAACAGACAGGTTATGAGTTCAGGCCCTAATCCTTCCAGGACAAGTGTTAGAATCTCTGGGAAGCAAAGCATCCCTTGTGTATTTGACCTGCAGAGTGGGGCATCATTTAACACCTCCTCCTCAGTGCCACAGCATTAATTTGTAGGAATCAGCATGTAGTTTTCAATAATAATTATTTCTATTTGTTATTTAGTTTTAAAACTAACAACTATCCATTGAAAAAGAGGAAATCTCAATTTTAAAGATCTTCAAAGTCAGCAAAATATTTCACGTGTGCACTAAAATTTACACGAGTTAAAGAAAAATCTCATAGTTGGCACTCTGTTTCACTGTCTTGAATTTTTAAAACAAAAACTCTAAAAGGTCACATAAAATTACAGACTTGATGTAACCCAAGTTTTGTTGTTCCATCCTTACAATCATGGACTATCGCCGTTTCTTTTTTCATCCATTGTTTAAATGAAGGGATATGTTCTATTGCAGGAGCTGAAGACATAAACTGCACCCACTGTGAACCCAAAGGATCCCTAACTGCAAGAATTTACCCCCAAAAGGAACGTGAATCTGTGTCCGCCCGTATCGGGAGACTGGATGGCTGAGAATTTCTGATTTAGCTTCCATATAGAATACAATGTTTATTAAATGATAAGCAATAAAAATGTACTAATATGTATATTATTAAAACCCAACAGTAACTGCAACATTGTTTAACTTAGACCAACAAAAACTTTGCCGGGGATGGGAGGAGGAGTATTTTGTCACTGGCATTTTTTAGAATCGCTGGTGCATGGTAAAAATAAAAAGCCGACCAAACACACACCTGTACCTGGGACGTTCTGCTCTCCCTGCCCCACCCTTGGTGGCCACTGCTGGACAGTCACGGGGGTGGTAAGCAGGAGAGCGTACTCAAATACGCCCAGAGGACTGTTGCAGGCAAGGAGGAATTAGGGCCTGCATTGTTTGTGGTGTTAAATTATGCATGGTTATTTCATTTCACATGTTTATGCTTTGTCTCTTTAGCTCTACAAACACTTCGGAGCACTGTCATCAAGAGCCATGTGGGGGCCCAAACCCTATTTTGTGCTTCTCTGTATTGCCCCTCCGCCTGGCTCCCTGGATGTGCACTGTGCCTGGTTCACTTGAAGTCCTCTGCGATGTCTACTGATAGAGAGATTTCTCCCATCAGTATCTTCAACAGTTTAAAAGCAGCTCATCCGCTCAGTGCTGTTTGAACTCACGAAATGCACCCTCCCCTCTTTGGTTTATTACCCACCCTGGTGGGCTTGTTTTCCCCGATACAGTTATGTAAGACTCTTGATTCTCTGCAACCCTGTTAGCTCGTCTTCACTCCTTCCGCTTCCGCTGCCCCGAAAGACCAACTCAGGGGAAGGAAGAAAGAAAGGCAGGAAGTAGGACGAAGACCCCCAAAGATTTCAGTGCGTTGGATCCACCTATGATCATTCAGATACGGGTTCTTAGCACCCCCAGGCCTGGTGAGGTCTCCCCGTTACCTTTACACAACGGAAGTGACATATCCACAGAGGGGTCCCGGGGCCCAGGTGGAAGTGCCTACCGGAAGATGCAGCCCTTCAGAAACCCTGTCTGTCTTCCTCGGGGAGAGATTCAGCTCTGTGAGTTGGAGCAATTCCTCCTGCCCACCTCCAGACCCCGCAGTTTAGTTCTTCATTAAAAGAAGGTCCACAGAGGGGCTTAAACACAAAATTCCCTATAATGGTGAATACTCAGAATTACTTTCCACCTGATACTGCTTCATTTAATTGGACTAAAGCAGGCTCCCCTGGCGTCAGGCTCCCTTGAAATCCTGCCCAAATTTGCCTGGCTCCTGCGTGGGCCTGAGTAAATATGCGGCAGGTGCGCCGAGGGGCTGTGAGCTGGACTCCCCTGAACGGGTAATGGTTGCTGCATGACTGATTCCCCAACTCCTCCGCCCTCCCGCTAAATCCCAGGACCCTCCCTGCTTATGCAAAGAGCAGGCTCCCCAGTGCCGTCTTATGAAGAAGTGGTAGAGCAATTTCATTTAATATTGCTAGTGCTTCCATTAACCTGAGTCTATTGCTCTCCATCCTCAATTTAAGACTCCCTCTTTCTCTTGATTATCACTGTATTTCAGAGCGCCTGAATGTCCTCCCCAGACCTCTAAGCCAGCCTGGAATAAGTTGATGATCAAAAGCTACGGTTCCTTGAGATTTCTGGCTTTGGAGGAATGCAACCTTTCCGTACCCCACCTGAGGATAGAAACCAGCCTGGGGTCTCCATTTTGCTCTGAATGGGGCTCCCTCTAGTGCTCCGATGTTCTCTGTATTCACTCTCCCTTCCCTCCCTCTCTTCCTTGCTTCCTTCCTTCTTTCCTTTTTTCTTTCATCCTTCTTTTTTGTTGTTGTTGAGATTTATGGGAAGAGAAAGTGTTTTTTGGAGCTTTGTTGAGAGGGAGCGGACGGAAGTCTGTTATGAACTATTTTGAACTCGCTCAGTTAATATTTAGATGTCTGTGACTCTGTATAATTGACTGATTCAATTATTAATTCAACAAATATATATTAAGTGCCTACTATGTGCCAGGCATTCTTGTAGGTGCTGGGGATGAATCATGAGCCAAACTGGTAAAGGTTCTGCTTTCATGAAGCTTAAATTCTAGCAGAGAGATAGGTAATAAGCAAATTCATTTACAGCAGATGATGATAAATGGTATAAAGAAAAATAAAGCAGGGTATGAGGCTGGAGGGTGATGGGGAGCCCCTCCATGAGTGCACTGATTGTACAGATACCTCCTTTGAATGATAGAGGCCTTTCTAAATTCTACATAATCTACAAGAAGGATGATGATGGGAGTGAGCTAGGAACACACTTCCTGGGCAGAGTAGAACTGTCAGTGTACCTGAGTAAACTGCCCCCACCCCATAGCTTTCCCGGTCATGGCTTGCAGGAAGCTGGGGCAGGGGCCCCAGGAACACAACCCTGAGCTTTCCTCTGGATGGCAGCCCTGGGAGCATGAGGCATTGATATGACCACAGAAAGCAAAATGGTGATGCATCCTGCTCCATTCTGTCACTACCATCAGAATCCCTCATTCTATTACCACTCTCTTGCCAAACTCTGGGGAAAGGCCATTGTCCCCATCCCTTGCATGCTGTGGGTAGTCAAGGACTGAATGAAAATTGACTTTTCAAACCTATGATAATTGGGTTGGTAGGCTGCAGCCAGATTCCTCCTGGACCCTAATGCCTTCATGGAATGGTCCACTGCAGCCTGGCCGAAGGAGTGCATCGTCCTCTGACCTTAGCAAAGAATGGGAATCATGGAGTCAAATGCTCAGAGGAGAGGATAATTCTCTAAGAAAAAGAGGCCAAGTCAAGGGTAGGGTTCAGACGGGGAGAAGAATCATACGTCTTCCACGAAGATGGGTTTCTAGGCCTCTGTATGCAGCTAAGCAGGTAGAGAGGGAAAGTTTTAGAGTCAGTCAGACTTGGGTTTGGGTCCTGGTTTCACGAGTCTCTAGCTATCTAGTTTGGGATAATTTACTAACCTATTCTGAGCTGTAGTGTCTTCGTTGATAGAATGGGCCAATCATATCTTATTCATTTTGTTCATGTAAAGATTAAAAGAAAAATATGTGGACAGTGCTGGGCCTGGAGCAAGAGCCTGGCACTGAGTTGACAACCACAAATGTCATTTCCATGGATTGTGCTTAAGTAGGAAGAGGTCCCGATTTTTGGAAGACTGAAAAACTAAGGGTTGAAATATTATGTCTATAATTTACTTTAAAATATCCCCCAAAACATTGTGAAGTAAATATGGCACCTTCCTCTCTTCCCTGGAGAACCTCCTGCCAGCACGACACTCACCCACTGTTATTGAAAATCTAGGTATAACATCAGTCATTGTCTTGGTTTAAACGCTCTACTTGCCAACAACTCCAAATTTCTATCTCCAAGCCAGACCTCTTTTAGGAACTCCAGACTCAAGTATTCAACTGCCAACTTGACATCTCAAAGCTGGCGTGTCCCAAATGGAATGCTTGATTGCCCATCCCAACTCTACCCCACCAGCCTGGTTTCCTTGTCCAGCCCCACCCCACCATTCCCATGATGGTAAATAGCACCACCATTTACCCAGACGCTTTAGCCAGAAACCTCCGGGATGGTCCTGATCCTTCCTCCTCTTTCATATTCACTCCATCAGCATTCCCTGCTGATCTGACCCTAAAGATTTCCCCAAGCCACCCCCTCCACTGCCACCTGTATTGGGACCACAACAACAGCCTGTGAAATTAATCTCCTGGCTTCGACTCTTGTAATCCATTTCCTGCATAGCCAGCGTGATCTTTTTAAAGCATAAACCAAATCACGTCACTTGCTTGCTTAAAACTATCAGTAACTGCCCTTGTGCATACAGTCAAATCCAAAGGCTTCTCCTTGGCCTGCAAGAGCAGGCGTGATTCCCCTCTCCTCTTCCACCTTCTTCTCCCTCCTCCTTCTCCCCTCTGTCTCTCTCACTGCACTTCAGCCACACTGGCCTCCTTTCCATTTCTCCAACAAGCCAATCTCCTTCCCCTTCTGAGTTTTCCAATAGGATGTTTCCTCTAGCTTGAATTCTCTCTCCCTTCCTCTTCCTACATCCAGCTCCTTCGCAGCCTTCAGGTCTCAACTTAAGGTTGCCTCTTTGAGTATCCTTCTATGACATCCTAAATCTCAGATAGGCCCCTCAGTCATTCTCTCTCACAGCATGCTGATCTGTTAACCTTCAGAAGGGGAAGGATCATTTATTTACAAATGTATATCCAGTGTCTTGTACAGAGCTCATTAAATATTTGGTCTATAAATGAAAATTCCACTGCCCTCCTTTCAAATCCCGGTTTCTGAGCCCCACACCTTGATGCTCAGCCACAGATACCAGGCCACCCCTCTGCCACCCCACTATGGCCACAGAGCCCCCTCTTTGTGAAGCCCTCACACTTCCAATCTCTGCCCATCACTCTGCACCTGCCTCCCAGTTGCTCCACTAGCGTTTGGTGCCCTTGAAAGGCAGATTGGCTGACTTGGTGACTTTGCTCCAACACACGGTTCTGCACACATGTGTGTGAGTTAATTGTACGTGTTTTGTATGCAATCTTTTATTTCTCTTGCAGCAACGGCTGCCTCTAGGTTGCCCGTCCAACAACTCCTGCAAAATGGAACTATGCAGACGTTAACAGCAGACTACAAGCCATCACTCACGTTGGGCCCCATTAAAGGCCTTCTCCTTGCACTTTTTGAGGTGGTTTCCTGCTGTTGCCGAGCTCAGCATTCAGACCAGCTTTGAACCTAGAAGCCTCTCCCATCCCAGGGCGACTCTGGCTTTCCTGTCCGACTCTGCGCTAATGAGAAGTGAATGCTGCAATCACGGGGCGCACTCCGAGGTCGCAATTACGTAAGGATTATTAATGAAGCAACAATGTCAAAATTGTGTGAAATCAAACTCAGATTTAAGTACTTAAAATAAACAGATATAAAGTAACAGATGTCCCGTTTTGTTCTCAAATGATTTCATCCCCTGTTAAAAATAAATGTCTGGCTTGAAAGGAAAAAAAAAAAAAAATAAAAGCGAACTTTACTTCCATGTTAAAAATTAATTGAATCCAGAGGTTGGTACAGCAACTAAGTGGTGTGGTTTTTTTTTTTCTTAAGGCAAAGACATATTTGTGTTGATTTTTATTTCAGCAAGTAATGAATTCACTGCATAGCCCCAACTTTGATAGACTAAACTCACATCCTTTGAAATCCAAAGGGACAGTTTCTCCATAGTTATTATGTAGATAAGAATGGGGTCCAATGTATCTATCTGAGGAGAATTTAGCTCCTTTTAAATCCCAAAGGATGCAACAGCGGAGGCTTCGAAAATCACAAGTCCTGCTTGTCATTCTCGCAGCCATCAGAATCCCAGTGAGGTGTGCTTGCCTTGGAATTTCAGTGTGGAATTCCCAGAGAAGCCTCCTACTGAAATTAGTAATGGGAAAGGCAAATTAGGTCATCTTGTCCGTCCCCCTGCCAGCTTCCTACACTGTGGTTAATTTTCTCCTCCTTTGATCAGATACATTTTAAATGTTTCAAGAGATGGAAATTGCACCAGTTGTCTCCCTCCAGAGTTGCACGTCTACTGAAGTTACGGGATTCAATTTTCTGCCTGTGAGACTCGGTGGGAATTTTTCCAAGAATGGAAGGTTGTTTGTGGGCTGGGGGCCGCCTTTACCTCCCCTGAATGTCTTCTCGTTGTTTCTGGTTATGGCCCAATTCGTAGGGATTAGGAATCCAGAGGAATGTTCATCTGTCCAAAGTCACAAAATGGCCCCGGGAACATTCAAAGGAAATAATTTATTTGTAGAATCTGAGTACAAACACAAGAGGATTGATATCGATGCCCTTGAATAAAAGATGGAGCAGCTCATAGCCCCGATGCTGGCTCTCTGTGTAAGAGTTACATGGAGCAACATTTATTGGAGGGGATAAATAATCCAGATAAGAAACCACATGTTTCCAGGCAGAAAATACATGTGTTTCTAAGCTGTTAGCCACTTTGAAAAGTAAAAGTACTTTGTATATTGGAATGAATTAAAATTTCATTGCCCATATTTCAAATCCCCATCTCTGAACGCCACACCTGAAAGAAAACAACATTAGATTAGCAAGGAAAAGTAAAGGATGGGATCATGGAGATGGTTACACAACATTGTCGATGCTGTTAATGACACTGAACTGTATGCTTAACAATGGTTGAAATGGAAAGAAAAAAGTTAAAAAATGAAGCCATTCTAACTGTGCCAGAGGGAAGCAGGGGACACTTTATGCAATAGGTAGAATGGGGGCAGTGGTGGAAAGGGTGGCATCTTGCACCTCGCTTTAAAGCCTGCCCCCGGACTCTAGGAGATAAGAAATAGAGCGATGAGGTGCGCAGCTGGCAGGCGGGAGTCGGAGACCCGGGTGCTTGGTCTGGTTTTGCTCAGCTCCACCCCTTCGCTTCTCTGCACTTCACTCTGCACCTTCTCCGTAGACAAAGAGGGTGGGACGAAATGTCCTCTAAAGTCTCTCCAGCCCCTGCTTGTGCCTGTTTTGTGGCAGACAACTCCCCATCCGTTCTCCTTTCCTACTGACTAACAGAACCTGGATCTTGGTTTTGTGTCACTCTGCCCAGCTATTCAAAATCAATAAGAATTAAAAGCACACTTTCCCACCTTCCTGCCTTCCTTGCAGCTGGGGGCTGGCCATGTGACTTGGTTCCGGCCAGAGAGATGTAGGCAGTGTCCCTGGGGAGGTGGCGCCTTTGCCTCTGTGCTCCTTCACCTTCCACCATCTTCCTTTTGCTCCTTCCTGGTTGTGATGCCTGAAGGAGAGGCAGCCATCTTGCAACTGTGGGGAGGAAGCCAAAAGAAAGAAGGAGGCTTGGCCTGTGGTGACATTACAGAGCTGCCATACAAGCCCTGGACAGACAAATCAACACGTGTGTGTGTGTGTGTGTGTGTGTGTGTGTGTGTGTGTGTGTGTACTCCTGGAACAAATAAACGCCTTTACTTGTTTAAGTCACTGTAGTATGGCTTCCTGTCACAGCCAGATGCATTCTTAACTGATGTAAGTTCTACGTCATATCATTTGAAATTCCACATTACTCACTCCTTCAAATGAAGTGCTGAAGGTCAGCGTTAAAACACAAATGCTCTTTGGGAGGGGAACATTTTAAGTTATAACAAGCCATTGATGTCTCACTTCAAGTGAGTTCATCAAAATAGCTATCCATTCCAACAGCAGGGGCCTAAGGAAACAGGCTAGGGGACAGATGGGTTTTGAGGGGAGGGAGGAGTCAGCTCCCTGAGGAGTCAGCACAGTGACTGAGTCCTGGGGGAGGTGGGCAGTGCTTGAGGAAAGATGGAGGATGGTTGGGAAGGATATGCAAAAGGCCAAATTTCTCCTTGAGTTTGTCTCCTGTGGAGGAAGCTTCAACCCTAGCAGTGATGGTCCACAGAAGCTGCTCCCAGACATTTAGGAGGGAGATGGGGGAACTTCATAAAAATTACCCTGAGAGTTTAGACTTTAACTTGAAGATACCTCTGATACAGCTTCTTTGCCTGGGGAACGTGCTTCCTGCCCCCATCGCCACTTCTTTATACCACACCCCTCTGTAAGACTCTGCTCAAAGCCCAGAGTCTGGCTGGCCCTTTCTGTTCCCCGGGACCCCCACAGCACGCCTGTGCTGGCCTCACAGCTCTTTCCTCCGCGTTCAGATGTGCATGAGTCTTAGCCCCTTCTGGCTGAATGTCCCCTGGGGCTGACTGGCTCTTATTTGCCCTGGTATCTTCTGCAGCACCTCGTGCCTTGTGGCCTTTTTTTAAGCTAACATTTGTTGAGTGCTCATGGTAAGCCAGGCACCATTCTATGCCATTTACAGGAACCAAGTCCTTCAATCCTCTGTCCTCTGGTTTGTCTCCACCCCCAGCCAGAAGCTGGGACCTTCAATGTTGTCCTGACAGAGAGGCCCCATCGGCTGTGTAATAACCCTACCTGTTCATCCTACCCTCACCACTCCCCTCAAACCCTCACTCGAGGTAACCTTGCTTCTCCTGCCAACAGCACCATGCCCTTAGCTACCTCTGCTGTTAAAAGTTAAACCAGTCCCTATAAAGTTTTTAATGAAAGAAATGACTTCATCATGAGGCTCAGGTCAAGAGGCAAGAAAACAAGGGTCCTGGAGAAAGAGCATTCTAGAGAAGAGGGCCCACCGACATCAGTCCCATGCAGCACAGGGGACAAGACCCCCGTCACTGAGCACCCACACGACCTCGATGAAATAATCGAATGGGGAATCCAATGCTCTTGAGGGGCTGAGTTAAATACGTGGGTTTAGGCATCAGACAGACCTGGCTCATTCCCTGCTCTGCCACCACCTCGCTGTGTGACTTTGGGCAAGCCACTTACTGTCTCTTAGTCTCAGTTTCCTCATCTGTAAAATAGAGCTATGGTTCTAATGGCTCACATCTCATAGGTTTCTATGAGAATATAAGGAGAGAATCCACATAAAGCACTGGGGGCGTCTCAGCAGGGAGATTTAGTACCAGAGATTGGTTACAACTGTTCTGGAAGTGCTGTTGGAACAGAACCAGGAAGGCAATGTTCCCCAGACAGAGATCAGTAACTGCAGCAAGACCCTACCCTCTGGAACAGGAGGAGCAAGAGGGGAGGTGGGGTTACCCACAGCTCACAAGTTCTGTCTCACGAGGCTGCTGAGTGCCACTGCTGTCCCTATTGCTGCCGCCACTGCCACTGCCACGATGAGGAAGCCAGGAGCCTATACCCTTGCTGAGGCCACAGGAGCCCAACTAACCCACGGGTGCTGTCCCTCACCAACCATGTTACAGCGGCCTGCCGTCCTTCCATTGCCTACTGCTGCTGCTGCTGCTGCCACCTGGACCAGACACTTAATTCATTAGTTAAAATAGTGACATAATGACTTCTCCCTTGTTCCCATTTCCCAAGATTCTGTGAGTGCCTCTCAATGACAGAACCTAACCAAAGCTGGCAAGGAAGTCTGGGAAATGTAGTTTTCAGGCTTCCAAACCCTGGATAGAGGAGAAAATAGAAGAGTGAGTATGGAGCTAAGAACCAACTAAGAAATCACCAGCACAATTCAAGCACTTGATTATGTTAATATCATCATCATCATCATCATCATCAGCCTTATTATTATTACTCCTGCAACTGACAAGTAGTGGGACCTCCATCAAGTTTTTTCATCTCTTCAGCCTTCAATTTCTTTACCTTTAAAATGAAAGAATTGGACTGGATGAGTACTGGGTCCCTCCCAACAAATAATTTTCTTCTTTCTCTCATTTATTCAACCAACAAACATTTGCTGAGCACCCAGTATGAGCCAGGCACTGATGTAAAGTCAGCAAGAATGGATTTGTACTAAAGGTCACTGTCTAGTGACAGAGACAAACAAATGAATAATTGTGCTACTTAGTAACTGTGAACTCATCCAGCTAGTGAGGAGAAAAACAAACTGACTCCCAGTCCGGTGCTCTTTCCTGTTTATCTTGTTACTTTCCTAACTATTTTAGCAAATTCCACAGTCAGGGAAAATTTCTTCTTCTGCCTCTGGGTGTGCACATACCCGATAGCCCCTTTCACCGATAAGCTCCATTTCCCATTGTCCATCATCAACCCTCTCCCCTACCTGGGCCCCAATATCAATGTGTCAATGTTGTAGCAGGGAGATGAGCTGCAGAGTGGGTGGTCAGCCTGGGGCCCTAGTCAGCACCTGCAGAGCAATCAGGGTAATAAGGGATGTAAAAATATGAATGCTCGGGGTCTCCATGATTTCCCTGTTTGCCCAATCCGTCACTCTGCTACCCATGGACTTCCCACTACGCTCATGACCCCAATGTGGAGTGGGAGACCCTGTGTATTCCACCTCTTACCTGCTTACTCCGAACGCATTTCAAATATTGCCGTGGAAACGTCAATTCCCCAAGCCAAGAAGACTCCCGTTTCCCAGAAGCTACTTCTACAAACTCGAGAATGTAGATGAGCCTGGCCCAATCACGCACTACCTCTGGACCCAGCGGATTTGCAGCACACCTGCATTGGAGGTAAATCGATTGGTGCTTCTTAATCCTGGCTACTACCAGGCAGGTTCTCTCCTCCTCATTGAAGCTTAGCAGCAACATGCCCTTCACTGCAAAGAGAATTTTTTGTCCTCTCACTGGGGACTAAAGGTCAAAGTTTAAATCTATATTTAATGCCATTTTCTGAAAACTGGATTTGTGATTCCCTTTATGTTGGTATTACATATCTTAAGGGATTTCAGGGGGAGAAATCTGGGAAGCCCAGTTTCTGAGAATGACCTTTACTTTAAATGTGTAAATAGGATGGAGCTTGTGTTTCTGCTTTTTAAACCTTCTAATTGTGCTTCCAAAGACAGTTCTGGAAAGCGAGGACTGTGCTGAGTGGTTATACAGAAGCCACTTTGAAAAGAGGAGACTTTGATTTTTGTCTTATACAGATGAAAGGCCGAAGGTTAATGGCTCATGCTCTGTTGGCCTGCTAGGGACAGTCTCTGTTGAAGCTTTGTACCTTGAGCTACAGTGATCCCACATTAGAATATGCAAATAGTGCAGCCTTTAACTGCCTCGGAAAAGGGAAAGTTCAAATTTACTTAATTCTATGTTTCCTCTGAATTTTATAAAACATTATTGAAGTGGTATCAGAATATCATTCAGAATGTCAGTTTTAGAATATTTCAAATATTTACCTAAAGGTTTTTTAAACGGCTGCTTTCATAGTCTGAATGTGGCACTAAAGGCAGATGTAAAATTGACTTTCTTTGCACTTCATAAGCTCAAACTTGCATATTTAAAAGGGAGCAATAGGGATTTCTCAGTTTTCCAAGTGTCTCCAGGCATGGTCACATAGATAGAGAGAGAGAGAGAGAGAGAGAGATAAGAATAATTGCAATATTTAATAAATATGCCATGATGAACTATTTTTAAAAAACAGATTGATCCTCACATTATTATCACATAATCCCCAACACTCAGACTCCTAAAACTTGGCATCTGTTTTTTTGAAACAAGATATGATTTGTCCTCCATTGTTGTTTTCAATAGAAGGGTGGTTTTGGAATTAGATTTTTCGTTACTCAACAACATAATAAAATTTGACCCTGGGAAGTTCACTCTCTGGGTCCCACTGACTGTTCTGCCTCACACCTCCCTGTCACTCCTACAGCTGAGGCAAGACCCTGCCACTAGCCACCCCCTCAGATGCTCACTCTCTGCGCAAGATCCATCCACGCTAACCTCAGAGGGGTTGCTTTTGTACAGATGGGGAAACTGAGGCCCGGGAAAGGGCACACCTTGCCCAGATTCAATTCAGAAGTGGCGGGACCAAGTTTCAACCCCAGGCCTGTGTGACTCAGGACCCACCCCTTGACGCCACTCAGCTCCAAAGTGAAGTTCACTGGACTCTCTCTTTTGATAAAATGACTCTTTTAAAAAGAAAGCCATTTCTTACAGCATTTATTTTTTTACTCTCATCCACACATGTCCATTGGCTGCCTCCTCCCGGCCCCCTGCCTCCTCCATCAGAAAGCAAAAGCACAAACAGGTTGTGGCAGATCTAGGCTGGTGTTTCAGCCACTTTAATGACCAGATCAGGTCTCTTTGTGGTCAGCACTAAGCTGGCCAGATGGCCCAAAGCTGTACATGCCTGGGGTAAATTTGTTCAAAGTTTATAGCCACAGTGAATTTCAGTTTTCAGAGAGGCATCTAAATATCCACTTTACGATCGCCCCAAACTTCCCTCCATCTCCCGTGGTCATTTGTGCCTTAACCACCACCCTCCTGCCAGCAACTTCCAGCCCCAGAATACCCCTTAGTGAGACATCAGTTCTTCTGCCTCTGTCCCTTTCTCATTTTCCTGGTTGGCCTTTGTTTCCTCATTCTTGCAAACGGGGCTCCTCCCACTGTCTCCCCACTCTGTCACTTTGCCCCCAAATAACTGTCGCTGAAACCACTGTTGACCCTTGCCTTTCCAGAATGGCCATTCTCCTCCGTGCTGCATCCTTTATTGAACAGCGGCTGCCTTAGGCGAAGCTGATTAAACTGGCCTCCTCCACTGCCGTGCTCTTCCCTGGGGCTTTGTGCTACCTCTGTCTTTCTTCTTACCTCTCCTGTGATCTTTTACCTTCTGTTCTCCCAGCTCCCTTCAATTCTCCCTCTGCTCTTTGTTTCTATCTGACCTCCTCTATCCCTTCACTTTTAACTGTAGCCTTCTCAAGGGAATGTCTTTAAAAAAAAAAAAAACCCACCTGAACACACTGTCTTCCCTCTATTCACCACCGCATCTCTCCCAGCTCCTCCTTTCTCTTTTAAGGCAAGTTGCCACCATGTTAAACTAAAATCGAGCTTTATTTTCTTTGCCTGAGGCCGTTTCCTCTCTCATTCCCAACTTCTAATCCCTAAGCCTAAGGTACTCAGATGGTTTCTCATATTGAGATCCTCTTCCTTTTTCCAAGGATCTCCAGAAGTCATTCTTCTAGTCCATTCTCGCAGAAATGTCTTAATTCAGGGTCTGTGTCTCTTACACCTTTGCTAATGAAATTCTTGACTTTTCATGATACAGCCCACAACAGAAAGGAAGGCTATCACCTTTGAGGCTGTCTTGGATGGCTTGTATAGCTGCAAAACCTGTGAGAAGCATCCTGTTCATTGCAGGCATTTACTAAATACGGATGCAGTGTAGAAATAGCTAAGCACGTGGTTTCTGGAGTCAGGCAGACAAGGGTTCCAACCCTACCTAGATCCCTTACAAGCTCTGAGACCCCAGGAAGTGACTAGATCTCTCTGAGTCTCATTTCCTCTTCTGTAAAGATGAATTATAATCAGAGTACCTATCTCATCGGCTTGTTGTAAGGATCAAGTGAAGTAATGTGCACAAAGGTCTGGTACCAAATATTGTTCAAAACCATGGTTGTTATTAAACACTATTCAATAGACAAAGAACAGACTCCATGGAACAGGATTGTAGCTTCTTACATCTCAACTTCTAACTATAATTTTTTTTAAAATCTCTGGTCATTTCTAGGTTTACTTGACCAGAAGTGGTTCCCATTGCCTCCTAGGCTAATTTCTAGTTCTTGCCTAGGATGCACGTGTTGGGTATAAACAGTTCAAGATGAATCAGGCAGCTTCCCAGCTCTGTCCAAGAATCTCTAAATTCACCTCTTCGCTCTCTATTGCCATCCACTGTCTGAGAGCGTTCAGGTACCTAGGGGTCACCTTGGGGACAAGTACATGCCTTAGGAAAGAATTCCTTTTGACTTGCTTGGCCCCCGACCCAGAACTGTGCATTGTATGTCGCTTAACAGCAGTCACAAGAGAGGCCCATGCAATTCTTCCACAGGAGGAGACGCACTCTTTTAACTCTTTTAATTAAATTGGCCAGTAAATTCAATAAGCATTTTAAACAAGGATCAATTCAATCAAAGAAACAGGGAATTCAGTATAGCCATAGGTTTTGCTTTTTTTTTCCTTTGGTTATTTGTGGATGAGCCACCATTGCAATTAAGACACAATGGCTGGATCTGGATTCCATCAACCTACTTTAAAGCTTTCTAGGAAGTTGCCTTGACCGAAGGGCTAAGAAGTCGGCATTTCACTACCTTCTCAGCAAATGGTCATTGTTTTCATCAGCCCTGTGAAGTGAAAATCTAAAGTCAAAGTGTTAGCAGTTGTTCCCATGAGAAGGAAAGGGAGCCCAGTGTCACTGCCGGAGCCAAGAAGTGGAAGCCAGGACACTCGGAGCTTTGGTTCTGTTGCATCATTAATTCTCCACGAGGGTGCTTTTTTTTTCTCTCCCTCAACTTTTGCAACTGTGAAATAGGAGTGAATGGTATCTAGAATGGCCAGGGATTCATAGGCAGGAACAGGCATTAATGAGGCGGCATATGAAATATTCGGTGAGATTCTTGGATGAAGAATTACTAGGGATGACATACTTGCTTTCCCCCTTCCAGATTCAACTAATCTGTTATGTTAATGTGTACTAAACATTAAAGGATAGCAAGAAGTCCAAATTTTATTTTGCACAAAGGGCTTTAAGGATAGCCAGTTTGGAAATGTCCCTCTGAGTTTCTAGCCTCATTCTGGCTTGCTTTTCTAACTCAGGCACTAACTGCAGAGCATGATGGTGCCCAGGCCTGCAGTCACAGGGTCATCCGCTCCACGCTGCACCCCTCCTCCCCCAGCTCTGTGCTGTGGCCTCCAATCTTACCTCACAATAAAAGATCACAAAGCTGCCTTTTTGCTGCTGAGTCTAAATATGCCCGGATGTTAACCCTTTAAGGCTACAAAATCGTGTTGTTTTTTTCAGTGCTGTCCCAATGTTCATGTAAGTGGGTCATCTAAGTTGCAAGAATATTCATTTTCCCCCATAAAGCTGTTTCCTTTGAATGAGGGCGTAAGATGACTCCAAAAATATGCTGGTGTTTTTTTTTTCTCCTTAGTTGACCTTTTTGTGAAGAAAGTTGCATAGCGTTTGCCCTTCCCTCAGGTTGTCTCATCCAACGAGCCATCTTGTAGAGACAGCCTTTCCCAAACATCCTCCCACACCTCACCCGAACCCTCCGAAAAAACGCAGGTGCAGGTTCTCGTCTTTGGGGAATGACAAAGGTCCGAGCCGCCACCTTCACTCAGAGAAGGCACCTGGCCTCTGGCTTCCTGAACCTCCTCCTTACTCTCCTTAATGTTTTTCTTTGTCCTGTTTCTTAAAAGAGCCAACTCAGAGCATGTGTGAAGCTGGTCTCCAGGGAGTAGCCTGCTCTCAGTAGTAAACCCAACTAGGGGGGAAGCCAGACAGGGTCATGCCCCCCGGCCCCCTTAGTGGAACCAAGCCGGCAGTCAGCTTGGAATGTCTAAGAAAGGAGACTCTGGCAGCCAATCTAATTGCACAACCCTACAACTCCTCCAGGCCGTGAGTCACCCACCCCTGTGAGCCCAGAGCTTTGATGCAGCCCTTCTCAGAGCCCCCGTCACAGTGCTGACAAATCTGTCTACCCCCTTCCCCTCTGAGTCCAGGCAGACAGCATTACATTTTTCTCTGTGTCCCTCTGTGCCTAGCACCATGCCTGACACTTTGGAAGCCCTCATTAATTGCATGTCGAATGAACACAGATAAAATATCAGTTGACAATTAACCCGCTTCAAAGGATGGAGAACTCTATTTCTGGAAACTGTATTGAAGTAATTGGTTCACAGATTAAATCACTAAAGTGCTTACTGGACAAATGAGTGAGTGACTTTCTTGGCACACTTCGTACCAAGTGACACATCTTTGACCAGTCACCAGGAATGTGAGTTTACCCATCAAGTATTTATTGAGACCCAGGACTGTTCCAATCCCTGGGGGAGGAGAGCAGGAAAAAGGAGACATAATAGAATGGTGAGACTCAGGCCCTGTCCTCAAGCATCTTAATCCTAATGAGGAGGGACAGATTCAGAAAGCTCATTGCAGAACCCTTCTGACAGTCTGAGTTGGCCCCAGAAGCCTGGACAAGTTTTCTGGGATTTAGACATGGCTCAGCCAGCCAGATTGGTTCCGGTCACAGTGTCTCAAGACCACATCATGTCACAATGCACTATGGTCACATCACTAAAACATCCAGACATGTGTTCAACCAGCAGGCAGCCAAACCAGTGTCTGTGGGGAGATGAGTGGTTCCAGTACAATCCCAAGTCTGAGAGCAGAAAAGGCAAATGGAGAACTTCAGTGGACACATCAACTGGAAAAGAGATGGGGATGTGCCAGCCTCTTCCATCAGAGCTGCTGCCTCTTGCTCCTGTCTGTCTAGATTTCCTAACCTTCTCTTGCTGAGGAGAGTGTGGCTCACATTTTTTTTTTTTTTTTTTTGATAACTTAACACCTATTTCCAACACCTTTTCTTTCACATCTCTCCACTATAGCAGCTGGAAAAGCTAACTATGACTTTTCCAGCCTGCCCTGTGAGGGAGGGTAGTCATTTGATCTCTCTGGCCAATGTGACGGACATGTAAGTCTGCTAAGGGCTTCTGGGAACTCTTTTGCTTTCCTGACACCACCCTTACCCAAACCCCCTTTCTGAATTGAACACAGACATGATGCCTCAAGTTGGGCAATCTTCTTGTGAACACAAGAGAAAGTTCAAGACAAAAATAGGGACTTCAGTCCTGATGTCACTGAGTCACCAAAGCAACCTTCAGACTTCTTGTTATGTGAGAAAACTCCAGTTTTGTTTAAGCCACTGTAGATTCTCTGTTACTTGCAGCTAAATATATTCCTAACTAGGTCAGAGATTAAAATTTTTCTTTTTCTTTACATGAGAAATGATCAACGCGATGTCAAAAGGGAACAACAAATAAGAAAGAGGAAAATGGTAGCAGAGAGCCAGGTATGTCTGGATCCCACAAGGGCATTTGTAGAAGAGCCCATTGTGACTGGCTGTGGATATGCAAGTGGGCCCTTTCCTTGTGTCCCAAATAACACATCATGGAAACTTTTAAAATAGTGCTTTTAACAATAAAAACACCATTAGCCAACTAACTATCCTCAAGTAGCTAATTAGAACTCTCAAGCAATGAGAAAATGATTGGTGACTAATATTTGGACCAATGCTTCAAAGTATTAGAAAGCACTTTCACAGCCTTCACCTGGTATGATCATCACAACCTTCATCAGCTCCATGGATACAGATGGGCAGAGGAGTGCCCGCCTAGTTTTAGAGGGGCAATTTTTGAATCTTCCAGGAAATACACCTATTAGCTTGTGAGTCATTGCATGTGAACTATACACTGGTTTTATGCTTTTTTGTTGTTGTTGTTGTTCTCGGGGAAGACCAGCCCTGAGCTAACATCCACTGCCAATCGTCCTCTTTTTGCTGAGGAAGACTGGCCCTGGGCTAACATCGTGCCCATCTTCCTCTACTTTATATGGGATGCCGCCATAGCATGGCTGACAAGCAGTGCGTTGGTCCGTGCCCAGGATCCGAACCTGCGAACCCTGGGCCGCCGAAGCAGAGTGCTCGAACTTAACCGCTACACCACTGGGCCGGACCCTGGTTTTATGTTTTTAATAAACTTGTGGTTGTCCCTATAGTGTGCTGGTTCATAGTAGCATTACTCATAATAGCCAAAAAGTGGAAACAACCCAAATGTCCATCAACTAACTAATGGATTAAAAAATGTAGTATATTCATACCATGAGATATTATTTGGCCATAAAAAATATTTAACCACTGATACATACTACCACAGGGACGACCTTGAAAACACCATGCTAAGCGAGGGAAACCAGACACAAAAGACTGTAAGAGTCCATTTATTCTAGTTTTTATTCCACTTATGTGACATGCCCAGAATGGGCCAATCCATAGAGACAGAAGGTAGATTAACAGTTACCAGGGATTGGGCAGAGAGGAGAATGGGAAGTAATATTCAGGGACATATGAGCATTACTCATGTAATTACTCAAGTAATGCTCACGGGGTTTCTTTTGGAGGAGGTAAAAGTGTTCTAAAATCAGATAGTGATGATAGTTATACAACTCTGTGAATATACTGAAAACCACTGAACTGTACACTTTAAAAGGGTGAATGTTATGGTATGTAAATTATATCTCGATAAAGCTGACAATATAAATACATATCAGGGGGTTAAAAGCTCAGACTCTGGAGCCCAACTTCTTGAGTTTGAATCTGAACTCTGCTACATATTGGCTGTGTGATTTTTGGCCAAGTTGCTTAACTTCTCTGTGCCTCAGTTTCCTCATCTGCAAAGCAGACATAATAAGACTCCTATCTCATAGGACCGTTGAGAGGATTAAATTAATTTAAATATGTAAAGTGCTTAGAATCATGCCTTACATATGGGGAGCACTATGGAAGAGTGTTGTTGTTATTATTATTATTCAGACCTGAGTCTCTGATGTGACACAAGGACCATTATTTATACCAAGTTGTGGAAAAATCTATTTGAATAATGGATGATTTTTGTGTGTAGATTTTGTTGCCCTTTCTTCATCCACTTATTACCTAAATGGGTGTCTGTTGTGGGCTTGGCTGCTTGTAGATACAAAGGTACTAATTTGGAGCACAAATAAATATCCCCGAGGTCCCACCAGCTGGAGGTCACACACACACACACACGCACACATACACACACAGCTGTGGTGTTGAACCTTATATATGCTCAAGTAGAGAACTTCTACGTGCCCCTCCTTTTTCTTCTGAGTCTAAACAAGGAGCCTGCATGAACCTACAGTCTGTCACTCAACTTCCAGGGCACCAGGTGCCCACATCTCCTTCCTCTGCTGCCCTGACTTCCCCAGAGCTCCCGAAGGAGGCCCTGCTGTCCCTGGGGCAGTGAGCATCCCCAGATGCCATTTCCCACCCAGGCTGCTGTCTCCGATGTGCCCAGAGCAGGGCAGCAGACCCACACTGAAGAGAGGAGAATAGAGGCCTCCCCAGCTACACTGTCACCTGGAGGCAGCAGGTCCGTGCCCAGAGCCTCACAGACATTCTCAGGAAAACAGTGCTCTCATGCTCTGCCTCCCATTCCTCTAGTCGTGGGTTCAAACCCTGTGCACCAGACCAGACTCAAAATAGCTGTTTCTGCCATTCTAGCCAACATCTTCCCCTATTAGTTGCCAAAAAAAAATGTTCCCCATGCAATTAAAGGAACAGTCACAAACAGATATGAGTAGGGAGTGAAGGAGGCCTGTCTACACCAGCAGCACCTGGGACCCAGCTTGGCCAGCAGAATGCTCCATCCCAGTGCTGATGGAAAACCACCACCTCAACACTTCGAGAGTGAGCTGCAGTAGGGCGGTCTTTCAAAGGGTCAGGCCACGCTGATTCGTTCAATTAACAGTTATTGATCACTGACTAGGTGCCTGGCATTGGGCTAGTGCCAGGTGTACCATGATAAATAAACACAGAATCTAGCCCAAATCACAATTTCCAATGAGGTGAAAATGGATGAATTTGAACATGCTTTGTTTCCCAGTAAAACATCAACGATGTGCTATCTCATTTGGATGAATAAACCACATTCCCAGCCTGGACCCTCCAACTCCCTCCGTAGAGAATAGAAAGATAAACATTCTTTTATTTGCAGTTGACATGGTTTTATTTTCATGAACTAGGAGTGGCCTTAATAGACAACAGGCCCTGCTCTCCAATTACTGCCAAAAAGAAGAGCTACAGAGAACATCTTTTCCGAACGCACATCTCTGAACATTTAACTCACTCAGAGTTCACAGTTCTATGCGGCACTTACATTTTGGTCTATAACATAACTAGACATATGTGATACCTTCTAATCTAACTCCCCAGGATAGTGCACTAAGAATCTAGTTCCTAGGTGGTTACCTCTAGTATTCTTTTAGGATAAAGAGAAATCACCCTAGGACGGTCTGTGTAACTCATCTAAAAAACAGAATAAAACATTTTGGGAAGAATTTCAGTGAAAGTGATTGGTACAAAAATGGAGCAGTCTAATTAACCCTCCATTAACCAGAATATCCTCTGCCTCTAAGCATTCCGGTTAATCAAAATTTTGTTATATTCTCAAAAATTTGTAGTAACTCACACAAAATATTGCTCAGAGAGTCCTTAGGAGGCCTGCTTCAATGTCTGATGGTGTGCACTTCTGCTTCTAGGTGTACTATACCCCCAAAGAATTGAAAGCAGGGACTCCAAAAGATGTTTGTACACAAGTACATGAAAAGATACCTAACATCATTAATCATTAGGGAAATACAAATCAAAACCACAATGAGGTACCACCTTACACGCATTACGATGGTTACTATAAAAAAAAGAAGAAGAAAAGAACAAGTGTTGGTGAGGATGTGGAGAAATTGGAACCCTTTTGCTCAGTTGGTAAGAATGATGTAAAGGAGCAATCACTATGGGAAACAGTACTGTGGCTCCTCAAAAAATTAGAAATAGAACTACCATGTGATCCAGCAATTCCACCTCTGGCGTGTACCCAAAAAATGAAATTAGGGTCTGGAAGAGATATTTGTATACCCATGTTCATAGCAGCATTATTCACAATAGCCAAAATGTAGGAGCAATACAAATGTGCATTGATGGATAAATGGATAAACAAAATGTGGTACATACATGCAATGGAATATTATTCAGCCTTAAAAAGGAATGGAATTCTGATACAGGCTACAACACGAATGAACCTTGAAGATGATGTGCTAAGTAAAATAAGCCAGACACATAACGACAAACACTGTATGAGGTACCTGGAATAGTCAAATTCTTACAGACAGAAAGTCAAATAGTGGTTACCAGAGGCTGGATGGAGGCTGGAAAGGGGAGTTATTGTTCAATGAGGACAGAGTTTCAATTGGGGAAGATGAAAAATTCAGGAGTGGGATGGTGGTGATGGTTGCAGAACAATGTGAATATACTTAACGTCATTGAACTATGCACTTAAAAATGATTAAAATGGGGCTCGCCCGGTGGCGCAGTGGTTTAGTTTGTGCTTTGGCAGCCCGGGGTTCGCGGGTTCAGATCTCGGGCGCCCGCCAATGCACTGCTTGTCAGCCATGCCGTGGGCAGCCTTCCCTATAAAGTAGAGGAAGATGGGCACGGATGTTAGCCCAGGGCCAGTCTTCCTCGGCAAAAAAGAGGAGGATTGGCAGCGGATGTTAGCTCAGGGCTGGTGTTCCTCACAAAAAAAAGATTAAAATGAT
Source organism: Tapirus indicus (assembly GCA_031878705.1). NCBI lineage: Eukaryota > Metazoa > Chordata > Mammalia > Perissodactyla > Tapiridae > Tapirus > Tapirus indicus. The sequence goes on from CM062927.1 coordinate 72,877,934, forward strand.
AACTTTTATGTTACTTATATTTTACTACAGTAAAAAACTAAATTAAAAAGAGAATGGATGTACTTAGAATGCCATTTGCACGTATGTGCAGGAATGATCACAGGTCATTTCTTCTCTTCATAATCTTAAGACCTCTCCCCTCCCAGGCCTGTTTATGCTGTAGCAAAATCCTCAGCCTTGGTCATGGTCTCTATTCCCACAATCCAGTAAGGAATATCTGATTAAGTGGCATTGCTGTATCCACACGTGATTTACAAAAATAATATTTCATCCTCACCTCAGTACTGTTTGTGGCTGCACACTGAATAGGAATAATTTCAGAAGGTTCCAGCTGGCCTTCCTCAAAAGGTAAAGAAAATCCAACATTTTTAAGGTCTCTCTAATCTTTTGTTGTTTCAAGTGAATGCTTCCTCGAAAGGGCTATTTCAGCATTTCTGGGATCTACTAAGAAGAGCATAATGAATGTTACAGAACCAGCCAACTTAAAAGAAGAGAGAGAGAGAGAAGAAAATATTGCCGACTTACAGAGAAATCCCCCCTACTCCCTTTATACCAAAGGAGCCATATCTTCCTGCCATAATAAATGCGAACTTGGAAAGGCTCGCAAACCCGCCTGCCTCTTCAGCTAATGACAGCCTCAATTATGGGGCCTAATCGTGCATTCCTGACACTCCCCTTCTGCCTGCATACCTTCCAGGGGAGTCAAAGGGCCCTCAGCCCTGGCCCTGGCAGGGACACATTAGTGATGCAGAAGCAGCGCCTGGGGCGTGCTGGCAAATTTAAGGTCTGTTCATATAACGACACACACTTGGAAGCGTTAAATCCTCATGCTTTGACTCTTCACCTTACACTGAAACAAAAAGCCACAGTAACTCCATTAAAAAATGTGAAAGTCCTCCACAGGAAATGAACATTAGTTTGCTTCCAATTTACATTGGTTTTAGGTTTCTTCTTCCCCACTCCCTTTTTACTTTTAATGTTAGTGTCCAGTTCTATGGAAAATAGTTTCTTTAGGGGAAAAAAGTAAACACAGGCATCATGCTGGGTCTTTGCATTTTGTTTACTAAATTGGGCAAAACAGCTAATATTTGCTGGCTCTCGTAGTGGGAATTCCTCGCAAGTACGCCCACAGGCTATTCCCTGAAGTCACCCTATGAGGACCCCTAATGACCTCTGGCTTATTGAGAAGTGGCCTTGTTTTGTATAAACTAATCATCCATCCAGCTATATTAATAACGAGACTATAACTCATTTTCATCCCAAGCACACACTGCGCATTATCAGTCTCCTAATTAATCCCAGGCAATTCAGGGGGCAAGTATTATTACTTCCAATTTTCCTCACTGTGCCTCACGCCCGAGACTCAGCAAACAGAGGGTCATGCTCTGTGTCCCACAGGCACGCCCCTGAGCCCCAGCCCAGAGCCCACTCCACCCCAGACACCCTCCCTCCGGACTGGGGAAGCCCTGGGAACGAGCACACCCCTGCTGGTCTCTGAGGCGATGGACTTCCTCAGGGGAGAAAGAACCTGGGGTCAGCAGACATCCCACGAGCCTGCTTAATGGACAAAGTCAACAGCACTTCCCCCGAGTTGGAAAATGAACTCAGGGCCTTGGTACACTGACTGCATCTGGTCCTGTCCTCTGGGCAGCTGACTCCATCATTCGTCCTTAGGCCCTCCTTGCACCCACCTTTGTCCTTCCTGGGGTGCAGGCAGGGGGGGCTCCAGACCCCCCCAATTCCTTCCCATCATGCCAGACTACTAGCTGTTCAAAGCGGGGAACTTGGGCTGAGTGTTCAAACCTCTCCACCCCATCTCCCCACCTCACACAGGCAAAATCACCATTCCCAGGCCTTTGATGACATGGCCTCCAAAACAGGAGATTCTTAGGCTCACTGAAAAAGGAGCTTCCCTTCCTCCTCCCTCCTCCCTGGTCCTCAGACTCCAACAAGGCAAAGTGTTCAAGCATGAGCATGAGCATCTACAAACATCTTCAAAAGAGGACCGTTCCCACGACTATGGGGGCCCTTGAGTACTGGAAACCTTCCCTTGATGTATTTGAAAGAGCCCTAGGCATAGGCTCTTCTGCCCAGAGGGCAAAGAGGGGGAAATGGCTGGGGGTTTGTATCTCCCCTACCAGTGAGGTTCCTTCACTGTGGGTTGGGGAAGCTGTGAGGCTAACTTATTCTCCAGAGTTCTCCTTGGAGAGCAGGCTTCCCTGCCCTCTGCAGGGATTTGCCCGAGATCACATCCTTGCTTAGTTTCTTTCCCTTCCCTTATCCAGGCTCCCCAGAGTACAGCTTTAACAAGTAACTTATACACAACACCTCATCTCAGGGTCTGTTTCTAGGGAAATCCTCCAATAATAATACCCATGGTTTCAGTTATACCTCCAGCCAGAGTACTCTGAGCTCCAGACCGATGTATCTAAATCTCTCCGAGACTTCACTTGAATTTCTCAAAGGTGGTCTAAAGGTCAACATACCCAAAACAGAACTCACGGTCTTCCCACTTCCCCCAGCCTGAATGCCTTCCAGTGTTCCCCAGCTCAATAAGTCCCTTCCCCCACCCCCATCCACGTCACAAGGAAGAATCCTAGGAATCTCCCAAGACCCCTCCTTCCCTTTCAACCTACCATCCTCTTCACCACCCCACCTCCCACTCCATACAAGCCATCTCCAAGCTCCTGTGGATTTTATCTCTTAGATGTACTTAAAGTCTATAAAATTTCCCCCATCAACTTCTACCACCACCCTGTCTAAGCCACCATCAACTCTTGTTGGGACACCTGCAATTCCCTCCAATAGGTTTACATCCCTCCCTCCCAGTTTCCAACATCAGTGATTGTTCCAAAACCCTAATCTAATCATGTCACTTTCCTGCACTCTTCAGTAGCTCTTCCTTGCTCTTAAGTACAAAACTCCTCAGGGTGGCCACCAGGCCCGTCCTGATGCGAGCCCTACCTCCCTCTGTTCCTCAGCCAGACTGCTTTTCCTTCCCCTCTTCACCTTGTCAGTTCTGTCCAGACCTTCCACCTAGCTCAAGCCTCACTTTCTCAAGGTAACTCCATCTGACCTCCCTGCCCAGGACAAATGCCCTATTTCAGCTTCCTGCAGCACCACATATCTCTTCTCCTTAATACCTGCCACAGTTGCAAGAAGTCACAGGGAAATGATCACAGACACGCACCTTTGTGATCACGTCACTCAGCAACCCCCACCCAGGTTCCATGAGGCCCGGGCTGTGTCGGGTTTCTCACCACTGCATCCTCAGTAGCACTCAACAGGCAGGCAATGGACTTCATCGTCACTTAACTTAGAAACTCCAGAACAAAGAGGAGGATTTTAGATGTTAGGAGGGTATTTCCTTTAGTACAAGCAGGGGTTCTGTCACTGTGGTTTACCGTTACTGCTCTGCCTCACGCACGTGTGACCTGGGAAACCAGAGGATCAGGCTATAAAATAAAGAGCTGTTCTCTCCGACAAGAGGGAGACACGAAATGGATTGTAGGGATCAGTTCTAAAACGTCAAGCTGGTATTATCCCTTTCTTGAAAAGGAAGATACAAACAAATTGTAATTTTTTAATCATTTAACTCCCTTTTTAAAAATTTCTCCAATGAAAAGGAGCAAGGAGTCATTGGGGTGCACCTACGATAGACAAGCTCTTGGTTTAAACGCATGAGCTCATTTTATCCTCATAGCAACTCCACAAGGTAAGCATTATTAGCTCCATTTTACAGACGAGAAAACTGAGAAGCTAAATAGCTGACCCGAGATCACCCCGCTGGTGAGCCGAGGAGCTAGGCTTCAGTCCAGGCCTGCTAAGGAAAAAGCCGCCTTCCCGCCTTCTGTTGCTCCATCTGAGACCCCACCTGCACATCCCGACCAATACCTGAAGGTTTACTTACTTGAAAAAATGTTCATCTGTGAATGTTGAATATTCTTAAATGAGGTATGATTGCTTCCACTTTATCTCTTAGTGAAAATCACCATAAAGGCTTTCCCCCTGATCCAGTAGATACCACATTTTTTTTTTTTTTTTTTTTTTTGGTGAGGAAGACCAGCCCTGAGCTAACATCCGTTGCTAATCCTCCTCTTTTTGCTGAGGAAGACTGGCCCTGGGCTAACATCCATGCCCATCTTCCTCCACTTTATATGGGACGCCGCCACGGCATGGCTAACAGGCAGTGCGTCGGCGGGCGCCCGGGATCCAAACCCGCGAACCCCGGGCTGCCAAGCGCGAACTAAACCGCTGCGCCACCGGGCGGCCCCTAGATACCACATTTTGAAATAGAGTAATTCAAAGTCGAGACCATGAGTTTGTGAAGGACAAGGACAAGGACAAGGACCAGGTGGAATTTATTTCCGTGATGCCCTGAAACGAGTAGGTTTTCAATCAACACTGGTGAAATGAAATTTGCCTTCTCTCTCATTGGACTATGGTGTTAAGACAAAGTGCTAGAACCTTCTGGTTCCACTTATTTTTCTCTCTCAGCATTCGGCTTGTTTTTAAGACCAACAGTTTGACTTGTATTATGAAAATGAAACGATACCTTTGGAAGCACAAGATGGAGTTTTCCCCTCTAATTGCTGCACGACCCAATCACAATTATTACCGCTTGGGAATGGAATGGAGTAAATTTCAAATAGAGCCAATGCTTTTGAGCGGGGAAGCAAATTCACCCCACCCACTACACAGAACCTGGACAGCCCAAAGTAAGCAACACGCATGAAGCCGATTTTTCGTCTGGGACTTCGAGGTAGGCCATAAGTGGTGACCACAGCCTCAGAATCCCTGTGATGAGGGAGGCAGACCCTACTTTCAGAAAGAAAGAACACGCCCTTCCTGCTCCTCTTGGAATCCATTTTATATGTCTGTAAATGTTGTATGCTTTGTACTTCTTTCTTCGCTTTTGAGAAAATCAAATTCTCAGCCTCAGACAAGGCTCTCGATAACACTGCTCAGAGCCAGGATTTTGATGACACTGTATGGTTATCCAGTGCTTTTCTACATTAACTTTGGGACTGAGGCTTGCTGCCCTCTTTCTGGAATGTTTTATCCCAGATCTTCCCTCCTCTTAGTTCAGATCTCAACTCAATGTCATCTTCCCTGACCACCCCTACGAGCAGGCCTTTACACAGCTGTGTATTTTTCCAAAGCTCTCATCACTCTCTGAAATGATCTTGTTTATTTTTCTGTGTCCTTGTTTGATCTCTCTCCCTCCAAACTAGAATGTCAGCCCCAAGAGGGCAGGGACCTCTCTTATTACTCCTGGCTCCCTGAGTCTAAAAACAGTGCACATGAAAAACACTCTGCATTATTTGTGGTATTTGTGGATGAGTGAAAAACTTCATTTGAGCATCGTGGTCCTGTAAGGTGGTTCTCATCTTCATTTTAAAGATGAGGTGCCTACATTTCTGTGAGATTGAGCAATTGGCCTGAAGTTACACGGTCAGTCTATGGCAGAACCATAACTCGAACCCAGGTCTTCTGGAATCTTCTTATGGGAAGGAAAGTGAACTTTTGCCCAAAACGTGGGTTATGCTGAGTACTCTTAAAAACAAGTGCTCCATCAGGGATCATTAAATGCCAACAGTTTGGAGACTAAAAGGCCCGATAAAACCCAGAATCTGTTCCCTATATCAGAGATGAAAATGCATCCACAAGATGACCTTAAAGGCATAGCCCAAGACTGCCTCCTACGCCAGCTCACGGGTGGGTCGCTGCCCTTCCACATCTGCACACTGCAGACCCGCTCCCATCCCTCCCTTCCCTGGCCTTGGACCTCTCTGGCCTCTGGGTCCCTCATTCCAGGAGGCTCTGGCCTGGCTCTTGACTTCCCACAATTTTTCTGACGTCCTAATTTCTTGATCACCTGTGCTGACACGATCCTGATTTCCTTCAATATGTCTTTTTTCCACTCCTGGGAAATTTATGTCTGTTCTGGCATATGTCCCCATCTTCCTTTGTGAAAAGAGAGGCAAGGAGGTGAAAGAAAAAAGCCTTTTAATATTTTTTAGCTATGTCTTCCTTTTCTGTCAATAAATTACCTCTGCCAGCTTTTAGAGGCCCTATTGGCTCTTGTGCTGACCCCTTGTTCCTTCTGTACTTGAAAAATGCCTTATTACTTATCTCAGCCTCTCTCGCAATCTTCTTTTCATTCTTCACCTTTGCTTTTCTTATCATGTTTTTGCACTTTCTTAACTTTGTACTATAATTTCTCTGGTCGAGTCGCTGTTTGATTTTTTTCATTCTTTCTTGCTTTCCTAGTTTTGATTACTTCCCCTACCACTACCACATCTTTTTTAGAGCTATTTGTTTGGCCTATTTTCCACATTTCGTGTTGCTAGGGAGCATGTATTTTCTTTGGGCAGTTTCCATTCATTTCCCTCCGATTACACTCTTCCACCGGTGGCTGTTCTTTCCAATCTCTTCGTGCCCTTGGACCTTCTCAGTAGGAGCTAGCAAATTTTGTTCCCTCTGGATTTCCTGCATGTCCTTCTAAGAGAGTCCTAAATCCTGCTGGGCCTTACTGGGAATGAGCAGTTCCCCCAGACATTGCTCTGCAGGTCAAGAAGAAGCTGGGTACCTCGATTTACATGTCACTCAAGTTTCCCCAGGTCAACTGCCTGGGGGTACAGCGGAGTCACCTTATAGTGATATTCTGTGCACACGAGCAGAACTTCAGGCCCCTACAACATGCTTGCCTGGGTAGCTGGGTGACTACTGTGTGCTCACTAACAAGACCAATCTAGTGTGAATGGTATCCTGCTGGGCTCCTTGGCCAATGTCTACCTTCTGGATGACTTTCTGTCCACCAGGCACTGCCGCTAATGCTGTGCACTGCTGCCACCTCTGCGGGATATTGTCACATTGACTGGTGCCACCAACTAGCTGCCGCCAAACACCTGCACTGCGATGGCCAAGACTGCAGCTCTCAATATCTCAAAGCCACACTCTGTATTTGAATAGAAGAGGTCTTCCCTCCCATATTATGCTTTGTCCACAGGTTCACAAGATGGGGTTGCCTTGGTCTTATAAAGCTTTCAGTAAAGCATGGCATTTCATTTTTACCTCCAGCTCCCCTTCTCTGGTCCTCAGACAGGTGTCCGTGCAGCTTGGGCCAGGTAAACTCAGACACTGTCTGCCTCTTTAACACTGAGGCAACTTACGTTCGCTCATCCCCTCTTCCATGAGAATGAGGTCTCCTCAAGGAGCTCCTTAGTTCTGCCTGCAAAAGGACTTTGGGTGAACACGCCCACGTATGTTTATCCCATAGCGGTCATAGGTTAGGACCCCACTGCATACACATGTAGGGCCCAGTTCTGACATTTGCCATAGATGTCCGATAGAATCTCTGTTCTCAGTTGTCAACTTAAACAGCATCCAGAGTACACCTCTCTCCCACGAGGGGAAGATGCAGGTAGCAGACAACTGTAGGGAATGGCAAATAGAGAATGAAGGTGATGGCAGATACAGCAATCAGTACAGTCAGAGTTTATTCAGCCTTACATGTACCAGATGCTATGCTATCTTCTAGAATTACAGTGATAAATATGCTTAAAGTTTTTACCAGAATTCCAGTTCTGGTAAAGGAGAGATCCGCATGAAGATAAAATTTACAGAATATTTTTGGTGTTAAGATAAAGGTTTGCACTGGAGGCAATGGGAGCACAGAGGAGGAGCCAATAGTCCATCCTGGATGTTTATGGTAGGTTTCCTGTATTTCCAGAGTGTTCACATGAGTGAGTTCACCATAGTAAATATGTTAGCCATCATCTCCCCATCCACGCCCACTCCCACCTCGAAAGGGTGACACTAAAAACGACCTGCATTACCCTTTTGATTCCTGGGAGCCAATTCACCAATCAGATATCACTGACCTAATCTGGGCCAATGGGATTCTCTGTCATGGGAATTTGGAATGAGAACAGCAAGAGATTGAGTCAGGTGTACCCACAGGATGATAAGCACTTGACCTGAAAGGACATAGAGAATTGGCTCTGAAGTTGACACCAGACAAAAAAGGCCACCTGTGAGACAGAGGTATGGGATTCTAAGGCCACATGTAAATAGAGAGAGATGGAGCTTAGAAAGACAGATGAGTGGAGCAGATGCGCAGAACGGGGCAGATGAGTGTCCTTGTGCCCATATGATGAATTAACGTCAGCTCACGATTTCCTGGTTCAGGACTTCATGGAGTCCAACAGCACTTCTTTCCTCTTATTTTTCTGTAAGATTATGTGTCATACTTCTGTAATAACACTCTCTTAACTTCAGCTAGTTTAACTGGATTTCTTTGCTTTGCAACCAGAGCTTTAACTAAGATAATCTCACAGTTACCCAGCTATAGCTTTCTGGCGCAAGTTTCTTTCTTGACTTGGCAAATGGCTGCTCAGCCTTCATGACCCAGCTTAAACGTCACCTCCTTTCTGAAGTCTTCCCTGACAGCTCCCTCCCCCATGGTCCTTCAAGACTGTTCATACGCACTCTACTGTGGTGTCATCGATCTATTGAAAAGATCCCCGGACCACAGGGCCCTCAAAGGTAGAAAAGTGTCTGCGTGCCTGATACCCAGAAGGTGTTCAGTCAATGATTGCAGAACTGCCTCAGTGGCTCTGAGTTGGCTCTGGAAGCAGCCTGCCAGTTGGCACACCATGCTATCTGCCGCTCAGTCTTCCAGGCCCCCGAGGGGCTCTGAGTTTATGCTGACTTTGCTAACTTACTCCCTCGCTCCCAGTTCCATCTTTTCTCAGTCCTCCCTGGTGTCCAGGATTGCTTCCTTGCTGGGTCCCTCCTGCTCTGTGCAAATTTCACTACCTTTGGATTGGTGACAATTCCAAGGCGACCCCCCCAGGGCAGAGCACACGCTGTTTCCCAGGGTTCTAGAACTCTTTGCTGAGTTTTGGCTCCTATTAATGGCTTTGTGTGGTTGCCTGGGGCCCGTGCTACCTGTGTGTTTGCTCATGACAGCATCCCCCACCCGATCCAGCCATCTGTTTATTTTGGCTCCATCTCCTTCTTTATGCTCCCACTTCTGAGAGATGGTGAATAGTAGCTACTTCCTTTAATCAGTCAGAAGCCTTCGCTGCCTTGTCCATCGTAGAAAAATTGTCTCCAGATCTGGAGCAGCTTTCTTACATGGGGGAGAACACCAGGGCTCATTTGCTCAAGAAAAGCAACAACAATCAAAACCTCTTGCTCCATTTAGACCATTTTTCCTTTATGGATTGCAGTGGCCCCCTAGCAAACCCACCAGTTTTCCCTGCCAACTGCCAGCTATCCATCCACACTGCTGATTCACCCCCTGTTGGCCTGGAGAGGGGCGGCGATGGGAGAGCTTCACAGCCTTGGGGGGTGTATCTGCTTCACTTTCTGTTCTCACATACACACTGTTTTGCAGGAGGGGTTTCTGCCAGTACACCTGATGGTCTAACCTGATGGACGTGGGATCGCCTGGGGGATCAGGTGGTTCAAATACACTGGGGTTGTGACACTTTCGCCCCTCAAAGTTACACTTTTCTGACCTCTGCTTTCAGGCAAAAAGAAAAAATAACTCAGGCTCAGCTCAGCCTCCAAAATTTCAAAATAGACTGCCTTACCTCCCTCTCAACCCCATCTCTCTCGTGTTGATGGATCTGGCTTTTTAGATTCTGTGACCTTTATGTTCCTTAGTCTGGAAATGGGGTCAGAACTTTTGGCTAACATAGCGCCTGCTGGGGTCATGTACCCAGGCTGTTTCTGGTCTCCACAATGGATACCAGAAATCCACTCGGGATGGGCCTGTCTCAGCAAAGGGTCCTCCTCACTTGAGATTAAAGAAGCAGCTCTTCTGTGCCAGCCAACATCTCAGACTGTCCTTTTGGCCTCTTGCTGCGGGGCCAAGGAATGAGAAATGGAAGATAGTGTCCAGCCAGCCGAGGGCCATGAGTGATTTCCAGGGGAGTAGATGGCGCTTGTCTTGACTCTACTTCTCTCTGCGGCTTGCTTCCTTCTTCATTAGGAGAGCTCAGCACATCAAAATATTAGTTAAGGAGATACTTTAATCCGGGGACAAAATGATACCTATTCAAACCTACTTGTCAATAAAGACAGCTAGAAGTTGTTTACTTCTGGCCAAAATTCCTCCAAGGCTGTTCTTCTAAAACAAAAATCTGGTTTTCTGATTTGGGGCAGCCTAAAAGTATGTGTAATAACAGGCAAAGAGCACTTAATGGGGAGTCAGGAGCCTCCGTTTCTGATGCTAGACTAGTTACTAACAATGCCACTTTGGGCAAATCATTCTATTTCTCTGGCTTCATTAGTGACCTCAGCAGGAGCAGTTTTAGTAGAAAAACTGACATCCTAATTGCCAAATCCATAGGCTAATTTTCATCCCTCATGCTGCTTGACAACTCCATTGCGTGTGGCACTCCTGACTGCGCTTTCCTTCTCAAAACTGTCTCTACACATAGCTCCTGGGACTCCATCTCTGCGAATCCTTCCCCCACCTCTCTCCCAACCCTTCATTCTCCCTTCTTGAACCCCTCCTGTTCCCCCTCTGCTGCCTGCCCGTTGCCTGCTGGAGTTCCCGAGAATTCCCCCTCGCTCCTCTTCTCATCACATGTCCATTTCCTAAGTGATCCCATCTGCTCCCACGCATCCGGCCACCACCTCTTTGCTGATAATTGTCAACTCTCTATTTCGGAAGTCTCTCGGCCTCTCTCCTGAACACCGCCTGCCTTTCCGGCTGCCCACAGGATGCCCCGTCTAGTTGCATGTCCAGCCCCTCGAACTCAGCCTGACCAAATGAGTTCCTTGTCTTCTTGCATACGTCCGCCTCACTCCCTGAAACCGGAACACTTGCAGCCTATTCTGCCCTCTGTATTTCACCTGGTCTCAGAAGCTAAATGGTCTTTCACGCTTCTTTCTCCCTAGCAAGGTATTGCTGCCAAGTCTACCTGAGAGATGTTCCTGCATCTTCATGTCACTGCTGCTGCTCTACTTCTTGTCCTCGGGGTCTGTCACCTGAATCATTGAAATAGTACCCGAAGTAGTTAAGACTAAGTGTAGCTGACATAACAGAAAGTGGAACTTGCCATGGCTTAACCAGTTTGGTTTTTTTCTCATGCGATGAGAAACCCAGATACAGAAGATCCAGAACCAATATGGCAGCCCTACGATGCCTCCAGCGACCCCAAGTTCCTTTTATCTTTCCATTCAGCCATCCTCAACATGAAGCTATTGTCTATAGGCTTGTAACTTCATGCTCACAAAATGATTGCTCCTCTTCCACATCCACATTCCAGGCAAGAAGGGGGAAGGGCAAAGGGCAAAGGCCTTCTGAGTCAGCTTCCTTTCAAAGAGCTCTCCTGGAGGCACCACCCAGTGACCTGCAGTTACTTTCCATTGGCCAAACTGTATCGTGTGACCACTCTCTGCAAGGAAGACTGGGAATGGTCATGGGAGTTAGGTTTGTTTATTTTTAAGCAGGGCACACTGCCTCCCTGAATAAAATTGGGGTTCTGTTAGAAAGGAAGAAAAGGGAATTGATACCATGCAAGCAAATAACTGTCTGCAACAGTCTGGTCTTGGTCTTCCAGCCATCAGAATCTTCACCGACTACACTACCCTCTATTTCCCCGAAAAGAAATCTGACCATGTCATTCCCCTATTTTAAATATCTCTGTTGAATTCTCAATGGCTGCAGAATAAAGAACAAACACCTTGGCCCACAGTCTGGGTCCCATCTTCTTTTCTATGCTCCTCCCTTGCATCACCACCCTCCCCCCTCCTCCAGAACACACCCCTAAGATCCACAGGACTGTTCATGGTTTCCTAAACCTAGAACACCATGCCTCTACACATGCCATGCCCACTGCCCTATTGCATTTCCCACTGCTGAACATTTCTTCAACCTTCATGGCTGGGGAGGGAGCAGGCATATATCTGCCCCTCGACTCAAGTTTCTTCTTTAATCCTCAGAAGAAAGACATTCCTCACACCTCTGAGTCCTCCCCATCCCATATAGCTAGTGATCCTTGCATGCAGACAGGAATGTACTGATCAATGTTTAACAACCAGCTCTCTGGAGAGGGGGTAGCTGGGGAGGGAGAAGCTCTGGCTTGTAGAGTTTACCAACTCCTGTGATGTAAACACTCCCACCATGACCAAACCAAAATCAAGCTACCAATGTGAGGCAACTGAGCCTGGAGTTGGAAAGACGCCTGATTGGCTCTCGAGAGCCAGTTTGAGCTGGCTCCAGCACAACAGCAGGGGACCCCAATAGGGAAGAAGGATGCGTGATCAGGTCCAAGCACCAAAACCACACACAAAACTGAGCAGCCATCTCCTCAGCAACATCTCTGAGCTAACACCCCCTCCCATCAAAATACTAGATCTCTCTGCTCCCTGAGTTCACACTGCTCTTTGATGATTCTTCTCCCACAGCAGTGTTTTTGAAAATCTTCTTTTGAGTGCACAAGTGCACTTTTCCACAACGTGCATTCCCTCAACCATTTTCTCCACAAAGGGTATTGAGGGCCTTCCATTCAGTGATTCCTTGTTGAATCCTCTTCTCATTGAACAGGCTGCCATACCTCAGGTCACCACCAGGAGGCACTCTTTAGCACCAGGTGCAGACATGGAGCCTGAACAGCATGCAGCACACAGTAGGGCTAAATGTCCACTTGTCTGATGAATGAAGGAGAGAAAGAACTGATGCTTTCTCCACCTAGAGCCCAGCCCCTCCTCCCTGATTTACCTAGCTATCTCCTACTTCCCATTTGGGGCTTAATTTAAGTGTCTCCTTCTCCAGGAAGCCCTTCTTAGACCACCCTAACCCCCATCCTCACCAGCAAATGTGGGTTAAATGTCCCTTCTTTGGGTTCCCATAAGCCTTTGTCGTCAGAATTGATTACTCTGTAGACCTACCTTTCACTTTTGAGAGTATTGCCTATTGGACCATGGGCTTCCTGAAGGCAGGGGTCTCATCCACGGCGTCTAATACAAAGGAGGTACTTACTGTTAAACACCTGCAGAATGCGGGACTGAGCAGAATGTGTAGTACTTTCAAATATTCCCTGGGAGGTTTAGTTTAATTTCTTTTGTCTTTGTCTTTTTCTTTTATTACTATTGCTTTCCCCACCAAATTCTTGCTTACAATATGACAGTATCAAAAGAAAAAGAAAAGATTTCAATGAATTGCAGCTTCCAGCTGGTTATCATTATTTAAATTTTGGCTTTATCTTTGTGGGCAACTGAAGACTATGATTTAAGCTTTCTCTAGCTGAGCGAGGAGGTCGGGTACCCGCCCAACCACTCATATTTCCAGAGTGCACTTTGCTGTGTCAATACACATTACTTGTCACATTGCAGAGTCTGAGGAGAAGTTTGATCTCTGCTGTGAGATTGCTGTCATGTGTCAAATCATACAGCCCGGGGGGAATGAGTACAATGCACAGGAAAAGCAGACACTGAGCCACCGTCAGACCGCCTAAAAGATAAACACTGTTGTGTAGACCAGGAAAAAAAAGGTCAAAAAACCATCTGAAGCCTCTGTGAGGCTTCTTTACTTTCATTTTCTTGCCACTCTGAACCTTCAGTTTTACCAACGTGGGCAAATACATAGTTTTCATCCAACGGACCTCCCAGCTGATTCTCCCACAAGAGGGGAGTCGTTTGAGTAGGTGGTCCCATCATTGGTGAGGCAGGGCGGCGTCTGTGACGCCCCCACACAGAAGCTGACAAAACAAGGCAGGTGTGATGACTCTGCAAGCTCGTCCCCACCGTCTCCTGTGAAACGAAAGCTCAGAGAAAACGTGCAAATACAGTTAGATTTAGGGAAGAACAATCCACTTCAGGGTGTACCAGCCACCCAAGCAGGAAGGCTGGAAGAATTGTTTGCTGCTGCTGGTGGTGGTAGTTTTTTTCTTTTCTTTCTTTTTTTTAAGTTGGCTAAGAAAAATAAAACAAACCCCAGAAAAAACCAAGCGAGTACGAGTTGTTCCATATTAAAGACGGAATGGGCGCGAGTCAATCTCCCCACTTAAAGACGCCCACGCACTTGAAATAGTTTCCTAGAAAGGCAGATCTAATTTAACTGGGTGTAGTTTAGCACAGTCGCAGGGCATTTTTACGACACCTTCCACATCCTCAGTGGCTGATCTCGTGGTATGACAGCAGCATACCACATTCACTGCACCGGACAAGGATTAGGGGAGTAAAATTAGTCATGTATGTAAATTGTAATCACGCTGGACGGTTGTATGTGCTCATTTAGGCATTTTAACTGTGTAAGGCTCTCCTCTCCGCAGGACTAATAAGCATTAGCCATAATGAGGTCAGTCAGTCAGTCAGGCATTCTCGGGGGATTTAATTGGGACATGGGTCTCTGCTGAAGTGAAAATTAATAACTTTTGTCAATGTTCTGGTGAAATGTTCTGTCTTATTAAACTATGAGGGTCAATTAGAAAGCATTATGTAATAAAGTCCCCAGCAGCAGAACTCAAATTGAGTTATACCACAGTCATTATTCCAGGGCGAATGCATTTGAAAATGGAAAACCAGAGCGCCATATGGAGGATTCGGGTCAGATTTACAAGCATCGCATGTTAAGGCTTCGACAAGAAGGAAACAATTAAACGTAATACCGAAATAAATCAGCGCGCCCAGCGTGCTGTGCAGGGCCAGGAGCCTGGGGCAGGCGGCAGCCCTGGAGCTGTGACACCGCGAAATGGCACCGTTTAGGAGGCTTGTTGGGGCTGCGTCAGGCAGCGCCATCCCCGCAGATCTCTCCCAGTGCTTAAAATCTGGGGCACACCTGGAAGGCTCGGGCCTACACACCGCCTCATATAAATAACTCTTTATTGTGTGGCTATTAAGACAAGAGAGATTGCTTTTATTAAAGTGCAAGTTATTGTGGTACAGCAAATTAAAGAATTTTAAAGCATACTAAACAGCCACCGATATTCCCCATTCGGTCGTGTTTTACGGTACTTTAAATGGACAGTATATTGATAGGGAGATATAAAGTCTATGCCAAGGTGAGGATCTGACAAAACAGTGTTCAGGCACTTCTAGCCAGAAAGGATGGGGAGGGGTTGGAAGTGTGATGGTGGGGACACGGTCAGGGGCCTAGATGTGTATGTGGGGGTGGGGGTGGGGCACCATGTCCGCTCTCCTCTGCAAGAGTGGGGAGGGTGGCTCTTGTCTGCTGCATTCTGGTAGAAAAGGACATCTTCAAACCAAATGGATTTTTAGAGATGCTCTGCAGATAAAACAATCAGAAAATAGGAGGAAGAAAGGAAGGGAAGAAGGCAGGGAGGGAGGAGGGGGGGAAGGAGGGAGGGAAAAGGGGAGAGGGAAGGGAGGGAGGGAGACGCAAAGAGAATCTTTACTGTTCCATTACTAGAAGACTATGACTTTATTATCTGCCCAGCCCATTCTCCTCTGAACTTTCTCTTCTCTAGTGAGGTGAGCTAGGGTCTGATTACTTCCCCTTTGATCACTAATGTTGATTATGTTTCTCATTAAAAACAAATTGTAACAATGCCCCTTTCTTGGCTCCAAACCATCATGGAACCCAGTCTCCCTCATGGTCACTGCTGCAGTCTGAGCCCCTGTCATCTCCCACCAGAACCTGTTTCCAGTCCTGCCCCCTCCCACCCACTTTCTTCACACCAGTCACCGCAATCTTTTTAAAAACACGGATCTGGTCATGTCATTCCCCTGCTTAAAAACTCTTTAACACCTTCCCTTTGCACATAGGACAAAATCCAAAACCACTACCACAGCCCACAGAACCCCTCCCAGATGTGTCTGGGGCTCACCTGGAGCCACACTCCCTCTCACACCATCCTTGAAGGTCCTGGAACACATGAAGTTCTTGCTCTACCTGGGTGTTTGTGCATGCAGTTCCTCTAGTCTGGAATTCTCTTCCTCCTGACTATATGAGGCTGGTTCCTCTTCAGCTTAAATATCTATCCTCTGGGAGCCCTTTCCTGACCATTCTATCTGAATAGACCCATCCAGAACTCTGTAGCCTCACCCATGTGTGCTTCCATAGTACGTACCATAGTTGCTAATTTAAAAAACAACTTTAACATAACAAAAGTTCAATAAGTATGAATTATTATTGTTGTTGCTATTATTCCATTTACCAATAAAAGTATTTCCATTTCTCTCTGTTGTTCACGTAACATTAAAGATGGTTATGTCTGGATGATTAAAAAACAGCAACTTTATTTTGCCCTACTCCTTTTTTCTCTGATACCTCCTGAGTCTGAGAGTTCTGTGATGGCAAAGACCATATCTGTTTTATTTCCCAGTGAATCTTTAGCAATGGGGGCAAATAGCAGGTGCTCACTGTGTGTTAAGTGAGTGAATAACTCATTGAATTAAAGGGTTGCCTTGGAGGGAAACATGAAGTTCATCCATTGTCTTATGGAAAAAGGGTTTCTGAGGATGGTGAAATAATATGCACAAGGAACTGTTGGCAGAGGTGGGACCACTAGCTGGTTTACCCTCAAAATGTTTCTTTCTTACTGTCTTCTGCCCAATCACTCAATCCTATCCAACCACACCTCGTCTTTATTCCTATTTGAATAAATACCACCCTAAATCCAATGGTGAAAGCATGTTTAAAAACAATTTAAAAGCTAAAACTCCTCCATCAATAAAAGAATAAGTGATTAAATTCTGGTATATTCATAATGGAGTGAGAATGCATGAACCAAAGTTGCAGGCCTAAAAATGGTTGAGTCACAGAGACACAATGTTGGATAAAAACAGCAAGTCACAAAAGAATACATGCATTGTGATAGCACTTCTATAGAGTTCAAAAAATAAGCAAAACTAAGTAATATGTGGTGAGTGGATATGTGGTCAAACTGTAATGAAAAAAGTAGAAATAAGGAATGCATTTTAAAAAACAATAAAAGCAACATTCAGATAGTGGTTACTTGCCAAGTATAGAGGGAGGTGGGTAGGAAAGGAGCCGACAGGAGTAAAAGCATTCAAGATGGGGTGGAGGGTGATAATGATAAAGATTAATAAGATAAAGGTAAAGATAATGATAAAGATATCTTTAGGTGGGTATCAATTTCATGATTATCCATTTATGTCTTATGCTTCATAATTTTGTAAGTTTGTATGAATTTAAAAAATCGATAAATTAAAAAAAATTAAAACTGACTTGATTTCAGCTTTGCCTGAACATACCCTGTCTCAGAAAGAAAAGGTCCTTCCCCTTTCTTCGGGGCTGTCTCAGACAGCTTCCTCCAGCCAGCCACATCCATTTAAGGCTGACAGACGTGAGTCCTTTGGGCCTGGTCCTGAGCCAGGTCAACATCCTACAAAAAACATGCGGGAATTATGCAGACTGTTTGGAAGGAGATGACTTTGGGGACATTGGATAGGACGCTTGAACAAAAATAAGCTCCTTGCTGGTCCTCCCACTATTAGCAAACTATCGCTTGCTAGTCCTCAAGGCTTTTCCACCTTTTACATCCCCTTATTAAAAAGCAAACACCCCAGAGTATCCACATCAAAACCAACCCCTAATGATCTTCATTAACTGAGAGCGGTGGGACCCAGGGCAGGCACAGGAGGAGGAGGGGAGAGAGCCCTAAAGGCAAGTCAGGCCAGCGTCACCTTTGCTCCAGGACAGCCTTGCCTGGTTTTTCTGTACGACTCCATTGATTTCACTTCATTTCTGATTTGAGCCCCAGACCTGTTACTGGCACAGAATGCCCAGAGATGGCTGGTCTAGGTGCCCCTGGTGACATTGCCACATGCTGAGATTACCTTCCTTAAGCACTTCTTCTTTCTAATGTTAGAGGAGGGGGTTCCCACCATAGGGGTTTCTGGTTCATTTGTGTTGCTGGGTCTCCCAGGGCCACACTTCTGTTTTGAGAGAGAGTTTTGGCATCAGGCTCCTTCTGACACGTCAGGCTGAAAAGTGAATTTGAGCCAAGAGTTCTGTTGCTTCATTTCGGTTATTTATGAGAAGCTGGTATCTTCTGCTAACAAAGACAATGGGAAATTTCAAAACCGAAAAATTATCAAGCTACCGAGGTAGTGATGGGAAAATAGAAATTGCAAAGTATTTCTCAACCAGTTTGAGTAACTTGCCTTCAGTATGTTTTCCCAGGAAAAATTACAAACAGAAATTCCACTTGCCTTATGGAATCTTTTTGCTGAAAAGTAGGAAGCTATTCCAGGGAGATTCTGAACAGAAGGTCCCCATCCCCATACATTCCTATAGGAAAATGCAATCTGCCTGTGCTTCCATCCCTTGGCTAGTGAACGAATGAGAGAATAAATGAATGAGCAAATCACTCAGCTCCACATGCTTAATGCCATAGAGCAAATGCCTGTCGGTCATGCATTATTACTATCCTAGCTTGAGGCCCAATTGTTTCTTTATCTAAAAAATGTGAGATTTTTCTCTGACTATAAAACTAATATGTGCTCAGTATAAAATGCTTGGAAAATACTAAAGAAGAAAATAGAAGCATCCATAATCCTATCCCAGAGGAGGATCTTATTAACATTGAGGTTTATATCATACCAGTGTTTTTCTGCGCATATACCTGTTCCATGGCTGAGATCTTGCTGTATGTACTGTTGATGCCTGTGTTAGAATTCTAAGATGACCCATAATGCCCTTTGCTCTTGATTAATCTCCTCCTCCTTGAGTGTGGGCAGGAGGGACCTGTGAATATAATAGGATATCATTCTCGTGACTGTTAGGTTACAGTTGACTTTAAGAAAAGGAGATTATCCTGGGTGGGTCAGACCTAATCAGCTGAGCCTTAAAAAAGACTAGGCCTTTCCTGGAGACAGAGATATGAAGCATGAGAGGGATCTGAAGCAAGGGAGATTCTCCCTTGGTGGCTTTGAAGATAGAGAGGACCATGTGGCAAGGAATGCTGGAAGCTTCCAGAAGTTAAGAGCAGCCCCCACTGACGTCCAGTAAGGACAGAGGGACCTTGGTCCTACAACCACAAGGAACTGAACTCTGCCGGCTAGAGAGAGCTTGAAAGTAGACCTCAGCTCCAGATGAGAATACTGCCTGGCCGACACATTGATTTCAGTCTTATGAGACCCTGAGCAGAAAACCCAGTCAAGCCTGCTGGGATTTCTGAACTACGGAACCTGCAGGACCATGAGATAATAAATGGGTGTGGGTGTAAGTGGTTACGTTTGTAGTAATCTGCTATGCAGCAACAGAAAATGAATAGAATGCTCTCCTTTTCATTCACTTACAACTTAAGCCTTTTCTCTGATTATCGTTAACTGTTAATGTCTACATCTAATGTTGTATGGATGATAATTGATGTAAGCAGCCTGTATCACTGGGCATTTAGGTGTTGTCCTCATAGGTGTCAGAGATTGGTTATTTAAAAATCAAGTGCTGGGGCCGGCCCGGTGGTGCAATGGTTTAGTTCGCGCTTGGCAGCCTGGGGTTCGCTGGTTCAGATCCAGGGTGCCAGCGGACGCACTGCTCGTCAGCCATGCTGTGGCGGCGTCCCATATAAAGTAGAGGAAGATGGGCACGGATGTTAGCCCAGGGCCAGTCTTCCTCAGCAAAAAGGGGAGGATTGGCGACGGATGTTAGCTCAGGGCTGGTCTTCCTCACACACACACAAAATCAAGTGCTGTCTTCTTGCGTTGTCTGTGCTTGTTTTGGCTTCTGTTTTCACTTGAAAGAAAGATGAAACGTCTCTTTCCCAATATCTGCTGGGCTATACCCTTGCCGGAGGGGGGCGGGGCATGAAGAGAAGGTATTTCACTTTGCTCCCAGATAGAAAGTGAAGTCTCTGGGGAAGGGAACACCTGTGGGCTACAAGGATTGGACTTGAACCCATGACGGAGCTATGGCTCCATCTGAGCTTAGTGCCCTGGGTGACCTCAGAGGGGGCCTGCCGTGTGGCTGCCTATGGGGCTGGCATCACCTACCAAGTCTGGGGAGACTCTGCCAAGGCCCTCAAACCCAGCATGAGATGGAGGGCCCCCTCACCACTCTCCACTAGCACTGTCTTCATCTAGGTTTAATTTCACTCTGAAAAATAAAGAAATGTGGCATTTCGTACCTTCTTAGAATGTGGGGAATTCTTACCTGTTACATACAGTACTGTGATAAATAGTTCTACATAAATATGTACCTGTATTTATTACTATTTTATTTGAATAGATTTCTAGAAATAGGTCAAAAGATATAAACATTTTAAGGTTCTTCATATAAATTATCAAATTAGCTGGCTCTTAGATTTCTCAAGCTAAAGTATACGTAAGACACTAGATTCATAATAAATTCTCCCTTTGGCATCTGCCCCTCAACCACCCCAACACAGCAACCACGAAAGATTCAGAACCCACTTAAGCAAGCCTAGGTGCTGGTGCTTCTTGGTGGAGGAAGGCAGGGTACAGCCTACGCTGTGCAACAACAAGGACAGGCGTGGCCTGGATATACATCCACCTGTGCCACTGACTGGCTGTGTGACTTTGTCTGCATTTTCCAGGGCTGCCATAACCAAGTGCCACAAACTGGGTGGCATAAACAACATAAATTTATCATCTCACAGCTCTGGAAGCTAAAAATCCAAGATCAATGTGTCAGCAGGGTTGGTTCTTTATGAGGGCTGTGAGGGAAGGATCTGTCCAGGGCTCTCTCCTAGCTTATCATGGTTCACTAGCAATCACTGGCATTCCCTGGCTTGTAGATGACTGTCTTCTCCTTGTGTCTTTACGTATTCTTACCTCTGGTCCAAATTTCCCCTTTTTATAAGGACACCTGTCATATAAGATTAGGGCCCATCCTAGCGACCTCATCTTAACTTGATCATCTGCCAAGATCTAATTTCCAAATATGATCACATTCACAGGTACTGGGGGATTAGGACTTCAACATATTTTGGGGGGATGCAATTTGGCCCATAATGCATTGGAAAGTCACATACACTCTCTAAGGATGTGTTTCTGATCGATAAAACAGGGATGATAGTGCCTTTCTTGTGAGGATTAAATTTACCTAAAAAATGGAAGCCTAGAGAGATGATAGATAGAGCACTTACCTAGTACCTGGTACGTGGTAGTTGCTCGATAAATATTGCTTAAACTATCAACTAAAACTTTTGCCATTATTATTTTTTAAAATTTATTTTATGGAAGATTCGCCCTAAGCTAATATCTGTTGCCAATCTTCCTCCTTTTCCTCCCTCAAACCCCCAGGACATAGATACGTATAGTTGTGAATTCTTCTGGTTCTTCCATTTGAGCCACTGCCGCAACATGGCCACCTACAGACAAGTGGTATGGTTCCGTGCCTGGGAACCGAACCTGGGCCACTGAAGTGGAACGTGCAGAACTTTAACCACTGGCCATCAGGGCTGGCTCACTTTTGCTATTATTATTTCATCACATTCACATGGATATGGTCAGAAACCCAGAAACCCATGGTCAGTTGGGTAGAGATTTATGTTTATGTGGCCACCCTGGTGCCCTTGGAGAGAAGATGCTGTCTTACTTTTCAGGTGTCTTGTGCCTCTTCCTCATCCAGCCTTTACAGGCAGATTTTCAGCCAGACACAGACCTCACCTCTCCCACAAAGCCCACTTTGGAGATTGGCGCCTGCTTTCTGCTGCTAGTTTGTTGTTTGAAAGGTGCTGACGCCTCTCCTCATCCGCAGTGCCAGGACTTTGTGCCAGAGCTTCCCACATGAGCAAGGCTTTTCCCACACGCCAGGGTTTCAGAAGGTGGACCTGGCACCAGCCAAATACAGTAAGAGACGCCTTTGTGATACAACACACGCGCACATAACCCAGAGACCAGAGACCCCAATCAGTACTTAAAGCAACTTTTAAAAGGAATAAAAATTGCTCAATCTCTTTGATGATATTCAAAGGATCTTTTTTAATATATGAGAAAGCACAATCTAAATTCTGAACACATCTGGTATCACCAGCTCTGCTCCCCCCCACCCCAAACCCTCTTAATTCCATAATTTAGAAGGTCTTAAGACACAGAGGATCTCACTGCAGCATAATTGGGCGTCCTGTGCACTCCAAGTTGGATTTGATGCCCCACTCCACCTGGACACTTTTTCACAGAGTCAGAGAGGAAGGGTTTGGGGGGTTGGAGAAGCAAGGACAGCGTCCTGCCTGCTCAGGCGGCCTTTGACGGGAGAGCTGGGCTGCCTGCAGGAAAATGTTTGCTATTCATTTTGCCCTGACACTCCAGAAGAGGAGCACAATTTCTTTTGTGGTTGGAGGTAATGTAATCTACAGGAAAATCAATGTGGGCTGACAGGAGAATCGCCCAGCTGATCTGCAGACCAGAGACGCTGAATCACAGCAGGCTGCAGGCGAGGCCTCTGGGAGAACGGGGTTTTGGAAAGCTCACATCCTGAGGTGCTCCTGACTCTTCGCTAGCCTGTCCACCTGGCTTCCCTGACTGCTAGGAGCTGCGTGACAAAGTACTCAGCTGGGGGGATGGGGCTAGGGGGCCAGAGGGCTACAGCATGCCCAGAGGGTTCCTGGGAGGAGGGAGAGACAGAGACACAGACAGAGAGACAGAAGGACAGAGAGAGAGATCCTGCAATGGTAAGATAGAGACAGAAAGAGATAGGGAGAGACAGACACACACCTACCTACCCCCCGGCCCCCTCCCCAAACCTCAGTTTTAGATTGTCTGCATGAGCCTGTATTACTTTCCTACTTTTTAAATTACAAAATTCAGACTATGTACCCACCACTCCAAAACATGCATTACTCTAGTAATCAGGAAAGACAATGTTGTAAAAATAAACAAGAGAGACTTAACAAAAAAAGAACTCTCGCCACCTCAAATCCATCTGCACATCTGCCAGGCCCCTCGCCAGCCGTTCAGCTGACTTCAGCACCCGCAGCCGTGGCGGCAACAGCAGAAAAGTTAGCAGGTGTCACCCCAATATGGCTGTGAACCACTTCCTGTGATTCAGAGACATAAATCAGGATAATAGGCCTGCGCCATCCCCTCCCCATATGTCCCCTTTACCTGAGCCACAGCCACGGACAGCCTTCTGGCCCCTGGATGTTTGCGTTAGGGCAAACCCCCCTCTTTGGGGAGGGTACTTTTCTGGAACCTATTTAACCTCTCTGTGTAGTCAAAACATCCACGTGGTCTATTTTGTGAAGCACGTGGAAAACTGCGTTTGGGGAAATATGGGTTAAGAACCAGATACCAAAGGAGGGAACTCTAGGAGGGGAGGCCATGGTACCCACTGGTGCCCATGGCCAATCCCAGAATCAGGAGGAGGCTGGGTGGCCCGGAGTGGGATGGGACAAGGAGGTGTTGGAACTCACAGGCCTCTTGTGACCCTTCCCTCCTGGCTGCAACAAAACCACGTCTCCCGCAGACACTGCCTCCCCCTCATCTCTCCTCTCTCAAGTGCAGAATGAGCCTCTTCTGTTGCCCCCCCCACCCCGAACTTCCTGGCAAAGGCTTCCTGCTTCACCTATTATGTTCCTGGCAGAAACTTTTAAGGCCAAAGAGGCAGCAGCCTCAAGCAGAGTCTTTTCAAAGATTTGGGGGGCAATTCCAGGCCTGGAGTGGCTCCTTCCCTTTCCCCCTGCACAGTCCCTGCTCTGCAAGGAGCTGACAAGGGCTCTGGACAGCGGGACAGCGGGATCCAATAAATCTGAGGCCTGTCTAGGTGCTTCATTTATCAAGAGGCCTAATTTACACAGGCCCTTTAGACTAATTGCAGATTTACAAAAACTGCTGAGAGTGTAGAACCGAGTATTGTGAGTGTCCCTTGCCATATTTCTGCTAATGTGTTTCATCTGGAGTACATAAAGAGGCAGGGATGCTGATTTTAGACACAGCACTTTGGGGCTAATCCAGCTAAATGATTAGCCCTAAAATTCTGCAGTGATGTCATTTTCCCTACAGTGCTCTGCCAGTCGGCTTGTTTGCTTTATAGTGAGAAATATGTACGCACAGACCCAGGCTCGCTGTCTCGGCATCGCAGAGAAAGCTGCCCTCTGTGGTTTATTTGGGGCAACAATGCCAGCCATCTCGTTGGTCTCTGGGTCTCTTCTCAAGGTGACAAGGATTGCCAGCAAGACAACAATAATGGGAAGATGTGCCTTCTTTAAGGAATTCTTGGATAAACTTGGCTCTCCTCCCCCAGGCAAGCCCATGAGTGGGTCCTGCTGACCGGGGAAGCCCTCCAGGTTCGAGTGCAGAGTGGGACAAGCATGGTCCAGAGGTGTGAGTCTCGGCTCTGCCCCCAGCTGTGCGGGCACGTGCTGGGTCCATGGGCTCTCTGAACCACAGTTTTCTCCTCTAGAAACTGGCATGAACATCTGCCTTCTCTGACGTCTCAGGACAGTTGAGAAGCTCAAAGAGGAGAATGTGTGTGCAATGGCCACCCAGAGGCAGCCAACAGTGCAGTGATGAACATGGGGCTTTGGTAGAGTCAGGTGGCTCCAGTTCCGGCTCTGTCCCTTCAGAGCTCTGAGACCCTGGTCGCTCATCCTCTCTGAGCTTTCGGCTCCTCCTGCTTTTGACATGGACAATAAAAGTAGTCTTGCAGGCTTATTGCACTCAGCATTCATCCACCCCACGGCCAGCTCAGCACTCCACACATCAAGTTGCTCAATGAATAGTCCCTCTGATTTGCGTTTGTGCATTTCCCCAACATGGGACCCATGTCTTTGTTTCAGAAAGAACCGGGCCACAGTTGATGGTTTTTGATATCTTTTGCACTCAGAAAGCTATTTTCCCAATAAGTGCAAACAGTCTGCATTGGGCATAATCTCAGAGTTTAAAAAGTTCCTAATGCCAGTTAGACTTTCTGGATTTCTTTGATATATTTTGGAGGAAAGGTAGAAATATCCTCTTCCACATGTAGCTAAAGCCTTCACAGATTCCAAAGTGCATATCCTACTCAATATTCATAATAAACATTTATTGAGTGATGCGGATACGCCAGGCACTGTAATATAAGCATTTTATAGACAACTACTGGTTCAATCTTAACCACGCCTCTACAAGGCAAGCACTATTATTTTATCCATTTTATTGATGAGGAAAATCTTTTGAGATTAAAGACTTTCCCCCAAATTGCACAGCTTGTAAGGGGCAGAACAGAAACTCAAACCTTGGTCCAGCTGCCCCAAAGCTGGAGCCTTATCCAGGACACCATGCAGTGCAAAACCACACAAAGGGAACCTGCAGACACGGGCGACAACCCAGCATGGTTGACTGAGTGCCAAGTACCGTGCTGGGTACTGTCAACTCGGTATCTCTGATCGTCACAACAGTGCTGCAAACTGGGAAGCTTTATTGGCCCCACGTTACAGACGGAGAAAGTAACACTATGCAATTTCCCCAAGTTACTCAGCTTGAAATTGGAGGAGCTGGGAGCAGAATCCAAGGCTAGCTGCCTCTAGAGGATGCCTCTTAGTCTCTATGCTACACTGGGAGGAGGATGAGCCCTTAAAATGGGCCCATAAAGCAGACGCCCATGATGGAACTGCTGGGCCCATAATCTTTAGAAACTGGCTGTGGTTCAGTTGTGAGCACGATCTTCACAACCAGGCCAGAATAAATGAGGCCATGTCTCAGACACCTTCACAAGGCCCTTTGCTTGCCTAAAAACTCTACGACATGATTCTTTAGCCTAGAGAGTTGTTAAATAAGAGCCCAGGAGAAGCTGAGGGCAAAGCACTCCACTGCGTTCTGAGCAGCTGGGTGTGAAGCCATCTTATTAATTGGCCTGCCTGGTGGGAATGTTTGTCCTGATGGATCAAAGCTTGAAGCTGAGACACAGCACCCAGAGCCATGGAGGCAACATTTGTCTTGCATCTCCCATCTCTGATTAAGAAGCCGGGGGCACAGGCCAAATTGCGTGATGAATTCCTCACACATCATACCATAAATTTACTCCCGGGGGCCAGGCGCCGTGGGTCCCGCCTGTGTCAGCGTGCTAACGCACAGCCTCAGAACCATAACGTAGTGTTCTAGGGGGAGGCTGAAATTAATGAAACTCTGGCTGACATTTTGAGCACGCACACACATATCTCAAGATTATCCCACAAGTATATTTCTTGTGGAGAGAGTAGTTTTTCCATATTAAAAGATGGCATTAACCTTCGATAGTCCATCACTTGCTTTAATCCTTTCCACCTGTAAATATTTCAGATAAAAATATCACATTGGCTGTGCCTGTGTCTTATAAATGTGGCTTATATCTGGACTTGGGGGAGATGATAGGTTCAACTTTTTTGCTTTCAAACATCCATCAAAACTAGAGGCAGTGGGTGGTGGTGGAAGAGGCATGGAATTTAGAGTCTGTAAGGCCTGGGTTCAAACACCAGCTTCTTCATTACTAGCCCAGGGACTTTGGGAAAGCTGCTTGTCAGGTTGCCCCCTGCAGGTGTGGAGTTTCTACCCTGCAAAAAAGGGCTTTGTGTAATTAGTCTGTCCAGAGGGGCTGTGTTTTTGTAATTCATCTGCCTAATGGGTGTGGCTTTTAAACTTACACCACCAAGTAAGAGTGCAGCCCTGTTGCCTGGCTTCTTCAAGGCTCATCATCCTCTTCCGTAAAATCAAGAGCATGCCTTCTCTTCCAGGTCCTGAGCTTGAGAAATTCTATGTGTAGAAGCCCAGTCCCATACTCTTGTTGGAAAGGAGGCCCAGCGCATTCATTCAAGGTCAAGGGTCTAGAACCAGGATTACAAAATGGTAGCCTGTGGGCAGAAGCCATTCCACATATGTGTTTTATTTGGCTCAAACAAGGTTTTCAAAACTTTTGAGCCAAACTTTATAAACCATAAAAATCAGGAGGTGAAAAACCTTTAGAAATCAGATTTTCCCGTAAAAACCATACTTCTAGTTCCTCTTGATGAATCAGAGTGTCTGGGCCCACAGATGGTATTCCCAGAGAGCACAAATCAGCAGGACCTGTGAAGGGACGCTTCCTTCAGACAGGCAAGCTTGCTCCAGGTCCCACAGTCGCCAGCTCTCAGCCCGCATGTGTGTCCACACCAGCCACCTCACTCACGTACATTCACCTCTGGCTCCCGTACCCACTGCCGTTTGAGACTTCTAGACTTTTGATTCTCAGTGTGTGGTCTGGAGACCAGCAGCACCCGGGAGTGTGTTCAAGATGCAGAATCTCAGGCCCCAGCCCAGACCTACTGGGTCAGGATCTATATTTTAACAAGATCCCTGAGTGCTCTGTACGCACATTAAGGTTTGAGAAGCCCTGGTCTAGGATGGGGGTGGCAATCTGTGGCCTGCCTGCCAAATCCAGTCAGCTGCCTGTTTCGTAAATTAAGTTTTATTGGGAACGCAGCCACGCCCATTTGTTTATGTATTGTCTGTCTATTTCAAGTAGTTTCAACAGGCCCTCAAAGCCTAAAATATTTACTATCTGGCTCTTTCCAGAAAAGTTTGCCGACTCCTGGTCGAGAAGAGTGCTTTAAAAAATATTTTATTGTAGGTTCAAATTGGACATTTCAGGTGCTGCAGACTCCACAAAGGGAATAAGCATTCAGGAGCATTTCGTCACGGCACTAGTTTCACCTTCCCCGGTTTCTTCTTTATGTAGGGTTCTCAGTTTGCAACCCTTAGAGAGCCCACAAAGCCGAATCCCTATGTTAGCAGGGGAGCCTCTTCCATTGGACATCCTGCCTCTTCTTCCTTTACTCCCTTTCTCATTCCTTCCCCAGGACTTTTCTCTTTCTTTCCTGCTTGTCACTCCTTCAGCTTGGCCAAGTTTCCTCCTGGATGATTTGGGCAAGTAGAACCCTGGGCCAACCAGGAGGTGGAGGACAGGCAGGGATCTCAGTATGGAACCTGCAAGATAAGCAGGCCTTTCGCCTAGATTCACAGCGCTTCTTCTACACCAGTACTTTGCCGAAAGAGCCTGCCTCCTGTTATCCCAGCCCTGTGTGCACAGACCCCGGGAGACAGAAAGGTAAGAGGAGGAGGGAGGTGTCCTGCAACGTAAGTAAAGCCAATGGAAGGCACTCAGTGATGATAACCAGTGGGCCCTCCTCGTCCGAGGGATCTTGTACTTGTTACTTATCTGGAGGTAGAAAGCTCTGTGAAATCCTGCAAAGTGAAATCACTTCCAAGCCAAAAAAGTGTCTAGAACCACATACTATTTCCATATGCGGGTATGATGAATTTTCAACTGACCAGTCAACAAAGACTTCATCTTCAAAGTGGAATTCAGCATTTCAGAAGGTGTGCCAGCCAGCAAGGTGTTCACCACATGGGGCATCCACAGTGGTTGGAAACTTGAGGTGGGCCTCGGGGCTTGCACAGAGTACCTGGAGTGTCAGGCCCCGTCCCAAACCTTCCCTCACAGATGAGGAGACTGGAAGCTTCCCACAGACTTTTAGTGTCTGAGCTGGGGGTGGGACCCACTCCTGCCTTTCCACCCACTGATGCTGACTCTGCCTATTCAAATGTGATCCCATCTGGGGGGATCTTCCAGAGATCATCATGCAAATCGTCTGTATTTTTGAACCAGTGAAGGTTCTCACAGTCCATTCTGGAACTCCTAACCATCTCTGTTGGAAAATGATCCTTAGGCAGAACTGAAATTCTTCCTGCCACACTCTCTGCTTTCCCTTTCTTCTATCTTTTCTGAAGACGCATCAATTGCCATTCTCTCTTTAATAATCTTTCATCTCAGAGGATGGCCCCCCATCCCCTCTGCCATCTCTTCTCCAAGTTAATAATGGCAGCTTCTCTCATCTTTCTCCATTAGTCCTGTTTTCCAACTCTTAAAATCACGGCCCTCAAACCATTTCTAAATTCCCTGTGTCCCTGCAAACCTCCTTCCTATCTTAAAAATTATATGAAATGTATTGAGTAAACATATGACTAGGATGCCCATGTAGGTATTAAACTCCATTACGTCATAGATGTGGCCAGGAGTTCCTCTAAAGGAACTGTTCAAAAGTAGTGAAAGTGGGGATCTAGAGCTGGCATTTTCTCATTTGTTTGTTGTTTTGGAGTCAAGGGATTAGGGAGATGGTTGACAAAGACCTACTAAGAAATAACAATGGTAAAATATGATAATAGTGATATTAAATGCTTATGATGTACAAGGCTCTGGACTAAAGGTTACACACTATTTCACTCAATCCTCATAATAACCTTTGGAGAAAGCACCATTAGTGCGTCTGAAATTGAAACACAGAGAGATAATCAACAGGCTCAAAGTCCCCTCCAGGAGTACCAGCTGATCTCACAAAAATGTTCCCATCTTGCTACAGAAGGAAATAGAATTTCCCCCGGGTGCAAGAGAAACTTTGAGAAGCCTATTCGGGGAAGGAGTGATCGTTTTATTCCCTACTGGACCCCCTCAGAACCTAGCAAAGTGCCTGGCACACAGAAGGTCCTCAGCAAATGTTTGTGGAATAAATGGATAAATAAACTTCATTGCCAGCTTTGAGCGTGATGTCAGGGTTCAGTGGATGACTTGAACTGAGATCCAAGTGATGACACTTGCTCCCAAGAACATCACTATGACTTAAGAGGAGTTATCCATCCTGGCTGAGCAGCAGAACCACCCAGAGTAGGGTAAAGGCATAGCTTCTCTGGGCTCATCCCGGACCTCCTGAATTGGAATCTTCTAGGAGCAGCCAGGGAATCTGTACTTGTTACCAAACCTCTCTAGGTGGTCATCATGCAGAACTGACTGGGGACTCCTTCACCCCTGCTTTGTGCCCGCGGAAGGGAAACTTTATAGACCGTACCTAGTGTGTGCTCCTGCCCTCTGGTTGCTGACTGGGTCCAGCCATGAGGAGGCGCCAGCAGGGGATCAGGATGTAGGAGAGTGAAGTGGGGTATTCATGCCCCAGCTCCCTTCTGACTAAGCCGCAGAGGGACCACGGCTGCTTCCTCTACCAAAGGCCCCAGCTCGAAAGGCAGCTCTCTCTCACCATAGCTCTCTCCCCAGGTCCAGCCAGGGCTCCCTCTCTCACCCTTTCAGTCTTTCTCCTGCTTAAATGTGCTGTCTGCTTCCTGCTGGGACCCTGACTGGCACCCATCTATCAAGTTAGTGACACACACACACGCACAAACACACACACAGGATGTGGTATAAAGGGGGCCACCATGGGTTCCTTTCTAGGGAGTTCGTCTATGGGACCATATCAAGCCCTTTATCCTACTGCTTGGACCCAGAGGCTAACAGTTGACAAGGTCTTCCTGGGCTCCAACTGGCAGTGGAGGCCCAGATATGATTTGTCATATTTTGTCCGAAGTAAGAAGAAAAATCCTAATACTATCTTTTGGAGTATTGACCTGTACCATCATCCATCATGAGCCTGACTTTAAAAATCATATCAAAACAAAAACCATTCCCTTCTGAGGTTTCCATGTCCAAATTGTTGAAAAGCCAATCTGTTCGAGGTAGCTCCCTTCACTCCCTCCTGCAACTTGGAAGGTTGGGACAGTGGGTGAAAGAAATATATGAGCCTTCTGGGAATGAGGTTGGAGACAGATAGTCAGAATTCCCTCCAGGAGGTGAAACTCAGGCTTCAGTCACTTTCCCAAAAACCTCAAATTGAAAACTACTCGCAGCCCCAGGCTGTGCCTGTTTTCCACCCAAGCCCAGTATAAAGCCCGTTCACATACCACCCAGCCCAGCATCTGCTGAGATGGGCTCAGGCCCTAAAGAAAGCCAGGGTTCCTCCAAACCCAGTGCAGAGTTTGCGAACCTTGGCCAACCTTTCCCAAGCACTTGGCCCATCACACAGGTCTGGGCCTGGTTTAGGGTTTCAGAGTGGCAGTTTCAAAGACATCTCATTATTGCTGATGATCAGGGCTTGCTGAGAGCAATAGTGTTTTATAGCCCACTGAGCAGAGGGCCCCAGGAGCTGTGGGGGGATCTGCTGCCTCTGAACCTGCACGAGGCACCAATCGCACAGGGGTGGAGGCCACATGCTTAGCTAAAGCTGCTGTAAGTGAAGCTTGCAAAAAGCAGACAAAGAACTCCTATGCTCCCACATGGCAGCCCAAAGAGGGAGCAGTGATATCCAGGTGTGGCCTCTTTCCTTGTCTGCACACTCTCAACTACCAAGAAAGCACGAGGAAGCTGTTTGCACCTGCCGGGTATGCGAGGGCAGGTTTTGGTCCCTCAGGACATTCTCACGTGCCCTTAGGATTACTGTTGTTCCAAATCAGATGTATGTTTCCTCTCATTCACTGGGCCATCTTGGTCAGATTGAGGCCTGAACTCCCATTCTTTACCAAACCCAATTTCTTACTGCCACCATTGAAGAGCTCTATCTAGCTTTATCTAACTGTTCCATATTTAGGTGATTTCTAGTTTTGTGGCATTAAACTGCTTTGACTGAACAGCCTTGTACATGCATCTTGACCGTCGCATGTCATTCTTTCTATAAGATAGCTTCCCTAGGGTAAGCACTTAAACAAAATATTTTTAGCAAACTGTACCAATTTACCCCCACATCAGTACTGTGCTAGAGTGACTGATTGTCCATACCCTTGCTGGCAATTAAAATTGTCACTTAAATTTTTGTCAATACAACAGGTTCAAAAAATGATTTTTCTTTGTTTTCAATAATATTCCTGTAGTGAAATTGGATGCCATTTCAATGTTTCTTGTGCATTTGTATTTCATCCGTGAATTGCCTTTTACATCCTTGTCCATTTGTTTCCACTGGACCATTTTTCTGAACCCCAGGGCCACTGTTGGGCTCACATCTGGGTCCGCTGTTGCTGCACCACCAACACAGCCCCGACCAAGCTCTGCTCCACTGAGGGCCATAGCTCTGTCTACCCCAAAGGAAAGGTATTTTTACCTCGAGCGGAAGCCTCGGGGACTAAAGTGTGGGCCACCCAGAACCACCCTTCCTCTGTTGGCTTCTTGGCAGGC
Source organism: Tapirus indicus (assembly GCA_031878705.1). Taxonomy (NCBI): domain Eukaryota; kingdom Metazoa; phylum Chordata; class Mammalia; order Perissodactyla; family Tapiridae; genus Tapirus; species Tapirus indicus. Next base: position 72,909,828 of record CM062927.1, read on the forward strand.
CCTAGTAGGAAGCACTGGGGGTCCATGTTTCCCCTGATGCTGTTCTTGAGAACTGTTTATGCAACTCTTTAGTAATTCACAAATTCCTCTAACAGAATCTAATGCGGGTCTTCTAGCTGGTGATAGAGCGCAAATCTTCACAACGGACCTCAGAACGGTGGTGACAGGGTTAGTGGACATCTCCAAGAGGAAGACAACTAAGGCAAGAGGGACCAGGGGACTTCCCATCACTCCTCCCTGGATGAGATCTTCCCTTCCTTGAAAGTCAGGCAGGGCCTGATTACAGTGGGTCAGCCTGCAGGTTTCCCTACACCAGGCTCTGTGGCACTCGATGGCTCCCTCAGCAGCAGTTTTAAAGGTGAAACTGAGCTTGAAGACACAGCTGGTGTCTTCTGGCTTTACCTTATCCTGTCTGCCTCTTCCTCTTTCCACCATCTTTGACCCCTGGATGGTTTACAGAAGGGACTCTGGGGCCATATGTCTGTCACTTACCAGCTGTGTGACTTAGGGCATGTTAATTAAACTCTCTGTCCTCAGTTTCCTTCCTTGAAAAATAGGAATAATAAAGTATCTACCTTGTAGGATTGTCGTGAGTTGTTATACACAAAGCATGCAGAACAAAGTCTGGCATATGTTAAGCCCCCTATAAGTATTTGGTATTGTAATTTAGTATTATTATTAATATTATTATTATTATCATTATTATTCATCAACATGCATTGTTGCCTGCTCTCATATCCCAGGTGCTAGGAAGATCAACATGAATTAGTAACTGTCCTTGCCCTCGAGAAGCATACAGTCTAAGAAGGAAGGCAGAGAAGGGACCACATACGCACAGTAATGCATGGCAAGTGTTATGAAAGCCCTCTGTACAGAGCGCCATGGGGACCAGGGAAGGGGTTATTCTACATACCTCCTTTGTTCACTGTTTTATCCCCTGCTGCAGGTCAGCAGCTAGCCCAGGGTCATCATTCTACTAAATTGAGACTTAGTCAGGAGCTGAGCCTGAAGAAGATCTTCATAGAGAGGGGAGTTGGAACTGACTCTTAGGTGTTCTAGGAGAACAAAGGGGAGTAGAGGGAAAAATAACAATGAGCAAATGTGCCATAGCATGAAGCAGCGTGGAACATTAGGACAACAAGTTCAGTGTAGCGGATCCATAGGGAGGGGCCATTTTGGAATTTTGCCTACTACAGACAGAGTGGTCAGGGAAGGACTTTACACGGAGGTTACATTTCAACAAAGACCTGAAAAATAAATCAGAGACTGAGTTATATAAAGGTCTGGGGCAAAAGCATACTAGCATGTGCAAAGGCCTTGTGGCAGGAATTGGTATATCAAGGAATACAAGAAGGTCAGTGGAGTTGGAGGCTAGTGAATGAGGGGAAAAATGGTATGAGATGAGACGAGAGAGGAAGGCAGACGACAGATCATGGACAGCCTTGCAGGTCATGGTGAATGGTATGAAGGGCTCTGGGTTGGAAGTGGTGTGATCCGGTTTATATTTTAAAAGCCCTCTCTGACTTACTTTGTGAAGAAAGAATTTTAAGAAACTGTAGAATGGAAGAAGAGAGACTGGAAGACTATGGCTGAAGTCCAGGAACAAGGTGAAGATGGTTTGAACTAGAGTAGCAGGTACTGAGTTGGAGAAAATGAGCTCAAGGTGGGTTTTGGAGGTAGAGTCAATTAGACGTACTGAAAACATAATGATTTAAAAGCATGCACTCTGGATCCAAACTTCCTGTGTTCAGATCCTTGCTCTGACACACTAACCATGGGACTTGGGCAAATTACTTAACTTCTCTGCATCTTAGTGTCCTCATTTGAAAAATGGGACTTATAACACCACCTACTTCATGGGGTTCTGTGCACATTCAACGAGATAACCCAGGGCACATAATAATTGATGCATAAATGTCATTTATGTACAGATAAATGGTGACTGTTATTGTATTTATTGATGATGGATTAGACATGGGATTTGAGGGAAAAAGACGAATCAAGGATGTTTTCAAGACCTTTGGCCTGAGTAACTAGGAGAAGAGTGGACTGACTGGGGAAGACGGAAGGATGCTCCAGTATCAGCTTTTCTAACATTCCAACAAGTAGAATATAGACATAGCATGCAAGCATTTGGTACTGACTGGCCGTGAGAACTTGGTTAAGTAACTCAACCTCCATGAACCTCAGTTTCCTCATCTGAAAAAATAAATGCGGTTAGTAATATCCATCTTATCCAGCACTGGTTGTCTAGTGGTTAAGATTCAGCACTCTCACTGCTGCAGCCTGGGTTTGTTTCCCAATCAGGGGACCACTATCTGTTGCTTGCGTGTTGCTGTGATGCTGAAAGCTATGCCACTGGTATATCAAATACCAGCAGGGTCACCCATGGTGGACAGGATTCAGCGTAGTCTCCAGACTATGACAGACTAGGAAGAAGGACCTGGCCACCCATTTCTGAAAAGTTGGCCATGAAAACTCTATGGATCACAGCAGAGCATTGTCTGATACAGTCCAGAAGGTGAGAGGGTGGCACAAGAAGACCATACAGGGTTCCACTCTGCTGTACACAGGGTCACTAGGAGTCGGAATTGATTCCACGGCACTAACAACAAATATCCATCTTGCAGGATAGAATGAGGTAATGCCCATGGGAGCCCCCAGCACACAATAGGGCTTCAGGAAATGTGAGAATATCTTGCCTCTGGAAAGCAGAGGAATAGGGCAGAAGAGGTTTTTCAATTCTTGTTTTAAAGACTGACGTAAAAGCTGTCTCTTTTATGCTCACTTAGCCAGGGGATAATTCTACAGTGCTTTTGGCACCCACTTAAAACAGCCTGAGACAGCTGCAGGGACTGTCACTGGAAAGATGCGAAGTAGAAAAAGCTTTGGCTTCCCTGTCCATCGGACTAGCTGGGATTCTAGCTAGGACTTGACTGAAGCAGAAGTAATGGACTCTCTCACCTGGGGTGATGTGAAGGGGCACCAGTCTCCTGATCACCTCAGGACACCTCAGGCAATGCTGGGACCCTTCCAAATGTGCAAACTCATACACTTACACACTCTAGAAAACAGGAAAGAATAACTGGGCCTGAGAAGTCAAGAATGCATTCACTCTCTCTTTCTGCTAAATCTGTTCGGGTCATTTCTAAATTCTTGAGATAAAATGTTCATTTCTTCTTAACAGTTTTAAGATCAAGTAGTTCTCGCAGAACATAAGGAAAGGACCTTGGATTTACTGTTGAGAGCTCCCGCTGCTCCTTCAAGATATCAGCATCCTGAAACCAGCTCCCCAGGGAATGCCTGCCCTGACCTCCTAAACTAGGTCAGGACTTCTCGTTGTATGTTCTCAAGGCTCCTGGTAATGTGTCTTCATGGTCACAGTTCATAATTATTGCCTAGATTAAGGTCTGTGTCCCCTCTTAAATTATAAATTTTGTGGGGACAGAGAAATTCTCAGGTTTACTCAACACAATGTCACTAGTGCCTCTCGTAGACAGTCAACTGAAGCAACTTTGCACCCACTACTCAGCACTGACTGTTTGCCAGGGCTTGTGCAAGGCACTGGGAATATGGTGGTTGGCAAGATGCAATCCTTGTCTTTCAAGTGTCTATAGGCAGTGCAGTTAGTTAACACTCTCGCCAATGGTCAACTGGGATGGGATGTTGGTGGAAGGGAATACATTGGCATGTACATTATCTCAGACATTTGAGAGGTTTTGAGGAATTATAAGGAGCATGGAATTGGATGCAAGCTATTACTGGAAGCTATTGACACATTGCTTCCTAGCAAGAGTCCTATTAAACTTGAAGCTGTGGGTATCTCCTAGTCACTTTAGGCTTCCGGAGACAAGAAATCTACAGGCAAGAAAAGAAGTCCCCATTCTATCAGGAGTAAATGGCCCTGACCAGAGTGAGGTAGAGTTGCTGTCACATTATGGGGCAGGGAAGAAATGCTTGCACCAGGTGATCCACTGGGGCATCTCTTGGTATTCCTCTACCCAACTTTAATGATACATGGACAATCCTGGCAGCCACAACCTGACCAGGAGCTCAGACCTCTCAAGTCACTCCACCTGCTAGGCCACCTAGAACAGCAGAGGTACCAGCCGAGGGTGAGGGTAGCACAGGAGGAAGATTATGATGTCAGCGCAGGCCCGAAGACCAGCCAGAACCCTAGTGAGCTGTTCCCAGATATGAACTTGTTACATGAAGCGGTAGATTCAAACAGTACAAGGGGGTAGACTGTAGTAGATTCTGTGAAGTGCCACCCAGATCACTCCTTCAGGACTGAGACTCTTGTTTACCAGCCTTCAGGAATGAGGCCTGATGGCAGTTCATTGAGTCCCTCCCCAAGAACCACATTTGGCCAAAGGGAGCTGGCTTGCCCAAAGTTATACCCCTTCCCCAGGGATACCTCACATCCAGGACTGGTCAACACAGAGGAAAACAGCCCTTCCTTCTTGCTTCAATTTGGTCCATCTCTAAAGGTCAGTCCAGCTTCTCAGCATCCTGAGAGATTACCTGAGTCCTCTTTGGCAACTACATTGCAGTTCAACTTCTCCCTTTGCCCAACCCTACTTCCCTCGCCCCTTACAGGTATTATTCCCAGGGCATTCCCTAAAAAACCACTTGCATGCAACTCTCCATCTCAGCATTTGCCTAGCTAACATTTATCGAGCATTTCCTATATCCTAGACTTCTTCTTTCCAATATGATAATCACTAGCCACTTGTGGCTGCTGAGCACTTGAAATGTGGCTGGTCTGAATTGAGAGGTGCTATAGGTGTAAGATACACACTAGATTTTGAAGACTTAGTATGCAAAATGAATGTAAATTATCTGGTTAATAACTTCTTTGATTGATTATATCTTGAAATGATAGTATTTTGGGTAGTTTGAGTTAAATAAAATATATTATTTAATTTTTTCACCTGTTTCTTATTACTGTTTTTAATGTGGCTAGTAGAAAATTTAAAAGTACATATGGGACTTGCATTTTTGACTCACAATATATTTCTATCGGACAGTACTATTTAAGACACTGAAAAAATGCTTTATAACAACATTGAAAATAAGCACTATTTGTGTTTGTATTTTACCAACCAGAAAACTGAGGTTCCAAGAGGTTAACTCATATCCTCAAGTTCACGCAGTCAAAATGTGGTAAGACCATGATTTAAAGTCAGGCCAAGAAAAGAGCCACAGAGCAGGTTCACGGGGATACAATCCGTGCAGTCACACAGGTCCCCACACTCAGGAGGACCCAGTGCGGGGTATAGTGCCCTACTGTCACCATTTTGGGATTCTTAATAATTTTATCTTTGAACTTGGGTTAGCAAGTGAAGTCCGAGGGGACAATGGAGCACATGCACGAGCAGAAGAGAGGTGCACAATGTGATTGTCTGCCATTCCGCACCTCCCCATTCACACAGAGCATTTGGGATGCCCCGTGGCACAGAATTTCAGTGGACCCATGATGTGTGAGAGTTCAGTGAAACTCTAAGTGAGTACAAGGTAAGTGTGTTATGCCTACGACTAAGTAAACGGGGGCGCTGACAGCCCTGAGAGGCTACATTGTTTTCGTTTGAACCAGAACTTGCTTCTAACACAGAAAGATGGCAATAGCATTCTAAGAAACACAAACGATCGATGAACCCTGTCATACCCTTTCTTACTCTTGTTACTTCCCTCTATTAGCCAACCACTTACACTGAAAATGATGACATAGAAGCACAGGGAGAAATAGGACAGCCCACAGTTCTTTTCCTTTCAGTCCTCCTCACTCACCAGTTAGCCAAAGGTAGAGAGTGTTGGTAGAATGTATGCATGTCAAGAAGTGAAATAAAACAGTTGAGTCAGTTTTGTGCAATGTCTCCAATATTCTATTAACAATAAAATACGTGTGTGAGCTGCAAAATAAGAACTGTGTCATTTGGATGATTCTGCATGAGTTAAATGCCTTTATGTTTACATACAAAACTGGCATTCTACAACATAAAGTTGAATGGTAAAAGATATGCTAATAATTTAAGATTTTAATTTCTTTTTATGTACAATGACATTAAATAGCAAATAAACAACACTGCGATAAGTCAAGAGAGATCGTAGAGGAAAGGAAAAAGCTTTATGTTTCAGCACCTTTAATGGCATTTTTTTTCCTGCTTTTTGAACAAGGGATCCTGTGTTTTCATTTTGCACTGGGCCCCACAAATGTAGCTGTACTTGGAAGGAAAGTTCTAGAGCTGGCGCTATTAGATGCTACACCATATCGCATCCCCAAGACAAGTCCCATTCTCATAATCATTGTATGTATATTGGTAAAAAGGGCTGCGTTGACCACTAGTATGCTGTGTCCAGTCTCTGTGACATATTCCTCTGGCCACGACATTAAGCTTCAATTTCTAGCCTCAGTGCCCTCGGATGCAGTGCAGGGATAATGCTTTACCCCTCCTACCAGGTGTCTATGAGAATTAAAAGAATTTGCTGAGTAATTGTTATATATCTATACTCATGGCAGGAATTTGATTTTTATTACACATACGCTCTCCATGGAGGCAAGGTTGTCTTTGCAGCCCAGGTTGAACCAGTCATGGGAGGAGCCAATGGGCAGGGCTGGTGGTTTATTGATCAGCAGAGACCAGCTGCTCTCTACTTGAAGCCTGTAGTGGAGAGTGCCTCCTATCCACAGAGTTTTGTGGAGGAAAAGTAGCTTCCTGTCACATCCAAAAAATGGGGATGAGAGTGCTCCCAGAAGGTTTGGGAAGATTGAAAAGATGCCAGATACTAAGCACCATAGTAAATACCACTGAGTCAAAATCTTTTGTCCAAAACCCAAGTGAATCCATGATGAACTCCCAGCCAAACTCATCAGTTGAGAAGTTCATGAGAACTTTAGGGTTTTGTTGAAAAACATGTAATCAGGCCAGGTTTCGGGTTCCGTAAAAAGTTTCCCAGCCTGATGACCACAAGCCAAACTGACATTTGTTAAGTGCATTTCCATGGAAAAAGAAGGCGCTGCTTAACTGCATTAGGAGAATTGTACCACACTCTTTGGGAGAACATTGACATGCTTTGACAAGCATGAGGAAAACTTACTCTTCTCTGTGCCGTGCCCATTTTCTTTGGGGTCATGGCCATTACTGTGGAGATAACATGCAAAGAAGAACTAGAATTTATTCCCCTAATGAAAATCAAGTTGGCCATCCTTTCTTAGTAATTATTACAGCAACAAGCCAGCATGTTGCTACCAAACCATCCTACTTCCTTCCAGTCATGAGAGTTGTAATTCTCTTCTGCATAATGCCCTTGTGACTCAGGAGTTCCCAAGAGGGAAGGGAGTGCGAAGTGAGGGAAGAATCTAGGGTCATAGAGAAAGAGCGAATAGGCAGAAATAACAGTTATTGCTGATTCAGTGTTGTTTGTTAACCAGAAAAATAGAGAAAGAATGTGGAATAAAATCCTTCAAAGACAGTCTTTCAAAGTACATATGACTCTGGGGAGAGTGTTTTAGGAAGGAAGTCGAAAATTATGGATGTTTCAAACAGGAAAATTGTATAAATGGACATTTCCTAAACGGGGAGTGTTTAACTGTGCTTCTTGAAAGCTCAGAATCACATTTCTGTAACAGGGATAATATTTTGCAAATATTACACATCTAACTTTCTGGTTTCCTCTTAAATCACCTTCCCCTGCAGTCTTCCACCTCCAAGGCTGAGGCACGAGGCTTGTGGCCCCAGGGATACTGCCTAGAACAAAGAGACCATTGATCAGTTTGAATCTCAAAGCTGACTTTCTTGACCTCTTAAGCAAGAAAATCGTCTTCAAAGCCAGGCATTGTTGAGAAGGAAAGGGATTTTCTAAATTCCTTTAGCTGCCATTAGTATATCAAGAGCCATACCTGGTGGAATAGATCCTAGAGATTTACGCTATGCCATCAGGATGCGGTGTGGAGGAGTGGAAAGCTGGTTGCTTTCAGCCTGAGGGCTTGGGCGGAGAAGGCAAAGGGGGCAGGCAGACAAAGGAAGCCAGGAGGATCCTGGACTCTTCTCTCGGTTCCTAACAGGGGCCTTGGTAGAGAGACTGAAGGGAAGGCTGAGGACATCAGGAGACTACAGACTCGCTTCCTGTCACACTTCTCCGGGGAGGCTAGAAGCCTCAAGAAGTCCCGTGTATAGTCACTGCCAACAAGATGCAAGGCAATGGGACAATAGTGGAAGCAGAAGGTAACCAGGCCTGTGAGCCTAAGGCAATGTTCTAAGTCCCTAGTGCCCTTGGGATGGCAAGCAGGGGATCTCAGGGTATAGGGATGTGAAGGTGGGAATGATGAAAACAATGATCAGGATGAAGAGAGCACAACAGCTCTTGAGACCAAAGAAAGGCCAGAAATGGGTATCATTACATCACCCAAAAGGCCAGGTGGACAGTGATCCCCGCACAGGGAGCAGGCCGGTCTTGACACTTTGCAGCAAAGACCAGCAAGAATCCAAAGGATCCCGCGTGGTCCCTTTTCTTCTCTCTCACCAAATAAAACAGAAGCCCCTTTAACCACCCTGGAAGGGACAATGAGCTTTTGCCTACAGAGGACAAGATGTCTAAAGGGGAAAATTTAAAGCAGCCCTAGAAAGGAATTGAATTTCTAATAAATAAAATATTTAAATTAAAATGAGAATACTAAATTGGAAGAGACTCAGATACTGTCAATTGGCAAGTAGGGGGTGTCTAAGGAAGATGAGACCAGCTCTAGGAAGCGCAGAAACTATTTGATGTTGCACATCTGACTGGAGTGTGAGTGAATTTGCGACCCTGCTACATCTTTATTCCTCGCTGCTCCTTACCATTCTATTGAGTGTACACATGTCATCTTCCTTCAAGTCAAAGCAAATTTGGCATTTGGTAGTGTCCTCCGGGAAGCCTAGGGGCACGAGAAACTTTCTTTAATGTCCCAAAAAGGCAATAGCAATTTGAAGTTTGCAAGATATCCTCTTGAGAAGTCCTCAATGCTCGCACCACTTGAATTAAAATCAAAGCTGCTGGAAAGACTTGCTGAGCCCCACTGTGCTCCCTGTAAAAGTGGAGGTCAGCATTCTTTGAGGGGGAGGAGAGTCTTGCCAACTGTTGGGAGGAAGTGGGAGACGTGGAATGAAAAATACAAGAGCCTATCTCCCTTAAAAATTCTCAGCTGAACCCACAATGTATTGAAGCAAACTAGACAGACTCAGGTTTGCACAAGAAAGAAAGACTAAGATTTGTGAGGAGAGGAGGGTTCCATTCATATCAACGTCTCTGCTCCCTCCTCCCTGAAGCTGTGCTGGGCATTGCTTATGTGACTGTATGCATATATATATGTGGCCCAAGTAGAGCCCAAGGATCCTTTTAAGGATGCCTAAAAGCTAAAGTTCAAGAGCAAAGATCAATCTCGGGGACAGAGTCAGGAAATGGTGGCACAATTTGGGTCATCTCCAAGGTGCTTCACTGTTATTGAATGCCTACTTTATTGTCAGAGGCTGTTTTATCTAGGTACTTGTACCAAGAAGCTGCTGTCCCTTGCCTCTGCCAGACCCTCATTGATTTTCAGCAAAGTTTCTGAAAATCATGCCCAGTACATGGAGAAGCCTGACTTCTTATAAAACACACAGAGCATTAGAAGGTTGAACTAAAGGTTATCGGCAGACATGAGCATTTAAGATTAAAGTATGACCTGCTCTGTTTTATTGCTGAACATCAGATGTCCAACAGCACTGAAACATTTAGAATCATGGTTCTCCTACCTTTCACCAGTGGGCCACCAAATTCCAATCAGTGTGTAACATTCATTTCTGTTAAAACAGGGATCTGTTCTGTTCCAGTGATGTTTGTCAGTTAGAGGTGAGCCAAGCCACCTGTGTGAGAGTGTGGAGCGGGGTCCACTTGCCTGTGAGAAAGTATAGAAGGTGAGGCATAAGAAGAAGCCCATGCTCAGGATGGATTAATATTTGCTGGAACACGGGAGAACATTCTTCAGGGATGTATAATAAATAACGTGTGATTGAGGTGGTCAACAATTCTATTCAAGGGCAACTCAAGGCTGAAGGACAGGCAAGTAAACAGTGAAATAACTGTAGATGTAACTTAATCCCATCAGATGTGCCACCAAAAATTCACAGATTCAAAGAACACAGACTGCAAAATGGGAGAGATCCACTGGTTTAGTAAAATACATTCTTGAGAAAGGAAATCATGCAGTCCACATTCATTGTTGTCACAGGCTGACATACATTAATATGATGGTTAATTTATGTGTCAACTTGACTGGGCCACAGGGTGCCCAGATGAAACATTATTTCTGGGTGTGTCTGTGAGAATATTTCCAGATGAGATTAGCATTTGGATTGGTGGACTCTGTAAAGTCGATTGCCCTCCCCCATGTGGGAGGGCATCATCCAATCTACTGAGGGCCTGAATAGAATGAAAGATGGAGGAAGGAGGAATCCACTCCATCTTCTTCTTCCTATCTGCCTGCTTCAGCTGGGACACGGGTCTTCTCCTGTCCTGAGATTTATAGAATCAGTGACCCTTGCTCTCAGGCCTTCTGACTCGGACTGAATTAGCTTTCCTGGGTCTCCAGCTTGCAGATGGCAGATCATGGCACTTAACCTCCATAATCACAATGAGCCAATTCCTCCCAATAAATCTCCTTTCATATTTATATGTGGCTATCCAATAGGATATATATTCGATATCAAATAGCATATCCCCATGGAACCAGTAGATATATAGATATACATCCTATTGGTTCCCTGTTTCCCTGACTAATACAATTAATTCATAAACTCCCATCTTTGTGCTAGAAAGGGTAACATAAATCATCTAATCCAATCCATTCATGCCTCCATACACATCGATTCTATGTCCTATGGACTGTGTTAACCCTGCCTTCAATGTGCTCTCATTTAAGATGATATTGTATATTTTATGTCATGGAATATAGATTCTCCAACTGGAAGGGAGTAAATAATTCACCACATCCAATTCCCCACATTTGATAAAAGGACTCCGACCAAAACATTCTCATCAAGTGGTTCTTCAATATTTGCTACTCAAACGCTTCCAGTCACCAGGAACTCACCACCTCCTGAGGCAGTCCATTCTACCTTTAAAATTATAGTTATAAATTACTAAATTACTCGGGAATTTCTTATGCTTTGTTTTCAGTTAGTTATCTGTCACTAGCTAACCCACCTAACACTGGACATTAATTTTTTTTTTTTTTTACCATTCTCTGCCAAATATTATATACATATATACAAATACAAACATTCAAATACAGAGTCAGCTAGTATAGTACTTCACAAATTAATAGGATTAATTAGGAGTTGATTGTACTCTTGTGTGTTCACATACACACAAGCACACATATGCACATGTATCATTACTCCAGTTCTTAAATTGTCACCAAGAATGGTTTATTTATTCAACCATTAGCTGCTCTTTTCTTTGGAAATTATTAATAGATCCAAAAGAGTTTCATGGGATTTTTTTTTAAAGCTCACCAATTTGCCTTGGAGCAGAAAAAATATGAGTGCAATTTATCATTTTGCCAAAATACGTAAGGCTTGATGAGGTGAGCACCCATCAATTGCTTAAGTAAGTTAACAATGGGACCGTCAGCATGGGTACCATTCATTTATTGTCTGGATATTGGTGGATGCCATAGCCAGTTCCGACTCTCACCTCAGCATATACCTAAATCATCTATGTGCATGCTTCTAGCTATGTGCAGGCTTTCTCTCCAGGAGTTACACTGTGGAACAAATGATAACAGGTCTCACTGGCATTTTTAAAAGATAAATACTTTCTTTCCTCCCATATTTCCCTGTTGCAAGCACACTGACTGTACGACATGCCATCGTGTTAATATCACCTTTTGGTGATGCACTGATACATTTAATGGACATGTCAGTTGTAAGATATCCCAATTTCAGAAATGGTGAGGGATGGGTGGGGAGCATCCTTAGAGTTAAGGAAGTGCACTGTTCACTTTCCTGAGCATCAGAGAGATAAAATACAAGAAGTTTTTTCAACTGACCCCTGCAAAGAGGAATGATGTGGGGTTTGTTCGGTGGGTTTGCGTTCTATAACTTGCCCCATTCCCTCCAGCTGTTCTCCCAGCCCCCTTGTTCTCGAGAACGCTGTGCTTTCACCTCTGTTAACAACTTCTCCTGGCCATGTTTACTTCTTCAGCTTTGAAGTTTGGCAGTGGTGCTGAGTTTATTCCAGCCACCCAGAAAACGGGGGCCAGCTCTAATCTGAAGATATCTTATTTGGGTTTCCTTAAGCTCCAGGGCTGGTACATCCCGAAAACCGGTTGCATCAGGAGAGATGCAGCCCCTGAATTATGGACATAAGTAGTATTGGGGAAGATTGACCTTCACACAGACAGATAAATAAGTGATAACAGTGAGATAAATAAGAACAGGTAGATAAATAAGTGATAATCTCAAGAAAACTTTTCTTCTCCCTAAACCAGCAACCTAAAAACTTGGGATTTCCTTATTTCTTTCATAAGGGAGCTCTCCAGAATTCCTCCATAGATCCATCATTTAACCCAGTCGATGGTCTAGTGAAACTGTGAACAGTGGCAAAGTTTGTGGAGAGTGATGAACACACTTTTTCTCTTTATGAAAAAGCCATAGGGTGAGATTGGGGACAGGGGCAGTGGGCTTCCCTTTTCCCTGGAATAAGCTTTGCAAGACATTTGCTTAAATCCTGAGAGGAAATTAGGAGCCAGTCAGAAGCTCTTCAGGTGACTATTTTTGTCAATTCCCTGGCAGTCCCTTCCCCAGCTTTGTTGAGCTAATTAATCCCCCCAGACGCTTGCATTCACCACATGCAAATTATCACAGAAGGGAGGGTTTTTTTTCCTTCTATTTTTTTAAACATACACTGGAATGATACTCTTCTGACATCAGCTTCCAGCCCCACTGAGGGGTTTCCAATGGCCTAATAACAAACAGATTAGAGGCCAGAGGAGCATGTGTTCCTCGAGTCCTTCTCTGCATCCAGCTGCGAGGCTGCACAGTGATTACAGGCGGAGGCGAGCCCAGGCTGCTCCAACTCTGATGTTAAAATGGAAACTCGGTGTGAAGGCCCCGGGGGGATTCGAGAACACTAACTTCGTTGCCCATCAGAAATGGATAATATTCCCCGTTCTGTTCCTGCTGGTATCAGTTCCAAGTTGGAAAGCGGCCTCCTCTCCTAATTCAAGCTGGGGCCAGAGTGGAGCAAGCCTTCTCAGATATTGTAAGCCAGTGTGAGCTCAAAAAAGAATTCACCGCTCAAGGCCAAATAGCTTCAAAGCTAATAATCCTCCAGAGTCGGTTTGAGAGTGCTGCAACTGTCAATGTCAACTTACACCACGCACGGTGAGAGGGGGACTTCAATGATGACATCGCGGAGGAGAGGGCAGAGGCCAGCCGCTGCAGAGGGAAGTGCCGGGGCCCTTCAGATCTTTGAAACCTGCAAGGATTTATCTGGACTAACATGTCTCCATGTAGTCATTGCAGTCTTAGGCTACTCTGATTAAGGATTTAACGCATTCAAAGGGTTTCGGCAGCAGCAAGATGACATGTTTTCAGGAGCTCTATTGGATTCCATTATCTTCTCCTCTCTTCTTCTGCGGACACACCCCTGTCCCGGGCTGGGGCCCCCTCCTCACTGTCACATCTCCTCCCCAGCCTCCAGGCAGGCCTCCTCAAACAAGAGGCTGGCCCAGCTTGGGGTCCGTACTGGCCCCCAGTTCCCCTCCCCTTTTGTTCATGCCTGGGTTTGATTGTCAAACAGGCCTGGCCGCACTTATGCACTTGACTGTCAGGATGCAGACCCCAGCAGACTTGAGCAAATTCCTCCAGGATTCCCCTGGGCCCCACATAACTTCCTCAGCCAGCTCTGCGGTGCAAGGAACGCAGGTTCCTGTTAGAATCCATCCAGAGATGTATATGGTCACGGTCACAGTTCAAAAGAATAAACTTTGCAGAATCCTAGGGGAGGGAGAGAGGGGGAAAGTAAAGCTCAGGGCAGGAGTGGAAGGTCAAGGAGGAATCTCCCCCCCACCCCCAAGGCCCAGGAGGACAAGGCAATTCAACTCTGCCATTGGTTGCAGTCCACAAATGGAGCTAACAAGGACTCCTCACACAGCGTGAGCCGATCTGCCAGACACCATGGTGACTGCCGGAAAGTCTGAGCTAAAGAAGGCTCACCAAGGAAGGGAAAGCACCCTGAAGAAGTTGGCCGCAAAAGGAAGGTGTGTGCTCCCCAGCGGTGGGCATGTTTAGGTCTCCTTCCGGAGGGCCATGTGGCCTGGTTCACCAGATAGTGACAATATTGGGTCAGTGTTGGAGGTCCTGGAGTGCGGTGACAAGAACACAGAGCCCAAATCAGATAGACCTAGTTTAACTAGCTGTGTGCCCTTGGCAAGAGACTTTACCTCTCTGAACCTCAGCCCTAATCTGAAAAATGGGGATAATACCTCAGAGGGTCACGATTATGTGGAGATTACATAAAATAACACAGGTAGGTCACCTTATGTAGTGTCTGGCCCCAGTGTGTGTTCAATAAATGTTAGCCGTTATTATTATTATTATCACTGTAATTCAAATAGCAGTTTTTGCCTACACCTGAAGGAATTAAAAATATTGGAACTTGAGAGAACCCTAAAAACACTTCAGAGGGAGGAAATACAAACTTCTATAGATTAAACTATACACAGCTTTCCTTAATGGTTAATGGCAATACACATCCAGATTGGTCATGGCAAGCGTGGTTTACAGGAATGTCTCTGGAATGTTGAGGGGGTCCCACACGGGAATGACCACCACGAGCCTGGGACATATTCTTGAATTAATCAATATCGGTCCTGGTCCTAACTCTAGACTTTTTTCCCTTTGTTTCAAATTTTTGTTTTACATACACCTTATTAAAACACAATTTACACACAACAAAATGCACACATTTTAGGTAGACAGTTTTCATGAGTTTGGGCAAATATGTTCCCTCACGTAGTCACCATGACAGTCAAGGTAATAAACATTACCTGCACACCAGAAAGTTCCCTTGTACCCCTCCTACTCAATACCCACTCGACCCCTGGCTCCAGGCAACCACTGTTCTACTTTCTGTCACTAAAGATTAGATTTGCCTGTTCTCGGTCTTCAAATAAATGGAATCAACCAGTGCATATTCTTTTGTGTCTGGCTTCTCTTGCTCAGCATAATGTTTTTAAGATTCATTATTTTGTTACATGTCTCGGTACTTTATTCATTTTCAGTTGCTGAGTAGTATTGCTTTGTATGGATGTACCACATGTTGTTTGTCCACTCAACCTATTGATGAACGTTTGGATAGTTTCCATCTTGGGGTTATTCTAAAGAAAGCTGCTATAAACATTCACTTTGTGTGTATTTTCATTTCTCCTGGGTAAATACGTAGAAGTGCAATTTTTTAATTTTAGAAGAAACTGCCAGGCAGTTCTCTGAGGTGGTTGTACCACACGACACCCCCACTTTCCATGTGGCTCCACATCCTGGTCAAGAGTGGGGTATCAAGGGAGGCGACCGTGGGAAGGGTTTGTCCTAGCTGGGGAGGAATATCGTATCACTGACATTGTTTAGAATTGCTGATGCACGGTGATAATAAAAAGCAGATTGACTTTTAGTGGTTTTGTTATTGTTTTTAAATTCTTTACAGGCAATGCACCGCCTTATTCCCTGCTCTGGACAGACGGCTAGCACTGCGCCGCCCTTGGCCCACCACTGCTCCCCAACAGTTGGTATGGTCAGTCCTTTTTGTCTTAGCTGCCTTAGTGCCTGTGTAGTGGTATCTTACTCTGGTTTCAATTTGCCTTTCCCTGATGGCTGATGAAGTTGAATTTACTGGCTGTTCGTACATCGTCTTGTGTGAAGTGTGTTCAAATCTTTTGCTATTTTTAATTGGGCTCTTGCTCTTATTATTATTGTGCTGTAAGAGTTCTTTATATATCCCGGATATAAGTCCCTTGTCCAGTACATGTATAGCGAATATTTTCTCCCAATGTGTGGCTCCTTACACTTCCCTTTCTGTGTCATCCTGCTAATCCTTATCTTACTGCCCTTCGTGGACATCAGATCTGCCTCAACACCAACAGTGCATTTCCATTGCAAACATGAGTTGCAAAAATCACAGATTCCACAATGGCACGAACTGAAGGGGACACTCTTCTTTGTTCCTTCCTGTGGTGGTTCTTGCTGCCACTGTCGTTGCCCAGTGATAGACCCTGGTTTAAATCAGGAAGCTCTGTCTCCTGGCTGCATGCTGCCAGGAATACTTCCCACACTTCCCCTCTTTCCCGCTCCCACCCCTTTCCACCTGACTGCCTCAGGTGGGCTTTTCCAGTGTTTTGCTCCTAAAAGTTCCACTCTCACCCATCACCCCACGTCAGGACAAAGGGCCTCATGCTGGACTTAGTCTTCTTGAGTACTTTCCACCAGTTTTCTGTTTTCACAGCTCCCACTCCTGTCCATGCGGGTTTAACTGTCCACTTCTTCACACCCATGCATGAAACCTGGAACCTGAGTTGGGCCATTTTAAAGCCACCATAGTCCCTTCCCCATAGAGCCATTGGGGGCGGGTCAGAGTCTTCCCAAGGAGCCAGAGAACTCTGGCACCTTCTAACATGAGCCTGTGCAGAGGCAGGGTGCTGGTTTATAGAGATGCAATGCAGTAGTGGGCTACTGGCTGGCAAAAGAAAGGAAGGTGGGCGGGAGGCAGGAGAGACCAGGGCTTGTAAAAACTGGCCCAGGTGCCACCGCAGGATAATGTAAGTATCTCACTCATGGGTAGATTGTGAGGATTCAAAGAGATGCTACATAAAAGGCACTTAGTATAGTGTCTGGCACCAAATAATTGCTCGATAACTGTTAGCTTTAGATGAGGATCCCTTTTATCTGACACAATATGGACTGGTGTGGGTCAGTTACTAGAAAAAGTTGGTTGAAAAGGGAAATCAGAGAAAATTATACTACACACCTTCAACATCGTATTTTAACTTAAAACATATAAATGTACATCCATTCACCATTCTTTGATGTAGGTCCAACATCTTTCCTTTGAGTATGGGTCCATGGATGGGCGTGTCCAGCCGTCTTTCCTGAGTAAAGCACACCCAGTAATGCATCATCTACCATTTCCAGTTTCCATTTCTTTAAAGCAGTGTGAGAACTTACGCTTGCCAAGTGCTTTGAGTGAAGAATCACTCTAGATGTGTTTGTTTCCCCCCAATCTTTAACATTAGCCTACCCACACCTAACTCATCGGCGATACTTCCTAGCAACGCATCATCACCTGATCTTCTCAAAGTATTTGACTCAGTTTGCATAGGAATAAGGACTCTTTCTTTCCACTCTCATTATATCATCTGTTTGCAGCACATTTCATTAAATTACTTACTTGTAATAAGGCTTTTTCAGAGAGAAGCAAAGCAAGCATAACACAGGTTTGGGAACAAAGACCCACTGACTCTTAGCAAGCACGCCTTCGCCTGTTTGGAGCAGAAGTGCGTACTGGATAAGGGTGCACGGGGGAAGGGCAGGCTGGTACTCTGGGAAAGAACGTGCTAGAGGTACTAGAGAACGACTACCAGCCAGCGTCATTCACTGTGTCGTGGGCGTCAGTAAACATATTTTAGGAAGGGCTGAAGAGCAGCTGTTATTAGACTGGTTAAGTAGAAGCAGTTGAGAGAATGTCTATATGTCTTGGGCCTGCATGCTGTTAGTTGTTAAACTTTGTCCTGACCTTTGGGATTACTTTCCACACCTCCGGAAAAATCTGTGGGAAGAGACTTTGGGAGTTAGAAGACCTGGGTTCTAGTCCAGGTCTTGTCACTTACACACCCTGTGACCTTGACAATGACACTCATCCTTGTTTCCCAGAAGGAAAATTTGATCTTCCAAGAGCTGAGTGATTCTGCCCACATGATCCTTGAGGCCCTAACGAGACGATGTGAGACATGCGTTGTGCGTGTTACAGCACCTCTCAGTCTGCACAGTTTCTCCTGTCATTTCACTGGTTGCCAGAACCCAGATGCCAAAGGTCAGGCTGTGCCACATTCGGGGGCTTTCAAACTCCAGGCACCAGTCACTTAGGACAGGAAAGGGCAAAGTCATGTTCCTCTGTCAGCTCCTCTCAGCATCTCACTCTCACCTCCCCCCTGCCCTTTCGCTGCTGCCAGAGCATTGTTTATCAGGCAGAGCCCCCAACCCGGCCCCTGGGTACTTCCCAGGGCAGCAGCTGCCACGCTAGGCAGCCCACTGCCAGGTCAATACGCTTGTTCTCACAAACACAGTGAACCACAGCTGGATCCATGCCCAATCTCAATGCACCTCTTTGCGGGGGGACGTGGGGGGTGGGTGGTGAAGGCGTTATTCAGAATGGAAGGAGGAGCCAGTGTTAAAAGCTTCTACCCATAGAGCACCTACACAGCCTTCAGGGGTGGTTCCAAAAAGCAAGCAGCTTTAGACTCAGAGCAGACCTTTTCGGTAGGTAGGGTTAGCAGCTCTCCACGTGGGACGCTTTTGAGGGTCCCAAGGAAGCCTTCTGCACCACCCAGTGCTCCTCATCAGCTCTCTGAGGCAAGAGACCCCACACGTTCATAGTCATTTGTCCCTAGGATGCACACACTCCAGGAAGGGGACACATTAGGTTCTCTCAGTCATTTTCCTTGTGATCTGAGTAACTTAGAGTTTCTGCAGAGCTATTCTTTGCTGGACTGGGAAAGGAGACCTTGAGGACACGGAGGGACAGAGAAGAAAGAGGGAGGCAGTGTTTGCGGGAGAAAAGAACAGAAAGGAAGAGGTCCAGGAGAGGCAGCCTAGGACTGGAACAGAAGAAAAGCTTGAAGGGCAGGCTGGCGCCTCTGGAATGCTCTCTGGTAGCGAGAGCTCACAGTTGCAGAGGACGAGAACTGAACAGCCATTCTGCGTGTGCGTGTGTGTGTGTGTGCGCGTGCGTGTGTGTGTGATACCACAAAAAACCTGAAATGATTCAATATTATTTTAAATCTTTTCCAGGATGAACATATTGACATTCTGTGAATTTTTTCCCCCTATCGAAACCCAGCCCTGATTTTTCTCTCTCCATGTGTGTTTCTTTGGCAGAAACTTGTACCAAAAGAATGAAGGAGTAAAGGGTCACTCTGGGAAGGACGGGATGCAGGCCAAGCTGGGAATGCTCCACGGCCACGGTGCACTTCTGCTGAAGGAGGCCAGCCACTGGCCACCCTGTGAAACATTAATGGTGGAGGAGTTTGGGACCCTGGCGAGGGGACTGATCTACAGATCCATTTCTCACATGCTTGCTTTGATGCCAGGTTCACGGCAGCTCTGCATCGGGATTTTTGTGTAGTTTTGTTTCATTTTTGTAAAACTCCAGCCCTACCATTCATACCACATGCTCTGTGCAGGGAGGGGTCTCATGAGCTTCCCGAGGCTGGAATTTCAATCCTGGTTGTCCCCACACATCCGGAGGCTAAGGGATAAATACTACATGTTCACCTTCAACCACTACATGCCTGGATAGGACCTGAAGAGGGTGTCACTGTGACCTCCAGAGAGCTGACACTGCTTGGACCACCCTCATGTGACCCGTCTGGAAGGAACCTGCCTCCCTGACCGGGCGCAGCTGGCTCTGACCTGAGTTACTCAGTAGGGTCCTCCCTGGCAGGTGGAATGGAGCAGCTTCTCCAAACCAGCTTGCAGAAGTGGAAAGAGCACGACCTGTGGAATCCCAGTTCTGCCCTGTCCGTGACCTTGAGCAGGTCACTTAATTTCTCTGAGCCCTAGGTTTAACTGTATCTCAGACATTACTGCAGGATTAAATGCGATCTGAGAACGGTTCCCGGCACAAACGCCGGAGGTGACAGCCACTCATCTTACCTGCTGTGGCCTCCACATCCCTGGAGAGTTCCCGTGCCAGTGGGTGAGGCCGGGCAGAGCCGGGTGGGGAGGCCCGGCCTGAGCTGGCCTTTAGAGGAAGATTCCAAGCTTTCTGTGTTCTGCTCCCCCACCCTTCTCCGGGCTGCTCCCTGGAGCCCTCCGTGATGCAGGGGTAGCCCACAGAGCAGTTGTTATGACTCTAAGTGATCCACGGAGCAGCCCGTGGCCGCCTGTCACCACTGGAAAGGCCAAGTTGTGCTAATAGGAAGTGATGGTTGATCCCATTTAGTTGGAAATGTCCAGGAAGGCAGGATTTAAAGGAGGCTCACATTCCTGCGGCCCTTCTCCTGGGAGCTCAGGCGCAGGGCGAGAAACATGGACTGAAATGCAGCAGGGCCTCGTGATTTGGGGAAGAGGAGAGGTGGGGGCGGTGGGCTCTGACCCTGGCCTTGCCAGTCACCAAGGATTATGCTATTTTTTGTAAATCCCTTAGTCAGACTGGGAAGGGAAAGATGGAGGATATTTGGAAAGGATAAAAAGTGCTCTCTGGTTGCAGAGACAGGGGAGAGCAGGCACATGGGGTCTCCGTGCTGCTACTCTGGGGACGCCCAAACAGGGACAGTCCTGAGTTTGGGCAGTTTGATGCCTGGGCCAATGAAATGTTCCACAGCTTCATCAACAGTTTGGGGAGCACAAAATTAAACAGTGTCACCGTCACTTTGCTGGCTCAAGTTGATGATGGTGTTGGTCATTATTTCCTGTGACTCATCAAGGCCTTTCTGGGGCAACTCGAAGATTTGGTGTCATTGTTCAGTCCCAGGAGGGGAGGACAAGTGGCTTGCTCTAAGATCCCCATGCATCTGTTGAAGGAGGTCCCTGCTAATGCAGCCCCCAGAGCCACACCTCTCTACCAGATGGGTGCCAGGGCATAATTCAAGGCAGGCTCAACTCTGTCTCCACCCACTGCTGCCTTTTCAGATAAGGTGGTGGGAATTATTTGGTTTCTCAAGGAGCAGCCCCCTGGGGCTCAGCTTAGCAACTCCTGCCCACTGATAAGTCAGGCAGGTAGGCTCAGGAGAAAAGGAAGGCCACTTTCATCAGGGTATGGATCGTGCACATTATACTGCCATCTCCTGCTCATGCATCTGTCTTGTTCACTGGACTCTGTTTTTTGGGGGCAGGGACACATGCTAGCTTCTAACACAGGGTCTGGCATATTCTGTGTGTGCATTTTGTCACAGAGAATTAGATATGTAGCACAAGCCTATGTAGGATCATTTAGCCTAGTTGAGTCTCTTAGTTCATTCGGGTTGCTATAAGAGAATACCATGGACTGGGTGACTTATAAACAAGAGAAATTTATTTCTGATGGTTCTGGAGACTGAGAGGTCCAAGATCAAGGCCCTAGCAGATTTGGTGTCTGGTAAGCGCCCACCTGCTAGTTCATAGACAGCCGTCCTCTCAGTGTCCTCCCATGGTGGGAGGGTGAAGAGTTCTCTGGGCTCCCTTTTATAAGAGCACTGATTCCATTCATGAGGGCTCTACCCTCATGACCTAAGAACCTACAAAAGGCCCCACCTCCTGATATCATCACATTGGGGGGTTAAGACTTCAGCACATGACTTTGGGGGGAGTATATTCAGTCCATTGCACTGCATATAGCAAATACACTAATATCTGTTATATACTGGAATACCCAGACGGTCGGTATCTACTACCATAATATACAGCCATGGCGTAGAGTCATAGCATAGCAGAGACAAAAGGACATCAGTGGAAAAGAATGGAGTCAGAAAGGTCAAGTAACTCGACCCCCGCCTCACAGTGGGTTTGTGGTAGAGACAGAAAAAAACTTTCCAGGTTGCCTATATCCCAGTGATGTTTCTACCCCGTCTGCCACCCCATGGCCCCACATGAAATGAAGAGCTAACGGGGAAGGCGGCACAGAGGGATGGAAAGGCCTGAGCTTTGAAGCCAGAGAATTCTTGGTTCGAATCCTTCTCCTAACTCTGCAGTCCTGTACAGGCTCATCCTGTGAATGGGCCCAGTGATGGAGTGGCTTCATT
Organism: Tapirus indicus; assembly: GCA_031878705.1. Lineage (NCBI taxonomy): Eukaryota > Metazoa > Chordata > Mammalia > Perissodactyla > Tapiridae > Tapirus > Tapirus indicus. The sequence continues at coordinate 72,931,837 of CM062927.1, forward strand.
GAAAGAATTTAGGAGCGCCTAAATTCTCTGGGTCTCGGTTGCCGCATCTGTGAAATGGGAGCGATAGAGCCCTCCTAAATTGTGCCTGTGGGGAGGGGTCCATGAGAGAAGACACAGAAAGCACCCAGAGCAGTGTCCTGCAGAGCATGGCCGCTCAACAAACTTACTGTTCACCAGACTATCAATTAAAGAAAACTCCACTTCTTGCAGAAAATAAGGTTAAAAACAGGTCTGAGAGAGAAGATATGTCAGAGCCCCGAGGAGAAAGATCTCCAGGAGATGAAGAATGACCTTGCGGAGGGGCTCACCGGGGAGGTGAATGGCTGGCGTTTAGCTGAGCCAGGCATTCTTGGCCTCGCTACCTGGGCCCCCTCGGCCTGGAAGGAGTGCCCTGCGTGTCGGCTGCCAGCGCTCCGAGGCGCCGCGTAATTACTTAGCAGTTTACTAGCATCGGAGACACCCGGGGTGCACTTCAGCCATCAATTAGCTCCCGCTCACGGCCCCCCTGTGAGGCCCCATGGTATCAGGACTCCCATTTTTCAGCCGAGGAAACTAAGGTGTAAACAGGTTAGGCAACCAGCCCAAGGTCACACCTTGAGTCAAGCGGTCACAAGGCACTGAGGCCGCGTCCTTGCTGGCTCCCCGGCCTGTCCTTAGCCCACTGGCCCATGCCACTGCCCATAAAATCTGCCGTTTATATCTCGTCAGAAAGCCAGGTAGTGCACCCGGGACATTAGGAACAGTGCAGAAAGGCCATTCAGCTGATTTCCAAGGCACTGTAGGGTTTTTAAGGAAATGTTTAACCCTTGCTTTGAGAGGTCGATCGGGGCACCACAACCTGAGTTAGCAGTTTCTTCTCTGGTCGGCTGGTGCTGCATCCCGCGCCCCAGCTGGCTCCGGGGGCCTGGGTTTGCCCTTTCTCTGCTTGCTGCAGGAGACACACATGCTGGCACCATCTGGGGACCACAAAGAGCATCTTTTAGGAGACATAGGGGCAGTGAACAGAAGCGCAGGCCTCACTCCAGCTCGCCCCACAGTTCCAGGACTTTCCCGTTGGTTCCCACGGTCGGGGGAAAGAAAAATCGCCGAAGTTTGAAAGGCTTCAACGGTGTGCTGGTCAGCTGGCAGGAGGTGGTGGGGCAGGGGGAGCTTTCTGTTGTCTGGTGACCCTTCTGGCCACACAGACCTGCTCCTATGGTACCTGGCCCCAACCATACACCCGACTTGTCCACGTTCCAGAACTCATCTCTCTCAAGAGCAGTGGTCTAGCCCATGTCCTGTTATTTCCAGGTCCTTCTAGGTCACCTGCCAAATATTCTCAGTTTCTCCGCTCCCTCAGAACCCCTTCCCTAAACTTAATCCTTTACCTCCCTAAAATATCTCATAAATATTTCTGGAATTTCTCTGCAGACAGCTCCACCCCAGGCTCACCTAGACCATTGTAATAATGTCCTAATTGGGCTTCTAGTTGCACCCCCACCCCTCAAATCTGTCATCACCCAGCAACCAGATGCCCCATCCTAAATTTCTTATTCTCCTCCTTAAAACCTTTCATCCTTATTCCTGGAAATGAAGCCCAAGTTCCTTAATATGGCATCCAAGACCCCAGCACCCTTTCCTGACTCTTCCCACCTCGCATCCCTCCCCCTGGTGATGCTGGTCCACTCACAGCCCACACCATACTTGTCCTCCCACTCCTGGGCCTTAGTGCCCCTGGAACTCCTTTGCCTCCTGTCCTCCCTGGCCGAGCCCTACCCATCCTCTACGGCTCCCCTCAGCTGGGAGGCCCTCCGGAACCCTCGGGCTGGACTGAGTGCTGCCCTCTGTGCATGCTGTGCCAGCATTCCACAGGCACTGGAACCATCTGCTTGTGGGTCTCCTTCCCCGTTCTTTAGGGCCGCCACTGGGCTTTCCTCCCACTGTGTCCAGTGCACAGTGCCTTGCACATGGCCATGAAGACTTAGTAACTGTTTATTAAACTTAAATCAGCTGCACAATCTGATTCTACTTATGTTTTCAATGGCTGATAATTAGCACATAGGAAGAAAGAGTGTAATGAATTCCAACTAGACTACTTAACCCTACAAAACAAATTTGGGTATATAAACCTGATAGAATCTAGCCAGCCTTAGATTTTCTGTTGAAATAACAGACAAGTCACATAATCTCGCTGGACTTCAGTTTCCTTTCTGGTAAATCTAAAGGTTTGAACTAGACCAATTGTTTTCAAATTGTGCTGGGAAGCCCAGATGAGGGACCTTTGGTCCTGCTATTGGGGTGACAGAGGGCTCAGCAAAGGCTCCAGTCCCCCAACATATATTCTCCTTCAATCAGAGATATTCTACTCTTATTTATTGAACAAAAGATCTTGCAGCTATTGAAGGCTAAGAAAACTACTTAGCCTATCGCAGCCAAGTGGGGGCATTTCAGATAGACCCAGGGTCTCTTTTAATGTCCCTCCAATCACATGCTTGTGGCCTTAAAGAATAAGGCTCCTGGAATATAAGCAGAGCCATATTGAGCCAGGCATCTGCCAGTCCAATAAGAAAGAGCCCATGGTAGCATCTCTTTTCTTGTGACCTTTGAGAATCTCCGGGGACCTAGGCATCTGCTACTTTAGGCAGAAAAGTTCGTGCTGTCAGCTGAGTGTCTGGGCTGGTGAGACTGCTAATTGCAGAGAGCAGTCAGGCGAGTAGGGAGGAAGGGCAGAGACCACGTAGCACTAAGAGGACTTCGGTCAAACTCCACCACAACCTCCAACTGTGTCAGAGGCATCACAGGGGGCTGGTCAGACGGGGACTTGGAAAGATGCCAGCGCCACCTGTTTGTCCCAAACCCAACCAGAGCCATTTCCAGGCACTCACAGGCATGCACCCCTTCTTCCAGGTACAATGGGGTGTGTTCAGGGTGGAGTGGGTGATGTGGGGAGCAGCACAGCGTCTTCCTGGAAGGGGGACCCAGTGCTCCACCTCCTGGGCATTAGTCACAACCTTCCCGCACCTTCCTGGCTGTGTCCATGGCACACCTGGGACCAACCACACAACCTCACACTCATTTCCCAGGGTTTTGAAGGGTACAGACTGAGGAGTCAGACATGTTTGGATTTAAACCCCAACTTGGCCACCTGAAAGCTTTGTTAGACCAGTGAACAACTTTGAGACTCAGTTTTTGACTCTGTAAAGTAGGGATAAGTTATTTAAACTGTCTGTCCTTTAGTCTCCTCATACATAAAAGTAGAAACAAAAACAATGCTGATATCACTGGGTTGTAGGGACGGCATAAGCTAATGCATGGAAAGCAAGCCCTTAAGACATGCCTGACTCCAATAAATTAAATAATCAGGATGCTGATCTGGCTGCTCCCTGAGTCTCTTTCCTCCTCACTGAGTTGGCCAGTGACATGTCACTTACTTCTCCTGTTGACACCCAACGTTCAGCCCAGCGCTGGGACCCTGCAACACTGTCCTGATGCTGGATCCTCCCTTTTTCTGTAGCCCTGCTGCCCTGTCTGTCATCTTCCGGTGGCCAGGTCTCGACCGTCCCTCTGCATGCATTTGCAGGCTTTCTGGAGCAGCCTCTCCAAAGGTCTCCTTGGGGACCCCGGGATTGGACCAGTGCTGGGCTGAGGACCCAGCCAGACCCCAACCCAAACCCAATGTCAAGGTTGAGCAGCCACCTGGCAGGAGCCAGGCCACCTCCTATGGCAGCCCGCAGGAATAGCCGGACCTCCACCAGGCCTAAAGCTTCTGCATGTGAGAGGCCCAAATGAGTGAGGCCTCCATCCTGATGGCTGCACCTATGGGCAGCCTCCAGAGGCATCTCTGTGGGCCCTCCCTCAGCCTCAGCCAAAACCATTCCTCTGAACATGTGGGGAATGAGGCAGGACAAGCCTTCATAGACTCACCCTGTTGTTCCCATCTATTAGCAATGAAAAATGTAGAAGAAGACATATACTATTTTTTAATGTTTTCCCAAGCATGAGGAAATCGAGGCAAAGTGGTCAGAGGGAGAAATGGGCTGGTGTGGAAGAATGAGATTGTGAATTAGAGTTTTTCAATTTCCTTTGACCAGGAGAGATGCCAGGTGGAAAATAAAGCACAATAAACATTTCAAAGAGCAGCGCTTAACTCTCAAGGAAGTTTCTAGATTTGGGGTCTCCAGCTAATCACAAAGAGGCTGCCAGGTGCAGCAGCATCCAGACAGGGTGATGTATGTCCTGCTCATCTTGGTAGCATTGCCTTTGCAAGGATGTAGATGTGTCATTATCAAGGAAATACACTTTTTCACCCAGGGCATCTTTTGGACCAATTTGCCTTTTCTCAGTCACAAGTATTTAAAGTATAACTCCAGTTAATATATGACTGAGGGTGAGGTGGGCCTGCTGGTCTAATAAGGAGTTATGAAGCTTAAAAAGGATCCTCTTAATGAAGCATCGAGGCATTGCCCCTGCCATCCTGCCTAAGGGATGCGAGGCGTCCAAAGTAGAGAGACTTCAGCTCTGCAGGAACCCATCATGCCGAGCACACACAGGGAAAGCGAGAAAAGGTGTTGCCTGGAAATGGGTGGACTTCCCAAGGGAGTGCCCCCTGCCTTCCCGACCAGGCCCCCAGCCAAGTCCTGTTCTTCCTTTGAGGATTCTCTGGAGGAAAACCAAGAGGAGGGGGAGCAGTCTGCTTGCTGCATGGGAGGGGGGTCCCAGCCATCAGCCAGAAGCCCAGCTCTCAGGCCCAAACGCTCGGCAACGGCCACCAAGGTTTGCAGAGCATCGCAGGCTACTTTGGGTAGAAAGGTTCAGGCTGTCATCTGAGTGTCCGGGCTGATGAGGCTGCTAACCACAGAGAGTGGGCAGGGTGAGTCAGGAGGAAGGGCAGTGGCCCTGTGGCACCCAGTGAGGATCCTCCAGAGAATTCCCAAGCCTTTTCCTTTGCCTCCTGGTGGGTCACGGGAGGCCTCAGGCTAGGCTCACAGTCTAGGTGCTGCATCCTGGCCCATCCTGACTTGCAGCTGAAGCCGCAGGCACCTGCAGGGCAGCACCCCCAGATCCTTTGGATGCTGCTGAGGTCACGTAGACCTGAACCCGGCCTTTCCCAGGTCCTCCTTTGAAAACACACCTGTCATCTTTACTAAGCTTTCCCATGAGCTGGGTGACATGCAAAGATCATGCAATGCAGAGCTGTCACCTTTATTTTACTCGGTCTGTTTATAGTCCAAAGGCTGAGGAAGGACGGGGGCGGGAGCAGAGGCAGCTCCTGACAGCGGGAGTGGCCTGGTGAGGCCCAGAGGGACACCGTCTTAGAGCCCTGGGGGGCAACCTTGACCACCACGCTGCCCAGGGCAGGGCCGCTCAGGAAAGAGAGGGCCTGGGCCACTGCCCTCCTTGAGCTTCTGCTGCATTAAAAAAGAAGAAAGACCAAAGCAGAGTTTCAAAAACCGCTATATTTTAGCATTTACTTTTAAGAAATTAACTTTTGAGACACATGCACAAATACAATGCAGTGTAATCTGCAATGCAATTACAGGATTCATTTTCAAAATGACGTATGGATTGATAGAGCTTTATATTCAGGGTAATATAATAAATGGGATGCAACTCTAAGACAGTGTAATGAATGTTTACTCCAGCTCTGCCAGCACAGCTCTATGGTTGCAGGAATAGTTCTGTAGATAATATCCAGGTCTGGTGTTGTGGGGAGAGGACGCTGGCTGACAGGGAGGTAGTTGGGACTCAATGGCCTGCGGGTGTAATGAGGCTAGAAGGACACCTGGCAGGGGCAGCTTCCCTAGCCCCACCACTCAAAAATCCCCCACACCTTCGGGTTACTCAGGCTACTGCATGCCTGCCTCCACCACTGCCCAGCTGTGTGATTTGGACAAGTTGCTTGCCCTCTCTGTGCCCTGGGTTTCCTCAACTGGAAATAGTAACAGTCCATGATTGTGTACTGTATCAGGGTTGTTGTGAGCATCAGATGACGTATTAGAGGAGAGTGCCTGGATCCACACGTGGAAATAGTTACTATTACCGGGTTTAGCTGTTAGTGGGCATGCAGTATTGCCAAATCTCACTTTAATAGCAGCCAAAAATGCAGGATTTTAACATGGATTTTCTGATTTTTGAAGCATCTACACTTTTTTAAGCTCCATGCAGGTTAAGCATAATACGTCTGCCGCGGGATGGGCCCACATCTGGTCCGCTGCCTTAGGTTTCACGCCGGCCTCCCCAGGCTGCATTCAGGAGCCCCCACTGCTCTCACCTTGCCCCACCTCAGCCTGGGTCTGGAGGACAAAGGAGTCCAGTGGAGGAGGAGGGTGGTCGGGGAGAGAGGGGAAATGGAAATCCTGTACATCTGAGTGACAACTTCTGCTCCAAACGTGGATCGCCAGCCCAAGTGATGTATTGAGTTCGTTTCTGCAGGTAATTGTTTAAATGTTATAGCAGCTTTAACATGTCGTCTGTTAAAACGTATTGGTGAGGCAGCCATTGCAAACTTGTAATGTGGGTAATATTTAGATGATTTACTAGGTGAGGTGCAGTTTCTGATTCAATCAGAGTTGCGTTTGATTCAATAGGTGATGCGTCTAATCCGACTGGGAGCCCATCGAATCCAGAGGTGATGTGTTTGATTCACGGGCTAATGTACCTGATTTAGAAGGTGATGGATCTCATCCACGCTGAAGGATTCCAATTCCCCTATGCTGGGTATTTGCTTCAGTGTGTGATGTATGAGTTTTAATAATAAGACACGCTTTGGGGACGGTGAGGGCACTGGCTCCTCCTGCTGCCTGGCACGTCTGTGGCTACAGCCCGCTTCCTGCAGAGCCGGGCTCAGCCTATAGGACCAGAGGTGCAAAGTGGGCAAAAGCCAATTCCCCAAGTGTGACCTGAGCCTCCACGTGTCCCATCACTGCCATTCTTCTGAGATCCATAGATGGTCTTCTGTCTCTCTAATTGTCTAGAGGTCCCCAGTGAGGGCCACTGTACTGAGAACCTGGTTCCTTGCATGTGGGGGGCCATTCAGGGACACACCTGCCAGTTGAGAGATACCCCCCACCCCGGGTAGGTTCGGTTCTAGCCTGCTGGAAGTTCCTTGAGCCTCGCCTGACACGTCATGGGGTCCCGGTGCCAGCCTTCCCAGGCCAGGCACACAGCTTTTAATCAACATTTGAGGGACTGGAGTTTCATGTTCCAACTGCAGGGAGAGGGAAGCGTTCTCCTGAACTACTTTTCAGCCTCTCCGACATCACCCTTCCCTCCCCTAGTGTCACCAGCAACTCCCTCCCGAGAGAAGAGGTGCTTCTGTTTGTGCCCCAATGCCCTCCTCCCTCTTCCTGCACATAGCAGAGAGCTATGCCCCCTGACAGAGTCACTGCCTCTGTCACCTTGCCAACAGAAGCCACCCCTGACCCTAATCTCAGCTCGGCCCCAGAAGGGCCCCCTCTCCATAGTTTTCCAAGTCTTCTGGCCATATCTCAGCAATAACACTTGTCACATAAGTTGTCCCTATGGCAGGGAGGTCTCTTCTTCACCCTGCTGTCCCCAGCATCTGGCTCAGCACCTGGCACATGGCAGACATGTAACCTCAGAGGAGGGGGTAGAGTGAATCATTAATAATAATAACAATAATAGCTCCCATTTATTGAGCTCCAGGTATGTTCTGAGTGTAGAGTCCTGACACATTATAGGTGTCGTCTCTTTAATCCTCACAACAAACCATACATGGTAAGAACTATCATTACCTCCATTTGTACAGATGGGGAAATTGAGGCTAAATGATTTCCCCAGGTTACACATTGGCAGAATTAGATTCAGATCTAGGTCTCTCAGATTCCAAAGCCAAGCTCTTAACTGTCACATCATTATCTGGCCTCCCAGGACCAGATAGACTGCTCCATCCTGGCCCAGGACAGGGAGGCTGGGGTCCCCTAGAGATACAGAGGGACATGGTTCTGTCTCCCTGAGGACACAAAGCAGAACAACCTGATTAGTAAACTGAGGCATTAGGGGGCGTTAGAGGAAGGAACAATTAGGGAAGGCTTCCTGGAGGAGGTATTTGATCTCATCTGGGAGGAAGAGAAGAAGAGAAATGGCACCATCAGCTGTGCTGAGGCCCATTCTCAGCCACTCTTGGCTCAGCACTCTGGCCCTCAGGCTGCCCTAAGCCCAGGGGAGTCAACGAGGCTGAGTCTGCGACAACTAGTCTTTCGGGTGACTGACTAACTGTTCCCCTACCCAGAGCTTTGTGTGATCAGAAGCTGGGCCTGGGCCAGTGCTACAGACAGGAGTAAGCCGTGATCCCATCCCACCCAAGAGAGACCAGTCAGCCCACCACCTTCCAGGGGGGAGAGACGCAACATTGGGCCCAAGCTCAGGGGTATCCTGGATAGTCCAGTGGCAGCAGGAATTGGCTAGATTCCCACTTCTCTTGCTTCTCTTCCAGCATTTAATCCATAATTTTTCCCTCACTCATTTCTTCCACAATCTTGCGTCACTAGAACCCTGGTTCCCTTCAGGGTGGGGTCCACTGTAAGATGCTCTCATTCGGGGAGTGGAATCTTTGGAAGACAGCCTTGACATGTTTCACCTGCCCCTTCCCAGGCCTCCATCAGGATTGGTCTGAGGAGAACGCCATGGGGGCGAGGGGTTTGAGACAGGGATCTGCTTCAAAGTGACCTAGACCTCCTCCTTGTCCCAGCCCACACAGCCTGTCCTTCTGAATCTGCTCTTCAGGGAGGGGCCCAGGAATCTGCATTGTAATAAGTCCTCCATTGAAGCTGGACAAGGACTGTGTTAGACCAGGTGTGGGCTTGCTGCTGGTGCAGGCACCTGGGGCCCAGGCCTCGTGTCAGAGGTCTCCGTCTGACTGTCCCTCCAGTTCTCCACTGTCCCCACAGCTCAGCTCCCTAAGCCCTCTGCGTCTGCTCTCTTCACCCCAAATCCCAAAAAAGTAAATCTGACCGGTTCAGGGCAGCCGATGGGTTGGCCCCTCTACAGGCATAATAGGCTGTGGTCAGGGGGTCCAGGGGTCAGCACTTGGGGTATGATCTCTCTGTCCAAGAGGTCAGGGAAGATATAATGGACATCTCTGGCTCAGAAACAAGACTTTCCTGGCCACTTGCTGTGTGCCAGATACTTCCACATTCTTGATCCCATCTGATCCCCTCAGCCCTGAGTTCTATGCTCATTTTACAGAGAGAGAATTGAGGCTTGGAGAGGTTAGGGAGCTTACCCAGGTCATATAGCAAGTATTTGAAGGACAAAGGAGGGAGTGATACCTGCCAGCCCCAGGGCTGCCCCGCCCTCTCTCTCTGTGTCTCTGCGTGTGCATCTCTCCGTCTCTGTCTCTCTGCCTGTCTCTCTCTGTCTCTGCCTCTCATGGTGGGCCGTCAGGCACCATGACAGGCTGGTGTGGGAGATGTTTGGATCCAGTACATCTTCGTGTCCTCCGATCTCACCACCCAGGCAGAGGCCAACTCGAGCATAAGGTTGGTGATGGGCCAGACAGGCTGATTCCTCAGAGGCTCAGTGCAGAACAGCTGCCTGCTCCACTTCTGCTGCTTCTAGAGGCCGCAGTGGCCCTGACTGCACACATTTTCCCAGGCTGCAGCCGCGAGTGGGGGGTCCTCAGATGCAGACAAAGGAATAGCCCAGCCTCGCAAATGGCTTTGAAAATGAGGCCATGGGGATTCCACTTGGCTGACACACTCTGCCCTGGCCCAGGCCTCATCCCCAGAGGCATCCCCAGCCCCTACCGGCCAGCTGTGTCTCCCACTGCCACCCACACTCAAGCCCTGACCACATGGAAGTGGCTGCTCAGCCCAGAATTCCCCATCACACCCCTTCCCACACAGGGAAGGGCAGGAGGCAGGGACAGTGGCAGTAGGGACTGTGGGTGCTGACTCACCACTGACATCAGACATGTCACAGACCCTCACCAGGTACCCACCGTGAGCCAAGCCCTGCATGAGCCAGGCAGGGTGTTCAGATGAGACCTCGCGTCGGAGACAGAGGGTTTTAATGCACCCACATGTTACCGAGGGGTGTCAGACCATCTCTGCAGGACTTGCTGAGGGGTGACCACAAAAGACACAAGAACCGTTAGCCCACCAGTCTTCTGTCCAGTGCCCCTGGGGACACAGGGAGATGTTGCCAAGAATACACAGGCACAGACAGCTTTGAAGATATCACTTTCTAGGCCCTGCTTTAGGCATTCTTTCCTAAAACCGGTGTGTCTGAGCAGACACTGGTGGTTTCCAGTTTTCCCACAAGACAAAGAAAGGCCTTGCCTTTTTGAATCTTGGGATGTAAACTCCTCAGGGCACCAAACACAGGAGTGCAAGAAAGAATCCAGGAAAAATCCAAGCCACGGATAGTTCATACAAGCCACTACCAAACTCTGCCCCTCCCCCACCTACCTACCTGTGTATCTTGGAATAAGGATGCAGATGTTTCCAGTACATATTAACTTATATATTTGAATTGAAAAGTGAAATCAGAATTGTCCTTTTTTACAAAAAGTTCTGTTCTAGCTGTTTGATTTTGCCAAATTATGTTATATGGTAGCTGTTTTCCGTAAATTGAATGACCCAAATCTCCAGATTGGAGGTTTTGATGAAAAATATTTAAAGCACATATATCATATTCAATACACCAGAAGTCTCGTCCTTTGTAACTATTTACACTTGTGATAAAAAATTTTAGATGTCAATCTTAAATGCTGAAAAGGAACAGTATTTAAAATGTTTAAAAATGCTTGCAAGTCTACATAGTTTTTCAAAATCCTTTCAGGAAGTAGTCAAACAAAAAGTTGGTAGATCATCTCCTTAGTCCATCCCCCTTCTCCAAGGCACCGAAGAGGATCGATCAGTAGAGATTGATGGAGAGAATTTCCTTAGAGGGAGAGTTGTCAATGGGTCTGCTCTGATCCCTTCACTCCTCAGGCAGGAAGAGAGGGCTCCCCCCAGCTCCAGCCAGATGAGAGGGGCTTCAAGAGGGCCACGCACACCAAAAAGGCATGTTTCCCATGAGGAGAAAGTGACCTCACCCCTCTGGCCAGATGCTTACTGAGCTACAGAAATCTGAGTCATAATGACACCAGTAACTGGAGCCTCTGAGGAAGAGAATCCTCGAGAAAGCCTGTCATGAATCACCTGGAGTGGAGACACTGGCCTGATGCCTGAAGTTGTCTGGAGAAGTCCTAAGATGAGCGGCTGGATAATGACAGCCTGATGGAGGAGACAGAGAAGGTGATGGTGGGAACAAGCTGTGGTTCCACTGAAGGCAGAGAGAGGACGCAGGCCATTTTCTGTGGGCCAAGTGGACCTATAGAAGGCAGCAGCTTTGATTTTGTTTTTATTTTTTTGGTGAGGAAGATTGGCCCTGAGATAACATCTGTTGCCAATCCTCCTCTTTTTGCTTGAGGGAGATTGTCTCTGAGCTAATATGTGTGCCAGTCTTCCTCTATTTTGTATGTGGGTTGCCACCACAGCATGGCTTGATGAGGGGTGTAGGTCAGTGCTCAGGATCTGAACCCACACACCCCTGGCTGCCAAAGTGGAGCACGTGAACTTAACCACTACACCACCGGGCCGGCCCCTGATTTTGTTTTGAAAAGGTCTCCAGCCAAGTGGGCTTCCTGTCAGGGCTGAGGCAACCCCAGTAGAAAGAGGTTGGAGGTGGCCCACAGAATGTAGAGGTTGAGGGGGACAGGTCATAAGCTATCAGCTAGAGATTTCTTCTCCCAGGCCAAGTAAAGGCACAGCGGGGGACCCGTAGGAGGACCCACAAATGCTCATCACAAGAAAATGAGCCTGAGTTTGTACATTTGCACAAACTGGGATTCCCAGTGCCAGACTCCAACAGACGAGGCAAGAAGGACCTTCCCTGCTTTTGTCACATCTCTCTTCTCCTGCTCCAACCCTGGAGAACCAGACGCTGCACAGTCCATAGCAAGTCAGAGCGAAGGGAAGTCAGTGAAGAAGCTAACCACACCCGTTCCCCTGAGTCAGGGCTAAGCTGGGAACAGGGAGAGGCTTTAAATCAGAAAAGCGGGTGAAGCTTTGGAATTAGACTGGACCAGACCTTTTAGGACATGTTTTGAAGTTGTTTGATGATACTGGAAAGTGACAATGAAATCTACAAAGCTGAGATATTGCCCAGCTAGAGGATGGACAGACAGTGGTAAAACTGTACACAGTCGTGTTTTATTTTTTGCTTTCTCCACCAACTTCCCATAGAGTCAGACCCCACAAGGCAGTCAGATGGAGGCGGTCAATGCCTGGTTGGGCTCCAGAGACAAACTCCCATGGGGGACGTCAGCCAAAGGAGCAGGACAGGTGGTTGGCACTAGAGGAAGATGATGGTCCAGCTGGGAGAGAAAGGTCACCAACAGAACACCAACATTTACTGAACAGCGCAGGAAGTCAGGCACCAAGCAGAGCAAGAACTGCTTCTGACAGCATCCCTGTCCCCAAGCATCCATCAGTGCTTAGCAGAAGTAACCGTGAGTCCCGGGGCGGGGCTGTCCATGGCGTGTGCCAAGTGATGCGCAACTTGTTATAAGAATTCAGAAGAGAGAGGGCTCACCTGAGATGATCAATCAGGGAGCCTCTGAGTTGCGCTTCGAGAGATGGAAGGCTGAGGATGCTGAAGAAGTTTACAGGGGAGGAAGGCAGGCATGCCGAGCTCAGGGCAATGCCCCCACAGTCCCAGCACTCCCTCAGACAGCGCTGTGTACCAGCAAGAAGCGTCTGTGCCGTCTGGAGCCCCAGGCATGAGTCTTCACTGCAGCCAGCTGGGCTCGGGCTCCAAGATGGCTCCTGAGCTGGGGCCACAGGTGGAGGTTTTGGATGTACCTGGCAGCCCGCCCTGCCAGGTCTATTCTTCTTGGCTCCAGAGCCAGCACATGCACACATATGTATAATGATGTGTGCGTGCACACACAACAGGTGGTACTCATTTCAGGGACCAAGATCTTTGAGAAGAAGCAGAGCCAAGCACAGGCAAATATGTTTTGCATCCTGGGTCCTCACTCACCAGACATGTATTTTGCTATAGGCAGCCACTGATGGGCAGGAAAGCAGCCAGGGCACTTCCCACCCACCCTGGAAGGCTTGGGCACAGATGGCTGCTGGGCCTCGCCTCTGACCCTCTCCCCCAAGCATTGTAACTTCTTGTCCTCTCAGCCCTCTCTTCCTCCACTGAGGAGGCCACAGCCGTCTCAGGAACACTTAGAGTCATGAGCTTTCATTGGCCTGGAAGTGATCAGCTGCCCATGGTCACATGGGTCCCCTAGGGTCCTGCCCTGGACATCTTGTCCCTTCATCTGTGCACCCTGTGGAGAATACTGCTCTTTTAATAAGAACAACATCTAGAATCTCCAGTCAGTTCTAGGAAGGAGAGTCCCTGATGGGGAAGAGCAGCTGACCAAGTGGCCTGCACCATCCCTGAGTTTGACCTTCTCTTGGGCTCGCTGCCTTGGAGTCCTATTTCCACCAGCATGCTGACCCCGGGGGAGTGTTGCTCTCTTGTTGCTCTGAACAAAAATACCTGGATTGTCTGGAAATTGTGCCATTTGCGAAACATGGATGGACCTTGAGGGTATTATGCTAAGCAAAATAAGTCAAACAGAGAAAGACAAGCATAGTATGATTTCACTCATATGTGGAAGATAAACAAACACATAGATAAGGAAAACAGATTAGTGGTTACCAGAGGGGAAGGGGGGAGACAAAAGGGGTGAAGGGGCACACGTGTATGGCAACGGATAAAAACTAGACTATTGGTGGTGAACACGCGGTCTACACAGAAACTGAAATATTATAATGTACACCTGAAATTTACACAATGTTATAAGCCAACATGACCTCAATAAAATAATTTTTAAAAAAATACCTAGATTGTCTGAAATGACCTCAGTGCTTACTCTGGGTTGCCTGGACAATGATCTTGCTGGCACCAAGGGCCCCGAACCTTCCAGGGGGAGGGCCTGTGGCTGAGCTCAGCTGCCCATTGTCACATGGGTCTCAGGGACTCCAGGTGTTGGGAGCTGGTGTCCCCAGACAACTCTGGTAAATGTTGGCCCCCAAGGCCAGCCTGCATTGTACTCAGGTGGTCTGATTGCTGCCCCCAGTGACACGGTTCCTCTCTTGCTTGTCCTGAAAGAAGGGAGATCCTCAGGAAGGACAGAATCCTCCGTGGGAGTGAAAACACCCACCAGCCCAGAAAACCTCCCCATGGAGAATGGGGACCTGTGCCGTCCCTCACTGACTCCTTATAATTTCCCCTTCTCCAAAAAGCCTGTTCCTCAGCCCATGCACTGTGATGTCTGTCCCCACCCTGGCGCATGATCGGCGGTGCCCCCCAACCGGCAAACTGTGTTAGTCAGCTCTGGCTGCCCTAACAAGAGACCACAGACTGAGTGACTTAGACGACAGGAATTTATTTTCTCACAGTTCTGGATGCTGAAAGTCCAAGATCAGGGTGCCTGCAGGGTTGGTTTCTGGAGAGGCCTGTCTTCCTGATTTACAGATGGCCACCTTCTCAGTGTGTCCTCACATGGCCCCTCTCTGTGCCTCTGTGAAGAGAGAGCTCTCTGAAGTCTCTTCTTATAAGGACACCAGTCTATTGAATTAGACCCCACCCTTGTGACCTCATTTAACCTTAATTACCTTCTTAAAGGCCCTATCTCCAAATACACTCACACTGGGGGTTAGGGCTTCAACGTACGAACTTTGGAAGGTCCGTAATACCAAGCTTCTCTTGGTCCCCACAGCCGTAACTCCCAAGTGTTCCTTCCGCACTGGGGAGAGTGACAGGGAACGAGCACCGGGAGGAGCATCAGGACCCCGCCTTGTGAGTGGGGCTCTGTGCTTCTCCAAGGGCTCCCAGCGGAAGCAGATGCTTCCTGGAATTTGCTCACCTCCTTCTAGTCCTCAGACACCTCCCCAAGGTCTGGTCTGAGTTCACACCTCTACCCCAACGACAGTACCGGGAACCATCTCCCATTCTGGGCAAGACCCTGAACTCTCCTCCGAGAGTGGTGCCATTCCTTCTGGGCTTGGCATGGCAGTCATGTGTGGATAGGACACTGGGCCATGGCAGTCAAGGGATAAGACAAAATTCAGCCGTGGTTGGGGGCAGGCATGACAGAGAGAGGTGGGGCGGTGGGGAGGGGCGCGGAGGTTTCCAGGGCTGTTCTTTGGTCTTGCACTGGGGGCAGAGATGTGGGGTTTCTCTGTGTCAGTCTCTCCCCAGGCATTTCAGGGAGTGGATGTGCAATGTCAGCACCTCAACAAATGTGTGAAATCCAGTTGTTTCCTGAAAACTAGCATCCCCAGTGCAGTGTAAGCATCTAAAACACAGAAGGATGGAGTGTTAGGGCTAAAAGGAGCACCAGGGAAAGACTAAGAGATGTCCCATACCCTTTGGGAGCTAATCGCCTAGCGGGAGAGTCAGATACATAATCAACCACATCACCACGTATTAAGTGCCCTGATCAAGGTACAAATCGTGCGCTTTGGGATCCCAGAAAGGGACCAGTTCTTTCTCCAGGGAAGGGAGCAAAGATTTCCCACTTTTCGGATGAGGAAACTGAGGCCCACAGATGAAAAGTTTTTTGGTGTTGGTTTTTTTTTTTTGCTTAACATCAGTGGCAAAGCCCAAGAGAGACCCCCGAACTCCAGACGCTCCAGCCAGGGCTTCCATGTGTTTCTCCAGAGTCCAATTTGTCCAGTGAGCTGCCTCCCACCTTTTGATAACCCTGATGCCCAGCAACCCAAGAGAAGACACTGGCAGGGGTTCTCCTGGACTGAGTCCCTGGAATGGTAGCCTGGCAGCCAATGCCCTCCCTGAGCTAGGGCCACCTGGGCAGTGTGGCAGGCAGCTGGGAGGAGGACAAGGAGTCCACCTGGTCTGGTCTCCCAGCCACAGGCAGTGATGCCTCCTGGGCTCATTTCTGCAGCTGTTGCTTGCTCCGCATGCTTCAGATAAACAGTCAGATGTCCTCGGCACGACCTCCCTGACTCAGAGAGTTTGGGAACTGAGGTATTCACTCCTGGGGGAGGGAGGAGGCAACGACAGGACTTGAGTGGCTGACTCACCCTTTCTCACCGTCTCTCTGCTCCCCTTCTTGAGGAGTCGGGAAAGGAAGGAGCTATCTGCAGAGGGTGAATTCCAGGACCGAAAAAGGTCATGTTCTCATCCCTCCCAGCCATGCTGCCCTTCGTCTCTCCCAAGGTGGCAACAGATCTGGGGGGAAGGTTCTCGCAATCATGAGACAGCAGTCCTTACAAGGTCTCTGGGTGGGAGAGCAGACGGCAGGAGGAGGGAGAGGATCCTATGGGACACCAGAGAAAGGTGCAGCTGGGTAGAGAGGCTGCCACAAATATCTTCTGGGTGATATATAAATTATAAATAAAGAAAGTAGAGATAATAAAAGAAAACCAACATCACTGAACAACAGAGCTTGAAGGGGCATTAGACATAACACAGTCCCACCACATCACCAGGGCTGGCTTCCTGGGTGTGTGACCTGTGTGGTCACACAGGCCCCACACTTAGAGGGTCCCACTCTTGGTTTAGTGCTCTACTATTGCCATCTTGAAATTCCTAATAATTTTTTAATAAGAGCCCACGTTTTCATTGTACACGGGCCCCACAGATTATGTAGCCAGTCCTGCCCACGGCCTTCCAGATGAAGAAAGGAACCCAGAGGGGGAAATGGCTACTCAGGGTCACACTGCTCGTTTGCTGTAGAACCAGGATGAAACTCCCAGTGCTGTGTTTTTCCACCGCACACTGACTCGAACTCTGCTGTTAGTCTCTGCTCAGGGCAAGAATTTCTGATTCCGGCCTCACTCCTGGGGTCCCGTGCTCAGTTGCCTTATCTGCTCCAAGGAGGCCTCGGCCCCCATGGCACGGGCCACGCACCTCAGGGTGTGAGCCTGGTGTTTGTGGACAGGCCCTGCGGCCATGGGCGACAGGGAGAACTCAGGCAATGATGTTGGAATCTCACTTACAGCTTTTCTGTCTCTGAACCTCTCTCTGAGCATCTCTGATAATAGTACCTATTTTTAGCAATATCACAGAGATTAGAGAAAATGTACGTCAGGAAGCCAAAGGTGTCAGCTCATACGAGGTTTTCAACGGTCACCACTGACAGAACATTGCGTCATTCTCAGACTCCCCTTCACCTTCGGTCACTCACAGTCCCTCAGCCCTTCCTGAGTGGCAGGTGGGTTAGGAGAACTAATTTTGGAACAGAGAAACTTCGGTTTAAGCTGCAGTTCCACCACTTCCTGGCTGGGTCACCTTGAGTCAGTCCCTTCATCTTGCTGTGCCTCAGTTCTCTCACACAGGAAATGGGAATTATGATGGTTCAAAGCTTATGGGGTTATTGGGGGGATTAAGTGAGACTATGCAAAACAAACTTAACGGGGCAGCAAGCCTAGAGCTCGATAAAGTATGTTGTTGCTGATTTTTCCTTTAGCTTGGCTTGTCCTGGCCTAAGATTGTGGCTGGAGAATCCCCTGCCTTTGTCCTTGAAGCTGCACCCTGGTATCCTACTCTTCAAACCATGGTCTGGGGACCAGTAGGAGCAGACTCACCTGGGAACTCACTAGAAATGCCGAATCTCAGGCCCCACCCCAGACCTACTGAATCAGAATCAGCACTTTAAGATTCCCAGGCGATTCATATGGTCATTAACTTTGAGAAGCAGTGTGATTCCTAGTGCATACAGCTGGCGGCTCTTGCCCTGCCCCTCTGGGCAGATGAGTCACTTTCTAGGCTCAGCCAGAATTGTTCTTAAGAAGGCAGAGCCCAAGCCTGCCCTGATGGATTTGACCAGGGTCCCAGCCCCTTCCTGAAGGCTGGCAATGTGGCTGGGGGGACTAGGTGAGGAAGGCAGTGGTGTGAAGGGCATACTGAGGTGGGGAATGAGTGAGACTACTGCAATGATCCAAGCGAGAGGTGAAGAGCCTGAAGTAGGCCAGGGGCCGAGAGTGTGGGGAGTAGGTGCTGAGTTATGGAGTGATATCTGATCTAGAATTCAGCAACCTTAGCTACCAGGTAGATGTTACAGGTGACGTGGGAGAAGGAAGGATCAAGGACAACTCTGAGGTCCTAGATTGA
The DNA here is from genome assembly GCA_031878705.1 of Tapirus indicus. Taxonomy (NCBI): domain Eukaryota; kingdom Metazoa; phylum Chordata; class Mammalia; order Perissodactyla; family Tapiridae; genus Tapirus; species Tapirus indicus. The sequence goes on from CM062927.1 coordinate 72,949,963, forward strand.
GACAATGTAATGATGGTGCATTGCTAGAGACAGGGTTGGTCAGAAGGAGGAGGAGAAGGGGGAGATGACCAAGAGAACAGAGGCATGCTTTCCATTTTGGACACTATAATTTTGATGTGTGAGTGGGACATTAGGTACATGTTTTCAGTAAGAAGAGGGGACTTCTCGTGGCTCTTACTTCACATCCCTTTGCAGCCCTCATTGCTCTGTGGAGTGCGGAGGAGCTCTGAGGCTAAAAGCCTATGGGTTCAAATCCTGGCTCTTCCACTTAGAAGCCGTGCACCTTGGACAAATTAATAAACCTCTCTGTGCCTCAGTTTTTACATTTGTAAAATTACCTATCTCAGACAGCTGCAGTGAGGATTAAATGATTTAATACATGTGAAGAGTCTCAAACCATGCCTGGTACATAGCGAACACTCAATAAATATTATCCATCATTGAAACTGCCTGTTTATTTGAAATCATTAGGTCCTTGGGGACAGGGAACTCAAATAAAATCATCTTTGTGTTGTGTAACACTTGGCACAAAGCAGGTATACAATATGGTCCACAGAAACCGTAACATATGTTGTTCATTAAAGGTGGCCCATTGGGCTGGTGTGGTATCTATACACAGTTCAATACAGATGTCGCATCACTTTACAAATGTTCATCCCTTCCCCTCTCCCTTTTTTTCTAATCACAGCTTAATGACTTGTAGGTAATGAGAATCTGTGTTCATTCTTTCTCAGCCTAAGAAAGAAGCTTGAGAGCCTCAACCCTCTTCTACGGGCCACTCTGATAACCAAGCCAAGTCATTTCGTAAATCCACTCTCCCAACAGGTGGTACTGCCCCTCTGGGCAGAGGGAGACCTGTCCTCTGAATATCCTCTCATTCATTTGACAAAGATTACCTGTGTGCCTATCTATAGTAATGACGGGGGCCAGCCCAGTGGCATAGCAGTTAAGTTTGCACGCTCTGCTTCGGTGGCCCAGGGTTCGCCAGTTCGGATCCCAGGCGCAGACCTATGCGCCGCTCATCAAGCCATGCTGAGGCAGCATCCCACATAGGGCAACGAGAAGGATGTACAACTGTGACATACAACTTTTCACTGGGGCTTTGGGGAAAAGAAAGGCAAAAAAGGAGGAAGATTGGCAACAGATGTTAACTTGGGGCCAATCTTCCTCAAAAAAAGAAAAATGACTCACAGAACTCAATAAATCCACGTGCCACACTTGCACTACATAATTTGCTTAGGGTTTAAAAAAATAATAATAATACAATCACTTCCATTTCTTGAGGCCAGGCACCAAGCTGAGTGTGAGTAAGACCAAGACTCCTCTCTCTAGAGCTCACAGTCTTGTCAGGGAGAAAGACAAGAAAACAGAAGATTGTAATATAGTGTGGTAATATGTGACAGTAGAGGTGACACAGGGTGCTGGGAGACAGAGGAGAGAGAGCCACCCCAGTCTGATCACTTGAGATCTAGCTCCTTTCATGAGAGGACCAAAACAAAATGGCAGCCCTGAATGAATGCCAGTCCTGCCCCCAACACTGTGTGCTTTTTCTCTTTCACTCACACTGGATGTGGCAACCACAGTCAGAGTAAAGGCTGGGAGCAAAACAAGAGCAGAGGGCAGGTGCCAGGCACACGTACAAGAAGGAATTCAAGGCCAGGCACAAATCTAAGTAGAGGGTGACTTAGGCCCATTTCCTCAGAAGCAGAGCTTGAGATAAGGATTGAGTGCAGCTGATTTATCAAGGGAGTGCTCCTCGGGGAAAACTGATAGGGAGGGAGAAAAGAAAATCAGAGAAGGAGAAAGGAAGTGGTCTTAGGTAAAGTCTAGTCTTTGCCTGATCCTTGGGGTCAGGGATGAAGAAATCTTGCTCACTCAAGGTACTCCCTCAGTCAGCTCAGCCAAGAAGGTGGGCAGCTGTGAGCTGTTAGCAGCCAACAGTCAGCATCCAGGGCGGGGATCAATATTGCCAGGCACAGGCAGGTATAAGTCAAAGGTACCAGCACCAGGTCCACTTTCACCCAAGATCACTTCTGTCTACCTGTGACCTCTTAAAGGAGATACTTTGTGAGCCGGGGTGAGCTGATGGGCTCCTGGAAGAACCTCAGTCTGTGCTCAGTGTGGAGCTCACTGGTGACCAACCCCTCCAAGTTTCTTCCACAAATGCTGCTGCTGAGCATGTCTCCCTCATCCTGTTTGTGCATCCAGAACGTGCCCATGAAACATGACTTTGGTAGGGTGCTAGGGACAAGCTGGTTTGCCCCACACAATTTGGTATGAACATCCTGGATATCTGGGGCATGGTTTATACATTGCCGCCCACAAATTATCGGCCACAAACTTAAGTGTGCAAGAGGAGGAGGCCAATTGTTCTCACCACCAAGGCAGCCCAGCCTCTTCTGGCAATTTTGAGTCATCTAGTGTTCATTCAATAAACTCCTTTTCTGCTTAACTCATCCAGAATCAGTTTCTGCTTTTGCATCTAAGGATCCCAACGAACAGAGAGAGTAAAGTTGCCCCTAATTTTCACATTTTAAGTAGTGGCGTGGCAAAAAAGTTATAATTTTGTGCATTTGCTGGATTACTTCCTTGAGAGGAATAAGATCAGAATTGATGTATCAAAAGGTCAGTAAAAGTGTAAGTCTTTGGGTTTCTATTGCCGAATTGTCCGGGTGTTGCTGAGAGGAGAAGGGATTGGATCAGATGTGCTGGGCATTAAGCTTGGAGCTGTACACAACCCAGCTCTAAGAGTTGCTGCACCTCTCAAGGTGGCTGGTATTAAAACTATCTCACAGATTAGGAACCCAAAAGCAGAGAGTTGTGTAACTTGCCCCAAGTCACAGCACCAGTAAGTAGCAAAGCTGCTTGAGATTGGAACCCAGGGGTGCAGGATATTCTATTTGCTCCTCTAGATCCAACCACCACTCTCTTTCACTGGGAGGCTCAGTTTATGGCCCACATCGTGGCCCCCCTGCCTTCAGCTCCTGTGGGGTTCACCCAGTGGGAGGCATAAGCAGGAGTTAAGAGAATGGAGAAGGGTGAGGTCATAGTATTGATTCCCAGCTTCCCGCCTGGAGGTCACCCTTGTTGACTGAGTACCCCCACTAAAGATCAACCTTACTGTCTCCAGGTTGGGGAACTTCTCTCTCCACTAGCCTCCTTCAGATCTAGGGGCCAGAACAGCTCTCCTCTCTTGCTCATATGGGTTTCTGTACCATCTCTTATGGGCTTCCCTTGACCCTGCCCACCTCTTTGTAAATTGTCCCCTGTTAGGGTCTCCATCTCTTTCCTACCGGGATGCTGACAACAGACAAGGTCTGTCCAGAGTCAAGGTGCACATTTTTCCATCACATCATGTTACACATTTTACTTTTACACATCAGCCCCAGCAACTCTGGGTTCTGTGCACATGCATGCATCCCATGATGGGCACTTACAGGTTCCACCAGTCAGCTCCATGGAGGTCAGAATGTACTCAAAAGAGCACTGGAATGAGAGTCAAGACTCCTAGATTGCTGTGTGACCTTGGGCAAGGCACTCCAACTCTCTAGCTCTCTCCACTTCAGTCTCCTCATCTGAAAAATGAGAAGCTGGACTAGAAAGTTTCAAAGGTCAGATATCCCAGGAGAAAGAGGACAGACAAGTATACACAGAAGATATTAAATTTACGTGTGCACTTTACACACATCTGCAAACTAGCATGTGCAGTTCTGCGAGCAGAGAAAAGGGAGGCCCTTTGCAAGCTGGTGTGCTGGGACCTTTTATTCCTATGTATTTAGAACCTTTGCTGTTTGTACTCGGCCAGCTTTGGATGGCAAAACAGTCTATTCTCTGTGGAAATTCTGACTTATTTTTCCAGCTGGTCTGCCAGTTGCCAAGAAATATCATCTGAATATCATTATTTAATCGAAGATTAGTCCACGCCTGTGACATAGGCTGAAACTATTATCTTCTTTGATTCTTTACACAAGCACACATTTTCTTCACAGATCAGACCTTGCATTAATAGAAGTAAACACTGCCTCCTCTTTGACCAAATGGCCCTAAGCATAGTGAAGAAATCCACTGGGAGTGTGGCCGTCTGTATCTGTGTGAGTGTGTGTGTACATGTGTGAGTATGTGTGAGTAGGAGGATATGGATATGAGTATGAGTGAGGAAATTACTTTTGAAGTCATTTCTTGCAGGGATCCAGAAAGAGGAACTTCCTTGATCATTGGTCATATCAACATGGCCTCCCACCCTAGCAGCTGATTTCCAATGTTTGTTTTCAGATTAGACCATGAGTGAAACAAAATCCAGCCAAGCCTGCCGGGAGGTATGGGGATGGACCAGACAATATTTGCAACCCAATCATATTGCAGATCTCTCGGGTAAAGCAGAGGAGAAGAGGGCAGGGAGGGCATGAGTTCAAGCTGTAAATGTTGGCTTGGGTGTTGGAAAACTCTAGACTACATGACCTTAGAAGGCCCCCACTTAGCCCTGGAATGTCTCCAACCTTCTTAAGCTCCATGTGACATCCAAGCTAGCCTCTCATTTACTGGTTTCAGCGCTTCCTAGGACAATTTTCTCACTGGCTTGGTTTAGCCAGCTAAGGTGATAACATTTGATTTGGTTTTCTTTCAGATTGCTCTCAGTGAAGGAGGGCCCTGACCTACCCTCGGAGTAGAACTCATTACAGGGTCAGGACTTGCTCCCTTGTCCATGAAGGCCCTTCAGATTCTTCCTTATTTTCCAGCCTCTTGGCCTCCATCTGGTCCAAGGGCCAAGCTATGGCCAAACATCTAACATCGCCACTTCCAAATCATTGGCTAAATGATCATCTGCCAGAAAAGAGGAACCCAAGGAAAAGACCTTGGGCTTGTGGGGCAACTTGACCCTTTTCTCGTACACTGTGGTGGGGGCAAGAGAGGTCACTGGCTTCATTTGTAAGAGCTGGGATGGCAGAAAAACTGGACCTAACAACCAGAAATTCTCAGGTAGAACTTACTTATAGCCCTCTCCAATTTCATTCTCTAAACTTTTTCTCTTTCCAAAGCCAGTCAATGGTTGTGTCAGCTCAAGGACAAAGAGAACCATAACCAAAAGGATGATCGTGCCCATGCCTCCAGCCTCTGCCCGGTGCGTGGCATGTCATTCAAAAAACATACTTTTTGGAATGATGAATGAGTGAGATAGGGAGTCCATCAGGTAGGTGGGTAGGTGAAGATGGTTCCCAGAATAAACCCTCAAGAAAATTTTCTTTGGAAAGGGTAGACTGGGGAGAAGTCCTTCACCTGCATTTGTTACACTGTAACAGACATAAATGTTTCCCACCCTACTGAGGGACCCAGCCTTCAGGTCAAATTGGAAACCTCCCTTCAGGCTCCTCTGGGTGGATAACTGGGAGTTGGAGGAGTTGGAGAGGCAAATGGGAAAGAACTGACCAAGGTGAAGGTCAGACCTCAATCCCCATTGGAGCTCCATGTACATTTCAGTCCTTTTCCCAGACCGCTCAGCACATCCCTCACCCTGGCGCTCCCCCAGGTCATAATGGGGGAAGATGACTAGATGGAGAAGATAACCAGAAGTCCAAACAGTTTTTTTTTTTTTTTTTGGGTCCAATTGCTAAGTGTCGAGTGACTCATAAGAACTCCAGACAAGAATGACGATGGAAAGGGAGTCTAGCACATCAGGGGAGGGATGGGGGGGGAAGAAAGGGGGACCCTTGAGGTTGGGAGAGAATGGAAAACATGTTTTGTAAGATTTCCAAGATTTTTGGGGGCTGTTGTTAAGGACTTTTTCATAAGACCTGTTATCCTGCTGGGGTTTACATCACTATTTGATCTAAGCCCCGACAGGACGACTACATCTGCTACTAAGCTGTGCTGTAAATGTCTTTAATTTTTATATTTCATCTGAAGGGAGTTGTTAAAGTGAGTTTACAGGGTGATGGCTCTTTGAATAAAGGCCATCAATACTGGAGCAGAGCTCTCTATGACACTTAATTTTCACTCTAATAAGCCCTCCTAAAACATTACAAGATTTAGGAGGTTTTTTCCTTTTTTCTTTTTCCCTTTCACTTCCCTTCTCTCTTTGCATTATTTCCCTCCTCTCCATCTCTTGTGCTCTCCTTTCTTGCTTTTCTTAAAGGACGTATTTGAAGAGAACATTTTTGCCCAGATGACACCACTTCTCTTTCTACCGCCAGCCAGATGTGCTCTTGACTTCTGAACAGGAGAAATGTTTCTTTGAAGTTTTTCAAAGACTTTGCTTTTATTTAGAATTTTTTTCCCCTTTTCTCTCTCTCCCTCATGTCTAACTGGTGGGGAAGCCCCAGGAGGGGTTTTCACATGGGCCTCTTTTCTTTTCCTGGGGCATAAAAGGAGTGGGATCAGAGGCACTCTATTCCCAGAGAGCCTTCTATTTTCTGCCTGGAGGATTCCACGTATTTTCTGGTGGAGCTGCTGTCCGCGGGAGCAAAGAGAAGATGGCTTTGGATTTGCCCTGGAAGCACATTTATTAGGTGAACAGAACAGTTCTGTCAGGAGTACGGGGGGAAGTACTCCTATTCTGTTCCTAAACATCTCCCTCCCCTCCACAAAGGTGGGCAAAAAGAGGTCTTTTCTTTCCTGGCCATGGTGCAGTCATGGTTACACGGCTGCTCTTGCACTGCCCTGAAATTTTGTTAAAACAAAGACCAGTAATGGGAATTCAGGGGGCACATCAGAAAAAGACAGATTGGCACCCAAGAAATAGACCAGAAGCCCCTCTGAAAGCAAAAAGAGAGCTTTATTCATCTTTATCTCCCCCGTAGCACCACAGCCTGGCATAATACTCAGTAATTTTTGGCTGATTGGTGTTTTTCAAGGAGGACTGGAAAAGAGCTAGTGCTCTAGGAGGTGGCAATGATAGAAAGCTGGAAGGTTCCTTTGGAGAACAAGCTCTCTTTAGCATGATATGTTAGTGCAAAGGATTTGGAATATGAAGTTCTAGCCAAAGTTCCAGCCATGCATTAACTAGCTATGTTTCTCCCTAATTGAATGTAAGTTCCAGAAAGGTGGCATCTCCCTGGGCCTAGGAGAATGCCTCGGACTTGGTGGGCATGTAGTAAATACCTGTTGCCTGTGTGAATGTCTGCTTGACAATAGCCATGATTCTTTTGGAGGTAAGGGCATTCTAGACTCAGGAAAAAGACTTTTTGTCTTAGAGCTTTTTCAGAGAAAATAGTTATTGGGGGTTCTCAGAAGACTTCTTACTCTATGAAAATATTTGTATTTCTAAAAATCTCTCAGGTTATTGAAGAAGATAAATAGATTTGGACTGAGGGGTTTTGTTTTTGTTTTACACAAAAATGTATTCATTAGAACCCAGGTATGTATGCGTGTGTGTGTGTGTGTGTGTGCACGTGAACTGGTTTTTGTTTGTCTTATGTAAGGTGTGTTCACTATTACAGATAATCACAGTCAGAGAATTCTTTGACTAACTTTTAAAGATTAAAACCCTAAGGCAGAACCAATCAGGTTCAATGCATACTCCCACCCATGTGCCTGAAATCATAATATCACCCCTACAGATGACTGGGTGGGTTACAAAAATTATTCTCCTTTCTCTTACTCCCACCAATTTACCTCCATGTTAAGGGCAATGCAGGTATATGGTTTCTTAATTTCTGACTCTGGATGAAATGCTAAAATTACCCTAGTGTAGCTGAAAAATGAGGGCTCACCAAATAATCCACTTGTTCCCCTACTTTTCCCAGCCTCCTTTATAGTTACATTAGGACCCTGTGATTAGTTCAGGCCAACAGACTCTGAGTAGAATTGATGTAGATCACTTCCAAGTCAAGTCAGCTGAACGTCTTTGCACCTCCTCCATCCCTCTCTCTTCCTCTTCTCTAGCATTTGGGAGGCCACATGTTTCGCGGCACAGCTAAAAGATAGCAGAGCCTCTTTCAACCTGGGTGCCTGGGTGTTTGAGCGCAGTAGAGCCCCCTGCCAACCAGTCTTGGGTGTAAAACACGAGTAAGTAAAATTTTGCTTTGTTAAATACTGAGATTTCAAGATTCATTTGTTATTGCAGCATGGCCCAGCACCTCCTGACTAATACACTTTTGATAGTTTGGCCAAGCTATCAAACCAACAAGGCCTATGGCTGTCCTTCCCCAATCTCTCTTATATCTGCTCCCCTCCATTTCCACTGCCAAGAGTCTAGTTCAGATTCCCAACCTCTCACCAGCACAATGACAGTAACATTCCACCACCTCTAAGCCCCCAGCCTCTCCCACTCTAGTCCTTCCCCATAACGCATTTCCAGATTTTATGTCCTGAAACATAGCTTAGTATCATGCCACTCTCTTGCTTAAAATAGCTCCCCATTGCCTACAAGACAAAGTCGAAACATGGAAGGCAGACCCACAAAACCCTCTGCAATGAAAACTTAATCCTGTCCTTCCAACTTCTTTTCTCAGATTCCCATTCCCAACTGAATGAAATGACTCGCTGTTCATGATCCCTTGCTGTGCACTTTCACCTCATGTATCGCCATTTTGTCCTCCCAGAAGCCTTACCTCTCCTCATCCCATGCCCTAATTGTTCCTACCCAACAAAGCCTTGAAGGCCAAGTCCTCCATGGCGCTTTCTCTCTTTCTAGCCCCCTCACATAGAGGTGATCTTGTTCATCTCTGAACTCCCAAAGCCCTGGTCCTTTCTTGTGGCAGTTAACCTCTTCCCTAGAACATCCCTTGTGTTTCACTGAGGAAGTCTAGGAACTCTTTATTTGTACCAATCTCATCTAAATTACAGAGACTAGCCCAGTGCCTATACACAGTAGTTCAATAAACTGCTGAAAAAATACACAAAGTATGATCCAATATCTCAGAGACCTACTAGGAATGAAGCTTATTATTCTATTGTGTGTGCTAGCCCATTGAGTATTTAAAACTGTTATTTTAAAAATATTCTGATTCCATGGCTCAAGGGTGGGTCTCTGGAATCCACACTTAAATAAGAACACAAGGGGATTCTGATGCAAGAGATCTGCAAACCACATTTTGAGAAACACTGATGTATGTGAATGTGTGAGTATGTGTTTGTGAATGCTCTTAGTGTATGAGTGAAATGCATTGGTAGTTTGGGTCATTGGTGTGCACTCCCTTCCAGGGATGGCAAATACGTTTTATCTCACTTGTCAACACCAATACATTTGTAGGGGCTGTCCAGAGAACTGTTTTAAGTAGGTCTCTGGGGCCACATCTGGACTGCACAGGAAAAAGTCCTGTGATTGATGGATGATGTCTGCCGTGGGACCGAGAGGGGAACGTGGCGGCCTGTGTGCCAGGTGTCTGCCATCACTGCCAGCCCCTTATTTTGGAGACACAGAACCAGGACTCAGAGATGGAGATCAAAGGATCATCTGGGTCTTAATCCAGCCTGCAACCAGAACTGACGTCACCTGTTGACTTCCTCAGGTGACTTTGTGGCAAAAGAAAATAAAATCAAGATGTCCAGTAAAGGGCATAACTAAACAAGAAGCACAAGTTGTTGTAGTGAACATTTGTTGTTTACATCCACAGCCTCCATTGCCCCCCGTTCAATGGTACCTTGATTTTTCCTTTCAGGAATGTACCCCTCTTCCATTCTCTTCTACTCCCATTCAACGTGGGTGAGAATGACCACACTCCCTATTCCAGGGTGGGCCCTGGTTAGCTTAGGCCACTGGCATATCCTATTTCCCCAGGAACAGGAATAGAAAAGAGAGATTTCCAGAACTTGTGAGAGCTAGAGGAAAACCCTCTCCCTTCTCCTCGAGAAGTATGTGGGTGTGAAGTTGGAAACAGCTAGAGTAATTTTGTTACCACAAGAGGAGAAACTGCAGCTGCTGAGGGGGCCGCTCTGAACGGTCTGAGGATGAAGCCAATGCCACCAAAGGCAAACCAGTGAGAAAGAGAGAAGCCAGGTCCTGTGTGACATCATCTGGGCCACTGGATCAAGTCTGACCTAGCGTCAATCTTACCACTAGACTCTTGAGTTATATGAACATTACATTCTCTTCACTAACTAGTTTTTTTAGTCTGTTGCCCCCAAATGAATCCTAACTATCAGTTCTTTGAAGGGAAAATGAAGGTTCGGGGGCATTTGGCCCTAGTATATGCCAGAAACAACAGTGGCCCAGACTGGAGGCCCAGCCGGGAGTCCATCTGTGCTCTAACCTTGGGCACATGACGTAGCTTTGTTCCTTTGATGCTTCTGCTGCCATTCATGAGTCCTTCGTTTCAGGTGGGAAGAAAGCAGAGAGGAGTCAGTCCCACAAGGTGGCTTGCTCTGGGCTGCCAGCTGTGAGCTCTGCGGTCAGCACCTGGACATCACGGGGCACTGGGCAGTGGCGCCTGAACTCTAATTAGTTACACCGGTAAAGGTCTTTGAACGTGAAATCGCTGTACATCAGTGTTTTGATTCTTTTGAACTTAAGAGCATGTTATTACATATATAAGATAAAAAAATCAATAGCCACTGAATTATCTAGAGTAAAAGTGGTTGGTTCACACATCAGCATATAGATATACAACAATTACTTTCATGTGATTGAATTTAAATATATGTATTTTAACAGATCCTATGATAGGGCTTTCATAACCAGAATATTTTATTAGTCACCCATTTTTCTAGTCCCAGATGAAAAAGGAAGAATTTATTTCTACTCAACACTTTACTTGTCAGTTTGGGGTTTATTCAAAATCACATTTACAGAAAACACTCTGAATGAAAAACCACTCTGGAACATAAGAACACAGGCCTCTGTTGTGGGTTTGTTTTTCTTCTTCTTCTTCCCTCCATTGGTTATCATTTCTCTTCTAAATTAAAGGTGAAATTGATGAGAATTAGACTGTCCACAAGCTTGAAAAGCAATTGCTTAAATAATGACATTCAAATAGATCATTCGGTATCTTGTAAATGTCAAGTGGGGGTCATTTTTCAAAACGCCACATTTGTTCAACTGGGTCAGATGCACGGTACATTGTGTCTGGCTCCGGTGGGCAGAGCCCTCCTTCTTCATTTCTATTGGTCCTTGGGAGGCAACACCTCTAATCAGGGCATCCGCTATTCTGTGTGTGTGTGTGTGTGTGTGCATTGTGTGAGTGTGTGCATTGTGTGAGTGTGTATATGTGTGAGTGTAGGTGGGGAAGAGGAAGAAGTCAGCACAAGAAAGAGACCTTTCACTTCTTCAAATGATATTGTTAATTTCTTCAGTATGAGAGAAAGAAAATTTTGTCAAGATTAAGAAAAAACAAAAAAGAGAGTCCCAAACGCAAAAGACGTCTATCCTCCCCCTCAGAATTTGGTCTTTGGGTCTTTAAGCCACTCTCTGCTCGTTTCATCTCTCCACCAAAATCATGCCGTCTGGTTTCCTACCTGATGAAATATTATTGACCAGCTTGAAATGAAAATGGGTTGTAAATTAATGCGTGCAATGTTGTCTCCCATCGGGCGGTTGGGGCTGGAAAGCCACAGCTTTTAGAATGTTAAATATTTATGGTTATCATGTCAACCAAAATATGAACTTGCGCAAAGAACATGGTGCAGATCACACTAAAAATGTTTGCCTCCCTTACTGTGTCACGGAGAAACTTCAGAAACCGGGGGCCAGCGCGGGTGTGCACCTTGGATATAAGCTTTAAAAGGCTCCTGGAAGAGAAATGAAGAACCCTGCAGCAAGTGACCGGAAAGAGCAGCCAGTCTCCCAGAGGAGGGTTTCCCATGTTTCCAAGTTGAGAAATGAGTGGCTCATTTAGACTATCTGCTTTTCCATACTTACATCTGGCTGAGTTCTTCATGCTCTCAACCCTACCCCCCTCAATCATGGAAACAACAGTCACTCATCAAGTATTCTTCCAAAAGTCATTGCAATGGATCATTCATTACAGACAATAATTGTTTTATCTTTGTTATCATTATTGTTGGAATTTTAAATGCCTAAGCCTAAATGTTTGAGATTTGTTGTTAACTACAAATCTCTCAACAATTACAGATTTATGAAGCTTGAAGATATTTTTGAACATAGAAAAATACTGTAGAACATGAAACTAAATTCTCTTTTGGACTTCATTACCATGAGGAAGTGAATTTACCTCCCAAGCCTTGGAAAGGAACACAAAATAACCTCATATATTTTGTTTTCATGGCCAAAATGTTAGAAAGAAAAATCAATATATTCACAATGTAATTTGTAACCAAAAAGCTGGCAGGTGAGTCTAGAAACCCCTTCAAACATATCAACATATCAAGGATGTCCCGGAGACATCAGCTGGGTTCCAGAAGAAGTGGCACTATAAATAACTCACTGGCACACTCCACCAAGCTGGCTTCTGCCTGAAAGTCTTCAAAACCTTTCAGCCCAAGTTCAGATAATAACTTATATCCCCACTTAATCTTAAAAAACATTTAAGGTGGTTTACAAAGATGCAAATGGTGTCCAAAGATTAAATAACTCTTACGTTTTAAAATTTGAAACAAAGCAAAAACAAAGTCAAGGAAGTAGGATGGAGTCAAGAGGTAAGTTTGTGCACTAAACACCTACCATTAAGGATTCAAGTTTGAACAGGTGGGTCATAAATTTGGCTCTGAGCTTCCTGGCAGCCACCATGAAGAGGGAAACATGAAAGGTCATGAGAAGTAGTGTCTGTAAAGTAAAAATAAACCAGTTGTTCAGGGAAGTAACATAGCCATTCATGTGAGACCAAATAGCTCTCTTGAGGGTCCTCGTAAAGTATAAACTCCATCTTCTTCAGTATCCTTGATTACAGCAATAAGTTTCGTAGCCTGTCTCTTATGAGAAGAGGAGGCTGAGTCTTTGGTCAAGGGTGCACAAGTAACTGGGCTTCCAAAGAAGCTTTCAAAAGTCTGCCTGTAGATTAGAGGGGGGGAATTAGGCCTGGTCCTTCTGAGCCTTATAGTCCATATGCACCTATTCTTCTGCAAAGTACAAATGCAGTTGAACAGACAAAATTTATGTTCTCCAATAACAATGTTTTGAAGGTCAGGAATTCCCGTAGTGAGGACATACACTGCCTTTCAGGGTATGTCCTCTGTAGAATGGCATGTTAGCCCTTACCAAGATGGCAGCTGTGGTTTTGTGGAGGTCCCAGTACTCCATTATTGATTAATGGGTTAAATTCACCTGGCTGTTATGATGATAAGATTACTTTGTTGTCAGCCAAACCTCTAAGGACTTTTCTTTTCCATATCGTGGAATGAAAGGGCTTTTCCAAGAATAAATATGGTCATTGAAGTGCTTCTATTATTTGTCTGCCAGAACCCTTCCCTTCCTCTGGTACATCAATCCACTCCATTTAGGAGGTTGTTCCCCACCCTCCCTCAAATCCTGTATTTGTAGTTGGGGTCTAAAACCATAGTACACTCACCCCTTGGCTGCAGTTGACTTGTCTAGGAGTGGTACATGATCCAAACTGGGCCATTCAGAATTCTTCCCTAGGCCTGGGGGACTGTCAGCAGCTATGTTCTCAGCCATGTGAAGGCAGCCAGTCTGCATAGGAGGTGATGAAGCCCAACGTAGAGGCAAAGACAAGGGACAAGGCAGTAGAGCTGGCAACACTATGTCCCCAGGTTTCTAGGCATCTCTCAGACCATTTATAATCCCCCGTTGCCAGTTAAAGTTGAGTTTCCACCACTTAGAACGAGGAAGTCTTGACTAGCTCATGCTTCTACCTTTCTTTAAAATCTTTCCTCAAGTTTGTGTAAACTCAAGTAAGCAGATTGTCCTGAAGCTCGCCTGGGAATGTTTCATATATGTTCCCCAGAAGGGGCCTGTTTGGTTAGGAGACAGTTTGTGTTCACATAGCTTATTCCCAAGGATTATACAAATAATAAAATGGAGAAAAGGGTGAATTCCAGGCTAGCGAGCATCAGCTTGGGCCTCACACTCTACGATTTCCAGCCCCAAACTGACATCTAACACAGCTTTACTGTGTCACACACAGAATCACAGGGCTCCCTGACCTTGAAGTATTTCTAGCAAGTGTTTAATCAAGGCTGTTTGGCAGCTTATATGATTTAGAGCCAGTTACATCTGAACCAACAGTCAAACTAGTGTTTTCATAGTCATTGTAAATTAGGACAGTTTTCCCTTAAGAACCGTATCTCTTCCACTTTCAGTTACAAAGTAAGAACAGGACTCTAGCTAGATTTTTGTGTTAGGTAATGTGAGTTGATTTGAATGTGGAAATTCATGCATTAAGAACCTGGTCTGTAATCCAAGCAAACACATTTTTAACTTGTTTAAATGGAGGTTAGTAACCGGGTGCTGGATCTTTGTCACAGTGTGTCACATTTCATTGATTCTAAAATGCTGTTTTTCCAGCTTTTTAACATCCCTGATAACAGAATATAATTGACACAGCACAGGGTACCACAGTTGGCAGCATTGTTTTTCTTTCTTAATGATACACAAAATGATAAGATATCTTACCACCAATGGCATTTTTTCTTTGATAGAATATGGTATTTAACCAGGAAGGCGTGTGTTCTTTGTCACGGTATTTTAAAAAGGTTGCTTCCTTTTCTCCCCTCACAAACTCTGTGATGTAGGATTACTGTGGAAAGGTCCAGGTGTGGGCCTAAAGCCCCCCACGCTGTTATTGGCAGAGCTCAGCTTAGAACCCAGGGATCTGGACTCCCATACAGGGTTCTGCACGTTGGATCAGACTCAGCAGCCCCGGATGAGAAGCGTAAACAACCAGAGCTCTCTAGCTACCCCCAAACATATTTGGTTTCATCATTTCCAGGCATTTCCAATAAAATTGGTATGGGGGTGGGAGTGGGAAGAAGGAATAATTGACACCATGAGGGAATCCGTCTCTGTACCTCAGAATGAGCAGATACTCAGTAAGAATTTGGAGCGTGTACCCGCCACCAGGCCCAACCTCACTGCCATCTTTTAGAGTCTTTTTTTGAATGCCAGGACCAGAAATGAGACTGGTGCGTCTCAGCCTATGGTGGACACTGCTGCTTGCTCCCACTCTCTTTCCCACTGATTCTGTGTGTCCTTCATACAGAACAGTGCAGACAGCCACTGCCGATCACACACAGCCCACGACATGGAACATTTTTGCTACCCTTGACTTTTAGCATAGACTCCAATGCCCTTAGCCCTTTATGATCTGGACACAGTCTCCCTTTCCCATCTTACCCCTACTACTTCCCGATTCCATGGCACGGTCAAATGGGACTGCTCACTGTCTCCAGGTATACACTGAATTTTCCTCACCCTGCCCCCAAGAAACTCCTTACTTCTCTTTTGCGCGTCCACTTGTCCATTCACAGCCCCACCGAAAGCAAATTTTCTCCATCAGAAGTAAGCTGTTTGAGCTCTAAACTCCCATAGCATTCTATCTTCTATTACTTTTGCACCAGATGTGAATTTGTTCCACAATATTGGGGTGCAGGTAACATCACATTTAATTCTTTTTTCCCCCAAATAAAACTATGCTAATGAGCACTAAGGGATGTGCTTTAGGATCTGTAGGCCCTGTGAGAGTGGGCATTAGCACAACGGTTGAGGGCAAGGAGTCCAGGAGCCAGCATGAAAAGGATCAAATCTTGGCTCTACTGCTTACCACCCATAAGACCTTGGACAAGAGAGTTAACTTCTTTCCACCTCAATATTATCAACTATAACAAGGGGGTAATAATGGGACCTATTTCAGAGGGATTTTGCGGGGATTTGTTAAAATAATACAGGTAGAGAACTTAGCATGGTGCCTGGCACATAGTAGCACGCAATAGATGCCGTTTATTATTATTATTGGGTTTCCTCCTGCTCTGTGTTGGGTCCTACAAGAATTTTAGCACTCAAGGAAATAAGAGGCAGGCCTGGCCCTTCATCTTTGGTGGCCGTCACCATCACCATGGTTCTTCCTACTATAGGTGCCACAGGTGAGCAGCAGTCCTCTGCCACCCATTGGACCCTGCAGCAGTGGGCAGACTCCAGAGGTGCACCCTGCAGGGCTCAGTGCAGCCATCGCCCACTCCCCACCCCAGGCTCCCAAAACATGGGAGCTTAATAATCGATCCAGATACCCATGGGCTGCCCTCTCAGAAGTCCTGCCACCTGGCCCAGGAAGATTGGCAAGGGACTGGGCAAAGCCTTCTGCCCTCAGACCATCAGCCAGAGTCAGCCCCTCCCCACATCCCACTCTTTCTGTCCAAGCTCCAGCCACGACTCCCCCAACTGTGCAAGTCTCTCTCAAGTCCCTGATGACCCTATATGGTTTTGGGGGTGGATGGGAGAAATTATGCTTTCATTCTTTTGTGCCTCCTCTAACAGCAAAAAAAGAATATCTCATTCGATTATCCTGACACATCTGTGTCCCATTTTGGGTCAACGGGCTTCTCTCGGCCACTAGAAAGTAAGCTCCTTGTGGGTCATATCTGTATTAGATTCACTCTCCCGTTGTCCCTCTGTGTTGTACACAGAGTCCTTTTTCTATGAGTATTTACAGCAGAGAATGTCCGGGACGGGGGCTAGACACTATTTTCCCTTTCCCTGCAGCCACCCCCTACCCCGAGCCACTGGGTTAAAATGCTGCCAATGCAATGCTCCCGGTGAGGGAGGCCAGACCAGCTTCCCATTCCTTCAAACCAGCCTTAAATCCAAGGACCGTCGCCTGCCATCAGTCCCCCGCCTCTTCCTCACCTCAACTTAATGAGCAAATAAGGAAAGAAAATTAAAGCAAAAAAAATTAAACAGCTTTAGCTAAGATCAATAGAATTCTATAAACCTCTGGGCTGTAGTATTGAGTGAGCCCAGAGTAATCCCCTGCATATTGCATGCTAAGTTAACTTGTAAGAGAAATATGCTCCTTGCTCAGCCTCCCACCTTCCCCTCCATTGTGAGTGAGGAAGCAGGGAACACAAATTAAAATAATGTTGATTTAGTTTTTAAAGGGAGTGCCCAGGAGCATTTTCTGCATGGCCAACTGAAAACTCCAGCCCCAGCTGCACAAAACTTCTCTCTGCACAACGCAAAGAGAATATTTGATCCCCAGAGCTCAGCCCACCGGTGGATTTTTATTTTGTTTTTGATTTTTGTTTCTTTTATGCTTTCCTTTGGATTTTGAATTTTTAAATACCAACTTAAAATTTTCTTTTTCAGCAAAAGGTCTCTATTCCACTCCAGCAGGATTCCCTGGAATCATGAAACCTAACACAGCAGTACGTGATCCAGATGCATTGCCCATGGGAAGCAGAAAGGGAATGTGGACTGTGTCTATGCAGGTACAGTGTGTGTCGCTGTGCCTTTTCATCAGTGTGGGTTCCCCTAGGTGATGGAGAGCTCAGGAAACCTGGTCTTCAGGTTTACTCCTGGCAATTCAGCCATTTCCTTGAGTCCTGCAGACACCATGCTTAAATTCCAACCAGGGCAGGCATGTGAAGTCATTCAAGCCCATGTGATCAATCCTTGTGACATAGAGGCATTCAAGGTCATGGTGAAAGGCAAGCAGGGCTTAAAGCAGAGGCAGAGGATTCAGACAGACCTGTCTAACCCCCCAACTCCACTACGAATTAACTGCACAACCTTAACCAAGTAATTTAACCTCTCTAAACCTCACTCTCCCATCTTTAAACAGAAATCATAATGCCTCTCTTGCAGAATGGTGTTGAGGATTAAGTGAGATAAAGCACATGACAGAAGAATGCCTGGCACAGACTAAATGCTCAGTAAAAGTTGGCTTCCTTCTAAAGGGATAGCCCTGCAAGATGGAAAGGGGCAACAGCACAGGGACTACAGGCTGAATTCTGAATGCATTTCTGAGTCTCCAATGTGTAACACATTAAACAAAAATAGCTGAGTGACTGAATTAACAAATGACCAAAACAATAGAGCTAATCCTTTGTTGCTGTTCTTTAAATAACTTTTTTCATATTATAAAATGAATTCATGTTGAATGTAGAGTACTAAAAAAGTATAAATAATCAAAGAGAAGGAAATAAAAATCATCCACAATCTGGCCAACTAGAAATAGGTACCATTATCATTTTAGTGTATAGCTTTCTGTGTATTTGTCTACTTGTCTGCAGAGATACAAATATTTGTTAAAGCAAAATGGGACCACCCTGAAACACTTTGTATGTAACCTGTTTTGCTTATTTAACAATGGGTCCTAAACATCTTTCTGTGTCATTCAATGGCCTTCTACTAGGTGAGCTTTTAAGAGCTGAATAATATTCCATTGATTCAATATATCTTAATTCACTTAATTGGGCTCCTTTTTGGATATTCAGGCTATTTGCAATGTATTCCTTTTGTGAATGACACTATGAACACCTTAGACATCTGTCTTTGTGACCGGGTTGGAAAACTCTCTAAACATAAATCCCTGGGAGTGGAATTGCTGGATCAAAGACTCTGGAAAAGTCCAAGGTCTACCAGTAAGGGAGATAAAAATAATGACATTGTGGGAACAAACCTCACACACAACCTTTACAGGTACCAACCTCCCTTCCCGAGTAAATGAGGCCCCAGCTCCCAGCCCAGGCTGGAGACTGAGAACTAGGGATGAACTTAGGTGTGGCCAGGGCTGGCCCGGGGAAGGGGTGGAGTGGAGAACAGGGCTAGAATGAGCCAGGTGCCCTCACCTATGGCTGTTTGACCCCAGGCAAGTATTCTCATCATAGTGAGGCCTGGGAACTCTGTAAAACAAGGATAATGATATTTTTCCATCTACTTTGTGCTTGCTCTGAGGATCTAACGAAAGGATATCTGTGAAAATGATTTGCAAACAGCAAACAAAATTAGGGAGGAGTTGCTCTATGGGCAGCTCAGGGAAATTGAACAGTTTTTCCAAACCTCCAGAGACAATCTTCTCAGTGTGTGGCTTTGAGCTTTTGTTTGAAATGATATGAATTCCCAGAACATCAGACACACCCACGGTCAAATGTAAGTGCAGAACACACCCAAACCAAGGGTGCTGGGAATTCTGGCCCCTCTCTATTCAGGGTTATTCACCCTGGGCCTGCCTTCCTTCCACCGGGGCAATCAGCTGCCTGTGCAGGGTGCACATTATAAACACCACATCACCAGCCCCCAAAGCAACAATCTGGAACCCTCATTCCAACTCATTCAGTGTTCTGATGGAGGGAAAAAGAAAGGAAAGAGACACCAGTATACTTGCCAATTTATCCAGGTCTTTTAGGCCACTGGGGACATTTCCTGATACCAATTTTGTGCTCCTGAGACCTTCATGGAAGATGGCTAAGGCCGAGTTTCCTTCCTGCAGCCTCTTCTCCAGGGCACGTTCTTGTGGTTGGAGGGGTGGGAGGTGTGTCAGAAGAACCCAAGACCAGCCACAGTGAAATACAGCTGCTCTCTCCTGGTCTGCCAGACTAACGAGGTTCTGGTCTGGACTGCAGCCTGATTCTTTTGGTTCTAAAGAATCCTGTTTTGCCTACTCATGGGGGCTTCGGCTGCAGTGAGGGCACAGCTAGGCTGCTGATGGAGAAAATGCGTTCATTCACAAATTGGTAGAGAATATTGCCTCTATGTTGGGGCCAGGGCTGAGTACTGAGGATGCAAAGTGGGAGAGGCAGCATCCACCTCAAGGACTGTTTAAGAGTTTCTACCTGTGGTCAGAGAAGTCAAGGCCTGGACTCCAGCTTTGCCACCCACTGTATGCGGCCCCTTGGGCAAGTTATTCAACTTTGCTAAGGCTCTATAAAGTGGGGATACAGCAATTTGCCTCTCAGAGCTGCTGTGAGGATAACATGAGATGTGACTATAACAGACTATTTTGCAGTGACAGCCTAATTTTTCTCAGCCACAACCTTTCTGCTTACTCATTTTGCACCCCACTGCCCAGGATGGTGTCTCAGGCTGAGTCCAGAACATTGCCAGTCACCTGTAGTCATTAAAAAAGTCTCATTCTCAGGAACTGATAAAGTGAAGACCACTCTAATATTAAAACTTCAATTTCTCATCCAATTCAAAGCCCTTCTCTTTCCCCAACTCAGAACTAAGCCAGGCCCAGTAACCTGCAGTCGGGAAATG